>CM065596.1:33022963-34222963 GCA_033119425.1 Bufotes viridis
TGACCATGTGATCAAGGCCTTAATGATGCTTCAGACAGAATGCATTGTGTTTTTAATTTTTCGATTCTTCTGGCAGATCAGAATAAAAGTAAAATAAATAGTGATGTCAGAAAGGCCATATAGGGACACTAGTGGCCCCAGAACAGACTGTTGATGGTGGCAACAGTATGAGGAGTCAACATAATACCCCAGTCACAGAGTGGGGAGGGTGGCAACAGCATGAGGAGTCAACATAGTGGCCCAGTCACAGAGTGGGGAGGGGCAGACATCAGCAGTGGCAGTAACAGCACAAGATGGTGGCATTAAGAGAATATGGCAGCAGAGACAGCAGGTGTGTGACAGCAGGCGGGTGGCAGCATAAGAATAGTAGCTGATGCACATGGCTAGAAATAACAGGTTATATTTCACAATGTTTTGGTGTGGCACGCCTGATTCATTTTAATAAAGGTTAACCTCTCAATATTTTGTGTTGAAAGGTGAGTTCTCTTTGGGGTAACTATGCCCCTACCACACTAAATACCCACTTTGATGCCACAATATTGGCACGCTTCACCTTCTACCCACTGATCAATCCTTACGGCCACGCTGACATCCTCAAGCGACTTGATGAAAAATTCCCACACTGGCAAGTATGGCATTTTACCCCCACCACTCCGTACTGACTGCCTGCCGCTGCCTCTATGAAGCCGTGCACCGCTAGTGGTTTCTGGACAGTCTACCCTTGGCACCTTTGGCTCCAGATCTCAAACTGCTGCCTCCCTGCTGGCTCATGGCCACTCTTGCACCATGCTGGCCCAGCCGCACGGGCAAGCTGCTATCCTCACCCCCTGATGATGATAAGGCTCCCTCTTTGCCTGGCTCCCATGCATGATCAGCTACATCATCATCCACTGCTGTTTGCTCGTCACTTATGTCACACTCACCAGTCTCATGGCCGTGTCCCTGACCGCTCGCAACACCTGCTCCCACACTGTCCTCAATAATATCTTCCTTGCCATAAAGCGGAGCAGAGCCAGTGGCATACATTACTTGCCTGGCAGTAGGAGCAGCAAAGGAAAGAGGTAGGTTCAGAACAGATAAGGTCACAGAGCTTGTTCCTGGGCCATGCCAACTAAGTGTGGTGTCAGACAAACTCACCAACTCCTGGCTGTGAGTGTCTGATGTCAGTTTAGATGATGTTGAAGACCGAGTCAAGCATTCGAGAACAGCAGGATTTGTCATCAAAACACGACTGCTGGATGACACTGGCAGCTGTGCCCTTTTGCTGCAGCTGTTGCTACCATCCCTTCTTCTGCTGCCACTTGTGCCAACTCCAGCACCATTTTTGCAAATGCCTGTTCATTTGGAGGGCCCTGGCAACTGTCTGTTTGACATACTTTACTGTAACACTAACTGTATATGTAAAATAAGCTTTTCAAGGTGGACACCCCTCTAACAGTGGAAGTGGACAGGTTATTGACCAAAATCTGAGAATGAAGGACTAATAGAATTGTTTATGCAATAAACAAGGTGGGCACCCCAATAACGATAGAACTAGACAGCTTATTCACCCCAATTTGAGAATCAAGGCCTAAAAGAATTGTTTATCTAGTAAACAAGGAAGACAACCCAATAACAGTAGAACTAGACAGCTTATTTACCCCAATTTGAGAATCAAGGCCTGCTTGAATTGCTTATCTATTAAACAAAGCGGACATCCCAATAACAGTAAAATTAGACAGCTTATTTACCCCAATTTGAGAATCAAGGAGTAATAGAATTGTTTATCTATTAAACAAAGTGAACACCCCAATATAAGTAGACGTAGACAGGTTATTCACCTGAATTTGAGAATAAAGGTGCAATAGAATTGCTTAATTTATAAACAAGGTATACACCCCAATAACAGTAAAATTAGAAAGTTTATTCACCCCAATTAGAGAATCAAGGTCTAATAGTATTTCTTATCTATTAAACATGGTGGATACCCCAATAACAGTAAAATTGGACAGCTTATTCACCCCAATTTGAAAATCAAGGCCTAATAGAATTGCTTTTATCTTCAACAAGGTGGACACCCTAATAATAGTAGAACTAGACAGCTTATTCACTCCAATTTAAGAATCAAGACCTAATAGAATTGTTTATCTATTAATGTGGACACCTGTTATCGAACCGCAATCAGGTTCCACTGATTATCATGTGAAATCCAAATTAGTAGAAAGTTACTGAGCTCGGAGGTGAATAACTTGAGACACAAACAGTATGTGTCCAACAAGATCATTCCACTTTAATGAAGCAGTGTATAAGATTGCTCACCAACCTGGGAAACTATGGTGTGGTGCACACCCCTACGGCACACTTACCATATGTTTTAAAATCTGGATTGGAATATATAAGTAATCAGCGGGCACTCAAATATCAGGTAGCTGGATGGAGTTGCAAAATACATTTATTATAAAACCATAAGACATACAATTGATCATATAAATGTCCTAAAAAAAAATCCCCAAAAGGTTGATCAACCTAGAATTAAAAAGCAAAATTAAAGTTTGGAATGAATACCAGTCACTTAGTCCAAAATTCTATATATTGTAGATAGTGTCTATCGTACAGAAGTTGTTAATGGGATGAGTATTCCATAATGTCAGAATAATCCATCTTATCTATTTGGCATATATATATATATATTGCGGTATATATATGATCAATTGCAATCAATGATCGTCATATCAAATATTAAAGTTCTCCTATTGGCAATAACCATATCAAATATTAATGTTCTCCTATTGGTTATAACCGTTCTAACTGCAGATAAATATAATGCCGATTTGGTATTCCACGTAAATAAATTAACTGGTACTCTCTTGGTAATAGCATATGATTGCGACACACGGAGTTACGTTACCAATCGTGAAGATGATGATATTGCTCTGAGTTGCAGGTAAGTAAATATGCTGATATTGCTCCCCTTTATCTATGTTTATGTCTCCTTGTTCACTCTTTGGCTGCACATCCAGAACTGGCGCGCTTCCCAGAATCATGACTAGATAGGCTACAGAACATTTGCAGACTACTTTAAAGAGGACCTCTCTTGGATATTGGCTATTGGATGCGCTCGCAGCCAGGGGGAGAGGAGAAACGCCCAGGCACGCCCACCAGAACATCCGAGGAGACGCCTACTATAACTTTCTGCGCCTCATTTGCAAAAAAAAAATATGGTGAAGACTTCAGGGGCAGGTCCCCTAAAAGGTAATATAACGATTACACATTTTTTTTTGTTGGTGAAAGGTCCTCTTTAAGACCAAAGAAGACAGATGAATATAATTCTAGAATGAAGTTAAAACTGACACAACATATAATATAATGCACTTTTAACATTGTTGCACTCTCAACAACCAATAACAGCAACATTAGACAGCTTATTCAGCCTAATTTGAGATTCAAGGCCTAATAGAATTGCTTATCTATTCAACAAGATGGACACCCCAATAACAGTAGAACTAGGCAGCTTATTCACCCCAATTTGAGAATCAAGGCGTAATGGAGTTGCTCATCTAGTAAACAAGGTGGAAACCCCAGAAACAGTAGAACTAGACAGCTTATGCACCCCAATATTAGAATCAAGGCCTAATAGAATTGCTTATCTGTTAAACAAGGTGGACACCCCAATAACAGTTAAATTAGACAGCCTTTTCACCCCAAATTGAGAATCAAGGCCTATTACATTAATTGTGAATCAAATTTTTAGTAAACTTTTACTCAACACTAAGCATTTATAATCAGGGAAAATATTTATTTTTCCTTCTAGAAAAGCCAAACTCTGAATACTACTTCCAGAAATGATTGAAAACATGTTTTTGATGGAAACTTTCTGCACCTTAGTAGTGTAGGGACTGTTGACCAGTTACGGTCTTACTACCTAGGGCTTGCATTGCAAGTAGGTAGGGAAAGCGGGCTTGTTTCTAGGTTAGGGTTCACTGTCCATGTCTTTCTTTACCTACAGACGTCACAGGAAACTTGATTGTGTGGCTGTACCCTAAGTGTCCAGTTTCCCTACAGGTCCACCACAGGGGAAATAAGGCATTACATTGTGTTCATTCACATCAGTGTGTAATGTAGGACAGGAGAGGGCCTCTAGAACAAAAGACACTGTTTGTAAGCACTTGCTGTTCTAGCCAAGAGAGGAGGATCCTGAACAGGGGGACCCCGTTCCATTGGCTCAGAATTCTCCCATAGGGTGAATGAAAATGTTTTTTCTAAACTGGACAACCCGTTTAATTTTTGTGCATATGTTTTAGTCTTTGAGCATTGCCAGGATGTGATGATGTTGCTTCTATAACCTACATCAAGAGGTGACTACTACTGCCATGTAGAACTGGTCTTACCATCATGAAAATTAGCACACTGACTTAATAGGCGGGATTTATTAATACTGGTATACTAAGTGAGACATGTGCCAGTCTCCAACACAGTGAGCTCCACAATCATTAACAGGGCATCTGCCACAGAGGACATCACAAGGTACAACAAACAGCAAGAGACAACAAAATGCATAAAAATATGAAAGGGGAAAAGTATGCTGCTAATCTAGTGTCATTGCATTGTGTGTTTTGTACACTGAGCAAAGCCGATCTGTAGAATAAAGTCTATACTTGATAAACCTTGATTAGGATAATGAGTCTAGTTATGCCTTATAGTTCCAGCAACACAAATGTTTTAAAGGGAAAGGTCAAAGTGCTATTAAGTTTAGTTTTTCTAATTGGATCGACTATTATTACTTACAATATAGAGACCTTAAACAACCCTTATAACTTTATACCATGGAGACTTTCCTTTAACAGTTAAGTCTGCCTGACTCCGCTAAGTACTGTGCCTGGGAAACGTTCCAGATTTTAATTATTGTGTTCACATTGCGACAAGGCTTTCTTGTTGGCTTTCGCCCAGCACAAATCAAACTCATATTCCTTGAAAAGAGAATTATTAGTTATCACCACAACTGTGAACTGTGTATTTTAGTATTATTTTCATTTTTCCTGCATTTTTATTTCTAATCAACTGTTAAATTATATGTATCAGGATATCGTTCCCTAGATGTATATTGTACTTTTTATGTACAGTACAGTGCAAATAGGGCAACCCAGGAGCATGCCTAAGGCATCATACTTTAAGGTGGCAATACAGATGTGGGAAGTTCTTTGAGTTTCATAGGGATAACTGTCTGACTCTTTACTTTTATTTAAAGTGCCATTAATTCCTGGGTTGTGTTCATATGAAAAGGAAATTATATGGATAACATAACACAAAAAAGTAAAACCATAAAAAAATGAGTGTCAGCCTGGTATAGAGGGACACAGGACCATGTAAGCATGTGAGGGCTAACACTCTGCAAGGGGAGGGTGAAAGAATATAGTAGATGAGGTAGAAACTGCTAAGGTGGTAGTGTAGTAGCAGCAGGGTTTATTGTAGGATGTAGGCTTTTCTGAGAATTTGGGTTTTCCAGATGGATGCCATCATCTTGCCTGTGCCAGAGTATGGGGAATGCACAGGAAACATTTTGGAAATGGTTATGTGAGGAGCAGACAAGAGAAGAGCAGTGAAGATGATATTGTGAAGATCAGAGGTTGCTTGTAGGGATGTATTGGGTACTTAGAAAGAACAGGTTGTGAAGGATCTTGTATGGCGTTAATATTTTAAACTGAACTCGCTTGACAATAAGTAGCTAGTACAGAGAGAGACTGAGGAGAAACGAGAGAAGAGGTGGAATAAAAGAGCAGCAGATGGGAGGCCACAGAGAAGGATGTTACAATAGTCTAGGTGGGAGATGATGAGGTTATGCACTAGCATTTTTGATGACTCAAGGTTGAGAAAAGAGTGAAATCGAGGAATGTTTTTGAGTTGGAAATGACAGGAGGTGGGAAGACCTTGGATGCGCGCTTTGAAGAACAGGATGGAATCAAAGATTAACCCCAATCAGCAGAGTGATGAAACTGGGGAAAGTGTGGAACCTTTTATTGTGATTGATATCTCTGGTAGGAAGGTTAACTAAGATGGGGAAATATTATGAATTTAATTGGTGAGTTTTAGAAAGTGAAAAAAATGAATATGTGTGATAGACACTAGCCAGAGAGGTAACATCTGGAATGGAGGTAAATTTGAGTATCATTAGCGTAAAAGTGGTACTAAAAGCCATAGGACTTTGTGAGCTGTTCCTGGGTGAAGGGCATAAATGTAGAAGACTGGGGTCCCAAGACACAGCCTCGAGGGACACCAATAGAGAGAAGGTGAAGCAATCACTGCAACAAATTTTTTCGAAAGTATTTTTTCTGCACCGTCCTCGCTACTTTCTCAAAAGCGGAAATGCCAAGGGCAGGGCCAGTGGGCCTAGCACATTTTTCTTCATTTATGTCAGTTTTCTGGCTCCGAGCTGTCGAAGATTTTTGTTTAAGCCACTGACTGCTGCAGGATGCACCTAATTATTGATGACAACTGGGCCTCGTCATCAAATAGGTGCATCCTGTGGCTGCACAGGGGATATAGACTGATGTAAAAAGGTGATCGATAATAAATTATCACCTAAATATTTAGTTGGAATGGTGAGGTATGAGGAGATTCAGGAGAGTAATTTTGTTGGTTGTGTTAGCAGTTTAGTAGATCCCTTAAAATCAGTAGGTTGCTGGCAACGGATGCCATTTATTGGAGCGGACATATCAGATGCAACCTATACAGGTAAACAGGGGCCCTGTAGACAAAAGGAGCCACTGCCAGTCTGCTGTATATTAGATTGCATGCATAGGTCTGTACCGCGATGACCCTCATGGCTCATAACCAAGATACACCCCAAATTCAGTTTAGCAGTTGGAGAACAAGGGACCAATTTTTGTGTCCATGTTTGTCAGAGACATATCTTTATTTAGTGATATTAAACAGGACCTCCTTCACCTCTCCTGGCATGTCTGTTTTAGTAACTACTTGCATTCCTCATTTAATAAAAATTCTGGAGCCAACTGGTAACACCAAGGTGGACCTCTATTGCAGACTGCTAGCATTTCATTCATAAATTTGTAGCATAAATAATAGAGGACCATCACAATACCTATTACAATTGTATAATAAATACAATCTAATATGAATTGATTTGGTGATTGAAGGCTGAGGTTTCCAAGGTGACATTTAGTCAAATGTGATTTGTTCCAAAATCATAGTATTTGGGAAAATTCGATTGCAGTGTCTGCTTGCTGTATGTGTCAGGAAAGCATGTCAAATGTATCCAAAGGCCTCCATTTACACACTTTGGACCTCCATTGGGGCAGCATAGATCAGTGTACCTTTCTTTCTGCTATATAAAATATTTCAGCATAGGAGCATTGTATGCTTGTAAACTATGTAGTGGCAGAAGTCAGAGTTATAGATCAGGAAATCCAATGTACTGACTGTCATGGTAGTAAACAGTGAGCCCTGAACTCCCGCCCAAGCACTATCCCTACCTATTTGCATGACCCAGCCGAAATGGCGGTCGACAAACCCTTCCTAAGTAAGTGCAAGGATGGAAAAGTGAAGTATAATAATGTAGTGAAATAAATATCATATCAGTCTATATATTATATTTGCATCTACTGTGTTAGTGCATCATTTTCAGTGGTTTTTCTTTTATAAATGTAGCCATGTACATCCGCATATTTATTTATCACATCGTGCAGGATGTTTTTTTTTTTTAATCTTTTTCAGTGATTTATGTTTGTAAGCGTGGTATACCACGCTTTTCTATCCTGCAAGGTCCAGCAAAAAAGGTATACGTTAACGTGTACATTTTAAAAAAAATAATTGAACTCTACGGTGTTGGATGCCACAGTATGGCATCTGTCTGAAGCATCCGTTAACGTATACATTTTTTGTGTACCTTAAATGTATGACAAAAACGTGATGGGAACCCAGCCTTAGACAAATATCTGTACTGTCTAAAGAATAGGATTACCAGGGGATTTGTGATATAAGCATGCCTGCCATTATGACATGTAGTGGAAAGAAGGTTTCACCATTATCAATGGTAGTCTTCTTTAGCATAGGAGCGGCAAACTCTCTGCAGGAGGAGGTTGTAATGCTTTATGCATTGAACAATGCTTTTCTTGAAAGCAATAGTATCTTAAGTTATTGGTACTCGATTTCAGGAGATGGGACTCATTGACCAAGGATTATTTTTTTCCGATTGCAATCTTTAGCATCGGGAAGGCATTTTTCACTCCAATATGGGACAGTTTGAAACTTTCTCATAAGGGATTTGACTTTGTCTGGATCAGTACTGTAGGATTACAAGTTGGATTTGTTATTTCTTTCCATAGAAACTATATAACCATGTGATGATGTTTCAGTACATCACTGGCAATTTTACAATCATTGCCAAACATCCAACCACCTCCAATTTCTTGTGATGGTTTCAAGGTTGACTGTGACCTTGGTAGCCCTAGAGAGATATCTTACCATGGTACTATAACTAATGCATGACCAATTGTCGTTGTGTATCCCTAGGCATAGAAAACTAATATTATGAAAGTTGAGATGAGTTGTTCTTGATACATTCTATTAAACCAATATTTCTTTGGTATTGGAAAAAAAAAACTGCATCAACAACCTGAGAGAGATTCTATGAGAAAATTATGACTACCACCTTCAATTTTTCATGAGAATTTGAACATCTAGCTGTCATGCCACCAGTTTAGGGAGAGGTAGAAGATCATTGGTATCTGCCAGACATTGTCAGTTGTGTAGCTGAAATTTACGAAATGAATTCTTAAACGCTGACTAAAAAAATTGTACCCATTGGAATGATTTGACATCCATTACAACATCCCCTGCACTTTCTGTCATGTCATACCTCCAAGAACTAATCCCTGGTGACCTCAATTATGTACACTACCCACGGACTCCGGATTCTGACCATTAAATTACCATCATGTAACCTACCAAATGTCAGCGAAGGGAAACTATGTGACAATTTGTAGAATGATTGCAATGGAGCCATAATTACAGATTTTTTAATAGCTCAAACAGTTTCCTTTAAGGTACTGTTTTACAAATCGAATGCCTGCATTTCAGGCAGCTTGAATTTGATGGGTAATATTAGCTTTTGGAGAGATGGCAAAGTGATAGTCCTTGGCCAAAAATAGCAAGCGAAAAATTTGAAAGCAAAGGAGAATGTTAGAAAAAAAAAATCTGTGCTGGATTCTCTTTGTTTAGTTCTGCCACATGAAATGATTTCTTTAATGGGAATATCTCGAAAAATCAGACTCACGGTGAGGGAAATTATACCTCAAGATAATAACAGAACTGTGACAAACATAATTACCCCCTAGATCAACATATATTTGACTACATCAATAGGGAAGCTCAGCGCCTCGAGCGTTATAATAAAATATGTTTTTTGGTAGATGCTGCAATATAGGAGTAATCTAAACAGCGCAAAGCTGGAATGTAAAACACAGCAACATGGAATTTAATGGAAATTGTTAAAGCTACCAGTGCTAGAACCATGGTTATGAACGTCGGCTTTGTTCAAAATACACAGGGGCATGTTTACTTAAAGGGCTATTCCGGTTTCACAATTTTCAGCATCAATTTAGAGGAAAGAGCGCATTATAATTTACTAATAGTGATTTTTTTTTATCTGTAATGTCCCATTTTCCCAGTCATGTGACATTTTCCACCATGTTGGTTTCCTGTCCCGATGACATCACGCCTACCTCTGAGGCGTGGCAAGGCTTGTAAGCCTCTGCCCTGTAGACGTATCATCAATGATCTTGCCTATGGTGTTCTGCTCATTCTAATGGACCCTGCCCTATACTGTAGATATGATGTCAGCAATGATGCTGTGTCTTAAGGCAGGTTTTTTCAAGCAGGGCTTCAAGCAGGCTTGGATCCTTGATGTTCAAGCTGGGAGTGGAAGAAGAGGTAGAGACCTGATACTACAGACACGCCCCCTGAACCTTGGGGCAGAGACCTGATACTACAGAGACCTGATACTACAGACACGCCCCCTGAACCTTGTGCTGAGATGTATACACAGGGTGCGGTTCACAGATCGTAATTATGCTGGAGGAGTCAAAATGCACTCAGAGCTTCATCATCTGACTAATATAATGCAGTAAGGTTGAAAGCTGGTGGTGTTATTTTCTTTTGTGACCAGAAAACCCATTTAAAGAGGACCTCTCACCTCTCTTTACATACCTGTTTTAGTAACTATTTGCATTCCCCATGTAATAACAATTTTGCAGCATCTATTCTTATGACTCCAGGTTGTGCCATTCCTTTATTATTCCTGAATTAATTTCTACTAGTTTGCAATCAAGGTTTCTCTAGGTCTTACCAGTTGGGGTGTGTTCCTGCACAGTCTGACACTGGCAGCACTGATTAGATAGTGTCAGACTCTGCAGGGATACTCCCCAACTAGTTACACTCATCTGGACCTTCATTACCAACTGCTAGCAATTCCTTCCTAACTTCTAGTGGGAATAATAAACAGCCCAACATAGATCTAAAAGAATAGTACTTGCTAAAGTAGATATGTTTAAAATAATACTAAGCAAATAAGGATAAAGGCTATTGTGTGACCACTGCTAGTTGATGTGAAAATGTTGCTCCTTGGCAGAAACCAGGAAGGGAAGGGGAACAGAGTGCATTGGCACATGGCTAAAACCTCAAAAATGTGGCTGGTTAAAAAAGGTGCTAATGCGTCTGGTCAGGGAATGGTTAAACGGACTGCCCAGAACTAGCTGCTCTCTTCCAAAAACAGCACCACACCTGTCCATAGGGTATGAGTGTGTTTCCTATACAGTAATGACAAACAGAGGCATACAGATTTACTAAAGTCAGCACTTAGACCAAGAGTGCCAGGGGCAGATTGGCCATAGACCCTACAGTGTAACAAGGCCTTTAAGGGGCTTGCCAGTGTCCGGATGAAACAACACAATCCTCCAGATCAATTTGCAATGAGGTACCATACGGGCAAGTACTGATCTGCCAGCTCCTGGGCCACTGCTCCAGTCATCCCTGCTTGACTCTATTTGCCTGGCTGTAGCTGTGATGTCATGTTAACAACATGTGACCACTGCAGGCAATCATTGGCCTCTTTGGATGCGCCGCTGAGGCCAGTGATTGGCTAAAGCAATCACGTTCTATGACATGACATCACTGCTGCAGCCGGGTAAATAGAGCCCAGCAGGGAGAACAGGAGCAGTGGTACAGCATATGGCCTGTAAGTACTTAACCATTATTCATTGCAGCTTGAGCCACAAATGTCTGGTTTTGTCCAAAAAATGGAAAATCTCTTTAAGTGGCAACATTTCCTCCCCTCCTATTCACAAATAAGCACTTTCCTTTACTGCAGACGATGGCGCTCATTGGTTATTACTGCCTCCTGTCCCCCAGTTATAGGTTAGAAAGGGCATCCAAAGAGAGACTCAGTTACAGAGGAAAACACCCTCCTGTGAGGGCTTTGTACAAGGCACAGCTGATCAGGGTCTGCTAATACCCTGCAGCTCTGCTCTGCTTTGCCCCTGAGAGTGATACAACCGCTCTTTCTATTTACTCCGTGCTCTGCACCTGAGGAGAATGCAAAAGATGTAATAAACCACTTCTGTCTTCTTATCGGGTCCCTGGCCATCTGACAATGGGGGACATGACCTGCTCTTCCTAGAGTGCAAAAGCAGGACCTTTAATCTGCTGCTCTAGTCACAAACACAGCTGATCGCACAAGGACGGGGTAGCACCCTTGACCTAGACACTGTCATAAACTGCTCATATTGGTACAATCTGCTGTATTTTGGTGCAATATAGCACACCTAGTTCTTGAGAAATCCTCCCCACCTACCTTGGCAACGGGTGTGGCTTAACACAATAGGGGTGTGGCTATGTGGCAAACAGGGCTTGTCCTAATATTTAACATTTAGCAACAAAATTGCACCACAATTGTGGCATAAAATTCTGTCTCAAACTATGCCAACAAATAGTGGTATAGAGTTGGAGAAAAGTTTCAAGCCATTCACCAAATGTATTAGCCAACCCATGTGTTCTATAGGATTAGTAAATCTGCTCTATGATGGTTAAGATTCCAGTGTAAACATTTGGAAACCTCTGTGCGGAGTGTCAACTGGTGTCATTAATAATTTTCTACGCCTGTTTTAGGCTTGGAAAATGGTTTAAATGTAAGCCAACAAGCAAGCTGGTGTACATTTAGACAGGTGGTGGATACGCCCAAGTTATGTAGAGGCTGAAGCCTCTATATAACTCCGGCTGATCCGCCCCCAGCGCAGGGCCTTATTAACGTGCCCCTTATTGTTCACAGAGAAAAAAAATAAATCATTACAAATCTCATAAAATAAATATTTTCTTTCGTAAATAGAACAATTTCCATTCGTCTCCATTTATCACAATTTTGACATTTTTCGACAATATTATTCAATCTGAGGCAACTAAATTCAATGGTGTTTCTCTTTGGCCATCAGGTTTAAACCAGATCCACCCATGTAAATAATTAAGCACATTTTTAACACCCCAGAGTGGTGGTACCACTTATGCACCTTGCTACCTGTCTTTATTGGTCTAACCTCATGTCATCTTGTGTATTTATTCTAGATCCTCCACACTGTGCATTCCTATTTTGTTATGTAACTGTTCAAATCTAATGTGCCTGGTTCACCAGCAGGTGGCAGCAAACATGTAGATAGAATGGAACCTTCCATTCCATTCTAACCCCCTCTGGAGAGAAGTGGGTGAGTCCTACTTCCTGCAGGAAGGGAGGGGACCAGTTTCTAGTTAGTTTAGCTTACCCCCTGCTAGGGGACAGGTGTGCCGGGGGCATGTCTCTGCTGGATGTGCCCAAGCCAGCCAGAGCACCCCATGGAGGCCAAAGCTTAGAGCCTCAGGAGCCAGGAGGAAAGTTCCCTGGCCTAATCTAGAGACAGAACATACAGAGAGAAGTGCAGCATACAGAAGAAGCAAAGTCATACAGTCAGCCTGTCAGTATAGCAGAGCCAGAGAGAAACAGATGTAGCAGTGTCGATTTGCCTGCCAGTTTTAATGCTAAAGCCTGCTGGGACCAAGACAAAGTCTGTAAACCATTTTGGAGAACGTTTATTCAAAGTAAAGCTGCTGTTCAACTACATACAAGGTCTGGACTCAAGTTATTCTTTTATCCCTCAATTATTCCCCCTATTTATTGCTTCGGAGCCAAAGCCTGGGGTCCAGCCGTATCCAGGTAGGAGCACCGTGACACCCAATAAGAGACATTTTAGGGTGCACTATACCACTCGGCAATTCCTACTCCTGGGTCGCGATAGGAAGGGCCCTAGGGGGAGGCGCCCGTTGCACATTGTTTAATTTTTTTATTCTCGCTGATAAATACTATTTAATTTGCTTTATCTTTATTACTGAGGCCGAGTTCGGTTGCCAAATCTATAGATTTCAATTGCCACGCTTTAATGTGCAATTGTTCTCGAAAATGGTTCTGTCACTGGAGAAGTTACTTACTTTTTAATTAAGCAAATGCCTTCATTTAAAAGGAATTTTAAATAGGGATCAGCCTGCTTATCCGTTTTTAATTTAAGATTTATTAAAATCTAAAATTGAGCCATCAGTAATAATAAAAGGAAATTAGCCTTCATTTCAATATATTTGCATTTCAGGTCTCGCTTTTTAAGGTGGTTTGTGAGTTGCTTTAAGATCCTATTACATATGGGTTACGGATTCTTGGAGTTTTGATACTTGGATTGTTAAAATGAGATACATTTCCATTGTTTATTAGGCTGTGTTTACTGCTTGTGGTTTTTATGGGGCGTTTTGCTACAGACTTCGTGAAATAATGCTGAAAAATCTGTGGTTCCGTATACTGCTGCATTTTTGCTATGGTTTTGTCGTATTTGTGGCAGAATTGCAATTAGATGGCAACATAACAGGAGCATGTGAACACAGACTTATGCATTTAGAAAATTCTGTAAATGCTTAAAGGGGTTGCCTAACCTCATAGTTTATTTTCAAATTGCCCTCCAGGGGGAACCATTCATGGGAAGCTTACTTATCTACTCCCCAACACCTGGTTCCAGCACCGTGGATCCATCGCTGTCCTCCCTGTGCTCAGGACTCTGCAAGTAATCTCCTGGCATAGACAGTGCGCAGCAGCAGCCAATGACTGGTCAGAGCAGTGACATGTCCCCAAGTGGCACGTTACTCCTGGGTTACATGCCACTTTTATTCATAGTATTTTACAGGCTTGTAGTTTTCTTGTGCATCCCCAACTACAGACTATTTAGTCAATGTTTGAGCTGTTGGGTTTATTATATGACCACATGGAGAAAATATTGTCCAATTGCATTGTATGCAATCCCCTAGTTGTGCCTTCAAAATGAAGTCAAACATTGTGTGGGATGGAGACCATATGACATTTTAATCATGGATAATGTTTTAAAGGGGTTTTCTGGGAGTAGAATATGGACTGCCTATCCTCAGGATTGCTCATCGTTATCTGATCAGTGGGGCCTGACATCTGGCACCACCATCAATCAGCACGGCGCTCCAGTAAACCTTGTGGCCCCCTCACAGCTTACGAACCACAGTGCCATCTATTGTATGGTGGCTGTGCTTGGTTTTGCAGCCCAGGACCATTCACCTGAATTAGACTCAGCTGCGCCTAGGCCATGTGACCGATGAACGTGAAGTCACTGGCCTAGGAAGAGGTTGTATCACTCACCAAAGCACCACAGCCCCTTCCAACATCTGACTGGTCGGGGTGCCAGGAGTGAAAACCCCACTGATCAGATCCTGATGACCTATACTGAGGATAGGGCAGCACAGAGGCTCAGTGGTTAGCACAGGTGCCTTGCAGCGCTGAGGTCCTGGGTTTGAATCCGTCCAAGGACAACATCTGCATGGAGTTTGTATGTTCTCCACGTGTTTGAGTGGAGTTCCTCCATGTACTCTGGTTTCCTCCCACGCTACATAGACGTACTGATAGGGAACTTAGATTGTGAGCTCCATTGGGGACAGCTTGATGCTAATGTCTGTAAAGTGCTGCGGAATGTAGTAGCGCTATATAAGTGAATAAAATAAATAAAAATAAAATACATAATCAATATTTTACTCCCAGAAAACCCATTTAAAACTATTCAGGACTATGATCTATGACTCTAGTTTAGCAAGTTCAAATCTAAAATCTGCCGTCTCTCTCATCACAAGCTAAAGCTACAAACACTGGTGCCTGGGATTGGCCATAGACCTTACAGGGAAATTTCCCAGGGGGTCACCTGGGCCGTCCTCACAGCTGACCATTGGACGTTCTTGGGAATTTATTTTGTGCTGTTGGTGGTAGTATTGTGTGATAGACTGTGCATGGTATGGACTGTTGGGGCAGGGGTGCACCACCAATGAGGCCAGGTTAGGTGATTGCCTCAGGCAGTACCAGGTAGGGGCAAGAGGGGTGGGGGTGGGGGTGTTAGCCAAAGGGCCATGGGCTGAAGAGAAGGGTTTAGGTTAAGAAATTGGCATTTGGGATGGGGGAGGGGGCACTATTTCAGTTTTCGCCTCAGGCAACAGAAAGGCTAGGGTTAAGGCTGTGTTGGAGTGGTATAATGTGTCACAAAATGGTATTGCTGCTCAGCCTACTTGTTTTGGCCCTGCCTTCCATCAACTTGGACCCGACTACAAAACAGGGACACTTTTAGTATTTTTTCCAGGGCCACTTTAAGTTCCCGGTCCTCCCCTGCTGATGCCTCCCCCATTGCTTTAGTGGCAGATCTTCTAGTTCTGATTAGCTACCATTTAGAAGCACCAAACTGCACTCTGTATACCTGGCCTAAACATGGAGTTTGTCCAAGGAGAACCTTGAGTCTTGTTATTAATTTAGGATGCATTTTTGCTTCATTTATCCAAACCAAATGGATCTGTTTCCTCCCCCCCCCCCCACCAGAAACCATGAACATTAAGACTCTTGCCCATATGGCGGTGCGTTATATCATACTTCGCTTTTGGGTTTAACAATTCCATTTTAGTACTAGTAGCGGATTAAACTATGAGTGTTGTTGTATGAGGCTAAATAGATATCCATTGTCTTAAGTGAATAATAAAACATATGAAAGACGAGAAGCCGACGAAGAAACCACAGGTGCTTAATTGAGGGCATTGATGGCATTACCGCAGCTGCACAACTGATGAGGCGATTCATTTTGGCTGGGTAGATTTTGGGTACTTAATGGGATTAGGAAGACTCAGCTTCTAGCCAGCACTGCCATATTATCCAAGCCCCTCATTTATAGACGTTATCTCTTCCATTAAGAATCTTGTACTTTGGCCTGAAGTGTGTGAACTTCTCATTAAGAAGACCAGTTCTCTAACAGCACCGTGCTACTTGGCTACAAGTCTCAAATGATTGGCGCCATGGCGCGACTTAATAATTATTAAGCTTTATATTGAGGATAAGTGCTTTTTACAGGAATCCGAAGAAAGCTTTTTTTTTTTTTTTAAAGCCAAATAATAAAACATAATTGACTACAACCAGATAAATGAGAAGGCTATTTGCTTTCTATTTGCTATGCAAAATAAGACAATTCCAAAGAGAGAACGGCTCGGGTCTCGTCAAAGACAAAATTCCTTTTATTAAAGAAAGATCTGGGTTTGCAGCTGTCTTGAAGCTTTGGGCTTTTGGATTGTAAAACAGGGCTCATTTTTACTTTTTTTTTTTTTTTTACCTTGCATGCACAGTTTAGGCTATTAAACTGTATATGGGTGATTGATCTCTTTAATAAAACAAAGTTCTTTAGCAAGGAAGCAGTGATAAAGGGAAATAAATGGGCTTGTTTGTCCGGAGCCTCGGTGCTTACGGTAACACAATGGCATCTAGGCTGCTGCTTTAACTGATAAGTCAGATAAAACACATTAATCCCCAATCCCTTCTGGATAGGCAGGGAAAACATTTGCTTAAGGAATTTCTGGATATCCATTTCATTTATTATGTTGATATGTTGCATTGTGGAATCTTTGATTGGTAACTTCTTATGTTTTTTTTATTTGTCAACATAAAAGTTTTACACTTTTGTATAAATATGCCTCATCGGGTGCATGTGTGCTGTGTGAAGTGACTAAAGTATGTTCAATATGGTCTCAAAAAATATAAAGACTCAACATGTAAAAAAATGAAGGGACAGACGCGATGGACCATGTGTTTTTTTTTTTTGCCCCAGAATTCTGGCACAAATTGTACCAAAAAAGTGGTGACACTTTCTAGGCTTCCTCTGATCTACAAATAGACTTGTGGTTGAAAGTAGTCTAAAAATGCTCCAGATTTATTAATAGAGAAGAACAGTAAAAGCAGATTACGTTCTTCTCAGCTTTTCATTGTGGTTCCTGCAGCCCCGATCCAGACATGGGATTCAGCCAGGTTCCTCCAGTTCTCCAGATCAGGTTGTTAAAATTACAACTGGATCGGAGAACCGTGTTACTGGGCAGCTGGAGATGAGCACTTCCTTTCCATAGTTTAGCTCCTTAGGTTCGGTGGTATATGTGTGTAGTGTATATATAGTGTATTTATGTATATCTACCATGTATATGGTGTATTTATGTGGGTTGCCTACATATGGTGTATGTATATGTACACATGTGTCATGACTCTGCGTGTCCGCCGTGGAGTTGGGAACCCATTTTGAAAAATTTGAATCCCAGCCCTGCCGGGATCCACGAAGCGAGAGCAACAGCCGTGATCCAATGCGGCACATGGGATGCCAATATTGAACAGATATCTCCACATATCTTTGATGTGCATGTATCTGCTTTGATCTGGTGAGCACTTAGAACTTCCCAGGTAGCATCACCATTAAAGGATGGTTTACACTGTGGGGCGCCGGTCTCATCTTCTCTTCCAGATTTATTATTGTCATGTGCTATCTGGAGTGTTAAGCAAATGAAAGCTAAACAAATTCACTTTGATCTGAAAATCAGGTAAAATGTGATTGGCCAGGAAACCTAGCGCATACTCCCCTTACCCGTTTGCTTGTGGAGAGGCCGTTGAGGCCATGTTGATTGAAGAAAACGCACCAAATCTCACGCACGCTGATGTGTGACGTCACCATGTCATCACACTGCCTGGGCACTGTGACGTCATTGGTGAGGATGTCACCATGTCCGCCCAGTGTGATTCACTAGATTTAGTGAGTTTTCAAGATAGCCACAACGGCCTCTCTGTCAACAAATGGATGAGGTGAGTATGTATTTTTTTGTTTTTAACCCCTTATTAACCCCTAAAAAGGCATGAATGTCCGATGCCACGCTCAGCATTGAATGCAGCATCTAAGGGGTTCAATGACAGGGGGCGACGCAATCACTTTTCCCCGTCATTGTGCCTGCTACATACAATAAAATGCAATTTGTGATGAAGTCATTCTTTGGGAACTTTGGCAAAGCAGCCGACTCAAATTTTTGATAACTTCGCTCATCTTTAGTTATCTACTTGGGACACAATGTTGAGGTTAAAATGCCAGATAAGAGAAGGCATAAAGAAAAGTGTCCAGAGGGTTCAACTTCAGTCCAATCTATCATTCAACCTCCACCATTGTGACAAATTTTACACAATTTCTTCTTGCCTGATCGAATTTTATCCTAACCTTATAACAGTATTAATATGTTGTCCCAATAATTTTAGGGGACCATATGTAAAAAAAAAAAAAGACTTAACCTCTCCGGACATGTCTGTTTTATTGACTACTTGCATCCCCCATGTAATAACATTTCTGAAGCATGTATTTTTATGACTCTATGCCATTCTTTATTATTCCTGCTAGAAGTTATAAATGAATTACTAACAGTTTGCAATGAAGGTCCACATGGGTGTTACCAGTAGGGAGTGTGTCCCTGCACAACTTGGAATTGGCAGCGCTGATTGGATAATGTCCAACTGTGCAGGGACAACCCCCCCGAAACTTGTAATACCCATCTGGACCTTCACTGTAAACTGCTAGCAATTCATTTATAATTTCTAGCAGGAATAATAAAGAAACAGCACATCATATAGTTATAAGAATAGATGCTCCAGAATTGTTATTACACAGGCAATGCAAGTAGTTACTAAATCAGACATGTCAGGAGATGGGATGGCTCCTTTTTAAGGCCCTTTTACAAAGACCAATGATCAGGCAGATGAGTTTTCATAAGAACACTTGTTTATGATTGTTCCCAGTTTAAACAGAGTAGCAATCAGCGATCAAATGCTCGTTTGTCAGATGATCAGATCTTTTAATGCAAACAGATTAATGCTCTCACATCATCAACACATCTCCCCATGTAAACAGGGAATGTGCTGGTGATATAATAATGAAAACTGCATTGGGGATGAATGATCGTTGTAACGATTGTTCGTCCCCCATGCAGTTTCCATCGGCCGATATGAAGGCTCGCTAAACAAGCACCAATCAATTTGCTACATTGTTGATTGCACTTATTATAACTCTTCACTGGGCTGTGGAAAATAACCTTTACCCCCCCCCCCCCTTGCCAATCACATTCAGGAGATCAGCTCTCCATAATTTTTAACTCAATCTAAGGACAAGAAACGTTTGCTAGAAGACAAAATGGTCGATCTCAGAATTGAATCTGCGAGGAACCTAAGAGCTCACTGTCCATCCATAGAATATGCTAGTAAATGGTTCCTAATGTTCTCCTGGGTCTGACATGAGTGGTCCATGTGTCTATGGTCGTTTAGCCCAAGTCGCAGCCTGATTATTTATGGTGACGATCTTTCTCCTTAACGATGGCACAATGTGATATTGAATGAAATCATAGGTTCAAGCGCCAAAGGATTTGCCCAAGCCGCGTAACACAGGTAAATATTTCATGACTCCTCATTACAATTATCCCTCTTCTCCTGTGGTTTGTATTGGGACCTGATTAGATTTCCTTCAGTGTAATGCACTTGAGATACAATAAAAGCTTCGATTCTTCATTGTTTTACAATGGAAATAACGTATTAAGGCTTGGTCTCGAAATGTTATTTGATGCATTACAGCCCTCATAATTTGCTTATGTCAGACGCCGTCCTGACATGTTATTTAGTATTATGGATCGACCGTCATTAATATTTTATCACAAAAGAGAAGGATCAATGAGTTGAGTTATTCTTGTGCCTCGGTATCTCTGGCAGAACACTCCTTGTAGCGCTGTCCAGCGGACGCTAAGGATTCCATCATATTGAACCTGCCAGCCTTCATTCAATTCCACCCAGTAATAGCACTTTCATAACCACCAAATATGTTTTATGGGGGAGGTTGATAACTAAATGCTTATCCTTTATACAGAAATTCAGATAATTGGAATTTCTCCTAGCTTCAGTACAGTGGTGGCCACAGGAGAATACCTTGATGGAGGAGATTAATTTGCTTATTTTGAAGAAGATGACTGCTGTACTTTTAATACTTTATATTTGTGTTATGGACGGCAGTTCCCGTAAATCTCAGGTATTTCTTTCTTGAATGAATGAGAAGATAAGCAATTGAATTTGAAAGATACTTTATGCAACAGAAAAGCAATTTTGTTGCTGGTCTTTTGAGGCCAAGCAGCATGTAGACATTGAATGCTAAATATATTACTGTAACGCTGGGGCAGCGCGTTCTCTCTCCCTGAATTGTTTGTTTAGGAGTCTACTGGATAGCCAACGAGGAGCTGCCCTGGGCTAGTAGAGCACAGATTTTTAATATTTGTGAAGACGTAGAAGTTTATATTTTTAGAGAGAAGAAAAAAATGACACTTCTTGTTCAGTCCACGCAAAAAGTTGGCAGTGAAGTAAAGATAGTCCTTGCTTTATCTAGACACAAAGGGGGTCATTTATAATACTGAAATACGCCTATATTACATGTATTTCAGGTACAGATTGCAGCGCAACAGCTAGTTGCACCACTATCTGCGACTTCTCCCTGCTCACTCCATGTCTAAATAAATAGGAATGGTGCGGTAGCGGAAGGCAAAGGGCCGGCAGACTCGTCTCAAAGCTGTCTTAAATTTAGAACTGGTGGAGGATAACTACTGGTGGAGGAATATTCGAATTTCTGATATTTTGCAAATATTCATCATAAATTAACGAATTCGCAATTATTTTCTTGATTGCAAAAATCGACAATGTAATATTCGCGTAATGCGCGCGCAATACAGGCGTGGGTCACTATTGTTACATTTGTTAAGCTGCTAGAAGTTTCCTGAAACTGGAGAAAATTACAATAGCTTTATATGCAGATAGAGTGCTCCGATATATTTGCGATTGCGCAAATCGGCAAATAATGATGCGCAATGATAAGCTAACTAACTATCTAATGTAATGACACAGCAAAGCACAGTGCACAGCAATGACACTGCTGTCTCTCGCAGAACTGCAAAAAACTGCAGAAAATGGCTGCTGGGGAGGTTCTTATATAGTAAGGGGTAGGCAACTTTCCTATTGGATACATTTCTGATGGTAATGGTAAATCTGAGGTCTGCAGGAGGTCCTACCCCCTCATGCTAAGCCCCATGGAAAAATGGACACAAATAGTGTTGAGCGAATCGAAGTTCACAAAGTGAACTTTCATATGAATTTCAGGGAAAGTTCGATTTGCCACAAAGCCGAATTTCCTTGTGCTTCGTGGTAACTAAGCAATTTTCTCTAAAATGGCGGTAGAAAAAATTATCATACTCACCACATCCATTTGTGTATGAAGAGTGCTAGATTTCGAGCTGGATCTTCAATCAAGATGGCCGCGGTGGACTCTTCGTGAGCAAATGGATAAAGTGAGCAACAGATTGACCCCTGCCACCCCTCAATGGTCATCTCAGATGCCACCATCAGCGATGAATGTGGCATCTGAGGGGTTCAATGATGGGGGTGGCACCATCACTGTTCCCTGTCGTTGGGACCACTACTCACAAAGAAATGCGCTTCGTAACGAAGTAATTCTTAGTGAAATTTGGTGAAATAGCCGAATCAAAGTTTTGAGATCTTCACTCATCTCTAGTCACAAATTATAATGCAGACATGGCATGTATCATAATGTGTGACTTTTCTAAGCTGTGTAAAACCTTATATCCCCCAATGTGTATATGCTAAACCCTCAGTGCTGTAAACACATATGCAGTGGTGTTGGACCAGAATGTGGCCCAGTGGCTGGCCCTGGATGAAACATCGCTGTACGGCCAATAGATGATGTAATTATTCGTGTCTGCCATTTGTGAATGTGAAGACCAAGAGGCTGAATGTCAGTAGAGTTTGTTACGGTTGAATTCAAGCCAACCATTGCATTCCCTGCTAGGTCAAAGTCTGCATAAAGCTTAAAGGAAATATTTCACCACGATCTTGGACATATCTGCAGTACTGTATGAGTAATTCTGCAAATATAGAGGTGAGATTGCAGTGTGTTTAAATCTTTTTATTGCCCCCATTTCTCAGTGTCATCACTCATACTAAAATAAACAATCCAGACTGTTGTTCTTTTCAAAGATAATAGAGGACTCCTGAGTGCATGCACAGCAGTCCCAACAATGTATTTCAGTGCAGCTTTGAGAGCTGACAGTGGATTAATGGGGGGCAGCAGAAAAATTTAAAAAATTACGATCTGGACTCCTTATCTGCAGCACTACTCATGTAAAACAGCAGACAATACTCCAAAATCTTGGTAACATATTCCCTTTAAAGAGCATGTGCCAACATGATCAACCCTATTAAACCAGGCAGATAGCCGGTAGGGTTGATCATGCTGAAAAAAATGATACCCTGATTATGTATTTCTGTTGTCCCATCTGGAGGCTGGCCACAGCCATAGACAGGATGTCTAGTTCTGTTGATCCAGAGTAAGGGAAGAAGGACTAAAGCTGTAGGGGTGTCACTCACTGGTGCTCCGAGGGCTGTGGCTTGCTCCCCAGTGCTCCAGTAAGCTCATTTACATATCAATAAAAGTGTGCTTTTCTCAGGAATGGGACAACAGAAATACATAATCAGGGTATCATTTTTGTCATCATGATTAGTATTGAGCAAAGCATTTGAATTCGGTCCAAATTTTAGGAAAAATTTGATTCTAAACAAAGCCAATTTCCTTGCGCTTCGTGGTATAAAATATATTTCCCTAAAATGGCGGCTGCAGTAGTCTTAGAAACTACGGAAAAAGAAAATACTTACCTCATGTACTTGCTCGCACAGAGGCAGTCCGCTCCTCTCTTGAAAAAGACCTGCTGAAGGACCTGTGCTGAGCATGATGACGTCACCGTGCATTCCCAAATGACGGCACCACGTGATCAAGCTGGATGTGCACGGTGATGTCATCACGCTCAGCACAGGTCCTTCAGCAGGCCTTTTTCAATTAACAGAAGAAAAAGTTTTTTTTTTTGCACTAGCGCATTACTGTTTTTAACGGCAGTTAGACGGGTGTTAAAAACAGTCCCATTGATTGATTGGGGTTTTGAATGGGGTTTTGACATAGCGATTCCTGACAAATTAATTCGTATCAAATCTAATTTTTTCCCCAAATTTTGGCGAAGCTGGCGAATTGAATTTTTCAAAACCTTGCTCATCTCTAATTATGATCTACAGTTGTGTTCAAAATTATTCAACCCCCACTGAAATTGAGTGTTTTGTCCAGTTTGACATTGATTTTGATCATTTCAGTCATCTTGTTTACAATTAAATCAAAGAGGCACTTGTAAGTCAGACAAATATAACATAACATTTATAATGAAATAACCACAAATGTCTTTTCTGTGCTCACATCATTATTAGTTTTATTCAACCCCCAAGTGACATTCAATCTTAGTACTTAGCACAACATCCTTTTCCAGTTATAACAGCTTTTAAACGTGAAGCATAGCTTGACACAAGTGTCTTGCAGCGATCTACGGGTATCTTCGCCCATTCTTCATGGGCAAAAGCCTCCAGTTCAGTCACATTCTTAGGCTTGCGCGCTGCAACTGCTTTCTTTAAGTCCCACCAGAGGTTCTCAATCGGATTTAAGTCTAGTGACTGCGATGGCCACTTCAAAATGTTCCAGCCTTTAATCTGCAACCATGCTGTAGTGGACTTGGAGGTATGCTTGGGATCATTGTCCTGTTGAAAAGTCCAACGTCTCCCAAGCCTCAGGTTTGTGACGGACTGCATCACATTTTCATCCAATATCTCCTGGTACTGAAGAGAATTCATGGTACCTTGCACACGCTGAAGCTTCCCTGTACCTATAGAAGCAAAACAGCCCAAAGCATGATTGACCCCCCGCCATGCTTCACAGTAGGCAAGGTGTTCTTTTCTTCATAGGCCTTGTTCTTCCTCCTCCAAACATAGCGTTGATCCATGGGCCCAAAGAGTTCTAATTTTGTTTCATCAGTCCACAAAACACTATCCCAAAACTTTTGTGGTTTGTCCACATGACTTTTGGCATACTGCAGTCGACTCTTCTTATTCTTTGGAGACAGCAAGGGGCAGGTGCGCCTGGGAGTTCTGGCATGGAGGCCTTCATTACGCAGTGTGCGCCTTATTGTCTGAGCTGAAACTTCAGTACCCGCATCTGCCAAATCTTTTTTCAGTTCCTCAGCAGTCACACAGGGACTTTTCTCCACTTTGCGTTTCAGGTAGCGCACAGCAGTCGAAGTCAGCATCTCCTTTCTGCCACGACCAGGTAGCATTTCAACAGTGCCCTTTGCCTTGAATTTGCGAATGATGCTTCCTATGGTGTCTCTTGGTATGTTTAACATGTTTGCAATTTTCTTATAGCCCATGCCCTTCCTGTGAAGAGAAATCACCTCTTCTCTTGTCTTCCTGGACCATTCTCTTGACTTCACCATGTTTGTAAACTCACCAGTAAATGTCTAGAAGGAGCTGAGTATCACGGTCATTTTAAATCTGCCTAATTGGTGCTTATTCTGCTTCTTGATTGCTGCTTCTTGACATCCACAGGTGTTTTCAATACCTGATCGAAAACACTTGAATGAACCTCTGTTCTTAAGGGTGGTAGTCTTTAAGGGGTTGAATAATTGTGTCAATGAAAAAAATCACAAAAAAACATTTAATACTGTATTACAAAAACAATTAATGTCATTTTAGTTGCATTTGGTTCTTTAAAAAGTCCTTGTAAGATTTCATTCTGAACACAATTACAAATGTACACTAAATTCCCTAAAACCCTTTACAGCATTGGGGGTTGAATAATTTTGAACACAACTGTATATGCCTGGTTAAATATAGGGTTAATCATGCTGGCAGATGGTCCTTAAAGGGGTTGTCTCATCATGGACAATGGGGGCATATTGCTAGGATATGCCCCCATTGTCTTATAGGTGCAGGTCCCACCTCTGGAACCTGTACCTATTTCGAGAACAGAGCCCCGCAAGTGAAGTAGGGTGTACTGCGCATGCGCAGCCGCCCTCCATTCATTTTCTATGGGGCCAGCGAAAATAGCCGAGCGCTGGCTCGGCTTTTTCCGTCAGACCCATAGAAATGAATGGGAGCGGGGGCCGTGCATGCGTGGTACGCTCTTATTCACTTCTATGGGGAACCGGCTTGATGGTGGCCGGACCGGAGTCCTCCAGCCACCACCTTGCGGGGCTCCATTCTCTATATAGGTCTGGGTCCCAGCAGTGGGACCAGCACCTATAAGACAAAAGGGGCATATCCTAGCGATCTATGATGAGACAACTCCTTTAAGCGCACCTTCAATAGCTGTTATCTGGACACCTCCATACTAATACACGCTTGGTTTGACAGAGCTGCTCTCAGACACTTCTAGTGATGATCTATCTCCCTGTAGAACAAAAGGAATGGGCATTCAAATTCAACATGCCCCATCCTTCTCTCTACCCTGCCCAACAATAGACAAATGTGTCAAATAAGTGCAGGCATAAAAATGACCATTGGTTGGCTTCACATTGCCCCATGTAAAGAGGGGATGTCCCGCTGACAATATGCAACCTGACGGAAAATGAATGATCGTACTAACAATCTTTGATCCTCCTTTCAGCTTGTATTGACCTATCTAAAAGTTCCTTGAAACGAGAGTTGATGGACTTGCCATATTGTTTTTTTTTTTTTTTTTTTTTTTTTAATATTTTATTCCAATATAAGAGATAAACAAATTAGTTCAACAAATTTGCAATTAATAACTTCCCCATTCCTCCCGACCCCCCCCCCCCCCTCAGCCCACCCTCCATTCCTGCAGGGAAGAGGGAAAGGAGAAGAAAAAAAAAAAAAAAAACCTCTCCTCAACCATCCCAGTCTCTCCAAACATTGGCCCATTTCATATAGGACCCTCTTTGTCTATACATGATTCTCTCATAGATTTTCACCTTATCCACCAGGCATAACCAGTTATTGCAATCTGGAGCAGAAGGGAAAACCATTCTCTGGCTACAAGAAGCCTAGCCAAAAACAGCACTTTAGTCAGCAGACGGCCCTTCATAAGCTGGCAGTTAACCTCTGATAGATCCCCTAAAACCCATACCTTGGGAGATAGAGGAATATCTATATTGAGTCTCCGAGTCAAAGTTGTTTGTACCGCTCTCCAATAGTTACTCACTATCGGGCAGTCCCAGAACAGATGCATATGATCTGCCCCGGGATCCCCACAGCGAGGGCAGTCAGATGCGGCTCTAAGTCCCCTCTTATGGAGCCATAAAGGTGTCACATATATTTTGTGTATGATATTAAACTGTACAACAGTGTGATTAAAGTTGTGTGAAACCTGACTAAAATTTTCCCCTATATTCTCCCAATCCGGAGAACCCACCTCTGACATTAATACAGACCAGGATTTCTGTCCTGGAGATAAACAATCCGAAAAAAACCTTTCATCAAGTGCCTATAACAATGTGATAATTTCACCTTAGTACCACCTTTCTTACAAATCAAATTGTGCAAAAATTCCGGGTGTCTACCTCAAGTGAATACCTATCAACAATATTAAGAAGTGCTGACCTCAATTGAAAATATGCATACCAAGCCACCTCACCTAATTTGGAGTTCTGTTTTAGCTCCATAAGAGACAGGACCTGCCCATTTTTAACCACCTGGTTCAGATATTGAACATTTCGCGTTCTCCAGTATTGCCAACAATTTGGATCATCTAATTTCAGAAGCTTTGAATTATGCCATAATGGGGTGCAGATAAGTGTTGCCTTAACTTTGAACCAGCTCTTTATCACCAACCATGCCTTTGTGGCCATTCTAAGGAAGGGTTTATAGCCAGTCTGTATGTTAAGCAAATAATCGGACTCCAATACTGTAAATAAATCTGAAAAACCTGAGTCTTTTACCAGTTTTCTACAAAGTTGGCTATTTTCCCAATCATTGAGGAAGCAAAGTTGAGAGGCCATGAAGTATCCCCTAAAATAGGGAGGTTGAGACCTCCCCTATTGTAGGGCATGGAAAAATAAAGCGACTTTAGTCTCACCCGCTTCCTCCCCATAATAGGTCATTAATCATCCGTTCTATCAGCCTAAAATACTTATCCTCAATCCAAACGGGCGAATTGCGAAGAACATAAAGTACCTGGGGCAGCACTACCATTTTTATTAATGAGATTCTGTCCCTCTTGCGGGCAGAACTTTTGCCATATCTTAATTTTGGATCTCAACCTCGAAAGAAGAGGGATCAAATTAAGTTGGAGATAGTCCTGAATTTTGGCAGAAGCTGTTATCCCCAGGTATTTTATTGAGTCAGAAATAGATACCCGATTAGAGAGATATTCCACAGATCCTCGCAACTTATCTATAGGGAGAAGAACAGTCTTCCCCAGTTAACCTCCAAGCCAGAAAAATAGGAGAATAGGCTGACCAATTCCATTATTCGAGGGAGTGTTTTTTCTGTTTGATGAATAAAGAACAAGATATCATCTGCATAAAGGGATATACGATCCTGCTCCCCCATTACACCAAAGCCGACCACTCTCGAGTCTTGCCTTATACTAGCTGCAAGGGGCTCAATATAAATATTAAATAAAAGAGGGGAAAGAGGACAACCTTGACGAGTACCTCTTCCCAGTACAAAACTCTCTGTCAGCATGTCATTGATCCTGATTCTGGCCTTCGGACATTTATATAGCAGCTGAACCATCCCTATAAATTTGGGGCCAAAACCCATTCTTCTCATCACCTCCCAGAGGAACGTCCATT
Source organism: Bufotes viridis (assembly GCA_033119425.1). Classification (NCBI taxonomy): domain Eukaryota; kingdom Metazoa; phylum Chordata; class Amphibia; order Anura; family Bufonidae; genus Bufotes; species Bufotes viridis. The sequence continues at coordinate 33,051,083 of CM065596.1, forward strand.
CGACCCTGTCGAATGCCTTAGTAGCATCCAAAGACAGGACCGAGCGGGCGCCACCTCCGGGGACTGAATATTGGCAAAAACCTATGCAGATTGTGATGAGTACCCCTTTTCGCCATAAAGCCATTTTGGTCTGAGTGGATCAGAGCTGACATAACCTGAGAAAGCCTCCTAGCTAGAACCTTTGCTAACAACTTAGCATCCGTATTTAATAGGGAGATTGGTCTATACGAGCTCAAATCCGCCGGGTCTTTATCTTTTTTTGGGATTAAAACTATCACAGCTTCCATCATAGACTGTGGCAAATCCCCTCCCTGCGATGCTTGAGCAAACACTTCCAGTAGATGAGGAAGAATGGTATCACTGTACTTACGATAAATTTCATATGGAAAACCATCTGACCCTGGCGATGAGTTCCCGGAGATGGACTTCAAGACCTCTTGAATCTCCGCAAGAGACACTTCTCCTTCCAGGGATTCTTTTTGGGCTTCTGTTAGCCTTGGAAGAGAAATTCTCTCCAGGAACTGTCTCCCCAGGTCAGCTGGCAGACCAGGTGAAGCTCTATATATCTGGGAGAAGTATTGCAAAAAGAGTCCCTTATACCCTCTGGGTCTGATATTATTGCTCCATCTAGGTTACGCACTAGAGTAATAGCTTTCTTTTTTGTCCTGTTGTGATATTATTTTAGCTAAAAGCTTACCAGGACGTCCCGATTCTGAAAAATACTTCTGGCCCTTAAAAAGTAGCCTATGGTTTGCTTTCTCAATTACATATTCTTTCAAGGAACAACTAGCCTTTTGCATCTCTTCCTTGTTACATTCCGTAGGTTGATCAATGAACCGCTCCGTTGTGGAGGCCACTGTGTCTGTCAGATTTTTTCCCTTTTCTTAAATGATCTTTTCACAGCCGTAATATCACTAATGAGAACCCCCTCAGGTATGCTTTCAGAGCGTCCCAAACTGAGTTGATGTTGGCAGAGGGGAGATTCACCTCCCAGAAGGAGGATACATGTGCTTTAATCGACTGGCAGTTATCCATTATAGTAAGCCAGTATGGATTCAACTTGAACCCAAATCCCCTATTGTCTTTATTCTCCCTAATGCGAACCTCAATTAGGACCGGTGAATGGTCTGAAACTGTTCTTATACCATATCGTATCCTTTTAATATTATTCAGATTATTCTCATCAGTAAATGCCAAATCTATCCTAGACATTGCTCTTCCTCCTCTACTGACACAGGAATATACTCTCTTTCCTCCGCCAACATATTCCCATATATCCACCAATCCGATCTCCAAACAGAACTGAGGCAATGGGGAATTACACATGTTCCTTCCCCGATCTGCATCTAAAGTCAATCTGTCCTTTTTGGGATCCATAACAGCGTTAAAGTCTCCCATCAGTACAAGCCGACATGCCGGCTTGCCTTCCAAGAAACGTAATAGTTGGATAAGTGGGCACATGGAAAATGGCGGAGGTATATAAAAAAAAGCAAGAATGTAATTATATCCATGTAGCTTCCCATACAGAAAAATAAACCTGCCTTGGTCATCTATATAAGATTCGATTAACAAAAAGTCTATAGAGTTGTGAATCAGAACCGATACACCCCTAGAGGCGCTACTGAAAGTAGAGTGGTAAGACTGGGAATGCTAGCCCGTCATCAAACGAGACACGGTCTCTTCAGTCAGGTGAGTTTCAACTATACAGATAATTGCAGGAAGATACCTCTTCACTGCATCCATAATAGCTTGTCTTTTAACCCTCTCCCCAAGTCCTCTGACATTCCAAGAGACAATTCTAACAGACATTAGCTACGAAGAGGAGAGAGAAAAAAAAAAAAAAAAAAGTTTCTCCTATACCCTTTCCCTGCAGGTTAAATACCCTCCCCCATTCCCTCCCCCTTCCCTCTGGTCCGCCCGATCTAGTCAGCAAACCTCTATCCTCCGGTCATTCTCCCCCCTCCCACTAATTCCCTCCTCCCTCCATCCCTAGAGAACATATAAATATATCAAATGCCCATTTGCTCCATCCAATCCAGTGCTTGTTGCGAATTCTCAAAAAATTTAGTAGTCCCATTGTGGATCACTCTCAGTTTCGCTGGGTACAGTAGGGAATATTTAATGTCTTTTAGCGCCAAACGTTTCTTTATCTCACTGAAACTTCTTCTTTTCTCCTGGGTCTGTCGAGGCAAAGTCAGGGAAAAATAACAGTCTAGTACTCTGATAGTCAATGGGTGCACATTCCTCGCCCTTCTCAATATCATATCCCTATCCATAGATAGTAATGATTTCATTAGGATTGCTCGCGCGGCCTCCCTGGAATGGGTTTCCCCCTGGAATCCGATGGGCTCTTTCTATTTGGAACATAGGAGAGAAGTGTTCACTGCCCAGATTTTCCAAAACTACATCCTTGAGTTGTTCAGCTAGCTGCCGCCCCTCCACTCCCTCTGGAAATCCAACTAAGCGGATATTATACCGCCTTGATCTGTTTTCCAGGTCTTCCAATTTATTTTGTAGAAGATGATTTTCCGAGGAAAGAGACCGAGTCTTAGATTTGATCATATCCATATCGGATTGGAGGGAGTCTACCGTCTTTTCCATGTTAAGTACTCGATCCCGAATTTTAGTCAGATCTTCTCTTATTAGAGATATATCACTCTGCATTGACCCGAGTTGACTGGACATCCCCTGCACTAACATGCCATTATTTTCAACAGCGCTCAGAATTTTTCCAGGGCCGAGGGGTCATGCTCAGTTTCTGTTCGCGCCAAGAGACTTTCCTCCCTCCTTCCTGATCCGCCAGCCCATCCTCAGATAGTTCTTCAGCTTGCGGAGTTTTAACGGTTTTTATAGTTAGTGCTCATTTTCCCTTTAATCAACCCCTTTTCATTAAGGGAGGGGATTTTAAAAATTTGTCAATTTTACCCTCAGGTGTCTTAGTCCCCAGTTTTATTCCTGAGGAATCCACCGACCGCCGCTTTGGAGCCATCAAGCGCTAAAAGCCCCCTTCAATGTGTGTGTCTGTATTTTTTTCCTTCTTTTTCCCTTCCTCCTTTTTCCCTCTTTTCCTTTTCCTTTTCTTTTTTTTTTTTCCCTTAACGTATTTACTATTTGCTAATTTGAGTTTTCGAGTTTTCAAGTGTCCCTGTGTACTCAACCCCCTCTTATTTTTTTTTATTTTTTCCAAGTTTTTCCCTTTTCTTTTTTTCCTTTCTCTTTTCCCTTCTTCCTTTTTTTTCTTTTTTTTTTATAGATTTTATCTTTTTTTTTCTTTCTCTTCTCTTTGAATTAATTTAATTTAAATTTTTCCCTTCTCTATTTCTCTTTTCTTATTTCCCTTTTTTCTGCTTAGTTCCTTCTTCTTAGTACTTCTTAGTGCAAACCAATGCAGTCTTAATACACCTTTGAACCAGTCCCAAAAAAAAAACAATAAGCAAAATCGAAGGGAAAGAAACAGCAAATTTTCTTTTTTTTTTTTTTCTCACGTGTCCAGCGTCCAAGAGGGGGCGAATGGATGAGCCAAGGGATCCAGGCAGGAGGGAGACGACACACAGGAGAACAGGACGAGCCAGGCCAGGAAGCCAGCCAGAGAGCCAGCCACGAGGAAGAGCTGGGAGATGGAGCACACGCCCTGCGAGCAGCAGCCACAAACAACAGACCCCAGCGGCGAGGGCCCGGCGCTCTCTCCCAGAAACCGGACAACCAGCCGGGAACACCACGAGGGAGCACGGAAGCCCACAGACGGGCGGTAGCCAAGAGCAACCGAACAGGCAGCGAGGTGAGGGAAGGCAGGCAGAGACACATGTAGTCCGGAGTTCTCCACAGGACGGCTGGCGATGGAAGGCTCAGCACAACATCAGCGGGGGGAGCCGGCGGGCCGGAGAGCGAGGAGGAGGAGGAGGGCAGGAGGAGGAGGAGAGCGTGACGTGCGTGTTCACGTCATCACACCGCCCGACTTGCCGTATTGTTGATCGTCGCTGGTTTCAGGCAGAGATTCGGCCAACCTAGATGAGCCCAAATTCTGAAGTGTTAACAGTTTTTTTTTACGTCTTATCGGTAAGTTATCCGGCAATTACACCGGAACAATAACAATTGAGAATTCTGCGCTGTTGTAGTAAACAAGTGAGAAGCATCCTTCCCAATGCTACCAATTTAGAAGCTTGAATCTTAGACAAATCTTCTCTAAGGAAATGGAATGTGAAATATGAATGATTTCTACTTACAAAACAGATTTGGGAGTTCTCTTAAGTTCATGCAAGGAAAAATATTGACAGGAGCAGCGAGCAATCATTCAACCTAAGGGAGGAAAATAGTAGTGTGATGGCTATTTCAGAGGATCTGGAAACCTGGAGTCCGGGGAACATATGGCCTTGAGCAGACTCTTTCCTCTTCTGTGTCTTCATAACCTAAATTAGTTGACAAGATGTATCGGGGAAGAATTAATCACGCTTGTGTATTTATAAAGCTACACATATCTATAAACTAATATCCAATTCTGTCAATCAGTGGCAAACCTCTAGGGCCATTACAAAGCAAGAAAGACGGAGTCTTGCCAACGCACCTGCTACTTATCCCATTGCTGGACGCTGATGAGAAGAAAATCTGTCTCTGGCTTTATTGGTAGCACGATACGATCTGTTTTCTTAGTTTACGATATCACAGCCTGTCAAGCACTCGCAGACAGCACAAGCCACCCCGCTCAACAGCCTCATATTATTTAGGTTGACGTGTAATACATAAAATATTAGCCCTTCGTGCTTAAAAAATAAAAAGAAAGTCCTCTATTTTCTTTTGCACAGATATGTTATTTTTCTCTCTCTTTTTATTTCTTGATTAACCCCTTCAGTATCGAGACAGTTTTCACATTAAGGCCCAGGCTGATTTTTGCAAATCTGACACGTGTCACTTTATGTGATAATAACTTTGGAAAGCTTTTACTTATCCAGGCCATTCTGAGATTTTTTTTTCTTGGGACACATTGTACTTCATGTTAGTGGTACATTTGAATCAATATGTTTTGTTTTTATGTATAAAAAAAATTCTAAATTGATGGAAAATTTGGAAAAATTATCAATTTTCGAAATTTGAATTCCTCTGCTTTTTAGATGGATAGTGACACCTCATAAAATAGTTATTACTTAACATTCACCCTTTGTCTACTTTATGTTGGTATCATTTTGTAAATGTAACTTTATCTTTTCAGGGTGTTAGAAGGCTTCGAATTTCAGAAGTTATTTTTAAGATTTAAGAAAATTCAAGATTCAAGATTCAAAATTCGAGTAAATTTCCAAAACCCACTTTTTAAAGGACCAATTCAGTTATTGTCATCACAGTAGCCAGGAACACACAGACAGTGAGCCCTAACTGGGACCCAACCTGCTTTCCTTGCCTACCTGCAGTGCAAATACATTTTGGCATATATTTAAAGGGGTAATCCCATCTCACTATGCCCTTATTGTCTGATAGGTGTGGGTACCACTGTTGGGACCTGCACCTACATCAAGAACAGATCCCTGAAGGTTGTGTAGGGCGAACTGCACATGCGCTGCCGCTGTCCATTCATTTCTATTCATGCCTATGGGTGCCATATTACAGATCAGCACAAGTCAGAGGTTGTACAGAGCGATAATATGGTAGTTTGCATGATCCCTATGAGATATTCCCATGGATACTGTATATACATCCTACAATCTCTCCGTCCGTCTTTCCAAATGGCTTTGTTATTTTGGTCTTATTTATCTATCACTTGGAAATTCCTTAGCAATGAGTTACTCTGCAGACAACTACTACTATCATTGTAATGTATGTTTTTTTAACCATGTATGACAGGCTATTCAGTGCGACAAATTGTTCTAGGTGACCGGCGATTAAACTGTAATTTGAATAATGTTCCGATGCAACCTGTCTTTATTATGGTCACTTTAAGTATCACAAATGCTGAATATGTGTAATATTTCAGATAAATTGACAGCATAAAATTAATCAATTGTGCGTAAGCCACTCTATACTTTCCCTCTTGAAAGCTTAGATAAAGAATCCAAATCTCATTTCAGCATCTGCACTTTACAGTGACGTGTTTGAAAAGATAATGGAGGATGAAGAGGAATTTGTGATTGTCATGATAAAATCCTTATCTGAAGCAAATATCCAGGGAAATGGCCAATCTATTCCTAGAAGCTTTCAACATTTAAATCTGTCCTCCAAAATGACTCGGGGGGAGTTAAAGCAGAACTCCGAGGGAGGTTACATTTGCTTAATATATTCAGCACTTTCTCCAATGAATTATTGCACTTAATACTCTTAGGTATTTCACAAGCCATTTCTGTAATAGTTTTAGCTATTAAATGTAATTGAAGTTTTGTTTGTATGTTCCATTTGCACATGGTAAGCAGAGTCCCTTCATTTAGCTCTTAGACTCAGCTGTAAATATGAAAAGCAAGGTAAAAGGGCTATGCCCATAATTTCTATTTAGCTGTATTATCAAGTACGTGCGAAGTGGAGGAAGCAAATCATGTTTTCTGAAAGTTAGGGCTTAACGGCAGGGGCGTAACTACGATGGCGGCAGACTATGCGACTGCTATGGGGCCCAGGGCAAGAGGAGGCCCAGTCTTAGTTGGGATCATCCCCTCTTCTACTGGATGTGAAAACTTGGTCAGGACTCTACCCTCTAAAGGAACAACTTTTTGCAAATGCAGTAGAAAAATGGCCCAAGGGTCATTGAAAAGGGTTTAGGCAGAAACCTTTCTGTCCTGTGTGGGGGGCCTGGTTTGATCTTTGCTATGGGGCCCCTTACTTCTCTATGTACGGCACTGCTTAACAGCACTGTACAAACATGGCAATACAGCCAACGGAATGCAGCATGTGCTCTAATATGGATGCAACAGAGAGGATTTTGTAATTGAGCACCGGTCAGCAGTTTTATGCTGCCTGAACAAGGGGCAGCATGAGATACTGACAGACTCCCTCTTTACAAAAGGCCACATTCAAGGGCTGACTGGCCATAGACTCTAAAGAGAAATTTCCCAGTGGGCCAATTGCAATGTGCCCCTCGTGATTGTGGGCACAGCAAATTGGTTTTACTATGTTTTATTGTCATATATTATGTTTGTATGCCGTACTTCATCTCATGTCACACTCTCCCATGTCACTATGCGATTCTATGTAAGATCCTTTCATTCAGGCTAGTTAGTTTGCACTACACTAGTCTTATCACTAGATGGGGCCAGTGTGACAGTGTATAAATAGCTTAGCTCGGGCCTAGTCAGGCAGTGTAAAAGTCAGTTTTTCTTGGAGTTTAGTCAGTGTGCAGCCAAGATGTAGCTGCTCTCTCCCTGATGGCTCCACAGTCCAGAGTTAAAGCCTATAAGATTCAGCCTAGAGGTGAGAAATCTACTTCTATAGCTTGCCCCTCGGGGGTGACCTGTGACAAAGCTGCAAACAGCAAGTTTCAAGGGGATCAGTATATTTATTCAAGTCAAAGGATAGCAACCAGCCGTACTAGAGGGCATCCCAGGCACCTTTGCAATTAGGTGCAGGACACAACTTCCGGCATCCACACCTCCAGTTTAAATCCTGAGGACAGTCGCCCGACCGTCAGAAAAGCACTGGAAATAGAGGTTCAAGGATTCTGAAAACCACCGTTAATCAAGGTTAGAATAAGGCGAGAGTTAATACCAGCCTAAGACTTTTTATACTTCCAAAAGCCTAGTCTGAAGCAGTAGCTTTCATGTATATAAAAGACAAAGAGCCTGTTTTTCCCTGAGGACTTACAATTCCCTAACTCTGTATGCATGAGAGACTGTATTTCATATCTGGATGAACTAGAGACTGGTTCATACTTGGATGTAACTGTTACCAGGAGCAATGTTCAGTAAAAGTCATAAGCTGGATTCCACTGTCTCAGTTTCCAATTCCTCAGTTAACACTACAGTAAATGGTTGTACCACCATAAAAGGTACTGACGTCACGACAATAAGGGACCTTGCCAATACAGACCACTAAGGGCACCTCGAATCACCATCTGACCTTTGTCCCTTACACCAGAGTGTGCCCCAGAGAATCATTGTACCATTCTTCTCATCACCTATGCAAGCCTGCCCAGGGACAACATAACCGTGAGTAACCAGAACTGTGTTTGCCTCGGCCCACTTAATACTCATACCGTGACCTCACATATGATTCCCCAGTCCGTCTGGCTCACTGCAGAATGGCCAAGGGGCTGCCTGAGCCGTCCTCATGGCCATGAGATGGATACATAGTGATCTCATGCTCTCAGTAGTAATTCATGTAGGATCATCAGGTACTTATGCACTTGGCCAGCAGCCCTCCTGAATTCAGCTGTATAGTGATAGAGTTGAATGCTGCAGCAGGGGCAGCAGTATTTTGTGCTGCACTGTGATATTTTGTTCCGCTGGGGCAGTATTTTGTGCTGCACTACAGTACTTCTGGTCCCATCTACTTGTGTTGCCCCACCTTCTGTCAATTTGGTTCTGCCTACACGTTGTGCTCTGAAATACTGGGGCACAGGGAGAAGTGTCCACTGAGTGCCACCCACCCAGACATACCTCCATTTTCACCCAGGCAGCCCCCCTGACTTGAGCATCAGAGCAGTTCATGCTCTGATGCTCTCCTTTGCACTGCGCTAAATCGTGTAATGTACCGGGCTCTCCATGGGGATGCTAGGAAGCCCGGTGACATCACTGGCACATATGGGTGGGCTTTAGCGCTGCTCCGATGCTAACATCAGGGGGACTGCCTGGGTGAAAATATGGGTATGTACGGGTTCAGCTATTAACCCAGACAACCCCTTTAATAAAGGGGTTTTCCAGGATTTTGATATTGATGGCCTATCTTCAGGATAAGTCATCAATATCTGATCAGTGGAGCTCCAAAGCTTAGCACCGCCACCAGTTGTTTGAAGAGGCCATGGCTCCAGTAAGCGCTATGGCGTCTTCGTAGGCCACTTTAATCAGTCACATGGTCTACGTGCAGCTTCGTCCCATTCAAGTGAATGGGACTGAGCTGCAATACCAAGCACAGCCACTATACAATGTACAGCGCTGTGCCTAGTTATGTGACTGGAGTGCTACAGCCTGGGGGGGGTGTCAGGCGTTGTACCCCCAACAATCAGATATAGATGACCTATCCTGAAGATAGGCCATCAATATCGAAATCCCAGACAATGTTGTACAAGTCTAAAAAAAAGGCCATTAGAGTAAACTGCTCAGATTTTCTTAAGTGGTGCATTGTGGGGAAAACAAAATATGTGCCTAAGATGAGCTTATGAGATATGCACCTTAATTTATGACATTTTCTGTTTTCAGAATTGATACAGATGTTGGAATGTTTCTGGCCCCGACCTTGCTTTTTAGCCCAATTCACTTTCTCACCACTTTCAAAAAGTTCAGACAAAGTGAAAAATTTGCATGTCTGTGGTTCTGGTAGTATGAGATGTATGGCTGCATCATGATATGCGCGAGTCTCATCCTTGGATAGGCTATACTGTATATTTCAAAATGGGAATAACCCTTTAAGACTGCAGATAAGATCACACAGCCTTTATGGTTTGCAATGGAAGAGTTGGATATTGTTTGCTCATGACAGAGAGTGTCAGACTTTGTAGAGCTGCTCCCCATTGACAAGTGGATGGGTAACACCAAATTTTCAATGCATTTATACCTTCCCAGTATAAAGAGTACAGGAAGAGTGTTGGTGTCTAGGGATACCCCCAACTGCTAACACCCAGTTATCTATTGATCACAATCTATTGCTTACATATCCAAGAGGAACAACAAAGGAATAGCAGAAGGTAGAGTGATGAGAAAAGATGCTCCTGGGATAAAAGGAAGGCAAAAGTGAGATTTCAGAGCGCTCCTCAGGTTGATAATAAAGTTTAATAGTTTATAATAAAAATAAAATAAAGAGCAAACAGTGATATGCCTTTCGGGAGTGGACCACTCTCTCCCTCAGGCACATGTCCCATTCAGTAGAGTTGTGCTGGCTCATGCACAACCTCATCTGGTAAGTCTTACTCTCTTCTGGGCGTTTGTTTTACTGATGGTCCTCACACTATGTAGTGCCCCTCTACTCCTCTTTTGAAGAAAAGATGATCCTGAATTGTGTCATGAGCAAAACAAGTAGTTACTCAAGCCGACATGCCAGGAGGAGTGATGGGTCCTCTTCATAGTAGTGTTGATTGCGAAAATTCTAATTGTGAATTTTTATTGCAAATAGCGGCACTTCGAGAATTCGTGAAGATAGAATATAGTGCTATATATTCATCATCGCGATTATTCAAGTTGTATTTAATCAGTACCCTCACTCATGGGCGTAGCTATAGGGGTGCAGAGGTAGCAGTCACTACCGGGCCCAGGAGCCTAAGGGGGCCGAAAGACACTTGTGCCGCATAAGACGACACACAAAGCACTGAGGGAAGGGGGGCCCAAGCTGAACTCTTGCACCAGGGCCCATGAGCCGTTAGCTATGCCCCTGCCCTCACTGCTTCTTGCTTGTGGGCCAATCAGAAGGCTGTAATGTCTTTGTCTGAGCTTAGCAACATCCCTAGCAACCAATAGGAAAGTTGCCTACCCCTGACTATATAAAAACTCCCCAGCAGCCATTTTCTGTAGTTTTTTGCAGTTCTGAGAGAGAGCAGTGTCATTGCTGTGCACTGTGCTTTGCTGTGTCACATTACATTAGATAGTTAGTTAGCTCATATATATAATACAGATAGTTAGTGAGAGATAGTCAGTATAGGTTAGATAGTGATATAGTGTAGCTGATAGGTTCCAGTGCAGGGTGTTAGGTAGTGTGATAGGGATTACTGTGCTGTGATAGGGATTAGTGTCTAGCAGCTTGAAAAATGTAGCGAAAGTGAGCCATGCCTGTATTGCGCGAGGAATTGCATTGCAGATTTCCGCAATCAAGAAAATAATGACTGGAGATCGCGAATTCTAGAATTTGCTAATTTATGGCGAATATTAGCCCCAAAATTTGCAATATATAACGCGAAAACGAATGTTCCTATGCTGCTCATCACTACTTCATAGTAAAGAATCACACTTTTCATTTATTTTACATAATTTAGTACTTTTAGTACTTTTCAACCTGACGATTACACTAAATGGAGCAGAGCAACCTGGGTTCAGAAGTATCAGACCGGACTGCCGTTATTTGTACAGCACATCATTTCTTGCTTCTCGACAAAACATGCTATTTCAGAGATTGACTTGCATCCTATGCATCTTCGGTTTGGTGACGCTTTCTCTTTTTAAGCTAGAATTTTCCCTTAAGTGACACAAATCTACTGTGACATTTTGGATCGCGTCCTTAGTCCATTTCCTCACCAGACTATACTTTATGTCAATGTATTAGAGTGCTAATAATGACATTACAAGACACTTGGAAGAGATCTAATTTAGCATGTGTAAGAGATGACTTAGCTGTCATAGTCTATTTTCCATGCAAAAAGCGATGGATTCTTGGGTCAGTTTTTTCGAAACCTATCTCAGTTTAGGTATAATGGACTGATTTTTTTCATCATTGGCACCAATTAAAGTGCCAGATGTTAGTTCAGGTACCACTTGTAGGCAAGGTTTTAATCAAGGAAATGCCTATGCCAAAGACATGAGTAGATGGACCATCATAAAAGGTACACTTTCAATATAGAAGGTACTGTAGATGCCTCATATTGAAGTATACCAATTAACAGAAGACATCATGTCATGCCTATAGAGGTTTTACAATTCCAGGCAACCCCTTTGAATTGCCCCTTACTAAAAAGAAAGCCTTGTCTACGCTCTTGTTACTTGCAGGCTTAGTATACCGGAAGTTTATGGATAACAAGTTGTCCAATAAAAGGTTCCTTGACCTTATTAAGGCCTCTTTCAAATGTCGGTGTGGTCTCCATGTACAGCACAAATATCTATTGACGTTAAAATTCAGTGGTTTTCCGTGAATAATGGGTCTTTGGTGACACCACGGAAGCATGCCCTATTTTTTTCCATGATTGCAGACCCCTCACGCACATTATAGTCTACAGGTCTGTAAAAACCATGGACACAGCATGGACGCCATCCGTGTTTGGCCTATGGTTTTCACAGATCGTTGTTATGAGATGCTTTGGAAATTCATTTTCAGTCTAGCAGTGGCATCTTCAGTCTAGAAGGCAAAAAGCGGACACATGAACTAAACACGGATCCTTCACAGACAAAGAATATTGCCCTTAACCACTGTGGGCTACTCTCTTTTAGGATGGCCATACACCGACTTACTCTGTTGGCAGTGGGCACACGCAAACTGCCTATTCTTTATACATTTCCCTTTGGACCTTCGAAAGACATGCCCCTCTCATGCAGGGGATAAAGAATCAAAAGAACTGAAGTTCTTCATGGTCTACTGTCATTATTAAAGGGGTTTTCAGAGGGATAGGTCATCAGTATTTGATCTGTGGAGGTCCACAGTACCAATGTGCCCTTCTCTCAGTTCACCAAGCAGAACGCTGTATATTGTATAGCAGCTGTGTTTGGTATTGCAGCTCAGCCGCATCCACTTCAATGGGGCTGAGCTGCTCCTTGACCATGTGACTGATGAACATGATGTCACACGGCCTACGCAAAGCTGGGAGAAGACAGCACCACCAAAAATCAAAGTCATAAGTACAAAAAAATCCTGGAAAACCCATTCAGCATTTTATCTATCCTCTGCATAGGTCATCAGTATGTGATCACCGTGGGTACAACTCTCTGTGCTGCTGTGAGCGCTGCGGCCTTCTCGCAGTTTACCAAGCAGAGCGCCGTACATTGTATAGCAGCTGTGCTTGGCCTAGGCTATGTGATAGGAAAAGCTGTGAGAAGATCACGTTCTTCACAGGAGCTCATTGGCACTGTAGTACAGTGCTGGTCACAGTGTAGCAGACTGCACAGCATCCGCATGCACCCGGGAAGATTAGAATCCTTTTTGGCCCACTTAATCCTTTGACATATATATCACTTTCTAACTGGGAAGCAGCCTAAGAATTTCACAGATCAAGGCAGGTCTGTCCTTTCCCACTGACAGGGAAGTAGTAACCACACGTGGAATCAGACAGCCTCCTATCCACAGTATCATTCAGGGAATTTAATTGCGTTACAAGATATTTCATTACGTGCCAAATCTGACTTGTCGGTTAATTCTTTTCTTACTTTCCCTTTTTTTTCTTATCTGCGCTTTTCTATTACACTTCTCATTGTAATTATCGCGGCTCTGACTCCTATCTCGTAGAAGGGGTTCATAATAGCATTACCTTATCTGACGCATCCCTTTAGGTTTTCTGAAAGCTTCAGTTCTCAGACTTAGGAAAACTAATAAAGTCTTTAGTCTTAGGCACCGGCTTTGCAGTACTTGCTTAGCTGAATAGATGCCGCTTGCTTTGGATCTTATCAATGTTGGATTTAGCAACAGTTTGAACTCAGGTGTCCTTAGATACGAGAATATTCCTATTGACAGGGAAATTAACTTATATTCTGTAACATGCCACCCATATGGTCTGATATTTCTAAGGATAGGAAAATACGGTCCTAATGAAACACTATGATACAATGGAGCGAGTCAGGCAATAAAAGGACTTGAAATAGAAACATGTACTTTTCTATTATTGGGTTATATAGGAAAAGTGAATTTCATAAAAAAATAAGCCTTAACTGATCCGTGGTCCTGCATATGGGCTGCAAGATGTTGGAGTATTTCATTAGCTTCAGATCCTCTGTAGATTTCTAATGCTCATGTGTTAAAGTCACCTTATGGGAAAGTCTAAGGTCAAAATCATGTGCTGAGGGTCCCCTAATAAAATAATATATTTATAATATTCTGTCTAGGGTGGGTATAGCATTCCCAGGAGAAATCTAGGAGGACATCCCAAAGATGGAGTTCCGGTGTAGTCACTGGCTATATCATGTACTATCATATTACTAGGACATGAATTTAGGATTAGTGGGATATGATTTCCTGGACCTCCACCAGTAAAATAGTATATTTAAATTGGTCGGTCCAGGGCTAGTTCTTGGGCTGTAGCATTCCCAGAAGAAATCCAGGGGGATATTCCCAAGATGGAGTTCCAGTGTAGTCACCGACTGCCGTCAGGGTCTGGTGATGCGATGACATGTCCATATACCTACATATAGGGCCAATGAGGCCACTGAGACCAATGATTGGCTGCAGCAGTCCCATGGGTAAAGGAACGTAAAAGTGACCAACAGGGGTCACTGGAGCAGTGGTGATGGGACCAAAGGGATTTAAAAGGGTTGTCCCATGAAAAATATTGTACATTTTTACCTGGATCTGATTACTTTTGTAAATGCATGCAATTAAAAATGTATTATAGCCACTGAAAGTTACCTGTACAGCGCCACCTACTGTTTTCCCTTTTTCTAAATTCTTTGTCCAGCTCATTGAGGTTGAAATACATGCTCAGTTCCATTCTTCAACTGTCACCAGCTGCAGTAGAAAGGACACGCCTCAGCTTGAAATAAATCTAGCAGAGCAATTGGAGCAATAAATGGGGAGATCTCTGGATCCATGTGAGACACAGGCCGGTTCTAGCTTTGTTAGAAAAAGACTGTCATGTACTATAAGATATCATGGTATAACCCCTTTAGAAGGTGAGCAAGGGGCAAGCATGTTATGCTATCTCCATTTTGGGCCAATATTTTATCATCTTGGAAAACTCATTTAACCCCTTAAGGACCCATGCTGTACATGTACAGCGCTGCTGGACGTGACTTAAGGACCAGCGCTGTACATTTACGATCAGCGGCACGGACCCGGCAGTTACTGACAGCCGGACCCCTGCTGCATATGCTGGCTTCCGTAAAAAAAACACTGATGCCGACGTACTAACCCCTTGAATTCTGCGTTCAAAGCTGACCCCGACATGCAGAGGGTTTGCCGAGGATACATGTGCCCTCCGCATCTCCATTGGGTCCCCGTGCTGCAGGGACGGGGACCCGATGGCAGAGAAGGCAGCCCGATGCCTTCCATGGGCATCAGGGCTTGCCTCTTACGGAAGCCTGTGAGATCAAGCCCTCCAGGCTTAGCATAAAAGCTGACATTCAATGGATTACAATACAGGTTGTGTTGTAATGAATTGCAGAGGGGATCAGATCCCAGAAGTTGAAGTCCCAGAGTGGGACAAAAATAAAAAGTAAAAAAAGTAAAAAAAAAGTGTTTTTCATAATAAAAAAAATAAGTTTAAAAAAAAAGGCCCCTTTCCCAAAATAAAACACAGAAAATTGTAAATAAAAAACAGACATATTAGGTATTTCCGCGTCTGTAACGTCGGGCACTAAAAAAATATCACATGATCTAACCCCTAAGGTTAACACGGTAAAAAAAAAAAGCCATTTTTTGTCACCTTATATTACAAAAACTGAAATATCAAGCGATCAAAAAGTCATATGCACCCTAAAATAATACCAATCAACCCGTCATCTCATACTGAAAAAAATAAGCCCCTACATAAGACAATCGCCCCAAAATAACAAAATTAAAAATCTATGGCCTTCAAAACTATGGAATATGGAGACACTAAAAAATTATTTTTTTCAAAAATGCTTTATTATGTAAAACTGAAACAAACAACCCAAAAAGTAGTCATATTTGGTATTGTCTCGTCCGTAAGAACCTGCTCTATAAAAATAGCACATGATCTAACCTGTCAGATGAACATTGTAAAAATAAAAACAGTGCCAAAACAGCTATTTTTTGTTACCTTGCCTCACAAAAAGTGTAATATAGAGCAACCAAAAATCATATGTACCCTAAAAGAGTACGAACAAAACTGCCACCTTATCCCATAGTTTCCAAAATGGGGTCACTTTTTTGAAATTTCTACTACAGGGGTGCATCAGGAGGTCTTCAAATGTGACATAGCACCTGAAATCTGCCCTTCGATAACCATATGGTGTTCCTTTCCTTCTGCACCCTGCCGTGTGCCCGTACAGCAGTTTGTAATCACATATGGGGTGTTTCTATAAACTACAGAATCAGGCCTCTTGCACACAACCGTATGTATTTTGTGGTCCGCAAAAAATGGATCCGCTAAAAATATGGATGACGTCCGTGTGCCTTCCTTATTTTGCTGAACGGAACTGCTGGCCCATAATAGAACAGTACTTTCCTTGTCCCTTATGCGGACAATAATAGGAAAAGTTCTATCTTTTTGTGGAACGGATATACGGAAATACGGAAACGGAATGCACATGGAGTACCTTCCGTTTTTTCTGCGGACCCATTGAAATGAATGGTTCCACATACAGTCCGCAAAAAAAAAAACCCGATACGGACACGGAAATAAAATACGTTTATGTGCAAGAGGCCTCAGGGTAATAAATATTGAGTTTTGTTTTTGTTTTTTGGCTGTTAACCCTTGCCTTGTTAGCAGAAAAAAATTGATTAAAATGGAAAATCTGGCAAAAAAGTGACATTCTGAAATTTCATCTACATTTTCCTTTAATTCTTGTGGAACACCTAAAGAGTTAAAAAAGTTTGTAAAATCAGTTTTGAATACCTTGAGAGGTGTAGTTTCTAAAATGGGGCCATTTATGGGTGGTTTGTATTATGTAGGCCTCACAAAGTGACTTCAGACCTTAAAAAATTGGGTTTTGGAAATTTTCTTCAAAATTTAAGATTTGCTTCTAAACTTCTAAGCCTTCTTACGTCCCAAAAAAAGAAAATGCAATTTACAAAATGATCCAGACATGAAGTAGACATATGGGAAATGTAAAGTAATTACTATTTTAGGAGGTTTCACTATCTGTTTTAAAAGCAAAGAAATAGAAATTTTTAAAATTGCAAATTTTTCCAAATTTTTGGTAAATTTGGTATCTTTTTATAAATAAAAATGAAATATTTTGACTCAAATTTACCACAGTCACGAAGTACAATATGTGACGAGAAAAAATCTCAGAGCGGCTTTGATAAGTAAAAGCGTTTTACAGTTATCACCACATAAAGTGACACATGTCAGATTTGCAAAAAATGGCCTGGACCTCAAATGGGTTTTCCCATCTTGCTAATTCATCCTCACCTCAGCCGGCTCTGCTGTTCATTTCCTGGTTTCCTGCTTCTGAGGCTGGGCGGGCTTAGGTAGTTTGACTGAGGGCTGGCCACGCCTCCTTATGACATCACACTCAGAACTCAGTCCTTACGTGCTCGTTCATGTGGATAGTATAAGTCATCAGTCTGGCAGCCTGCAGTCTGTGAAGCCCATCCCTCCTGCTGGGGAATCATCACTCAGAGAGCCATGGGAAGAGAGCTAAGACAGTAACACATGGCTGTCCTGCATTCTAATACAGTTTTACACACAAACCCCATTCTGAGCAGCAAAACAATAATTCACTACTATACATCAGCCCAGAAGCATGTTAGCTAGTAGCCAAATGATCTGTTCTTTTGCCTCCCCTAAAATATTACCATCCCCCAACCACCAGCACTGATGCAGATTTGCTTCCATTACAGCTCTACTACAGTTGTGTATACACCTTAGACCAGGCATCCTCAAACTGCGGCCCTCCAGCTGTTGCAAAACTACAACTCCCAGCATGCCCCGAACAGCCTACAGGTATCAGCCTACAGCATGGCATTGTGGGAGTTGTAGTTTCACAACATCTGGAGGGCCGCAGTTTGAGGATGCCTGCCTTAGACCATGTCTCTGTATAGATGCATATACAGCTCTGCTGCATCTGTCTTTCCCAGTCCCCTCTAGCACTGTGGCTGGCCAGTTTCCTATACAGCTCTGCTACATCTGTCTTTCCCAGTCCCCTCTAGCAGTGTGGCTGGCCAGTTTCCTATACAGCTCTGCTGCATCTGTCTTTCCCAGTCCCCTCTAGCAGTGTGGCTGGCCAGTTTCCTATACAGCTCTGCTACATCTGTCTTTCCCAGTCCCCTCTAGCAGTGTGGCTGACCAGTTTCCTATACAGCTCTGTTACATCTCTCTTTACCAGCTTCATATACAGCTTTGCTACATCTGTATTCCCCATCTCCCTCTAGCACTGCGGCTGACCAGTTTCCGATACAACTCTGCTACATCTGTCTTCTCCTCCCACACAAGCGCTGTGGCTGAACAGCTTTCAATACAGCTCTGCTCTATCTGCCAATGAATAAAATTGTCCCCCAGTGTCCCTCCACTAAATAAACTTGTCCTTCATTGTTCCTCCACTAAATAAAAGTGTACCCCATTGTCCCCCCACTAAATAAAAGTGTCCCCCATTGTTCCCCCCACTAAATGAAAGTGTACCCCATTGTCCCCCCACTAAATAAAAGTGTCCCCCATTGTCCCCCCACTAAATAAAAGTGTACCCCATTGTCCCCCCACTAAATAAAAGTGTACCCCATTGTCCCCCACTAAATAAAAGTGTCCCCATTGTCCCCCACTAAATAAAAGTGTACCCCATTGTCCCCCCACTAAATAAAAGTGTCCCCATTGTCCCCCACTAAATAAAAGTGTACCCCATTGTCCCCCCACTAAATAAAAAGTGTACCCCATTGTCCCCCACTAAATAAAAGTGTCCCCCATTGTTCCCCACTAAATGAAAGTGTACCCCATTGTCCCCCCACTAAATAAAAAGTGTCCCCCATTGTCCCCCCACTAAATAAAAGTGTACCCCATTGTCCCCCCACTAAATAAAAGTGTACCCCATTGTCCCCCCACTAAATAAAAGTGTCCCCATTGTCCCCCACTAAATAAAAGTGTACCCCATTGTCCCCCCACTAAATAAAAGTGTACCCCATTGTCCCCCCACTAAATAAAAGTGTACCCCATTGTCCCTCCACTCTCCTCCGATCGCTCCACTGCACACCCCCTCTATGCGCAGCTCGATCCATAGTCCGCGCTGCATACAGAGCATGCGCAGCTCTGTATCAGACATGGCAGTGAGGAATGACGATGTGCGCATGCGCAGCAGCGTGCATATACTCGTCTGAATAGCCGGCCGCCTAGGTGAAAAGGGAGAGCGGTCTGCGTAAGCTCGGCCCATAGATGGGGCCGCGGAGCGGTGGCCGTATCTATGGGTTGCCAAATGTCAACAATGGGCTAAGAGGGAAGTGTATTTCTCTAAATGGGTGCATTATAAAAAATAGAAGCTATTTACAAAAATGATGTATGGCACCAGTGTAAACTTTGAAAAGATGATCTTTCAGATAGAACTACCCCTTTAAGATGAAAAATGGCAGGGTCCTGAAGGGGTTAATGTAGGTGATATTTACTGTAAAATGGTGCTCAAAGACGGACATATCCTTTAAATGGTTTTCCCATACTAGAAAGTGATGCCGTATTACTAGGACATACATTTATGATGAGTGGGAAGTCTTCACCTCTATTATCACATCAGCTCACACGAGAATTGGCGCGTTTTCTTCAATTAAGACGGCTGCGACAGCCTTTCCGCGATCAAATGGATGAGGTGAGTGTGTAACTTTTCTTTGTTTTAACCCCTGATTAACCCCGATAGGCTGAATGTGACTCTCAGCTGCCGCAATCAGTGTTGAACGTGGCATCTGAGGGGTTAAATGACGGGAGCAGCGCAATTTGTTATGAAGTAATTCGTAACGAATCTAATTTCTTGTCGAAGTTCAAATCGAATTTTTGAAAAAGTCGCTCATCACTAGACATGACGTCACATTCTGTGTTAAGAAAATCCCTTTAAGAAAGCAAAAAAAGGAAAGCCTTACTTCCCAAAAAATTAAGCGTTGTTACCAAATTGCAGTTTTTGAATAAAAACAGCCTAAAGTATTTTTTTACTGCTGTTAAACTTAGTGGGGTCTAATAGAAAGTCTGGTGAGATGCCAACAAGATGTGTCCTACACGTCATCTCTCACAACATGATGGATTATTATTATTATATTTTATTTTAGTTACTTTAAATGTATGCAGGTGGCGTCTCGTGTAGTTTTAGATGTGAGAGCGAGCGTAATGCTCGCAGATTACGATTACAATGTGATTATCAGCTGGAGGGTTATCTCACTCCTGGAAGAGAACATTTTATAAGGTGGAATGAAATTCAGAGCTGCCACAGAGAATGTGTGTGTGCTATACTCTGACGAGCCGTCGTCCTCCTCAAATCACTGCAACAATTAAATGTGCGGAAACAAACCGCAGCATTGTAACGTCCCCCATTCAGTCACATCGCAAGTCACTTTATGACCGAGCTCCGATATTTTATTATCACATACTACTCTAAAGGTGCAGAGCAGAACATTGAAACAATTGGTAGATTTAGTTATAGCTTTTTTATGTCACATTTTGCTACTTTCTGAGGCTTTTTGAGCCACCTGAGGTCAACATTTTCATCGTGGAAACGTGAGATGGGACAATCACTTTAAGGGCTCTTTCACACTTGCGCTTTTGCTTTCCACCCTAGAGTTCCGTCCTCGGGGCTCTAGGACGGAAAGATACTGATTAGGATTATCCTAATGCATTCTGAATGGAAAGAAATCCGTTCAGGATGCATCAGGATGTCTTCCGTTTAGTATGTGAACGTTTTTTGGACGTTGACAAACCGTAGCATGCTGCGGATTTGTCTCCGTCCAAAAATCCGGAAGACATGCCGTAACACCGGATCCGGAATTAATGCCCATTGAAGTGCATTAATCCGGATCCGGCATTAAGCTAAACATCATTTCGGCGCACCGCCGGATCCGACGTTTAGCTTTTGTGAATGGTTACCATGGCAGCCAGTGGGGAGGCAGGGGAGAAGTCTACTTACTGTCCGTGCGGCTCCCGAGTCCCGGGGCGCTCCACAATGATGTCAGAGCGCCCCATGAGCATGGATCACATGATCGCATGGATCACGTGATCCATGCGCGTGGGGCGCTCTGACATCATTGTGGAGCGCCCCAGGAGCCGCACGGACTGTAAGTAGCTTCTCCCCTGGCTCCCCACTACTTACTATGGCAACCAGGACTTCAGTAGCGTCCTGGCTACCATGGTAACACTGAAAGCATTTTGAAGACTGATCAGTCTTCAAATGCTTTCAGTTGTCTTGCGTTGTGACTGATCCGGCGGAAGTGCACACCGGATCCACACAATGCAAGTGTCAAAGAGGCCTTACTCATGCTATCCCTTTATTTCTCAGAACAGGCTTTAAAATGACAAGGTATGATTGTAGAACATTATTATTAACCAGCCTCTGACAGCATTATATCAATGTATATCATTTTGTAATATTTGGCAGATAATATAGGAATGCTAATATTGCTGGTCTGCTTTACATGGTTTTTAAAGAGAATTTGCAGAAAAGAAAATCACCCCCAACCCATCTGACACTGGCAGTACTGATTGGATAGTGTATGACTGTGCAGGGACACCCCCCCCAACTGGTAACACCCAGCTGGGCCTTCATTGCAAGCTTCTAGCGATTGCTGCATAACTTCTAGCAGGAATAATAAAGGAATGGTACAACATAGAGCCATAAGAATAGAGGCTCCAGAATTGTTATTACATGGGGAATGGAAGTAGTTACTAAAAACAGACATGTCAGGAGAGTTGACCGTTCCTATTTAAAAGCTATGTACACCTTTGGGAGCAATTTCTTTTATTAGTGCATTGTACTCATTATGAGCTAAAAATCTTTTTTTCAATTGGTCTTTATTAAAAATATGGAGTCTTTTTCTCTGTACAGCTCTGAAATGCTCTATTAGCAGTCAATTAACACTCATTATAGCTATAGTAATTTAGTTATTAGATGACGGCACAAAGTGAAAGTAGGATGCAAACAGCTAGGAAAACAATAAATCCCTTGTGACAGAACGGCTCAATATTTTTAATAAAGACCAGTTGACAAAA
Source organism: Bufotes viridis (assembly GCA_033119425.1). Classification (NCBI taxonomy): domain Eukaryota; kingdom Metazoa; phylum Chordata; class Amphibia; order Anura; family Bufonidae; genus Bufotes; species Bufotes viridis. Next base: position 33,072,900 of record CM065596.1, read on the forward strand.
TTGATTTTGAGCCCCAAATAAGTAAAATGTAATCATAAAATTAAATTGCACCTGATGTATCAATTGTATATCACGGGCAGATTGCATGTGCACAGCATGGGAACGTGGGTGATGACCGCCGCTGCTGGATTGCATGGTGGTCTTCACCAAGGAAACCAGAAGTGTATAATGTGATGGAAAAATGAATCCAGACAGCAAAGGAACCAAGATGGACAATCGCAATACATTATAGTAAGTGCCTTGTATTAACTACATCTACATGATAAATGCCATTAGCTGAAGTGAGACAACCCCTATAAGGGGTTTAAGATCCCAGCACGGGGAAACAAATGAATGAATGAAAGAGATCTATCACTAAACGCTGTGGTCCTCTAAGACCCCTAATATCACGACTGCTACCAACTGCTTATGGTCTGAAATAATGGATTCTGCATCACAAATTGTCAATTATGTACAATGCGTCCAACTTAATATTATCAGGAAATCAGTCTGTGTCTGTTCACTGCACGTTGACTTAAAATGTAAATATGTAGCCTCTAAACAAGAGCGTGCACTGTAATACAAGCAGCACCCAAAGGAGAAATTAGCCAGTCAAAGTGAACCAGTTCATGGACCTCTGCCAGGGACTTATTAGACTGTATTTATTGCAGACCTGGATCCACTGCCAGAGAACAACAGCTCCTGGAGGTCTCAGGATACGGCTAGTGAAACCAGGCATTCCATTTAAAAAGCAAATACAGCCGCCTTACATTTCAGCTCCTACATGAGCCTAATATGCTCTGCTGAGCTCAGTACGTCGTTGGGCAAAGCTGACTAATGAACCTAGTCAACATGTTTGTACAGGAGACAAATTTAGCTGCTTTGATTTTGCACGCAGCCATTTGTTACTACATAAATCATCCCCATCGTGCACTTACCTCAATAAAACACACACACAAAAAAAGAAAATAAGTTTCTCCTAAAAAGTAGGAATTGAAAATTGCATTTTAAATTACCCTTCGGTTCTTAGAAAAATGCCTATTGTTTGTTAATATTGCTGTATGAAAAATGCAGGAAAAAAAAAAAAAAAAGTCGTGTCTCCCGAGACCAAAATGATTTGCAGCCATCAAATCGTCTGCAGAGGCCAACAGTAAGCTACCGTATTGGGGGAGAAATAAAACTGAGAGCTGAACTAAATTTTCCTTGTTTATAAGGGATTTTATAAAACGACTAGTTATAAAGTAGTGATGAGCAAATCGATTCATCTGATCCATTAGAGTTCTACACCTGCAGGGGCGTGTCCCCAAAGCAGAAGATGCTCCACCTGCTACTTCATTGACAGGGCGGTACATCTCAGTTGTCCCTGACAATCCCGCATCTGCACCGCTTCTCTGCAGAGGCTCTGCTTCCACTTACGGAGCAGCAACTGTTCATGTGCTGGAAGTATAGCAGTGTAGTGGAAGCAGAGCCTCAGTGCTGGTGTAGTACCCCAGAGTGGGCACTACCATTCCTACACCCTGCTACTGTCTCTAATGGCTAATAAATAATGTAATCTGTATTTGATTCCAGGTCCTTTGATGTTGTGCCTTAATAATATTGCTATATAACATATGTATTTTATTACATGTAATGTGCCTGGTTGTCCTGTGAGTGGCAGTGTATCTGGCAAAGTACCTTTAGATAGAATGGAACTTACCATTCCATTCTCCCCCCTTTTGGGCAGAAGTGGGTAGGTCCTGCTGCCTACCAAGGGAGGGGTTGCAGGAAGCTATAGACAGTCGAGAGTGAAATTGAGAGTTGGAAGGAGATGAGAAGCACCCTCACTCTTTACAGTTTACAGACAAGGGGGTCAATGGCTAAAGGCACCACTCAAAGGTACCAGAACTGTCAGAAAGTCCAGCTATCAGACTGAAGCCAGAGTCTAGCACAGCAGAGAAAGATAAAGCAAGGTATCCAAGTTTGCCTGCCAGTTTACTCCAAAACCTGCTGAAGCCAAGAGAAAGACCATTGTCTGGCAGCAAGTTTATTCAAGTAAAGCTGTTGAACTTTTACCAAATCTGGACTCTTACTTCACCAACTATCACTCCCCCCCTTTACTGCCACAGAGACTAACCCTGGGGAACGATGGTATCCAGGTACGAGCAGCGTGACACACCAAACTAATAAGGCTACATCACCACTCTGCATTCCTAAAAACTTGGGACACGATCGGCCCTGAGGGGGCGGCACGTTGCACTGGCTCCACTACACAGAGCAGCTGCGCAGGTGTGAAATTGTCTGGCCCTGTCAATCAAGCGGCAGGTGAGTCCCCCTTTTTCAGCTTCTGGGATACCCCCTAGAAATTGTCGGACTCTGGTGGATGCAATGAATCGATTCCTGCGAATTGATTTGCTCATGTCTACCTCCAAGACGGCGTGTTACCATTAGATCACTTACCTCCTGTGAGAGCTAGCAGAAAGCTCTAGCACTGCGACCTAACATTAGGGAATATGACTCTTTTCATGTTACGTTTGACCAACGAAAGTAGGCCCGAAGCAGAGATCAAAATGGGCTCCTGGGCCAGGTGGTTGTTTCCCTCTCCATGCCCTTTTCATGACCATTGGAGAAAGCCCCCACCACCCTCCTAGAGTCCAGATTGATGAAGCCCTGCTCAGGTTCTCACTATTCACAAGTACCAAAGAGGATGGGATTAAACAGAACTGAACATCCCTCTCGCCATGGTCCTCATAGCCCCTATATTTGGATATTAAAGAGGGCATTGCATCTCTCCATGGTTTCTATATGATATGCATGGATGTGCTTTTGATCCACACCTGACAAGTTCACATCTGGTTACTCTCAGAAGCCTGAATAGAACATTACAGTACCTTTTTTCACAATAAAGGTCTATGAGCAGATATACGGCATTCAGGTTGCATGCATTTTGCTTTCTAGTATCCTGTTCTCAAGTATATGACCCAAATATCATGTGAACAGAGCTTTCTGGATGAACAAGACCAGATGAGATGACTATGCAGGATCCTAGGTCTGTCAATCAAGAAGGCGAGGGAGGGGAAACTAGAGAAAGCAGAAGGAGCAAGGGTGCACAGAGTAGATAGGACCTGCCCATGGTGCACTTAACTGCTCATTTGCATAAGTACATTTCTCTAGAATGAAACAACGGATCGCTAACGGAAAGGTATCATTACTTTCAGCTGAGCTAGCCCCTCAAGGCATTGCAACTAGTGAATTTCCTAGTGATATAATTCCTTGTATTCTCATTAGAGATGAGCAAAGTTCTTAAAAATTCGATTTGGCTGCTTCGTCGAATTTTACAAAAAATTTGCTCTGTGACGAAGTGCATTGCTTTCTAAGTAGCGGGTGCGATGACGGGGATCTGCATATGTGCTGCCTCCGTCATTGTATCCCTCAGATGCCACGTTCATCGCATCTGAGATAAATATTAAGGCCTTTCAGGGGTTGATCAGTAAAAAAAAAAAAAAATTGTACTTACCTTATCCTTTTGAGAGCGGAGAGGCCGCGGCAGCCATCTCACTTGAAGATCCAGCACAAAATCTTGTTATAACATCATAACGCTGGCCGGCTTGGTGACATCATACGCATCACCGCATATGAGATTTGGAGCAGGATCTTCAAGCAAGATGGCCACGTCGGCCTCCGGATAGGTAATCACTATCAGATTGGCGGGAGTCCGACACCTTGCAGCCTCACCGATAAGCTTTCTCTCTCTCTGTTCACCGCTGCTTTGACATAGACAGCAGTGGTGAGCAAGAAGGGAGAAGGGAGACTGCACGTGTCTTATCATACAGCTGAACGACGGGGGTGCCGGGTGTCAGACCCCACCAATCTGATATATGAGGACAGGGCATCAACATAGGAGAGCCCGGAGAACCCCTTTAATATGTCTATAAAAATGCAAACTACAATATTCTCTCTACTTTTACCCCAAATAATCTCTCAGGACTCAGAAGTTCCTGACCTTTTAAAGATGTAGGGCCCAGATATTTCCAATGGCAGCTGGAGGGGCCCATTCTGAGTTTTGCTATAGGACTATGATTTCCTAATATAAACTTGCAGAAATTTTACCCACTAGAACGTTCTGGGCACTTCCCTGCAGACATCGGCTCTTATGCAATCCTGGGTCAAAATACTCTTAGGCTTTGTTCACATCTGCATCAGAAGCAGGAGAGGCAATCAGGGGGGCCTCCACCGCAGATTCCATAAAAAATGGCAGATAAATTAGGACAGCAAGCCGCGCTATTATTCCGGCAAAATAGCAGACACAATTCTAATCATGGGGTCCTTGAGGCGCTGTTGATGACGCTCATGTGACGAATCAGTCTTTGGCTCGCATCTTAATTTTCCTTTCTTACAGGAGAACAGAATCCCCACAGGAGCCTAGTGACTCCAATAATACAATGAAATTATGGAATACTAGTATTTTTCTACCGCATCTTTTATCACAACTCTACGCGTTGCCAGTCCTCTGTTCTTCCTCCTCAAAATCTATTAATAAATTGGCAACCATTCCTCTAGTCGAAGGGGTGTGTTTCTACACAGCCAGCACAGATTGGACAGTGTAGAACAGTCAGTGTAGGGACACATCCACAACTGGCAACACCCAGTTGTCAATTTAGTACATTTCTGGAAGGAATAACAGAGAGACAGCAGAATTCTAGGAAAAGATGATCCAGAATTGTTATATTAAAGGGAATAGAATTATTTAATAAATCATACATGTCAGGAGAGTTCACCCTGACTCTTTAAAGGGGTTGTACCAAGTTTAGAAGTTATCCCCAATCCACATGATAGGGGATAACTAACTGATCCCCGGAGTTCCAACCACTGGGATCCGGGCTGATCCTGAGAATGGGGGTCCCCTTCCCCCGATCTGATGGAGCGTCAGGTTGGGCTTGTGCACTGCCTCTCCATTCATTCTCTATAGCTGAGAGCTGTAGTCATCTATTTCCGGCGGTCGCATGGAGAATGATTGGAGTGGCAGGGCTCCCCATTCTCGGGATCGGTCCCAGCAGTCGGACTCCCAGCGATCATTTTTATACCCCCGTCCTGTGGATCGGGGATAACTTTGGCAAAACTCCTTAAACATTGCTTCACATTAGAACTTTCTATTCAATTTCTATCAGAGTGGAAGGGTCCTGATGCCTCCATCTCATCCGCTGGAGATCAAGGCGGTCTTTGGTAGTCACCAAAAACTCAACTTGAACTCGCAGCATCCTCTCTTTGAAGCGTAATAGTTGGATAGCTCGGCTTCTAATATTTTTTGACCTTTTACTGCAAACGATCTGCTAATTATCCTTACATTTGTCATCGCCTGGTAATATTAAACAACCGGCACTTTTGTTTGACTGCATGATCCTTATTTTCTGATCTGCATCTCCATCGATGGCCGGGAATGATTTTTAGTGCACAGTTTTTTTAGCCCTGTTGCTATGGAAACGCACGGAGGTGCGGAGATGATTGCTACTTATGATTTCTGCCGAGCATTGTTTTTGAATGCTCCATATTAATCACATCACAGGGATTAGGTATTGTCATAGGAAATAAAATGGAAGAAAGAGTCTTATTGTCATTTTTCATTGCTACAGCTATAGTCAGGTCACAGCAAATCTTAGGCTTATTTGAAGTCGTCTTGGTACGTACCGCAAATTTTATTGCAGCTATTTCTCTTGACACCGGGTATTACTTTGTATTCTCTAAAATAATTTTCTTTCCCCTGATAAGATAGTTATTATATTGATTACCTGTCCTCATATGAAGCATTATTAGCTCATGCGTCTTAGAGCTTGCTATCCAATTTTTCATCCAGGAATTATGGCATTAAAGGCATTTATGAAAAATGATGGGTGCAATAAATTATTTTGGCCACTAGAGGGAAGTCTTGACAAAATCAGGGCGGATGACTATGCGGAGTGATGGATTTTCTGGCATTTTTCTCATGTGCAGCTCAGTACCCCTCCAATGTCTGTGATATTTCATGACATCATTACTTCTTTTTCTTTTAGCTGGAGTGCTGATTTGGATGCTATCTGCATATAGTATCTAGCTTAGGTAACCAGTGAGCGAAAATCCAATGACCAAAAAAAGACAAGAACAACTTCAGAGGAGAAAGCATAATACGATGGTCTCGTAATGTTTTTTCACTTTGCAGTAAAATACTGTATTTTCATATACACAGAATGATAATCCTGAAAAATGATGTTATATATAATCGTAAATTGTGACCCCAAACTATCAAAGGTCATTTGCAGTACTGGTGTCCTTATTCAGGGTCGAGAGACATTTTAGTCCCTATTACGATCCAGGACCAAGATGGACTGTAACCTTTGCGCTCTCTATAGTTATGGCCCTATATACCATATTTTTCGCCCCATAGGACGTATTCCCCCCCCCCCCCAAAAGTGAGGGAAAAATGTACCAGCGTCTTATGGGGCGAATACTAATGATCGCTTCCATTATGGAAGTGCTCATTAGTACCGAAGGACCAGGAAGTGGTGAAGGCTCTGTACTCACTGCTTCCTGGTCCCCGGCTGTCGGCTGTGGCTGTAAACAGCGTGAGGGCGCTCTGTTACCTCACGCTGTGTGCGTCAGCTCACAGCACAGCCAAAGGAGGAGGAGGAGGAAGAAGAGCGCAGAACAGAGGAGCGGTGGTGCCCAGAGCAGGAGAGGTAAGTGTTTTTTTTATTTTATTAAACATAAGGCAATAGGGGCTGCTGATTTGAGGCCATGGGGGCTACTGGGAGCTGATATGAGGCAATGGGGGCTTCTGGGGTGAATATGAGAGGCAATAGGGGCTACTAAGGGCTGATATGAGGCAATGGGGGCTGCTGGGGGTGAATATGAGAGGCAATGGGGGTTACTGAGAGCTGATATGAGGCAATGGGGCTGCTGGCGGCTAATATGAGAGGCAATAGTGGTGATATGAGACAATGGGGGCTGTTGGGGGCTGATCTGAGGCAATGGGGCTACTGGGGGCTGATATGAGGCAATGGAGGCTGCTGGCGGCTAATATGAGAGGCAATGGGGGTTACTGGGGACTGATATGAGGTAATGGTAGCTGCTGGGGGCTAATATGAGAGGCAATGGTGGCTGATATGAGGCAATGGGGGCTGGTGACGGCTTATGAGAGGCATATAGGGACTGATGAAAGGCTGCTGGGGGCTAATGAGAGGCAATGGGGCTGATGAGAGGCATATGGGGGCTAATGAGAGGCATATGGGGGCTGATGAGAGGCATGGGGCTCTTATCTGGGGTTTGATTGGGTGTCATTCACATTAGGGTCTGTGCTGAGGTCTTATTGGGGGTCTGATCTGAGGTATTGTTGGGATCTTATTAACATTGGTGGTCTGATGGGGGCTGTTAGCTGAGGTCTGATTAACATTGGGGGTCTAATTGCTGGTCTGACTTGAGGTCTAATGAAAAATTTTTTTCTTATTGCCCTCCTCTAAAACCTTGCTGCGTCATATGGGCTGGTGCATCTTATAGGGTGAAAAATACAGTAAATGCTATATGGACAAAAGTATTGAGACAATTACCCATTACCTCTACAGGAGCTTTTATGACATCCCAATCTGCATCCATAGGCATTAATATGGAGTTGGTCCCCCCTTTGCAGCTAAAGCAGCTTCCACTCTTCTGGGAAGGCTTTCTACATGATTTTGGGGGGTGTCTTTGGGAATTTTTGCACATTCATCCAGAAAAACATTTGTGAGGTCAGACACTGATGTTGGAGTAGAGGGCCTGGATCGCCAACTCTGTTCTAGGTCATACCCTACCACTGGGAATGAGCTTTTCCAATCCCCACCAGACCTTTATGGACCTTGCTTTGTGCCCAGGGGCACTGTCATGCTAGAACAGAAAAGTCTTTCCCAAAATGTTACCACACAGTTGGAAGCATACAATTACCCAAAATGGCCTAATATGCTGAAGTATTAAGATTTCCCTTCACTGGAACTAAGTGGCCAAGGACAAACCCTGAAGAACACCCCATAGCGCCATTCTTCCTCCACAAAACTTTACAGGTGGCACAATGCAGTCAGGCAGGTAATGTTCTTCTGGCATTCACTAAACCTTGACTGGCCCATCAGACTGCCATATAGAAAAGTGTAATTCGTCACTCCATGGAAGACATTTCCACTGCTCCAGAGTCCATTAGCGCCATGCTTTACACCACTCTGTCTGAAGCTTGGCATTGTGCTTGGTGATGTAAGGCCTGCTCAATCATGCCATGAAGCTCACGGTGCACAGTTTTGGTGAAGATGTTAGTGCCAGGGGAGCTTTGTACTCTGCAGAAATGGAGTCAGAAGAGAGTAGACGACTTTTATGCAATATGCGCCGGAATTGCTTCCACTTTGCAGTAATACCAGTCACAGTCGAGGGTGGAATACTAAGAGGGATGACAATTAATGAACTGACTTGGTGCACTGGTGACAACCTATTACAGGACCACACTGGAATTCAGCGAGCTCTTTAAAATGAGCCATTCTTTTACAAGAGGCATACTGTGTAGAAAAGGAACCGAATGAAACACCAGAGATCAATGATGAAGATGTGTGTCCCAATACTTTTCTCCTAGATGTACATAAAAGATCTTTTGCACATTTTGCTAATAAGCCATTGAGATGTGACAGACAGTATAATTGATGATGATGACCCCATCAGTGGCAACCACACTAAATTTTAGGGGTCCTAAAGCTTTACTGATTCTGCCCCTTCAGCCCATACTCCTACATCCAACAGCTATCTCTCCTGATCCGCTCCATACATAAACATGAATGGGATCAGAAGGGAGAAAGCCAAAGTACAATGCGGTTATAATTCACAGCCGTTTTCTGTGTCAGGCCAAGCCATGGACACTTTTCTAAAAAGTGTCGAGAGTTGTGGAGAATTGTAAAAGGTTGCAAATTTTTGTGCAAAAAACTGATTGTACAATAAGTGCCAAATTTTACATTTCAAAAAATAATGTGCCTAGCTTAGAGATGATCAGGGACAGTAAATAACCAGGGCTGTGTTGGTATTGGTTCACCCTGACGGGTCATACTCTAGGGTCGGGGGCACACCCCGATTTTATGCTCACCTAAATTTAGAAATGTTTCTTGAATATTTTATTAACACGTCCCTATATTCCTATATTAAAACAGTGCAGACGTGCATAGACTTATTAAAACCTCCCCAAGACTCACTTGAGTAAATTGCTTTCTCTGCATACGAATAATCAAAGGTGTGAAATTGAAGCGTGATGTGACCTCAGCACCAGATGAAATGAACATGTCTGACGGAGGAGGAGTGACAGTGTTTTAACACCTTTTCAAATCAATGTCAGCCCTGCACCTAAACTCCCCCCCGGGCTCTGTGCAGCAGTGGCCATCCGTTATAGTGGGGCATGTGCTCTGTGCAAAAATCTCTGTTGTTGATTGGAATTTCAAGGCAGTGAAACAAATATGAACCAGTGCAAATCAATTTACTATACAGTCCGGGGGCAAAATGTGCATCACTGTGCTGAGCGTTCCCAAAGCTTCAATGAAAACCCGAGCATCATATTTTACAATGGTATGTGCATCAGTATTCTGTACAGTAATGAGTACAATGGATGCTGAAATGTTAACTGCCGGACTGAAATGCCTGGCTGTATCCATCATGGGCTATTATACCGGAAGCATGTGATGAAAATAATATTTTATGCATTATAACAAAATTGGTTGAAGCCGAAAAAACCTCCATTAATACTTTACACAGAGCACAATGATTCTGCCAACAGCTCATGGAAATTCAGAAGATCGATATCCCGAATCTATCTATCCATCTATTACCTGTCTATCTATTATCTATCTATCTATCTATCTATCTATCTATCTATCTATCTATCGATTTATCTATCTATCTCCTATCTATCCATCTATTATCTATCTATCTATCTATCTATCTATCTATCTCCTATCTATCTATCTATTATCTGTTATCTATCTATCTATCTATCTATCTATCCATCCACCACATGTCTAATATTGCGTAGGTTCCCCTCCTGGCACCAAAACAGCTCTAATCTGTCAAGTCATGAACTCCATTAGACCTCTGAAGGTGTCCTATAGTATCATGAAGAAGGTTGATAGCAGGGGTTGCTTGACCCATCTCAGACATTGGTGGCATGTCGCTAGGATATGTCATTAATGTCAGATAGTTTCAGGTCCCTGGGGCCCGCAAAGTGAAAGAGAGCACACCTAGCATGCATGGCATGCTCTCTCTTCACTGCTGCTACATATGTCAATCTATAACAACTCATAGTGAAAGCGGTTGATTGGATTGATAAGTTTAAAGGGGTTTTCCGGTTTGCATAAGTGTCCCTTAAAATAGTAATTTATAAAGGCAGATGTAATTTTGTAATGTATTTCTTTTACCTTTATTGCTTCTATCTACGGTTCTGGGTTGTGGTCACATGACCATGTCCATGCCGCTCTTTCTTATTTCCTGTGATTTTACGTCCATGGGTAGGGCAGTGATAGGGGAGTGTCTATGTAACTAGCTGAGTGGGAGGAGCTATAAACTAGCGGGACAGTGATGGGGGAGTGTCTATGTGACTAGCTCTGTTAGGGGTGGTGCTGGAGGTGTGACAGAGAAAGGAGAAGTGCATCATGGGTTTGGTTGGATACAACAACAGGAAGTTCTACATACAGGATTGTAACAAACCAGAGGGATTGGTTTACATGGTGAAAATGGAGTCCATACTGAAAAAAGGCACAGGGAACATGGATAACTATACAGGCATATCAGTTAAAAACCATAGTAAACCCGCATGGAGCAGTTCGTTCGTGATTCCCCATCGGAAACACCGCTGCAAAACTGTTGCTGATTTTACGGTGGATTTTTTTGCAGATTTTACCCTATGCATTGCAAAGGGTGAAATCCCCAGTGGTAATCTGCTGCATACATTGACTTGCTGCACTGAAGGTCAGTTTACACTGCAGATTTTATTTTCGCAATGAGTGGATGAAAATGTCCTGCATTTTGCTGGTGCACTGAAAAGCTGCAGATTTGCAGTATGCAAATCCGAGGTGTTATATCCATGATGCATCTCTCCCATGTGGACATACCCTATAAATAGTTGAATTGAAGTTAAATACATCTTTATAGACCTGTGAACCATGCCATGACGCTGGTCAGAGGATAGCAGCCTTCAGTGCCTTCTCCATATTCATATTCTCAGTTCCTGGCTATATAGCACTTCTCAGCCCCTGTAGCACTATTGAACTTAGGTGAAGCCCCTAGGGTGCAATTCAATACCAGGAAAAGGGGGCTCCAGGTTGATTTTACTATGGTCCCTCAGCTTTTTTTTATGCACCTGGCTGACTGTACTTATTACTCCCGGGTTTATAAACTTACCTTCATCCCAGCCTGATGAACTGCAAACCTAAAAGGAATAGCAGCATTGAAATTAAATAAATCAGTTCAGCAGCTGGAGATCAAAGCTGGTGATATATGCATTCTCATGGGTAATGGCTGCAATTGAGTGCACTCCCTCATACAGGATATGCAGGGTCAGTTATGCAGTAAGCTACGTAACCTCTGAACCTGCAAAAACATAGGTGATTGCCCTATATTCTCTTGAGTTTTTGAATGCATTTGCTGAATAACAGAACAAAGTACAATGAATTTCACAGGAGAACCATCATTAGAACTTCCACAGTAGAGGAGAAAGATGTGGGAAAGAGTTGAAATACCACCATTGCTCCAAGATGCAGTACAATGCTGTCTTAGGTAAACCATTATGTCCAAATAAAAGAAGACCTAGGGCTGGGCCAACAGTAAATGTAAAACTATCTAACAATAAACCAGTAAATGTGATGTTTTCCCCAAAGTCCATTAAGTAACCTAGCTGTACTTGTATACTTCTGGATGAGTTCCTCATTGGGGTGCACCCTAAGTATTGCGCAATACATTTTGTAATCCACAGGGAAATGATGTTTGTCTAGTGTAACTTTAATCCTTACTCCAGCTCACAGCATATAACACCCTATGAGCAGCCAGTGAGATTGGAAGGTGTCAGCTTATGAGTCCCTTAGGGCTATGCTTTAGCTTGCAGTCCGTACACCGCAATGTAACTGTACTTGGAGCATTATTGTATGTCCAAATGCCACTTCAACAGTGTGGTGCAATGTAACGCGACAGAGCCGCACATACAGTTTCTTGAGCAGGTTCTTGGTGTTTTAGTTTATTTCCTGGTCCACTCCAGAACTGGATCCTACAGACACGACACTCCTGGGGTTGTCGATGCAAACCTCCCATTCGTGCTGTCGCCAGTCTCCACCGTAAGCCGGTCCATTCTTATCCAGATTCTGCAGAGAAGATCTCTTCTGGTTTCCAGCAGCACAAGTACAGCCTCCGTCTGCTCACTTTCTGCTTCTCCAGGCACCTCCTCCTCTTGCACAGGGAGAGTGTGATGCAATAAGTAATTTGCTAAGTGCAGTGTCAAACCTGCATATACAGCCTGCTATCACACTTGTAAGGGTCCAAAACAGCCCATAAATTAGCTATTTGCAAACTTTGCAAACTAAATATGTTATATTATTCCTCTGATAGGCAGCTCCATTGTAGACTGTTATCATCTATCCTTTGCTGCCATCTACTGACCAAAGTGAGATGTTGCAGTAATTATACAATTTATAACATAGCAGAGTCATACATTTAAGGTCCCTTGCCCCACATCCTAAGACAAGGCCAGCATCGCCATGGAGTTTGTATGTTCTCGCCATGCTTGCATGGTTTCCTGCTATACTTTAGTACAGTGATGGGCAACGTGCGGCTCTCCAGCTGTTGCAGAACTACAACTCTCAGCATGCAAAGCCTGTCTATAGCTATCAGCCTACTGCAGGGCATGGTGGGAGTTGTAGTTTAGCAACAGCTGGAGAGCCGCACTTTGCCCATCACTGCTTTAGTACATAGTGATAGGTTCACTAGCTATGGAATTGGCCCTACTGAGTGTGTGCTTAAGAGAGTTGATGATCTCTGTACAGCACTGCAGAATGTGTTGGTGCCATATGGACAACTGGAATGTGATGCAATTGCTTTGATTGGGTGCACCAGTGGCGCACCAACCATGAGGCAAATGTCTTATTGTGTGCCTCATGGGTCACTTTACTTTAGAAAGGACCTATGACTTCTCCAGACATGACTGTTTTAGTAACTACTTGCATCACCCATTTAATAACATCTATTCTTATGACTCTATGATGCTCTATTCCTTTATTATAGCTGGTAGAAGTTATGAATTCATTATTATATGTTTGCAATAAAGGTCCAGATGGGTGTTACCAGTTGGGGGTGAATACAAAAAATAATAAAGTTAGTGCTCTCGGTATACAATAAAACAAATATTTTACTACTATATAATAATAGTATTTTAATTGTGCAAGAGTAGAAAAATATAAAACTACAGAAGAAAAGATAAACATTTATTACCATAATCATTCTGGCCCGCAGAATAAAAATATGTCATTATACTGCCAGGTATAAAATTAATTTGTACCCCAAAAGGGTGGCATTAAAAAATTAACTATAACTAGTCTTGCAAAAATCTAGCCTTCTGTGCTGTCCCAGCTAACACCTTTAAGCTAGAATTAATTTAATTGTATTCGGTGTTACTGTATATCTATTATACTTAGTGTGCTTTGCTGCAATCTAGTAACCATTGTTATATTTGGTCTAGTTGAGTTACATATGGTTGGGTTGTAATTTCATTACCTTTGCTGTTTGCCAGACAAGCATCACAGTACTGGAGAGAGGATTTTCCTTTGACTTCTATCACATCATTTCTCAAGGTACATTTGATAAATTAGCTGATGGCATATCCATTGCATCTCACTCACTGGAATTCTACATGCAACTAGTGTTGCTAGAGTAATGAGTATAGCGAGTTTACTATCTTCCATTCTTTGTACAAGAGATTGCCACTCACACTCAGAGTCTTTGGTGGCAGAATACCTTCATAAAGCTACAATGGTGGAAAAAAAAAAATTAAGGTCTCAGAAGGCAGGGATGAAATTTCAAAACAAACAAATACTGCGTCCTGAAGGTCAAAATAGGTTTGTTGATGGGGCTAAACTAAAGTTTGCACTGGATAATCTTGTGAACTCTGAAAGTTATAGCAGTTCCCTGTTTTCCACCTGACACTTTCCCAATAGTATGGGCTAGTTCTCTTTTACCAGCACATGTTCCCATTCATCCCCATGACTCAAAATAGCTTAAAGAGAACGTGTCATACAGAAATAACTCATTGTTTAAATCCCTTTTTATGTAAAACATTTTTTTTGCAGAATTTTTCCTGATTTAAATTTCTGTACAGGAGAACATTATTATCACAGGCAAGATTACAATGAAAAGTATCATCATAAATTACATCACAATTATCTTCTCCCTTCTGCCATTTGCATGCTTAGAAAGATCTGCCATAGAGGTCAATGAGGTCCACTCCAGTCTATTGTGTCTATCACCCATGTCAGAAAGTATTGGGATCCTTTAGGCCTAGTGGTGAGTGTGAAAATGGCAGAATTATTATTTTTTTAATATCTGTAGTGATGTGAAAGATTAAAAGAAAAATTACAAAAATTAAAAAAATAATTTAATTAAAAAAATCATTCTAATTAAGAAATCATTTTCTGATGAAACATTCGTTCATTTGTGCTGCTATTCAGTACAGCACTACGAGATATTCTTGTAATAACTTCTGCACACGTCAGCTGACGCCAGCTATATCTGTACTTGAACCATCCAGGGGCAACAGATTAATATCCTTAAGATCATTATTTGTTGGCCCTCCAGGACCTTATAATTGAATATGCTCAATTTATTTTTGATGGTACTGTATATAATAGTCTGGGTTACAAAATGTAATCAACCACAAAATTTTTAATTAAACTTGAATAAATATTTAATAAAGAAATGATAGCCGAAGACGATATCAATTCCACTTTTTAAGATGGACTGCATAGGATAGAAATATTCAAACAGTTATTATTATTATAATTTTTTTACATTAAAGAATCAAGGGTAGATAATAGACTCAACAAAACATATTAGTATACAAATAGCTGTTCTACCACCTTCTAGCTTTCACACAAGCCATCAAGATACAGCCGCAATGCTACCTTCATTTTGTTAGACAATGTGAGTTTACGTAGTTGATGAGGAAAATTGCGTGCAATTAAAGCATAAAAAGCTGCATGATGCACATTGTTTTTCCAGCCAAAGCAAATGATAAAGTTGTTCCAGAGTACAGTATAACAATGGTATAAATGCAGTTGTAAAAAAGCAATGGGAGTGCTATATACTTGTCTACCAGAAACAATTTAAAGTGTTTACTGCATTTTGCTCTTTTCTTGGTAAATGAAGTTAAGATGAAAGAAGATTAAAAATACAGGCCTCGGGTTTGTAGTTTGTAAAAGTATCGTTGGAAAGCAAAGGATGCTTAAACTGAAGATCTCCTAGACAACAATTGCTCCAAAATGTGGGTAATATTAAACTAATGCAATGAGGCATTTGCAGACTTCTTCAATACTATTAGCCATTTTAGATATGTTGTAACTGGCTGACATTAATATGTAAGGGCTTTTTTTTGCTGTTGACTGATCCTCTCAAGTACTTTGAACTGTAAAGAGGATACCCCATGATTAATGTAAAAAATCTAAAATCAGACATAATATAGTACATTACAACCACATTCTAACAAAGCCAGAGCCAGCCCTGTACCTAACATGAATCCCAAGATCTTCACCTTCATTGTTCCAATTGCTCTGCTACAGTGCCTTCACCCCCTGACTTTTATCGTGTTTTGTTACATTACAGCCTAAAGTTCAATGTTTTGTTGATTTAAATGTTATGTAACGGATCAGAACACAATAGTCTAAATTGGTGAAGTGAAATGAGAAAACTATATAAATAAAACTATTGTTTAGAAATAGAACACATAAAATTGCCATTTGCGTATATATTCACCCTCTTTGTTAGGAAGCCCATAAAAGTCACATAATTAGTGAAATGATGTTCACCTGTGTGCAATCTAAGTGTCACATGATCGGTCATTACATATACACACCATTTTTCAAAGGCCCCAGAGGCTGCAACACCTAAGCAAGAGGCATTACTAACCAAACACTGCCATGAAGACCAAGGAACTCTCCAAACAAGTAAGGGACAAGGTTGTTGAGAAGTACAAGTCAGGTTTAAGTTATAAAAAAATATCAAAATCTTTGATGATCCCCAGGAGCACCCATCACATCTATCATAACAAAATGAAAGAACATGGCACAACAGCAAACCTGCCAAGAGACAGCGGCCCACCAAAACTCACAGACCGGGGAAAGAGGGCATTAATCAGAAAGGCAGTACAGAGACCTAAGATAACCCTGGAGGAGCTGCAGAGTTCCACAGCAGAGACTGGAGTATCTGTACATAGGAAAACAATAAACAGTACGCTCCATAGAGTTGGGCTTTATGGCAGAGTGGCCAGAAGAAAGCCATTACTTTCAGCAAAAAACAAAAAGGCACATTGTGAGTTTGCGAAAAAGGCATGTGGGAGACTCCCAAAATGTATGAAGGAAGGTGCTCTGGTCTGATGAGACTAACATTGAACTTTTCGGAAAACGCTATGTCTGGCGCAAACCCAACACATCACATCACCCAAAGAATACCATCACTGTTTTTCAGCAGCCGGGACTGGGAAACTGGTCACTAAAGGAGCAGTGAAAAAGGACAGGAGACATCAAGGTATTATAAGTGTATACAGTCCTGATGAAGCGGCCAGCCCTCGAAACGCATTGACTACCCTGAAAATAAAAGTTAATCCCTTATCTGTCCGATGATTTGGGTCTGAATCCTTTCCAGCAAGCACTGGAAAAAGCGGTCAAAATATGTTTTTTTACCAGTTTTCCTTGTTATAATGAAACCAGATGAAAGGCAGTTATCCTATAAGTCAATGTTCAAACTTTTAAATAGGTGTTGGGGCATGACTTGGATAATAATTAAGCTAACACCTCATCTGTAAACAGTTGTGTAGGAGTGATTGCCTTTCATCCGTGCAGAGCAGAGAGTACTGGCTTAACTGGGTAAGATGCCTAGGTCAGTATTAGGAGGACATTATATCTTATGAAAAGCACCTAAATGACATGAGGAGTCTCATGGGCTTAATTATTATCCAAGTTATGTCCCAAGGCATGTTTAAGAGGTCGAACATTGACTTACAGTATAGCTAGGTGGCATTAGAGGCAGAACTTGCCTATAGCTAATTTGCATACCCTCTTCCCAGAATTCAAGAGGAGAGTTGTCTGGCCTATAAGACTAGTCACTCCTTTGGGTGCTCTCCATAAGGAGATATAGTATGAGCTGAATCCTGACCTAGGCCTCCCATCCAGTTAAGCTAGCACTCTCTGCTCTAAGCTTATGAGGGGCAATAGCCCCAAAACAGCTGTCTGCAGATGGGGTGCCGTCTTAATTATTATCTAAGTCATGTCCCAAGGCCTGTTTTAAAGGTTGACCATTGACTTATAGGATAGCTACCTTCCATCTGGTGGCAT
Organism: Bufotes viridis; assembly: GCA_033119425.1. Lineage (NCBI taxonomy): Eukaryota > Metazoa > Chordata > Amphibia > Anura > Bufonidae > Bufotes > Bufotes viridis. The sequence goes on from CM065596.1 coordinate 33,090,458, forward strand.
CAGAGGCAGAGCTTGCTAAGAGCTCATTTGCACACCCTCAAGTTACATAGATGAAAATTGCAGAGGCCAAGACAATCCACAGTAATAAAGGAGAACAAAAGTAAGGGATAATAGATTATGCCAATGGACTTTGTGAGCTCTCCATATTTTTATGCTTAATGGTACTGATTGTTGTAGGGAAGCCGCCTCTAAATTATCACCTCCAGGTTCTCACTGGCTGTTCCTCCATGCCGTCACTGTCTGAATAAAACAACAGATTTTTGAAACATTTCCTAACGGTTTCCAATCTGATGAGCATCAACAACATGTTTTCTCAGGTCTACAGACATTGCAATTGCGACATGACCTCCAATGCGTAACCCTCTATTGTAAGCAGCAGCCTTTGAAGGGTAAGTCAGAATCATGTTCTGGGCAGGGCCAACCATTCTAACATCGGATTTTCCCCTTTGTATGTTTTAAGCAAATTGTTAGCTTTTAGAAGCCTAGACTGACTTTAATCCTTTATTTAGCTTAAATACTGGGTATAAAACAGCTTCAAGGAATGTATGACCTTGTTTAGGCCATATAGTTAGTCATATAAAAAGTATATTCAGCGCAGAGTAGGACACATGTTCAGCAAATCTACAAGCCTTGAGAATCGTCCTTCAGAAAGCAGCCCTCAGCAAAGCCACACAGTGCAAGTAAATGAGTGTGATAAAATTATGTGAAAGCAATTAGTAAATTGAGCTTGACAAATACACGCAAACGTTCAATTTAATTAAAGAATTTGTGCTTCTGGTGTCCTTTGCTTCTTCACTCACCCACTTTTATTTTTAGACCTGATCTTGAGTCATCAACCTACTATATGACAAAGGCATCCAATTACCATAATATACACTAAGTAAACACATGTTAAAGATATACATCCATTGTCTAAATGCCATATGTGTAATGATTTGTAAATGCTATATATAAAGTGCTTGTAAATTTTTTTATAGACATCACTTATGAGAAATTGTGGAGGTCTCACCAGATGTACAGTATATCAATCAAATGTTTATGGAGAGTCTAGCTGACATGTTATAAAGGTGTGTTGGTGGAAACCACCAAGGCTGGCGTCAGCACCAGGAAAACCTCTACAGATGTCAGGGTACACTGGGTTTGGGTGGGACTGTGCCAGTTTGGATAAACATGATCTATATTTCTTTAAGGGTGAAGGAGATAGTGGACAAATTGTGACTATCCCGAAGGCGCATATACAGTTTGCAAAACCCTTGTTTCTTTGCCATTCAGATGTCCACATAGGACCAGGCTTGAGATTGGTAATTAGAGTGAAGCAATCATTCCATTAGCCTCATTAGTGTCTTGGGGGCCTCAATTAAGCCATTGTTCCCCCAGCCATTACTCACATTATGTGGATGGTGATTGTGGTGTCCCCACAGGGGGGTCTCACATGTAGTCTCAGGTGAGGGCCCCAGCCTCAGGGAAATACATCCACCAATGCACAGTTAGCATTGAGGGAGGTGTTCCCAAGGGAAACCTTGGGGCGGTGTTGGGGTACATAGACGACCGACTAGAGGATGAGGGGGTGGTTGCTGGTTGCAGTTGGATTCATGCGCTTCAGTCGTGGTGTCTATAGTCTGGATAAGCATCATCTGTGACTGCAAAATATACTGGAGGGTAATACTAAAGCTGTGGGACAAACTAACATTGGGAGACAGTGGGTAAAGCCTGGTACGGGGTAGTGGAACTACAGGTCCCAGCTTAGGATATTGTGGACTAGGTCTAGGATGTTGTTTGCCCGAGTGTGCAGGGTTGCAGCTTGTCCGGGCCATCTATGTTCATTTGCTGTATAACTGTGGTCGAAAGAATAAAGACAGTTGCATCGTTATCCTGTCTAGGTTATTAATGCGACCCACAACCTCGGATCTTTGCACACACCATCCCAGCCTGTGAAATGATTGTGGACGTAAGGGATTGATCTGTCCCTATTCACTCAATCTTGTACTCATCTTCCAGTTAGGCTGCAAATTGTACACAAATCACACAGCAAACCAATCCACACATCCCAAGTACATACCGTCTCCATCTATAGTTATAGCTGATGAGATGCCCCTCCATTAACACACAAGTATACACAACCATACATTGCTCTCTGACATAAAACAGGTAAAACACTCTTTGAAAGGCTATGGATTTCCTAGAGCATACAAGGACTAAACATTAAATCTCATTAATACAAAGCTCATTAATACAAAAGGCAAAATATAAGAAGACAAAATAGAGCGACATACAAACAAAATCGTTATCACATAATAGAGAGAAAATAGCAAGGGAGCTAAAGTAAAACTTACTAGTTTTCGGTTTCCTTTTAGGTGAGAGGATCATGGAACACAAAATGTCTCAAACTGTCTGAAATCTCCTTTATTGCTTCAAACCTGTTTTATACTTTGAGTCCTTGGCTGGAGTTTCAGAGCTCCCTTTTGATTCATTACTCAAATATGTACCTTGCATGTGACTAGATAATCAAACAGAGGGCAAGTTCCATGAATACTGAAATTACATTGTCCGTGGATTCACCTCAGTGTATGGAAATGGGGGATGTTCTGTGAAGACAGATGTTCATTTGTCAGTCATTTAAAGCTTGGAGAAGCCAGGCCCAGGTGTCAATATTCTTACTCTCTGTTCTCCAAGAGAGCTCCGGTTCTGGCAACCCCCATGATCCAAGCTGCCACAAAAGTTCTTCCCAGTTCAAAGAGTGATTATCAATGTGTGCGCTAAATATTTTAAAATCATGATCAACCCTTTTGTTCTGATATGTAGTGTTGAGCGCGAATATTCGAATAGCGATTTTTTTTTGCGAATATCGGCACTTCTCTAATTTGCGAATATAGCGCTATATATTTGCTATTTCAAATATTCTTTTTTTTTTTTTTTTTTAAGTTGTTAATCATTTTTGCTCTCTGGTTGTCTTCCCACTTCCCAAAAGCTGTTCTTACCTGTCCGGAGGATTCTTGGCTCCCTGTCCGCTCCATTCAATGCCTGTTGCCGCTTCTGCCGACTTCTTATGTGCATGGGAGCGCCTCCATGCTAAAATGTACTGTCAGATGTGAGAATCACAATCTCACAAATTTGACTAAGTTGTAATCGCGATGCGATTAATATAACAAGAATTACTCGCATTGCGAATTAAACTTAGAGCTGAGTTCCTAATGGTTGTATTGCTAGAATATAAAGAAGATGACGAATATCACGAATTCACGAATATAGCACTATATTCTTAATCTTCGTTATATTCTAGCAATACAACCATTAGGAACTCAGCTCTAAGTTTAATTCGCAAAGCGAACATATACTCGCATTGCGCATTCAACTTAGAGCTGAGTTCTTAATGGTTGTATTACTAGAATATATCGAAGATGACGATTATCACAAATTCACGAATATAGCACTATATTCTCAATCTTCGTTATATTCTAGCAATACAACCATTAGGAACTCAGCTCTAAGTTGAATGCACAATGCGAGTATATGTTCGCTTCGCAAATTAAACTTAGATCTGAGTTCCTAATGGTTGTATTGCTAGAATATAACGAAGATTGAGAATATAGTGCTATATTCGTGAATTCGTGATATTCTCAATCTTCGTTTTTTTCGTTATGTTGTAGCAATACAACCATTAGGAACTCAGCTCTAAGTTTAATTCGCAATGCGAATATAAATTCGCGTAACGTTCGCAAAATATAGAAGGACGAATTTTCGATTTCGATGAATATATTGACGAATGGTCAATCGAATATTCGCAAAATATCGCGAAATCGAATATGGCACCTCCCGCTCATCATTACTGATATATGATGAACATGTAACTAACATATGAAGTTTATTCAGTGTTAAGAAGTCTAGGTATAAATTTGAAAAATTGGATCACTTAGATCTGGGTCAAACTAACCTTACAGATACTGGGAAGGTTTGGATAGGCCATAAGTGTTTGATCAGTGAGGACAGAAACTCATTCCCATTTAAAGGATTATCCCATGATTAATGTAGAGTGTAAAGCTAGAACCAGCCCTGTACCTCACATGGATCCAGAGATCTATCCTTTCATTAATTCAATAGCTCTACTTGCTCTCTCTCTTTCTTAACCCAAGGGGTTTGTCCTATTTGCTGCAGTCCTCTTCCTGCAACTGTCATAGCCTCTAGACAGGGGCTGACTGGCAACTTTTGGCCCAGGGGGCAAGTAACACCCAGAGGCCCACTGAGCCCCCCTCTACTTCCTTATTCGCTGTCACAAGAGGCTGGGCGGGGAGCTGCAGGAGGAGAGCACAGCCTCCTTTGACAGGATTGACAGCTATCTCCGCCCCCACACCGCCACTCTCCTGATCTGTCCACAGGAGGCTGAGCATTGCGGAGAGGATAGATGTTGGCCACTCACAGCGCTCATAGCCCCACCCCCCCTTATTTGCCAGTAGCCGTCCCCCTTATGTGCCAGTAGCCCCTCCCTTATGTGCCAGTAGCCGTCCCCCTTATGTGCCAGTAGCCGCCCCCTTATGTGCCAGTAGCCGTCCCCCTTATGTACCAGTAGCCGTCCCCCTTATGTTCCAGTAGCCATTCCCCTTATGTGCCAGTAGCCCTCCTTATGTGCCAGTAGGCCCCCCTTATGTTCCAGTAGCCGTCCCCCTTATGTTCCAGTAGCCGTCCCCCTTATGTTCCAGTAGCCGTCCCCCTTATGTGCCAGTAGCCCCTCTTATGTGCCAGTAGCACCCCTTATGTGCCAGTAGCACCCCCTTATGTGCCAGTAATCCCCCCTTATGTTCCAGTAGCCGCCCCCCTTATGTTCCAGTAGCCGTCTCCCTTATGTTCCAGTAGCCGCCCCCCTTATGTGCCAGTAGCTCCTTTTATGTGCCAGTAGCACCCCCTTATGTGCCAGTAGCCTTCCCCCTTATGTTCCAGTAGCCTTCCCCCTTATGTTCCAGTAGCCGTCCCCCTTATGTTCCAGTAGCTGTCCCCCTTATGTTCCAGTAGCCGTCCCCCTTATGTTCCAGTAGCCGTCCCCCTTATGTTCCAGTAGCCGTCCCCCATATGTGTCAGTAGCCGTCCCCCTTATGTTCCAGTAGCCGTCCCCCTTATGTTCCAGTAGCCGTCCCCCTTATGTGCCAGTAGCCCCTCTTATGTGCCAGTAGCACCCACTTATGTGCCAGTAGCACCCCCTTACGTGCCAGTAGCCGTCCCCCTTATGTTCCAGTAGCCGTCCCCCTTATGTTCCAGTAGCCGTCCCCCTTATGTTCCAGTAGCCATCCCCCATATGTGCCAGTAGCCGTCCCCCTTATGTTCCAGTAGCCGTCTCCCTTATGTTCCAGTAGCCGTCCCCCTTATGTTCCAGTAGCCGTCCCCTTATGTGCCAGTAGCCGTCCCCTTATGTGCCAGTAGTCCCCCTTATGTGCCAGTAGTCCCCCTTATGTGCCAGTAGCCCCCTTATGTGCCAGTAGCCCCCTTATGTGCCAGTAGACCCCCTTATGTGCCAGTAGACCCCCTTATGTGCCAGTAGTCCCCCTTTATGTGCCAGTAGTCCCCCTTATGTGCCAGTAGTCCCCCTTATGTGCCAGTAGTCCCCTTATGTGCCAGTAGACCCCCTATGTGCCAGTAGACCCCCTTATGTGCCAGTAGACCCCTTATGTGCCAGTAGTCCCCCTATGTGCCAGTAGTCCACCCTTATGTGCCAGTAGTCCCCTTATGTGCCAGTAGTCCCACCCTTATGTGCCAGTAATCCCCCTTTATGTGCCAGTAGTCCACCACCCCTTATGTGCCAGTAGCCCCCTTATGTTCCAGTAGACCCCCTTATGTGCCAGTAGACCCCCTTATGTGCCAGTAGACCCCCTTATGTGCCAGTAGACCTCCTTATGTGCCAGTAGACCCCTTATGTGCCAGTGGACCCCTTATCTGCCAGTAGACCCCCCTTATCTGCCAGTAGCCCTTCTTATGTGCCAGTAGACCCCTTATGTGCCAGTAAACCCCCTTCATGTGCCAGTAGCCCTCCTTATGTGCCAGTAGAATCCCCCCCCTCACTTTATCATGTGCCAGTAGAATCCCCCCCCTCACTTTATCATGTGCCAGTAGAATCCCCCCCCCTCACTGTATCATGTGCCAGTAGAACCCCCCTTCCCCTCACTTTATCATGTGCCAGTAGAATCCCCCCCCTCACTTTATCATGTGCCAGTAGAATCCCCCCCTCACTTTATCATATGCCAGTAGAATCCCCCCCCCTTAGTTTATCATGTGCCAGTAGAATCCCCCCTCAGTTTATCATGTGCCAATAGAATCCCCCTCACTTTATCATGTGCCAGTAGAATCCCCCTCACCTTATCATGTGCCAGTAGAATCCACCCCCCCTCACTTTATCATGTGCCAGTAGAATCCCCCCCTCACCTTATGTGCCAGTAGCCCCCAAAAACACAAAAAACAAACAAACATACAAATAACACTTATACTTACCTCCAGCGATGCGATGCAGGCCTCTTCTGGCCTGTGTCCCTCGCTGTACCGCCCTGGAGGCGCGATGACGTCACTGCGCCGCCTGCACCAGCCTCTGATAGGCTGCCGGCCTAGTGCTGGCAGCCTATCAGAGGAACAGGGAGGGGACACGCCTCTCCCTGCTCTGCCGCAGCACAGACATCTGTATCGCCGTCCTGAGGACGGCGATACAGATGACTATGGAGATGAACGCTTCCACGGAAGTGGAAGCATTCATCTCCCTGTGCCCTGCCACCGGCCGCGGCAGGGCACATCATGCACACCCCAAAGGCCGGCCCTGGCCCTGCCCCCCGGCCCAGTCCGCCCTTGCCTCTAGAAGAAGATCTGGCTTGAGGCAAATGAAGGATGGAACTGGGCATGTGCGACCACCTCAGTAGGTGGACAGAGAAATAAGGAAAAGAACAAATAACTGGTGGCACTAATCAGATATATTTTATTCAATAACTCATCGGCTATACAAAATTTTTAATTATGTGCAATTATGAAAGTACTCAGATCCAGGTGAGGGTTTGAATAATGTAAAATATGTTTAATGGGACAACCCCTTTAAGTAATTAACACTGAACTGCAGTACCAGGTACAGCAACACATATGTCTATGTGTGTAAATAAAGAAAATACTGCTCTGTGAGCAAAATATGGAGTGGGGGAACAACACTTTTTTCAGCAGGAATATCTGTATATTAGCAATTGCTTCATTTTCCATGTAATCCAGCTTTGATGTACAGTGTGTAGTGATAGGGACTGCAAACAAATTACTTTTGGATATTATTCCGGTTGAATTGTCACACAACCAATAATTATCTCATACCTTCAAATTTATTAGAATATGGTTATGAGCCGCTAGCTTCTACAGGTGTCTTGTTGAGAGATTAATCAGGGCATCAAAATCAGAGTGTTAATGTAATGTAACACATTATAATAAATCTACACCTTTGCAATAGTCATTAAGTATGTTTTCTGAGAAGCGGGCATGAAGCAAGAAAATGTGACCTAATTTCTTAATAAACATGAAGTTTGAAGAGAATTCATACAATGGCTAATAACTGCGCAGCGTATTCAGCGCTTTGTAAAACACTTAAAAACCTCAAAAAGCTGATGTTATTCTTTTTTGTATTTATCATCCGAAACTTTCTGGTGAAATAAATTGAGTGAAAAAGATAGAAACAAGATGGTTATGCTAGGTAATTACTGTTTCTCGGGATCATTTTACTGCTAAGCAAATTCTCTCAGAGAATCTAAACCATTATTTAGTCAAAAAGGTTTTTGAGTTTTCTTTGTACAAACAGAAGAGAAAAACAAGAAAAGATAAAGAATACACTTTTTTGAGTTTTGTCATTTAAAAAAACTGATCCTCCCAGCATTAATTAATGTAGGAGCATCAGGAGTTATGCACCTGGCCAGCAGCTTCAGATGCCCTCTTGAATTCAACCCCATTGCCATCCTCAGGCCGATGATACAGTTTCATACTGTGGTGTGGGCGGCAGCATTTTGTGCTACGCTGTAGTATTTCGTTTTACAGGGGCAGTATTTTGTGCTGCCCTGTGGTCTTTAGTTCTGCAGGGATGGTATTTTGTCCAGCACTATGGTATTGCTGGCCACATCTACTTCTATTATCCTGCCTCATGTCAATTTGGACCAACCTACAACATGAAACCACTTTTAGTTTTTTTTTCATTTCTCAGTCTGCCCCAGATTATCTGATAAAAAAAAACCAAAAAAAAACACAATTTAAAATAAATGCATCCTGGCACACAGCCAAAAAGTGAATAATTACTACATTCAGTAGAACACTGCTTTAAGTGCTAAGACATATGCGTAGAAAACAAATTTTCAAATATGTTTTTTTGTAATTCCGGGCTTAGTTACAGTAGCAGGGACAGTCATATTTTTATGGATGTTTCTGCATGGGAATTCTATAGTGATGGGTCTCTAGTGCATCTTTGACACCTCATTTCCTGTAGTCAAAGTTCACTGACTTCATCGATGTGATTTTATATCTTTTATCAGAAGATTATTTTGACCGTAGGCCTTAGGCTTCATTCACACAACTATATGAATGAGTCCGCATCCGTTTCGAAATTTTGCAGATGGGGTGCGGTCCCATTCATTTCTATGGGGCCGCAAAAGATGCGGACAGCACACTGGGTGCTCCGTACTGCAGCCCCGCCAAAAAAAAAAAATAGAACATGTCCTATTCATAGGCATTTTCTATTATAGCCGCATCATGTGTGGTCCGTAAATTACAGAACCCACATGGGGCGGTATCCGTGTTTTGCGGATCCGTAATTTGCAGATCCGCAAAACACCATGTTCGTGTGAATGTAGCCTTAGGCTATAGTAGCAGTAGAACGGAAAGGACAGATTCGGCACATAAATGAGCCAAACAGAGCCTATGGACCCCATAGATTATAATAAGACCCGTTAGATTTCCGCTCAGAGGAAGATTTTTGAAGCAGAGACAAAAGTCATGCATGCAGTCTCAAACTATTAAGTGCACAATGTGCACCACGTAGTCTGAGAAGCACTGCAGTCATCTTAGATAGCAGAAGAGTAGCCCGGGAATAGGTGGACATGCAGCTGAAAATAGGAAAATAATAATATGATTTTTTTCTTAAACCAGAGGGTCACTTTAAGAAGCATCTGAAGAAACCCAGAAGCAGTATTCCATACTATTAAGTAAATCAAGACCTTATTTCTATAACATGTTTAAATTAGAGCTTTAGCCTTGATACCGTATGTAACACATCTGGCAAAATAACATGCTGCAATTCAAGAATATTCCCCTTGCAGGTTTGTAATCACATTGAAAATCATTAATTAAGAAAGTATGTTAATAAACCCAAGGGACAGAGCACTGTGTTTTGGTCATGGCATAGAAATAGGATGAAATTTTGCTTCTTGATCAAGTGCAACCTTGCTGCTATATGTCAATAGAATAAATTGGTCATGGAACACTGTGAACAAATTAATGAAGATAGTGGAAGAGAATTGATTGGATGGGATAATGGATCATAAAAGTGAATAGAAATAATGCTGAAAGTCATGGCAAATTGCATCGTATTAATGTGAATAGAATCAAATCTGTCTCGAAATTCCAAACATGTAGAGCAGTTAGGGGTTCCAAAACGTTTTCTATTTGATTTGGAAGAATCACTCAAAATGACGTCTGCCATTTTACAGATCAGAAGACAGCACAGCAAGGCAAAGAAAATGAAGGAGGTTCACATGACCCTGGGCGGGCTGTAGCTGGTGGGCTTACTCATAATGCATTGCAGTCAGCCTCAGCCAATCAGGAGTGACGATATTGACATGTGTCATAGGCACTATATAAAATCCCAAATCCATGTGTATTCTAAATTTGTGCATTGATGTAACAGAATGTCAGAGAGAGAAAATAAAAAGAAAGCTTATCTTTTTAGACACACAACACAGCTAGTTGAGGGTCAGACAGAGGCAGGGAAGACAATCTTTCTTCTATCTATCTTTCTTCTTTCTTTTATTATTATAATAATAATAATAATAATAATATATATATATATATATATATATTTATACACTTACCTAAAGAATTATTAGGAACACCTGTTCTATTTCTCATTAATGCAATTATCTAGTCAACCAATCACATGGCAGTTGCTTCAATGCATTTAGGGGTGTGGTCCTGGTCAAGACAATCTCCTGAACTCCAAACTGAATGTCAGAATGGGAAAGAAAGGTGATTTAAGCAATTTTGAGCGTGGCATGGTTGTTGGTGCCAGACGGGCCGGTCTGAGTATTTCACAATCTGCTCAGTTACTGGAATTTTCATGCACAACCATTTCTAGGGTTTACAAAGAATGGTGTGAAAAGGGAAAAACATACAGTATGCGGCAGTCCTGTGGGCGAAAATGCCTTGTTGATGCTAGAGGTCAGAGGAGAATGGGCCGACTGATTCAAGCTGATAGAAGAGCAACATTGGCTGAAATAACCACTCGTTACAACCGAGGTATGCAGCAAAGCATTTGTGAAGCCACAACACGCACAACCTTGAGGCGGATGGGCTACAACAGCAGAAGACCCCACCGGGTACCACTCATCTCCACTACAAATAGGAAAAAGAGGCTACAATTTGCACGAGCTCACCAAAATTGGACTGTTGAAGACTGGAAAAATGTTGCCTGGTCTGATGAGTCTTGATTTCTGTTGAGACATTCAAATAGTAGAGGCCGAATTTGGCGTAAATAGAATGAGAACATGTATCCATCATGCCTTGTTACCACTGTGCAGGCTGGTGGTGGTGGTGTAATGGTGTGGAGGATGTTTTTTGGGCACACTTTAGGCCCCTTAGTGCCAATTGGGCATCGTTTAAATGCCACGCTACCTGAGCATTGTTTCTGACCATGTCCATCCCTTCATGACCACCATGTACCCATTCTCTACTTCCAGCAGGATAATGCACCATGTCACAAAGCTCAAATCATTTCAAATTGGTTTCTTGAACATGACAATGAGTTTACTGTACTAAAATGGCCCCCACAGTCACCAGATCTCAACCCAATAGAGCATCTTTGGGATGTGGTGGAACGGGAGCTTCGTGCCCTGGATGTGCATCCCTCAAATCTCCATCAACTGCAAGATACTATCCTATCAATATGGGCCAACATTTCTAAAGAATGCTATCAGCACCTTGTTGAATCAATGCCACATACAATGAAGGCAAAAGGGGGTCCAACACCGTATTAGTATGGTGTTCCTAATAATTCCTTAGGTGCGTGTATATATAAAGATGTACATATCTATGTGCCGCGATCACTCAAAAATGCAAGCATCAATTTCAGCGAAACTTGGTGTACACACCCCTTGCTACCTGGAAAGAAATCTTGTGGGGGTCTCAGCTCTCTAGGACGTACCGTTCCTGAGATTTTCCAAAAAAATCACCTGCATTAGCCACTACAAGCCTGGAAGTCTTTCTCTTCATATCCCGACTGCCATACACATGGTCACATGTCCCTTATCAGCCAATAGAAGCATGCAGACCCTTAGTCTCTACATACACACAGTTTTACTCCAGGTTTCCATAACAACCCAATCATTTTTCTTCACTGCTGTAGGTCAGCTTTAGGCTAGGGCTACACGACGACATGTGTCGTGCGACAATAAGTCCATGACAAGCAATAAGATTTCATTGTTAGGTGTCTTTCACGTGTCTGTGATGACATCCATGACAAGATGTTTACCGGTTCATCCATGAAGATGTATAAGAAGGATCCATGTTTGGTTTGTGTGTCCTTTTTTTGCCTTCCATGACTCATCTGTATTCCACATATACTGCCAGGCTGAAAATTTATTTCCAGAGCATCTCCTACCAATGGTTCATAAAAACGTGTTTGGTCTGCATCACGGACCGTAGTAATACATGTCTCCATGATTTTTCTGATATGTCAATAAACATATTAAAAGCAATGGGTACGTGTGCTGTCCATGACCTGTGAAAGAGACCGTAGGAGGAGCAACCTGATTACTTGTCATGGTCAACTGCTCACTTTTCCCTTGTACTAGCGTTGATACATCTCCCCGTTGTATTATAGTCACTGTTATGTACATGGTCTATATTGGCCTATTCTTTATAAAGGAGCGTTCTTCCATTTGGAGGAAATGAAACAAATAGCTCTCCATGTTCGGTGTCTGAATAATTCGGTAGAGACTTTCCAGGCTCCTTTATTCTAAACTAAAATGTCTCCGAGAGAAATGCTGCTCCAACTTCCGAAAAGATATAGATGTAATAAGCTACAGCACAGATGACGATCCCTCATCTTTAATATTTAAAAAGAAAAAAGTGCAGCTGCCTTTTCTACATCTTATTGTATAATGGATATGTTTGTCGGGTCTGAATGAGCGCTGGGACACAATGTACAGTGATGGTTCTTTTGTTAGTCCGCGCGGACTCATCCTGTTTCTTCCAGATGTCTTTGCAAATAATCAGAATATTGTCGCTGCAGATACATGGAGCATTTTTATATTTATCTCTCCCATAATTTACTGCAAGATGAAAATGTACTGGATGTAATTTGAGCGGATCTCTGGATGCATATAATGAGATAGTGTTACGATATTACTCGCTCGTCTGCGGTTATCAACTGGCATATCATAGCAGAGTTCACAGCGCCAGGGGTCGGGGTCTTTGACCCATTTGCTTAAGTATTCTGAAGTGGGTGGACCGGAATCCAATTATTTTTTTTTCTTCTCCTGCGGATCCACAATATAAGTCTATAAAAATGCCCAATCTGAATAAATACATTCCCACAGTAAGTAAATGACAAACGACTTGATCTCGAGCGAGTATTTATAATACCCCTAATTAGAATGTCCGATGTAATGAATTGACTGATTTGTTTTCTAGTTTTACGCATTAAAAATTCTGGTGGAGATTAGATAGGAGAAAGTGAGGTCATAAGATTTAGTGCCGCTCCTGAGGAGCGATGTTACAAATGAACTGTAATAATTTCTCAATGCTGTATTAAGATCGCACATTTTATTTCAACCATAAACACTCGAGAAGGTGGCTCTTAATTAAAGTGATATTTATTGCAATATAGCTCATTTCATGCTGTGCGTAATATGCTGATACACATGTTTAACAGTTAAAGTCCAGCTAAGGCTAAATGTATTAGAATATATGAGCATCCGGCCCTATGGTCGGCCACATTATTTGAGATGACTAGATTATCTTCTCAACACTTTCATTTGATATAATGCTACAACAGAGAGACGCAGCGTAAAAATGAAATAAATATCTTAATGGAGTTTTCCTGGATTTTAATACTGATGGTCTATACTCAGGATACCATAGGTCATCAAGATCTGATCTGCAGGGGTCTGGAACTCTGCACCCCTGGCGATCAGTAGCTCCTAGGAGTTGGTGCCGGAACTATCCTGATCTATCCATTGTGCAGTGGAAGGGGCTGGTTACTGCTGCACTGCTTCCATTCACTTCAATGGGAGCAAATCTGCAGTATCCAGGTCTGCTAACTACATAATAGACAAAGCTGTGAAGTTCTGGTGCTGACATCTGGAGCTACTATGAAACAGCCACACCATTGATCGTGTCAGATCTCTGATGATCGGATATTGATGGCTTATCCTGGGGATAGGTCATCAGTATTTAAATCAAGGAAAACCTCGTTAATGACAGTGTAGTTCTTATGCTTCGAAGCTCAGATGTATCTATAGACTTGTACACATTTCACATGGCTAACTTCTGCATTTTCCCATATAAGCTAAGGCACTATAATATTGTGCTTGCGTAATATAAGCAGCTTGTGAAGGGAACCAGCTTTGACTCCTGGTTTTTAAAGAGTCTCTGTCAGCATGCTAAACCCTATAAACCCAGACATGTTGCCGAGTAGAGTTATTCATGCAGATGAGAACTATATCTTTCTTTTCTCTGTAGCTTGCAGCATTGTAGAGATATCATTGCTTTTATCTTTATGCACATTAGGCAGTTTGAGCACCGAGAAGTTGGTGCAGCTCTTGGAGCACCACTACTACCACACCCGTACGTGCTCAGCACACTTCTCCATCCTCTTTCATTGACATGGCTAAACAATCCTATCTAACAGTGCCTGTGGCGTGGCGCAGTTAGTCATTGGTGGTCCAGCATTATTTACAGTGTAAAAGCAGTCATTGGTGGCAGTGTGTTTTAGTAAAATTATGCATTTCTAGGGAAACATACTGACACCAAGGACTGTTTTTACACAATAAATAACACTGGACCACAATGACTAAGTGAGCCACCATGCAGGCACCATTGGACAGGGTAGTCTAGCCCTGTCAATCATAGAGGAGGGAGGGAGTGTATTGAGGCTCATCACAGTAGTGGTGCTCCAAGAGCTATGCCGGCCCCTCTGTGCTCCAACTGTTTACTTTGCACAAATATCAAAGTTAACATATCTCTGCAGCAATGCATTTGAAAAAGAAAAAAAAGGTATTGTTTTAATCAGCATGATAAACCCTACCAGCATTATGCCTGGTTTAAGAGGGCTGATTATGCTAACACAGTATCTTTAAAGGGAATGTGCCATACGAAAGTGATCTTTTGTTAAATCAAGTTTTTATTTTTAAAGTGTTATAACATATCAAAGGTTTTTTTCAGAGGGGGTCTGAGTGCTAAGACTCCCAACGATTGCTAGAGTGAGAAGCTTTCACGTATCATGCTCTCTTCTCGCTGCAGGAGATGGGCTCAATTGAAAGTCTATGAGAACTTCTCGAGTCTAACCCTGCAGAAAGCAGAGAGAGCGAGCTATGTGACTGCTTCTCTATCCTCATTTTAGCCCTTGAACCCCCACTGATCTAAACCTTTGATATATTGCTACGACATATCAAACTTTTTTAAAAGCTCAGTAAAACTTTCCATGTCGCTATCTATATTTAAAAACATTCCTAAAATCCTGCAGTTGTTGCACTGACAACTAAGCCTAGTAATAGGCTGAAACTCCCTGCCCTGTAGATTATCATCACAGGCAGGATTACAATGAAAGGTAACATCTATATATAAGTAACACCAGACAGAGTGAATATACAGATGAGTTTTTTTCCCAACTAAACAATGAAGGAGCCACAGTATTTGCTAGAGCTTCATGGTACCCCAAAATCAAGCATTATTAGCCATCAGTAGCTTTTAGGTCATCAATATTTTAGTCCTAGAAAGCATTGGTACCTACACTCATGTATTTGGAAATGGCATAAAAAGGACAAAATAGCTGCTGGCATTTTATTGGCCACCTGCAGTTTGTAAGGAAAAAATCATGGAAAATAATGCACTAACACAATAGATGCAAACATTATATATGGACTAAGCCCTCATTCTGATATGATAAAATCTGAAACTCTCAGCCAGTATATTTTTATCAAGAAACATCTGTGCCCGCCTACTAGCGCCAAGGTGGTCTCAGTCAGGCAAGTCCTACTCTAAACCTACCAATGATGTTGGGCATCTACATTCAGGAGAGCAGACCCTGTACACACCTGAATGACTGAGACCACGTTGGCGCTGGTAGTCAAGCACAGATGTGTTTTGATCAAAATATATTGGCTGAGAGTCTCAGATTTTATCATATCAGAATGAGGGCTTAGTCCATATATAATGTTTGTATCTATTGTGTTAGTGCATTCTTTTCCGTGATTCCTTTTTTCCTTATAAATGTTGCCATGTACATCAACATATTCAGTTATCATATTGTGCAGGATGTTTTGTATCTTTTTCTGTGTTTTTTGATAAATTTATGTTCTTCAAGGAGTGGCACCTTCAAGTGTGAATGCGCTCCTATTATCAGGGGAGTAACACTCTTGTGCACTTTTTCCCCGCCTATCTTGCAAGCGACCTTGATTAGGTGGTACATATAGCTGTGCGTGCTCCTCCTCTCATTGGTTGCTTGATGCACATAGAAGTGGCTAGGAGCAGCACACTATATGTGCAGGGTCTGCTCTCCTGAATGTAGATGCCCAACGGCAGGGGCGTAGCTATAAGGGAAGCAGGGGAAGCGGCTGCTTTGGGGCCCTGACCCAGAAGGGGCCCATCCAAGAGGAGGAGAAGTGCTGAACATAATTACACAATAAAATGATATACAGTGGCAGTATAGACAGTGTAGAAAACGGTTGGAACAGCTGCCGGGCCTGGTCTGAGAGAGCCATCTTTACTAGCCACAGGAAAGGGGGCGGCATGAAAGGAAGGGGTTGTGAAAAATTTACTGGGGGAGGGGGCCCCATTAAAAAATTTGCTGTGGGGCCCAGTCATTTCTAGTTACGCCACTGCCCAACGGCATAGGTAGATTTAGAGTAGGACCTGCCTGACTGAGACCATCTTGGCGCGGGTAGGCGGGCACAGATGTGTTTTGATCAAAATATATTGGCTGAGAGTCTCAGATTTTATCATATCAGAATGAGGGCTTAGTCCACATATAATGTTTGTATCTATAGTGCATTATTTTCTGTGATTTTTTCCTTATAAATGTTGACATGTACATCCACATATTCACTTAACATATCGTGCAGGATGTTTTGTATCTTTTTCTGTGGTTTTTGATACTTTTTTTTCTACCTGCAGTTTTTATGGTGTTTTTTGCACACAGTGGATGAGATTTATCAAAATTGACTTAGCTGTTCATAGCAACCAATTAGCTGCCCATAGCAACAAGATTCCACCTTTCCTTTTTCAGAGCTCCTTTGGAAAAAGAAAAGAATGGTTGCTATGGGCAACTATGACAGATTTCCTTTACACCAGTTTTGATAAATCTTTTCCTCTATAGAAACGGTGTTGTCAAAATGCCTAAAAACAAACCAAGAGCTAAAGCTAAAGACGAAAATCTCCGCCGAATAAATAAAATCAGCAAGACCTAAAATCACTTGTGTGTCCTGCATTTCATATTTCTATAGACCTTCCGCTAACAACTAAATCTGAAATTTTTACAACAAAAAAAATTTAACAAAAAATGCAGGTGCAAAAATGCCCACTAAAAAACAAATGTGCACCTGCAAAACACCTGCAAAAATCTATGTGTGAATGTATCCTAAAAAATTTCCTTAGAAATACAGAACAGACTAAGGCCTTATTTAGTGTCGGACTGGCCCACCAGAGTACCAGAGAGTCCTTTGGTGGGCCCAGTTTCTGATACCATAGTGGGCCCCAAAGATTGAGGAGAAAAAAAACAAACATTTGGAGCCAATAACTTGCCAAGAAGGTCTATTTCTGCAAATAGTTTTTATTTAGTTTTCAAAAATTTTATAACACACATTGCACTCAAATGTATACAAACATCGTAAATCACTTAAGTAATTATTGCATCACTGTTTAGTATGGTAGATATATTCACATATAGTTGTGAGAAAAAACATATTGGTATATAAATCAACAAAGGTCTATTTATTTGAACCAAAATCTATTCAACTTCCTCTGGTGAGCCCAAGAAACCCTAGTCTACCCCTGGCCTTATTCACACACCAGTGATTTGGTCAGTGATTTCCATCAGTGATTATGAGTCAAAAAAGGAATGGAGGCTACATAGAGAAAAGCTATAAGGCTGGGAACACACCTAAGCGTTTTTGGAGCGGGCGATTTTTTGAGCGTTTTTTCGCGCGACAAACGCGCGTTTTCATGGGCGTTTTTGCATTTAAGGAACGCGCGTTTTTGAGGCGTTTTTTTGATTGACAGGTTCCAGATCCACTAAAAAGGGTCTCCGGCTCACATCCAGCTTCCTCCATGCTGGGGCCTAGGATTCTGTGTTGAACCTGGAAGCGGTCTTTTTATGCTGGGTCAAATGAGAAAAACGCGCGTTCGTATGCGCGTTTTTTAAACAGAAAACGCGCATATCTTCATCTTGGAGCGTTCCCATGCAATCCAATGGGTGGAAACGCTTGAAAAAACGCCCCAAAGAAGCTCAAGCACTAGCGTTTGTGTCAGGCGTTTTTCAGCGCGTTTAAACGCGCTGTAAAACGCCCAAATGTGTACCATGCCCATAGGGATACATGGCATTTCACATGTTGTGCGTTTTACAGCGCGTTCGAACGCGCTGTAAAACGCTTAGGTGTGTACCTAGGGTAAGGGAAAGATCTGCTCCTGTTCTGTGTTTAGACCGACACCTGGTTTTGGCTCACAATCACTGATGGAAATCACTGACCGAACACTGATGTAGTATTGTGAAATGTTCATCAATTCTGGAGTTCTGTTCCTTTCATGCCTATTAGATTTAACAGGTGCATAGCAGGAGAGGGGGGCACTGGTTTGCTCTTTTTGGAGGAATCAATAGTTGTCTGGTATGAGCTTAATTGCATAATCCTTTCCCATGGTACATTGCCTGTAAAATCAGTCTACATACACCTGCTGACTCTCTTCAATGAGAACTGCTGATATATAAAATATGAACACTAGAGTTTCACAGTACTTGTCATGTGCATCTTTTTAGACCATCATGATAAGTCAAGTTGCCTGTATGTTATATGGTTGGTTGGAGCTTGGCTTAGTAGAGATGATCTCCTGAAAATATAACTTGCAATGAAAGCAGAAAATGTACAGAATACAGATGTAAGTAGTGGCTAAAAAGGCACAAGGGCCTCTTTAAATTTGACAAAGCCTCAAGGACACTTTCTGCATTCACAATCTTTGTTGTTGAGGTACAATGCTTTCTATACATTCATAGCACATAGTGCTGGTCATCCAGTATTCACATACCATCCCTTCTCATCTAATAATGGCAGAAAGACACAAAGGTAGAAAGTGTCCCGGAAGGCCAAGTTTGAAAAAAAAGGATTTTCAGCAATGAAAACCATAAAAAAGTAAAATAACTAGGAAATATCTAGATAAAGAAGTATAGGAAAATGTGAGAGGATTACGTCAAAGGAAAAAAAAAGAGAATGTGGGGAAAAAAAAGGTAGGAAGAAACATAATATAAATAATACAAAATTCTTTGTAGCAAAGTCTGGAATGATATTGGCAGTAGATGGTTTATCTGGAACCTCCTTCTACTCTCTTCAACAGATATAATTTTCTTTGACGTACAGTGCATCAATTAGAGATGTGTGAATCGAGTATAAACTAATAGAGATGTCGCGAACATAACATTTTCCATTCGCGAACGGCGAGAGCGAACTTCCGCAAATGTTCGCGAACGGGCGAACCGGGCGAACTGCCATAAACTTTAATAGGCAGGCGAATTTTAAAACCCACAGGGACTCTTTCTGGCCACAGTAGTGATGGAAAAGTTGTTTCAAGGGGTATAACACCTGGACTGTGGCATGTAGGAGGGGGATCCATGGCAAAACTCCCATGGGAAATTACGTAGTGGACGCAGGGTCGAGTTTTAATCCATAAAGGGCATAAAACACCTAACATTACTAAATTGTTTGGAATAACGTGCTTTAAAACATCCAGTGTGTGTATACGATCAGGTATGATGTTGTATCGATCAGGTAGTGTAAGGGTTACGCCCGCTTCACAGTGACAGACCAAACTCTGACAGACCAAACTCCCCGTTTAACGCACCGCAAACAACCGCAAACAGTCCATTTGCACAACCGCAAACTCCCCTTTTGCACAAGGTTGGATACCAAGCTAGCCATGTCCCGTTCCTTGTCCTCACTGTCGTCATTGAAGGTTTCTTCCTCGTGCAATGTACTGGGCCACCCTATATGAGTCGTGTGTTCAGTAATCAGTAGTACTATTTTTATCAGTTTAATCCCTGTTACTTCCCCTATCAGAATTTTAGGAACCGGGAGATGGAAAAAGAAGCTTGGTCGTTCCTCTTACTTCCAATTTTGGGCACTGCGTGTGCGCCGTGCAATATACTGTGCAGCCCTATATGAGTGGTGTGTTAACTAGTACTATTCATATCAGTTTAATCCCTGTTACGTCCCCTATTAGGGGACGTGTATCGAATAGATTTTAGGAACCGGGAGATGGAAAAAGATGGTTGCTCGGTCCTCTTGCTTTCAATTTGGGGCCCTCCGCGTGCGCCGTGCAATGTACTGTGCCACCCTATATGAGTGGTGTGTTAAGTAGTACTATTCCTATCAGTTTAATCCCTGTTACATCCCCTATCAGGGGACGTGTATCGAATAGATTTTAGGAACTGGGAGATGGAAAAAGAAGCTTGGTCGGTCCTCTTACGTCCAATTTGGGGCACTGCACGTGCACCGTGCAATGTACTGTGCAACCCTATATGAGTGGTGTGTTAACTAGTACTATTCTTATCAGTTTAATCCCTATTACGTCCCCTATCAGGGGACGTGTATCAGATAGATTTTAGACAACCGCAAAGAGTTGTCAATAGTTGACACACTCATGACATAAATTTTATTCCTCTATGCGTCAATCTTGGTGTAGTGATGACTGTGCTCGTGCGCACATTTGGGCGATTGCAGGCGATGGCGGTTTCTCAAAGCCTATGGTCATGCTGAGGTAGTTCAGTGACAGTTAAGTGGCCCAGAAAACAATGATTCTGCAGTGTGGGCCCATTGTTGGCCTAGTAGGCTTTAATGATCACCTTTGATGATCACAAAGAACATTAATTTTTTTTCTATGAAAAATTATCCAGCCGATCGCTTTTGGTCTGTTCACAATGAAGCAACGACCTTATCATCTGGGGTGTGCCAACATTGCCAACACACTCATAGAGGTGATCGCTTCATTGTGATACGCAAGCCCCTTCACCACAACAAGGTAACAATCACGAAGGGGAATTGACACATGTATGTGTCTTTTTTTTTTTTTTTTTCAGCCACAGTGCAGCACCAAAGGCCAGAAAAATTAGGCATGTGCACATGCCTAAAAAGGAGGTATTGTTGCAGCCGGTATTGTTCATCACTCCTCAGAGTGTCGATATCTGCAGTTAAGGCGAGGTAGTCTGCTACCTGTCGGTCGAGTCGTTCTCTGAGGATGGACCCCGAAGGGCTGTGGCGATGCATAGGACTTAAAAAGCTCGGCATGTCCTCCATCAACAACACATCTGTAGAGCGTCCTGTCCTGGCGTGGTCGTTGTAGGAGGAGGATTACTTTCACCTCTTCCCCTGTTAGATTCCCGTTGTGTTCTGACATCACCCTTATACGCTGTGTAAAGCATACTTTTTAACTTGTATTGGAACTGCTGCATCCTTTTGGACTTCCGTGAATTTGGTAACATTTCAGCCACTTTCTGCTTATACCGGGGGTCTAGTAGCGTGGCCACCCAGTACAGGTCGTTCTCCTTCAGCCTTTTTATATGAGGGTCCCTCAACAGGCATGACAGCATGAAAGACCCCATTTGCACAAGGTTGGATGCCGAGCTACTCATCTCCCGTTCCTTGTTCTCACTAATGTCATTAAAGGTCTGTTCTTCCCCCTAGCCACGTACAACACCACTGGTGCCAGATAGGTGACAACAACGAGCACCCTTGCATTCCTGCTGTGGTTGGTCTTCCTCCTCCTCAAAGCCACATTCCTCCTCTGACTCCTCTTCCTCAGACTCCTCTTCGAGCATTGTCGCAGGTCCAGCAAGCGATGATGATAAGGCTGTTTCTGGTGGTGATGGTGACCACAACTCTTCCTCTTCACGCTCATCTACGGCCTGAACCAGCACTCTCCGCAGGGCACGCTCCAGGAAGAAAACAAATGGGATGAGGTTGCTGATGGTGCCTTCGGTGCAACTGACTAGGTTTGTTGCCTCCTCAAAAGGACTATGAGCCTACAGGCATTGCGCATGAGCGTCCAGTAACGTGGCAAAAAAATACCCAGCTCCTCAGAGGCTGTCCTAGCACCCCGGTCATACAAATACTCATTGACGGCTTTTTATTGTTAGAGCAGGCGGTCTAACATTAGGAGTGTTGAATTCCAACGTGTCGGGCTGTCGCAAATCAAGCGCCTCACTGGAATGTTGTTTCGCCGCTGAATGTCGGAAAAGTGCGCCATGGCCGTGTAGGAACGCCTGAAATGGCCACACACCTTCCTAGCCTGCTTGAGGACGTCCTGTAAGCCTGGGTACTTACACAAAGCATTGTACAATCAGGTTCAACACATGTGCCATGCACGGCACATGTGTCAACTTGCCCAAATCAATGCTGCCAACAGATTGCTTCAGTTGGCACACACCACTTTGCCGATCTCCAGTTGGTGCGGGGTCAGCCACTGATCCACCTGTACGTTCAGGGCGGACAGGAGTGCTGGTCCGGTGTGACTCTCTGCTTTTAGGCAAGTCAACCCCAAGATGGCGTCACGCTGTCGTATCCGGGATGTGAAATAGCCCCTGGGGAGCTGGGGGGTGCAGTTGATGATGTGGAGCAAGACGCAGCAGCAGAAGAGGACTCAGCCGAGGAGGTTAGCGAAGAGGATGGAGTAGGAGGAGTAGAGGAGGTGGCAGCAGGCGTGGCGGTGTCGGTGTCACCAACTCCGCTGCAGAGCCACGCATTCCATGCTTGTCAGCCGTCAGCAGGTTTAGCCAATGCGCAGTGTACGTGATATACCTGCCCTGACCATGCTTTGCAGACCAGGTATCAGTGGTCAGATGGACCCTTACCACAACACTGTGTGCCAGACATGCCATGACTTCCTTTTCCACAATAGAGTACAGTTGGGGATTGCCTTTTGTGAAAAAAAAATTCGGCCAGGTACCTTCCACTGTGGTGTCCCAATAGCTGCAAATTTTTTGAAGGTCTCAGACTCCACCAGCTTGTATAGTAAAAGCTGGCGGGCTAAGAGTTCCAACAAGCCAGCTGTCAGACGCCGGGCAAGGAGGTGACTCTGTGACATTGGCTTCTTACGCTTACACATTTCCTTGACAGACACCTGACTGTGGGCAGATGAGCAGGAACTGCTAAAGGTAAGAGGTGGAGTGGCGGGTGGTTGAGGGGGGCAAGGAGGACAGCAGTGGTTGACGTAGCTGAAGATGCTGAACCAGAAGGAGCATGGTGGCTTTGAGTTTGTGTGCTGCTTGTACTCATGTGTTGATCCCATAGGCGTTTGTGATGTGAGATCATGTGCCTTCGCAAAGCAGTTGTACCTAGGTGGGTGTTGAACTTCCCACTACTCAGTTTCTTTTGGCACAGGTTGCAAATGGCATCTCTGTCACCCACGTGACATCCATGGACACATCGTCATCATCAACCACTTCACTTGTATCTGACAACTCAGCAAAGGAAGCAGCAGTGGGTACAACATCATCATCATCACACCATACGTCCATGTGTGTAATGCTGACTGACTGAGACATATCCCTGTTATCTACATCCTCTGGCAATAATGGTTGCGCATCACTCATTTCTTCCAACTGATGTGAAAATAAATCCTCTGACAGATCAAATGAAGCGGCTGTGGTGCTAGTGTTGGTGTTGGCGGCGGGCGGGCGAGTGGTAACTTGAGAGGTGCCAGAAGCTGAGCTGGAGGAGGATGGTGTATCAAGGTTCCGAGCGGAAGCTGTAGATGATTGGGTGTCCTGTGTAAGCCAGTCAACTATGTCCCCAGAATTTTTCGAGTTCAGGGTATGTGGCCTCTGAACACTGGGCATTATTCTAGGGCCAAAGGAAATCACAGCACCACGACGGCCCCTGCGGTATGCCTGCCTCTGCCTGTCATTTTATTTTTGATTAGTGGTACTATGCGTGCAAGCTACTGTGCCACCCGGTAGGAGTGGTGGGCACAGGCAGTGGTCACACTACAGTCAATGGAAGTGGGCCTGACACACACTGGCAGGCAACTAACCTTAGATTAAAGGGTAAAAATTGAATGCCTTATCTATCGGCAAGCTACTGTGCCACCCGGTATGAGTGGTGGGCACAGGCTGTGGGCACACTACAGTCAGTGGAAGTGGGCCTGACACACACTGGCAGGCAAGTAACCTTAGATTAAAGTGTAAAAATTAAATGCCCTATTTATCAGCAAGCTACTGTGCCACCCGGTATGAGTGGTGGGCACTGGCAGTGGGCACACTACAGTCTGTGGGCCTGCAGCCTCTCACACACAGGTAGGCCAGGCAACTGCAATATATATATATAGAAAAAATAAATAAAAGCAGACTAATGTAGCAGCCCTAAAAAGGGCTTTTTGGGGTGCTGTGATGCTGTCCTTACAGCAGATGAGTCTGTGGACACAGAACTCTGGCCTAGCTAACGCTTTCCCTATGAATACATCAGCAGCACAGCAGCAGCTGCACTCTCCCTGCTCTCACTAACACACTGCAGCTTCAGACTGTATCTAAAATGGCTGCCGTATTTATAGGCGGTCGGTAGGAAGGTGTAGGAGGGAGGGTGCTGATTGGCTGGAGTGTGTCTTCTGACTGTGAGGTACAGGGTCAAAGTTTGCTCAATGATGATGTATAGGGGGCGGACCGAACATCGCATATGTTCACCGGCCGCGGCGAACGCGAACATGCTATGTTCGCCGGAAACTGTTCGCCGGCGAATAGTTCGGGACATCACTATAAACTAATTGGATTTTGCCCCAGCAACATTTAAGATACATCAGAATTTGAATATTTGGGGATTCAGATGAATTTTGGAGAGAGAGAGGGAGGGGAAGTGGGTGTATGAGAGGGAGAAATAGAAAAAACTAAATAAAATAAAAAAAGTTTAGAAACAAGAGAAAGACTTTAGAGACAAGGAGCCCTCAGAAGGTTTACATAAATGATCAGGCCGATTGAAGCACTTTCAATTAGGGTAGAATTGATTTGGATGCCATACCCCAGTACAAATATATACATTCACATAAGTATATACCCACAAATGTACTAATGCACAAACATAAATATACACAAATGTATACATATAAATGCATGTACATACACATACACACACACATATATGCATATATTTACAACTACTAGTATGACCCTGACGGGGCGGCACCCTCAAGAAACAGATACTGCGCTGCAAGGTATACATTTTTAAAGGTCATTCTCTGGGCAGTTTCCCTAATTAGCTCTTGTTACTGACCTCTGGAGGGAAGATGTTTTACATAGGACTAAACCCCCATGTTCATTGGTCACATGGTTTATTCAAGTGAATAGGCTTGGCCTGCAATACCAAGCACAACCACAATACAATGAAGGGTGCTGTGCTTATTATGCTGTGAGGAGGTCGCATTGCTGATTGTGCAGCGGGTCCCAGTGTTTAGGAATGCCAAGTGGTATGTTGCGGCCCTAATAGTTTGGGTCACAGTGCTCCTACCTGGATACAGTCACTCCCTATGGTTAGGTTCCACAGCCACAAAGGGAGTTGTAGTTGGTAAAATAAGTACAGTCCTGTGAAGTTCAACAGTTTTACATGAATAAACCTGTGATAACTTTGTGTCATCCAAACAATGCTTGATCTTTCTCTTGGCTCTAGCAGGCTAAGGGTAAACTGGCAGGTGAACTTGAATACCCTGCTTTCTCTCGCTCTGCTTTGGCTTCAGTCTGGTTACTGGACTTCCTAGCAGTTCTGGTAACCTTGAGTGGGGTGCCTTTGGCCATTGACCTCCTTGTAATACTCAGTTTATGAACTGCCTAGAGCCGGGGTGCTGTACAAGCTGCTTCCCAGGCGTCCTGCTGAAGGGAGGGGGGCTTTCTTGACTGCGCCATGTCTCATCCCTTAGGACTCTAAAACTTAACTGATGCTTCATGCAACCCTTCCCTTGGTAGGAAGAGGGGGAGAATGAAATGGTAAGTTCCATTCTACCTAAGGGTACTCTCTGCCTCTCTGCCAGATATAACGCCACCTACTGGACAACTAGCCATATTATATGTAGTAACAGTTGCATAACCCTATTATTAAGGCACAGTATCAGAGAACCTGGAATTAAATACACAGATGACATTCTCTGCTAGTCATTAAAGACAGTAGCTAGGTGTAAGAATGGCAGTTCCCCCTCTGGGTTGCCACAATTGGAGCCCCCAATCAGTCAGGGCCCCACTTATCAGATATTGATGACCTATTCTTAGGATAGGTCATTAATATCTTATTCTCAGAAAATGCCTTTAAAAGCTAAAATCAGTAGGTGGTAAAAGTACAGTTTATGGAAACAGGCCCGCCCAAGAAAAGGTAGACCTTACGCCATTGCCCAGTTTGTCCATCCACAAATTTCCTCCCTGCCATTCACAAATGCTCTTCGAAATTCTCAAAACTGTTAATACCTGAGATGAAGTAGTGATCATATAGAATAAGGAGAACTATAACCAGCTCTCCCTAGCCTGAAATAATTGCATCTGAAGTAAAGATAAAATAGACTGAAAGTTTAATGTCTCTATAAATGACCCTAAAACGCAATTAGAATGCAATGCTTTCTGGCTAATAAGTGTAATGTGGTTTAGTGGAAACAGATTGATATATAGATTATAATTAATTATAATTTATACTAAATCTCTGCATTTTCTGAACTCAGTTGTACACAGGGCCGTCTTATCACTGACTGGCAGCTATCTCTGTATTCACACTTACACAGAAAATGCTATCGGTCACAGATACCTGCCCAGTGTACAAGTGAAATCAGAATAGCAGAGATATAGATGCATAAATTGCAAGTTTTACTTAATCCTTTCCCAGAAAACTATATATCAATCTGCTCAGCACCTCCTGCTCTTTAAAGGGCATCTGTCTTAGTTTTGTACCTATGAAACTGGCTAACCTGTTACATGTGCACTTGGCAGCTGAAGGCATCCGTGTTGGTCCCATGTTCATATGTGCCCGCATTGCTGAGAAAAATGATGTTTTAATATATGCAAATGAGCCTCTAGTAGCAATGGGGGGCGTTGCCATTACACCTAGAAGTTCTGCTCTCTCTGCAACTGCCGCACCCTCTGCGCTTTGATTAACAGGGACAGGCAGTGTAGACGTCATCATGTCTGGCCCTGTCAATCAAAGTGCAGTGGGTGTGACAGTCACATAGAGTGCCAGGCGGGAGGATGTTTTTTATCTGAGGTCAAGGACCAAAATGAAGCATGGACAGTTCCAGAATATAATCCCATAAACCAATGTTTCTGTAACTTTTTATTAAATAAATGAGGCCGTGTTATAATAACAACCAAGAAAAAGATTATTTTAGTTGAAGAATTTTTTTGGGGGATAATAAAAGCTAAGGCAGGACTAAATTACAGAGGCTAAGGGCTGTTCGATAGCATTAGCAAGTGATTCATGACACAGGACAATGTATAATTGATGTGCGAGGCTGCCTTGATGGTGAAATAACAGTACTTTCCATGACAGATGAGAGTCCTGACAGCCCAGACAGTGAGACTGTATGAATTTTATGGGTCATGTGGGTTCCATTCAGATCTACAGGTCGTTCTTACTCCTTCATACTTGAAAGCATTTCATGGATTATAGTAATAGAAGAAAGAATATGCAATGATAGTGTCACTAAATCACAGCCTCTCTGTATACTGCCCTGCATTACGTTTCAGATCATATCACAGACGTCTGTTTTCATGTCCTAGAAATTGGACAATTTTATGAGTAAAACATGAGCTATTTAAAGACACTTTAAATTGTTCTTTTTATAGGAAATGTAGTAATAAAATATATTAAAATAAATAGAATAACATGTATATAATATAGGATATTATACACCATGGTCACGGCCTTTAAACCACTGAAAAGTAAAATTAATTAAATTGATTCAGGGATGTAACTATAATTCATAGGGACTCTATAGCAAAATAAGGTGGAACCCCCACCACCTAGTGTAAAAAAAATGAAAACAGCAGCATAAGTAGCAATAATTAAAGGTACATATATTGTATTTTTCGCCCTATAAGATGCACCTGCCCATAAGACGCACCTAGGTTTTTGAGGAGGAAAATAAGGAAAGAAATGTTTTGAACCAAAAGGTGTGCTTTTGAACTAATGGTGGTCTGTGGATGACACTATTATGGGGGATCTGTGGATGACACTGTTATGGAGGGGATCTGTGGATGACACTTATGGGTGATCTGTGGATGACACTGTTATGGGGGATCTGTGGATGACACTATTATGGGGGATCTGTGGATGGCACTGTTATGGAGGGGATCTGTGGAAGATACTGTTATGGGGGATCTGTGGATGACACTGTTATGGGGGATCTCTGGATGACACTGTTATGGAGGGGATCTGTTGATGATACTGTTATGGGGGATCTGTGGATGGCACTGTTATGGGGAGGGGGATCTGTGGATGACACACATATAGCATCTTATGCTATATACTGTATGTGTCATCCACAGATCCCTCCTATAACAGTGTCCCCCAATACACCGGGCCCCGCCACTCACAGCATTATTCATATGTAAACTGTAATCCGTAACCTCTTCTTAACTTTAGTTAAAGTACGCTATCCAGTGTACTACTACTTACTATCAAGCTCCGTAGAAGGCAGAGAAGAGGTTATGGATTACAGTTTACATATGAATATTGCTGTGAGTGGCCGGGCCCGGTGTAAGAGTACAGTGACTGCACCAGCCCCTCCTCCCTCCCCCTGATACTTTGCAGGCTGCGCTGTGCAGCATCGCAGCTGGCGATGTATTAGTGTTAGCGATATAAAAATGGCAGCATTCGCCCCATAAGACGCACTGCCATTTTCCCCCCACATCAGAAAACCCACATTGTTGCAAAAAGCCACCTCAACAAGGTATAATGTCCTTGCA
Organism: Bufotes viridis; assembly: GCA_033119425.1. Lineage (NCBI taxonomy): Eukaryota > Metazoa > Chordata > Amphibia > Anura > Bufonidae > Bufotes > Bufotes viridis. The sequence goes on from CM065596.1 coordinate 33,119,061, forward strand.
CCTGATTGCCCCAAACCTCTGGACCCCATAGCAAGTGCTATGGCTGCCGTGGCTAAAGTTACACCCATGCATTCATGGGCGTAGCTATAAGGGGGAGCAGAGGTAGCAGTTGCTACCGGACCCAGGAGCCTGCGGGGCCCCAAAGACCCTTGTGCCACATAAGAAGACCCTGGTATTTTAGAATGCATGCTGGATTGGCTGTTTTATAGATTTTGCACTGGGGCCCAGAATGTTCAAGTTAGTCCTCTGGCTGGAAGGAAGGTCAAGAAGTTGGCATGGGGAAAGGGGCGCTGTTTCAATTTTTGCCTCAGGCAGCAGGAAGGCTATGTTCTTCCCTGCCCCTGGCCGCAAAAGCACTGAGGGAAGGAAAGCCTAGTGACAGATTGATGAACACACTAGCCAGGTCACACCAGGAGAAACACATATAAGCCAAATCAGAACCAAACAGACAGACAGAGTCAAAAAATGGATGCAGTAGTTAAAACCAGAATAGAAATCAGAGATAACCAGAATCAGAACCATTACCAAGCCAAAAGTAAGAACTAGGAGGTCATGTTAGAATTCAAATCCCTAGCCAAGTATCAAAACATGAGATCCAAGCAAAGTCAGAATACCAGAAGAGTCAGAATGAGGTTAAGGAATGCTAGTGAGGAATCCAGAAGACACCCATCACTTGCCTTAAATTGGCAGCGCTTTCTGGTCATGTGATCCGTCCAGCATCACATGACTGATGACATCAGCGCACCTCTGATTGGCTAGCAGTTCAAGGACGAGGAAGCTCGGCCTTGTTGTCCTGTCAACTAAATACCGGCAGAGGTGCTGCTGAGGAGTTTGCCATCGGCAAAACGTGAAAATAAATACTGACCATAACCAAACTGGCAGGTCTGATGGGTTGTGCCCAGTATGCAGCCTTTAGTGATCCAAGAAAGAACTGGTAACATGATCATGGGCACCCAAGGCTCAGTAATGCATATGGGAAGCCATGGTTAACCTGTTTGGTCAGATATCATAGAAGAGCCACTGTATCACGAAAGGAATGCTGAGTGGTGATGTGGCCTCAATAGTTTGTGTGTCACAGTGCTCCTACCTGAAAACTGTTCCTCCCTAGGGTTAGGCTCCGTAGCATTCCAAGGAGCTGTAGTTGGAGGAATAAGTCAAGTCCAGACATGGTAAAGTTCAATGGATGTACTTGAATAAACTTTCATCGAAACAATACTTGATCTTTCTCTTAGCTCCAGCAGGTTAAGGGTAAACTGGCAGGTAAACTTTAACCCTTTGCTTTAACTTTCTCTGCTGTGCTAATCTCTGGCTTTAGTCTGGTTACTGGACTTTCTGGCAGTTTTGGTACCTATGAGTGGGGTGCTTTTGGCTGTTACCCACTCGTAATACTCATTCTATGAACTGCCTGAAGCTGGGGTGCTCTATGAGTTGCTTCCTCTGGAAGGCTCCTGCTGCAGTAGGGGGGAATGCTCCCTTCACTGTACCATGTTGTCTCGTCTCCTTACAACTCTTAACTCCACTGTAGCTTCATGTAACCTGTCCCTTGGTAGGAAGCAGGACTAGTGTACTTCTGCCCAAAAGGGGGAAAAATCGAATGGTAAGTTCCACTCTACAAGTAATGTAGGAAATCCAGCTCACCTGTTATGACCATCCAAAACTAGTGTTCCCTGGTGCATGGAATATAGGTAAGACCTGTTGCTTGTAAGTTCAATTCTGTCAAAAGATCTTCCTTTGACAGATACACTGACACCTGCTGGACAACCAGGCACTGTGCATGAACAACAGTTGCATAACAATATTATCAAGGCACAGTGTAAGAGGACCTGATATAACTACACATATGTCATTATTGGTTAGCCATTAGAGACAGTAGCAGGGTATAGAAATGGTAGTGCCCTCTCCGGGGTACTACATAGACAGTGGCGTCTTTTATTATGATAATGCTCCTTGCCATACTGCAACCAAATCCCATCTATGGAGGGCCCACCTCACAAGTTACAGACCTTAAACTGCTGCCTTAAAGAGAGCGAGTACTGTTTAGAAAGGTGATCATACTTAACTTGCGATCCTCCCAGCAGTTGTGCTCCTATGCTGTGTGTGAAGCCGCTGGCACCTTCACTTCTGTGTGGACTCACACACCAGTGGAGTAGCACGCTGCTGCCGCATATTTTGGCGCACGGAGGCATGTTTGGGTAACATCCCTTTTCAATGATGCCATGCCCCCTTGTTTGCATCAAATTGTAATGTTTTGTAAACATGTGTAAAAATTATATTTTACACATCTAATTCGTCACATGATAATCGTATTATTATTATTAATATCACATTCATTGATTGTTTTATATCATGTAAAGAGACACTATGGCATTCTGTTGGTACTAAAGGTTAAACCTATAAGATTACAGGAGAACATTCATTTTGTCCCCCCTCTAACCTGCAATGATTTCTTTTGTCTTGTTTGTTTATCTGTTTGCAGCCCTGTGTGAAACTATCCTTGGTATGGATGAAAGAATCATGTCTCCATTCATTTCCTATCTGGCAGAATTGCCTTCGCATTTCATATCATTGGTACATAATCCTATTCTCTCCATTATTTTCTTAATATCAAGTACAGCGGAAGATAATGGATAGACGCTGTAATAACAGTGTGGCCTGTAGGAGACCCTCCAGGGAAATAGCTTTGATGCCAGTGGAATATTAATGCTCCTCTAGTCCATTCTCTTCCCTTTTCACTTTATCTCTTGTTTTCTAAACTACATAATGACTTTTATATATAGTACACTAGAGAAAAAATGCAATAAAAAAAATACCAGAAAATAACACGGCACCATAGAGAGGGCATTCGGTGTTATATAAGGGTAATAAGTGCAATTATAACATAGTCCAAAGGTCAATCAGAAGGGCTCGTAACAGACTGTATAACTAGTGAAGTTAACAGCATATCCCCATAAAATACTAAAGAAATCACCAGCAAATAAAAACAATTGAGCTGCCCTTTTCTCATCCAGTTCTGTTTAGTTGACACATTTCTCAGAAAGCTTGGTGGCAACCGATATAGCGGCCATTACAGCTTCTGCAGGGGTTGTCAGTTTTATTAGCAGAGAATACCCAGTGAATTGCTGAATGATTCATGCAGAAAAGCTTGGTGACAACCCCTTGAGGAGCAGCATATTAAAAAGGGACTTGTGATATGTGTCGTTTCCACCCGTTGGAATTCCACCCTCCTTATGTTGGGTTGACTATACGAACAGAGAAAGGCTATAAACTATTTCTTAATGATCCAAGCGGACAGGAGTACTCCCCTGTGTAACTACGATGTCAGCCAGTGACAGCTCATGCGTGACACCTGCCTTTTGCTCCGGCACTTTGAGGAGGCCACGTTGTTTGTCAGTCTCCAGGACTACAGGATGAATGATTTCATTCCACTGCTTCATGTTCTGGAACAGATGCTGGTAAATCTGGCTGCTCAGGGGACTGGAGACATGGCGCCTACATCTCACAGCCACATGAGCCCTGTGGGGGCTGAACTGGAGAAGTACATTGGAGCACAAGCAATGTGTAGCAAAATGGGTGGTTTTTCTACACAGGTGACAGGAGAGGAGGAGCAGGAGTAGTCAGAAGAGCTACAGGGCGATGAGGAAGACGAGGCAGAGGACTCAGACACACCGTGGCAGTATAGAGTGGAGATGGAGTCCCTCCGAGTCACTTGCACAAATGGCCTGATCCATGCTCACTTGCTTGCATAGTGACAGCCGAATTGTCACTACGCCACTGCGATCACGTTCCACTGCCATGGCTGCTGATGAGGGGTGGGGTTGCAGGAACAGTACCAGCTCTATCAGCAGCAGTCTAGAGTCGCTGATGAGCAGCTTCCTTCACCCGCATAGTGAAGAAATTTCTCACCAGCAGCTAGACATAGAGCAGGACCTGAACCAGAGTTGGTGGCATACTTGGACAGTAACCTGCCACCCCCCAGGATCTGCTGGACTAATAGGCAGCCAATCTGGATTTGTGGCAGCAACTGAGAGTTTGCCCAGGAAAAGCTGTCCTGCCGTTCAGTATGGTGGCATCAGAGCAGGTGTTTAGTGCGGCGGGGGCCATAGTTACCCCAAGAAGAACTTGCCTGTCCACCCAAAATATGGAGAGACTGACCTTTGTCAAGATGAATAAGGCATGGATCAGCCAGGATTTCCCCCCACCAATGCCTGATGCATCAGACTAGATCATCTATGGTTTCACACCTACACTTTGACAAAAGAGACAAGTTTCTTCTGGCTACCTGACTCTGCTACTATTCTGATGCTGCCACCCGCCTGATGCCACATATCTGATGCCAATTGCTCCTTCTTACAAACACCATTGTCAGCGGGTACTGTTATTGCCAGCCACCTCCCCACACTGTCACCGGGTCAAATGGCAGACTTGACATGTTAAAAGGAGGGTGATGCTTGAAATCATTGTTCTTCCATTGTTAACCATGGTGATCTGCAAAGAAACGCGTGCAGCCATCATTGCATTGCATAAAAATGGCTTTACAGGCAAGGATATTGTGGCTACTAAGATTGCACCTCAATCAACAATTTATAGAATCATCAAGAACTTCAAGGAAAAAGGTTCAATTCTTGTTAAGAAGCCTTCAGGGCGTCCAAGAAAGTCCAGCAAGCACCAGGATCGTCTCCTAAAGAGGATTCAGCTGCGGGATCGGAGTGCCACCAGTGCAGAGCTTGCTCAGGAATGGCAGTAGGCAGGTGTGAGCGCATCTGCACGCACAGTGAGGCGAAGACTTTTGGAAGATGGCCTGGTGTCAAGAAGGGCAGCAAAGAAGCCACTTCTCTCCAAAAAAACCCCATCAGGGACAGATTGATCTTCTGCAGAAAGTATGGTGAATGGACTGCTGAGGATTGGGGCAAAGTCATATTCTCCGATGAAGCCTCTTTCCGATTGTTTGGGGCATCTAGAAAAAGGCTTGTCAGGAGAAGAAAAGGTGAGTGCTACCATCAGTCCTGTGTCATGCCAACAGTAAAGCATCCTGAGACCATTCATGTGTGGGGTTGCTTCTCATCCAAGGGAGTGGGCTCACTCACAATTTTGCCCAAAAACACAGCCATGAATAAAGAATGATACCAAAACACCCTCCAACAGCAACTTCTTCTAACAATCCAACAACAGTTTGCTGAAGAACAATGCATTTTCCAGCACGATGGAGCACCATGCCATAAGGCAAAAGTGATAACTAAGTGGCTCGGGGACCAAAACATTGACATTTTGGGTCCATGGCCTGGAAACTCCCGAGATCTTAATCCCATTGAGAACTTGTGGTCAATCTTTAAGAGGCGGGTGGACAAACAAAAACCCACTAATTCTGACAAACTCCAAGAAGTGATTATGAAAGAATGGGTTGCTATCAGTCAGGAATTGGCCCAGAAGTTGATTGAGAGCATTCCCAGTCGAATTGCAGAGGTCCTGAAAAAGAAGGGCCAACACTGCAAATACTGACTCTTTGCATAAATGTCATGTTATTGTCGATAAAAGCCTTTGAAACGCATGAAGTGCGTGTAATTATATTTCAGTACATCACAGAAACAACTGAAACAAAGATCTAAAAGCAGTTTTGCAGCAAAACTTTGTGAAAACTAATATTTGTGTCATTCTCAGAACTTTTGGCCATGACTGTACATATTATGTATCTCCGCATCCATAACAACCAGCTCTATATAAAGATCACATGCCCTAACCCCTCAGCTGAACACTGTAAATAAAAAAAATAAAAACAGTGCAAAAAAAAATTTTTTTGTCACCTTACGGCTAGGTTCACACATTTTGTCGCACTATTGTCGCGCAAAATTTTTTATAATGGGAGTCTATGGTGTCGCATTGCAACATGCGACATGCTGCGACTGCGATGCGACAGTCGCAGAAAAACCCATCTTGAATAGATTTTCTGCAACTGTCGCGTCGCAGTCGCAGCATGTTGCATGTCGCAATGCGACACCATAGACTCCCATGAACCTAGCCTACTTCACAAAAATTGCAACACCAAGCGATCAAAAAGACACATGCCCCCCAAAATAGTACCATTCTCATCGTCACCTCATCCCGCAAAAAATGAGACCCTACCTAAGACGATTGGTCAAAAAATAACAAAGCTATGGCTCTCAGACTATGGAGACACTAAAACATCATTTTCTTTGTTTCAAAAATGCTATTATTGTGTAAAACTTAAATAAATAAGGAAAAGTATACATATTAGGTATTGTCACGTCTGTAACGATCTGCAATTTTTTGATCACCTTGCCCCATAGAGTGTAATAATGAATGATCAAAAAATCATATGTACCCAAAAATGGTACAAATAAAAACATCAACTCTTTCTGCAAAAAACAAACCCTTGCACAAGATGATCGGCAGAAAAATAAAAAAATAAGGCATTTAGAAAATGGAGACACAAAAACATAATTTCTTTTTCAAAAATGCTTTATTATGAAAAACTGAAACAAAGAACGTAGACATATTTGATATTATTGCGTCTGTAACAACCTGCTCTATAAAAATAGCACATGATCTACCCTGTCAGATGAATCTTGCAAAAAATGAACAATAAAAATGGTGCCAAAACAGACATTTTTAGGTTACCTCGCCTCACAAAAATTGTAATATAGAGCAATTAAAAATGATATGTGCCCCAAAATAGTACCAATAAAACTCGCAACTTATCTCTTAGTTTCCAAAATGGGGTCAGAGTGCCTACTGTAAGGGTGCATCAGGGGGGCTTCAAATGGGTCATGGCATCTAAAAACCATTCCAGCAAAATCTGCCTTTCAAAAACCATATGGCGCTCCTTTTCGTCTGCGCCCTGTCGTTTGCCCTTACATCAGTTTACGACCACATGTGGGGTGTTTCTGTAAACCACAGAATCAGGGTGATAAATATTGAGTTTTCTTTGACTGTTAAGCTTTGATGTGTTAAAGAAAAAAATGGATTAAAATGGAAAATCTGCCAAAAAAAGGGAAATTTTGAAATTTCATCTCCATTTTCTTTTAATTCTTGTGCAACACCTAAAGGGTTAGCAAAGTTTGTAAAATCAGTTTTGAGTAACTTGAGTGGTGTAGTTTCTGAAATGGGGTCATTTATGGGGGGTTTTCACTATGTAAGCCCCACAAACTGACATCAGTCCTGAACTGGTCCTTAAAAAGTGGGTTTTGGAAATTTTCTTAAAAATTTTAAGAATTGCTTCTAAACTTCTAAGACTACTAACGTCCTAAAAAAATAAAATGACATTTACAAAATGATACCAACATAAAGTAGACATATGGGAAATGTTAAGTAATAAATATTTTATGAGGTATCCTTTTCTGTTTTAACCCCTTAAGGACACGGCCCTATTTCACCTTAAGGAACAGGCCATTTTTTGCAAATCTGACCAGTGTCACTTCAAGTAGTAATTACTTTAAAACGCTTCGACTTATCCAAGCCATTCTGAGATTGTTTTTTCGTCACATATTGTACTTCATGACACTGGTAAAATGGAATAAAAAAAATTAATTTTTATTTATAAAAAAAATACCAAATTAACAAAAATTTGCAAAAATTAGCAAATTTCCAAGTTTCAATTTCTCTACTTCTATAATACATAGTAATACCTACAAAAATAGTTATTACTTTACATTTTCCATATGTCTACTTCATGTTTGGATAATTTTGGGAATGACATTTTATTTATGGGGGACGTTACAAGGCTTAGAAGTTTAGAAGCAAATCTTAATTTTTAGACATTTCCAAAAACCTACTTTTTAAGGACCAGTTCAGGTCTGAAGTCACTTTATGAGGCTTACATAATAGAAACCACCCAAAAATTACCCATTCTAGAAACTACACCCTTCAAGGTATTCAAAACTGATTTTACAAACTTTGTTAACCCTTTAGGTGTTCCACAAGAATTAATGGAAAATAGAGATACAATTTCAAAATTTAACTTTTTTGGCAGATTTTCCATTTTAATAATTTGTTTCCAGTTACAAAGCAAGGGTTAACAGCCAATCAAAACTCAATATTTATTGCCCTGATTCTGTAGTTTACAGAAAAACCCAATATGTGATCGCAAACTTCTGTACGGGCACACGGCAGGGAGCAAAAGGAAAGGAATGCCATACGGTTTTTGGAAGGCAGATTTTCCTGGATGGGTTTTTTGACACCATGTCCCATTTGAAGCCCCCCTGATGCACCCCTAGAGTAGAAACTCCAAAAAAGTGACCCCATTTTAGAAACTACGGGATAGGGTGGCAGTTTTGTTGGTACTATTTTAGGATACATATGATTTATGGTTGCTCTATATTACACTTTTTGTGAAGTATGGTAACAAGAAAAAGCTGTTTTGGCACCATTTTTATTTTTTGTTATTTACAACATTCATCTGACAGGTTAGATCATGTGGTATTTTTATAGAGCGCAATTTTCCATAGGCCAGAGCCTTATTGCACCCCAGCCAGGGCTATAGAGCCTGATCGCATTGCAGCATTCTGCTACCCACTGTGGGTACTTTATCTTCATCTTTACTCTTCCTCTTCTATGTGGCTCAGTTATACTGAAGAAGGCTATATGCCGAAAAACGTTTTTGGACTGGTAACCGCTCTTTGAATAAAGCATCGATTTGAATAGCAAAGTGGAGTACAGGAGTCTGTATATTTATTATTACCTGACCTGGGAACCATCTCCTGCTGCCCACACACTCTATCCATTGGAGTACCATCCAACTTTATATCATTATCTTAGGTAGGGTCTAATTTTTTGAGATGACTGTTTGATTGGCACTATTTTGGGGTACATATGACTTTTTGATCGCTTGTTATTACTTTTTTTGTGATGTAAGGTGACAAAAAATGACTTTTTTTACACCGTTTTTATTTTTAACGGTGTTCACCTAAGGGGTTAGGTCATGTTTAATTTTTTAGAGCAGGTTATTACGGACGTGGCGATACATAATATGTATACTTTTTTTAATTTACTTAAGTTTTACACAATAACAGCTTTTTAAAAACCAAAAAAATTATGTTTTAGTGTCTCCATATTCTGAGCCATAGTTTTTTATTTTTTGGGCGCTTGTCTTAGATAGGGGCTAATTTTTTGCGGGATGAGGTGACAGTTAGATTGGTACCATTTTGGTGGGCATGCGCCTTTTTGACCGCTTGCTGTTGTACTTTTAGTGACATAAGGGGACAAAATAATGGTTTATTTAGCACAGTTTTTATTTTTTATTTTTTACGGTGTTCATCTGAGGGGTTAGGTCATGTGATATGTTTATAGAGCCGGTCTATACGGACGCGGCGATACCTAATATTTTGTTTTCCCTATTTTTTACCAATTTTTTTAACTTTATTTGGGGAAAATTATGTTTTTTTTTTTTTACTTGAAAATTTAAATTTTTTGGGGGTAACTTTATTTTTTCAACTTTTTTTTCACTTTATTTTTTGTCCCACATTGGGACTTCAACTTTTGTGGGTCTGATCGCCTTTACAATGCATTCCAATACTTCTGTATTGGAATGCATTGGCTGTATGAGTAATACAGTGTGTATTACTTATACAGCTTCCTGCCTGTGAGATCCAGGGGGCTGGATCTCACAGGCTTGTCACCGGAAGGCAGCTCCGATGCTAAGGTAAACATCAGGGCTGCCTTCCCTGCTATCGGGTCCCCCCACAGCAGCACGGGGACCCGATAGCCCCCGCACCCGCCGCCCGATTATATGGAAAAGCCGCAAACCGCAGGTCTGAACTGAACTGCGGTTTGGGGGGGTCACAGGTCCCCCCGCACATTGACACAGAGTGCCTGCTCAATGATTTGAACAGTCACTTTTTTCCGATCACCGCCCGCCGTGCGGCGGTGATCTGAAATACACAGGGCGTACAGGTACGCCCTGTGTCCGTAAGTACCAGGACATCAGGACGTACCTGTACGCCCGGTTTCCTTAAGAGGTTAAAAGCAGAGAAATTAAAATTTTGAAATTTGCGAATTTTTCAAAATTTTGGGTAAATTTGGGATTTTTTCATAAATAAAGGAAATATATTGATGCAAATTTATGACCTTCATGAAGTACAATGTGTCAAGAGAAAACAATTTCAGAACGGATTGGATAAGTAAAAGCGTTCCAAAGTTATTACAACATAAAGGGACACATGTCAGATTTGCAAAATTTGACGTGGTCACGGGGTATCAATGACCCCTGGTCATGAAAGGGTTAATAATACTAGCTTCATGCATGTGGTCCCAGGACATAGGCAGATAGTAATAGATACTGGCCAACCCCTTTAATGCAGCTCATTGGGAAACCTCAGCCAGGTTAACTTGCTCATCTGTATTACTGAGCCTGTTGCCTTCCATACATAGATGAAGAGATTAGGTACACTGTGGAGCCGAGCATTAATCAATAATATATTTATGCACGCTCCCCGTCTCTAGCTGCGGTAGCATTGTCATTAAAAAATAATGGTTGATATATTGCCAAAAAAGAAAGAGAAAGCTGTTTAAACTTCATTTTAATTACAGCTTCCGCTCCATGTATATTGTAGCAGTAACCAGTAGTCAGGCACAGTATCAATTATTTACAGTATTGTACCCTACACAGAAAGCCTGCAAAATTACAAACACCAGATTTACAGCAGGAAGAAAAAAAAATGTATCCAAGCCCTACACGTTTTACCATGCAGAATTAATAACATGATACTGAAACCAATGGGATTCTACATTTTTGAGTAGCTTTGCTGAGTTAGAATTTCTTCACCCAGGCGTGTCTTTACAAGTGGTGTAACACAGCAGACACAATCTCTGGAGACGTTTCATACCCTGGATGGTTAGGGAGAAAGATTTCTAGCGTCTTTAATCATGCAAGCATAGAAAACACCTGTGGAGATATGAAGGAGCCGCGGAAATTCACCAGTGAAGGTTTTGCAACTTTTTTGGGAGATCCAATAATATGTAATAAACTTATTCTACACTAATAAACATTTACAGGAATTGTGGGAATTGTAAAGATAAAGCCAATGGGACTATATAAAAATGAATCCTTAGAGTTCACCGTTAAATTATTTGAGGAAGCTGCTATTTTGGACACATACATTTTTTTATTTTTCTTTCACTGGGTTCCAAGAGCTGCAACATTTACATTTTTCCATCAATGTAGCTGTAGGAGGGCCTGCTTTTGTCAGGGTGAGCTACATGTTTAAATTCACATCATTTTGGAGGTACAAATGGTCCACATTGACTAATGTGAGTTCATCTGGACATCGTAGTAAATAAAATTTGGCACAATTTGGCAAATCTAGAGGGAGATTTATCTTCCCCATATGCCAGTCTTCTGGCATAAAAAAAGTCAAAAACCTTGGGTTTACCTCTTTTTAAATGCTGCTTGTGCAAAAAATTTTGCTCAAGTGGGGTTTCTATGCTGCCCATTCCATTTTCTGAAAAGAGAGAGTGGCATGGGCCGGGCACATCTATCATCATTTACACCAGAAATGGAATCTACATAAACTATGATCTGGCATAGATTTCATTTTAGGCACATAGACTGCCAGAGGATTAGTAAATCAGCCCCATTTTATTTTTTTGGAGGGTGGGAGGGGGTGGAAATGGAAACAAAACAGCAATTCTACAACAGTTTTTGGCTTTGGTTGGCTTTATTTTGTGGTATAACTTTTGAACACTAAAAACAATGAAAAAAATACATTGAGAGCCATAACATTTAAATTTTTCCATGAATAAAGTAGTGTTTTCTTTGGAGGGGAAGTCATTGAAAAGATGTGACTGAAGGGCGGTGACCGACTCACGACACCCTGCTGATCAGCTGTTTGAAGAGTATTCGGCGCTCATGCTCCTCTTCAAGATTACACTGTGCATCATCTTAGAAGTCTCGGCGGTGCAGTGTACTTACAAATGCTTGTTAAATTCACTTGATTGAGACGAGCACTTGTTATCACACTTAGGCATCAACACACGCAATGGTGATACTGAGTCTCTTCATACAGGTCATGATATATTTCCTACATATATTTTTAGCTACCACAACTATTCTGTATACTTTGCCAATTTATTCACACTTGCACTTTATTTGTTTTTTGCACATGTGATTTTTCATTTGATGTAGATGATTTTTCTAATCATGTTCTTTGTCTGTTGGGTATTCTCTTTAATTAGGCTACTTTCAAACTTACGTTTGTAATTCCGGTATTGAGATCTCAATATCGGAATTAAATTGATCTGTTTTGATTTTGCACATCAGGATACGTCCGTTCCATTAGGATGCATTTGTGTGAAATCAAAACGGTAAAAAAAAAGATCCATCACTTAATACATTAAAAGTCAATGGGTGACAGATTAGTTTTTTTAAGCTCCTAAAAAAAGGTATCCGCCACAGTTTACTTATTTCTAATTATAGATTGTTCTGTGTGTGGAGGTTCCTCTAGAGCAGAGGTGCACAACCTGAGGCCCGGGGGCCACATGCGGCCCTCAATACCATTCTGTGCAGCCCCCAACCATCTGGTGACAGACATGTATGTCTGTGTATTGGGGCTGCTCACATATATTTTTCATGTATTCTCCCATTAGATGGGAATACCAGAAATGTAACCACACATTTATAGTATATACTGTATGAGCAATAAGCCATAAATTACAGTATTTAAGTTGTTAATACCCCTTTAAATGTTATTTTTGTCCATTGTCGTTGGATCAGTCTGACAATGTGGCCCCCAACGAGAAAACGTTGTGCACCCCTGCTCTAGAGTTATTCCATGTCTGAGGATGTCAAATGTCTTAAATTTAAAAAAAAATTTAAATTCTTAGTTTCCAATAAAGATGACTAATAATTAATATCTAATGCTTATTGTTTGGTTTGTGTCCAATTGAGTATGTGCTTTCTTGGTTTTTCATGTTGGGGTATTGTGTTCTGCACGTAGACTGCACCCATATATTTGTGTGGTGCCTGATGCTCCTTGATTGTATTATACACTTGTAATTGCACTGCGCCAGAAGAGGAAACAGTGCAGGTACGTGCACGCCTCCTCATCAAACAGCTGATCGGCGGCGGTGCCGGGAGTCAGACCGCACCAGTCAAATATTGATGACCTATCCTGAGGATAGGTTTATTAATATGTACTGGCTGCACAACCCCTTTAGTAGGGTAGATTTATTGAACTGTTTTAATAATTATACTTTATAAGATCAAAATCTAGGCATGCAAATAGATAGTTTAAGTAGACTGCCAGGTAGAAAAGATTTAGTCTAGATTTCTTAGATTCCTTTATTTAACTTACCAAAGCAACAAAACCTCTTCTGTACCACTTGCATTCGCCATATAATTAAAGGGGCTGTCCCACAAAAAAAAAAACATTTATACTCAAAATACAGCATACATAAATTACACTTCAAGAATACTGCCGTTGAGTTAGCATTATATGTTTAAAAAAAATCCCAGAGTGCAACTTTGAGGGAACACTGTTAAATGTGGAGAAATCTCAAGGCTCTACACAATCAGTCTGGTCTCGTTAATATGTAACTCATTAGAAAAAAACAAAAAACTTAAAACTTCATGTTGTCCTCATTGACACCTTCCTGACAGCAACTAATTGTGCAGCACCCTGAGAGTTCTCCTATTTTTGTACTTTCTCATTGTTATTTGCAAGATCAAGTTACTATTCTTGATGGCAATGAAAAGGAATAGTAGTTGAGTTAGTTGCTACATGCAATTAAGCCAAGAGACATATAATAATAAAATACTAGATTTTTTTATCATGATATTTTCCAATTGCTTTATCAAAGCAAAAAAAAAAGTCTTCTGCATATTTGCCTGGAGACATTCATTTTGTCATCTCCTGTGTTTCTAGCTGGAAGAAAAATCTCTAGTGTCAAGCAAGATTAAAGGGGATGTTTACCCTGGGAGCTTTTCACGAAGACCCCCAGCGTGGCTAGACCTGTGGAGGTAATCATACTTACCCGATCCTCACTACTGGGTTCCAGCTCCTTTACTCCCCCGCCGCCACTGAAGATCTCTCGCCTTCCCTTGTCAACATCCGGTTTGACATGTTATGTGTCTGCTGCAGCTGGTGATGTTCCCCCCATGTGTCATATGATCCAGTGATATGATGCATGAGAGAGATGTCACTGCTGTGGCCAGTTATTGGCTGCAACAGCTACATGACCCACGTCAAACCAGAAGTTTATACATGGAGACTGGAGATCCGCAATGGCAGTGGAGAAGTGAAGGAGAGGGGATCAGGTAAGTATGACTTCCTTCACAGGCCTAGCTACGCTGGAGCCAAAATCCAGCTGCAGGCCCCCAGTGGTGAACAATCTCTTTAAAGGGCATCTGTCTGCAGGTTTGTCCCCTATGACACTGGCTGACCTGTTACATGTGCACTTGGCAGCTGAAGACATCTGTGTGGGTCCCATGTTCATATTAGTGATGAGCTGCAGGGGCCATATTTGTATTCTCGATATTTTGCAAATTTTTTGTAGAATATTCGCGAATATTCGCGAATATTCAAAAAGCCAATATATAGAACTATATTCGATATAGTGCTATATATTCGTTTTTTAGAATATTCGTCATTGACTATATCGAAAATATTTGTTTTTTAGAATATTCTTATATTTTTTTTCAATCTCTACGCTTGCTCCACTTTTACATACTCCTCCCTGACAAGCGTCCCCGTCACCATGGGAACACCTGGGGGTTAGAATATACTATCGGATCCGATGGTATATTCTAACCACCTGGCATTCCCATGGTGACGGGGACGCTTGCCTGGCAGGAGTATGTGAAAATTATTCAATTGCTGCTCATCACTTTTGAGGTTCACAAGCTCCACAATAAAGTGTCAGAGGTGCCCAGAGAGGCATCATTCAAAAGGTGCCCAGGAACGCCCCTCCTACAGAGCCCAAGTGCGCCTTTCTCTCCTCTCATATACTACACCCCCAGCCTTGCCATTGCTGTCACGCCCCCCCACCATCCCAGCTATGTCGCTAGTAGGTATAACCCCGCCTACCTTTTCCCTTCAGCTTCACCAAAAGGCACAGGACAGAACAGTGTCGGTGTTCTATCAAATTTCCCTACCCATGAAATTTCCCTACCCTCGTCACTTCCTGTTGTGACGCGGCCGCACCGGACATGACGTTTCCAGGTGTGGAAGGAGGTGTGCCTTGCCGTTCGCACAATGACGTGTTAGGGAAATTGCACCCCATATACTGCGCAGACAGCACCCCATATACTGCGCAGACCCCACATGTCTGAGAGTGTGATAGAACAGTCAGGATGCTCCAGATGATCAAACACCGCTCGTGCGCAGTGAGTGGTAGGGAGATTTAACAGAACAGATGGCCATTAGATCTTCCTACCCCCACACTGCGCAGGCGCGGTGATCGGATGGATGTTTGATATAAGAGATCTCCCTGTCCACTGGTGCGCACGCTTGGTGTATCCCGACGGGAGTAGTTAGCCATGTTTGTGCACTGGTCTGGAATTTTTCCCTATCTAACCCAGTGGTGGGCAAACTTATTAGTCAACTGAGCCAAATATCAACAAAACAGCGATTTAATTTTTTCTGAGAGACAAATTTTTTAAACGTAAACTATTTAGGAAGGTACATTGGTATTACCTTAATAAGGGTATTCCTAACCATCTGAACATACCTTTCTCAATCCTCGACACTACATCTTTCACTCCACATCGTTTCACCCTATAAGACGCACGTAGGTTTTAGAGGAGGACAAAATGAAAAAAAAATATTTTTCATTACACCTCAGGTCAAACCACTAATCAGACCCCCAATGTTAATAAGACCTCCCTCAGATTAGACGTCAGCTCAGACTCCAAAGTAAATGACTCCCTATTGACATTTTTGGCGCATGCCCAGTGAAACAGTTGAGGCTGACGCCCTCAGTTAAACTGGAAGAGCGCAGGCGCCAGCACTGTTCAGTAATGTGCCTGTTGGTGAAGCTGAAGGGAAAAGGTAGGCAGGGTTATCGGCTACTAGCGACATAGTCGGGATGGTGGGGGGGGGGGTAGGTTGACAGCAATGGCAAGGATGGAGGTGTAGTGTATGAGAGGAGAGAGAGGCGTACTTGGGCTCTGTAGGGGGGGGGGGCGTTCCTGGGCACCTTTTGAATGATGCCCCTCTGGGCACCTCTGACACTTTATTGTGGAGCTTGTGAACTTCAATAGTGATGAGCGGCAATTGAATAATATTCACATACTCCTCCCCGACAAGCTTCCCCGTCACCATGGGAATGCCTGGGGGTTAGAATATACCATTGGATCTGAGTTTTCACAATCTCACTAAGAGCGTGAAAACTCAGATCCGATAGTATATTCTAACCCCCAGGCATTCCCATGGTGACGGGGACGCTTGTTGGATAGGAGTATGTAGAAGTTGAGCAAGCGTAGAGATTGAAAAAAAAGAAAAGAATATTCTAAAAAATAAATATCTTCGATATAATAATATATATGCGTTTTTTAAAATATTCGTCTTTTTTTCTCCATCTGAATTCATGCTTCCTCTCTGCTGAAGTTGCTTGTGGGCCAATGACTCATTGGCCCAAAAGCAAGAAGCAGGGAGGAATCATGTGTTCAGATGGGAAAAAATGTATAGGAACAAGCAGTTCCATAGAAGTGAATGGGATGGCTTGTAGTTACACCTGCTCACCACTGCGATGTTGTCGGCACACATGGAAACAATGAAAGGAATGCTGCACTTGCATGGAGCATGGCCTTCTCTTCAACCAGCTGATCGTCAGGGGTGCCGTCTGTTCGACCCTGGCCGATCTGATATTGATGACCTATCCTTAAACCCCTTTAATAAATAAATAAATACCCAAACCTTGGGTATACCACTTATAATCCAGGACCATTCTGAATAGGAATCATTGACCGAACTCTCTGGACATGGTCCTTCATCCCGTTTTCAATCCAATTACAACCTATACTTTCTAAGCCTATAGACCTTATTTTACCTATTAATTGTCTACAGTATCAAATGCATTTGCAAAGTCCAAGAACACTACATCCACAGAGACCCCCTCTGTCCAGGCTTCTACTCACCTCCTCATAAAAACAATCCAGGTTAGTCTGACAACTTTTCTCCTTGGTAAACTCATGCTGGTTATCACTTATGATATTTTTAACAGTCATATACTCATGTATATAGTACCTTGTGTCCTTCAAACATCATTTCCACAATGGAAGTTAAGTTTACTGGTCTATAATTATCTGTGATGGACCTAGAGCCCTTTTTGAATAAGGGCACCACATTTGCCTTGCGCCAGTCACTTGGCACTGTACCAGTACCTAGGGAATCTCTCAAAATGATGAACAGGGGCACAGCAATAACTGAACTAAGTTCTTTAAGAACACTTGGGTGTAATCCATCTGGACCTGGAGCCTGGAACTTAGGTTGTCTTGTCTTATCTACAGTTAGCCAGTTGAGTATATTACTGGATGTAGTAATAGACCTGGCTGGCACCACCAATATTAGCTCATTTATTTTCCTTTGTATATACAGTGCTAAAAGACCCATTTAGTAACTGTACCTTTGCCTTATATTTAGTGATTTCCCCACCTTTATCGTTATTTCGGAGACCTACCTGCTCTGACCTTGGTTTTTTAGTTTTCATATAGGCAAAACATTTTTGGGGATTTATTTTGTTCTCTTTTGCCACCTGATGTCCATTTTGTATTTTTACTGATTTTATTAACCCTCTTGTTCAGAAAGTAAATATCTGGGATTTTTCTTGGGTATCTTGGTTGATATAGTTGGTTTCAACAGGTTCATGTTACCACCAGCTCTGTATTTCATGGGTGTACATTTATTTACATTCACCACCCTACTTTCCTCACTAACCCCTGCCCCCACTAAATTCCCACTGTCCCCTCTTATATCCCACTCTCTATTTACACTATCTACCCCCTTATTGGTATAGCCACCCTCCCCCCAGATTCTAGTTTAAAAGCTCCTCCAGCTGTCGAACCATTATTTCCCACAGAGCAGCTGCACCCTCCCTGTTAAGTTGCAGCCTGCCCCTAGTATAGAGCCTGTGGTCGACAGAGTAGTCAGCCCAGTTCTCCATGAACCCAAACTATTCCTTCTTGCACCAACTTCTGAGCCACTTACTTAACTCCCTAAGCGCCCGCTGTCTCTCTACTGACTCTCGGGGCAGTATTTCTGAAAACAGTACCTTGGAGGTACTAGACTTGAGCTTCTCTCCTAGTTACCTAAAATCACTTTGGTACCAATGAGTACCATGACAGTCCCCACCTGGGCCCCACCCAGCAATCTGTCTATCCAAACCAGAATATGCCAAACTCAAACAACCCGGAAGACAACACCGTTTGCCATTTACAGAGATGGGCTTGCGGTTTGCCCGGTGGTTGTTTCACGGTGAACTTTGCGCGTTCACGATTCACTGAACATATGGCAATGTCTGCCGGGGCCATATTCTTTTGCATTGTGCCGAACTTTGACCCATGACACATCCATCAGGTGGGACAGGACAACCAATTGAGACGTTTCAGCACATGGACACATCCCCACCCTATATAAGAACCCGATCTGGCAGCCATTTTACATTCTGTATTTTGCCAGTGTAGGGAGTGGTTGCTTTGGGGAGCAGGGACAGGCTGTCAGGGAAATCAAACGCTAGCTAATAGGGCCACAAAAGTCCTTTTAAGAATTGGTATAGGTGTGCTATTCATAGGTATGATATACTGAGGGATGTGATATACTTATAATATACTTTCTAACATAGAAAGTATATTATAGTGCATTTTTGTATTGTGCAGCAGTTGTGTGCAGTTCTGCTGTTATCCGCAGCTCTATAGAGGGACAAATGCTATTGGAACAACTAATTGCAATGGGTGTGATATACCTGTTTCCCCCAAAAAAACTGATTGAGGGGTATGATATACCTATGATATACTTTCTAACCTAGAAAGTATATAGTGCATTTGTATTGTGCAGCAGTTGTGTGCGGTTCAGCTGCAATACTGCTTTTTTTAACGTGTCAGCTGCTGACAATAGTGTTGCCATCTGCAGCCTGTCCTGTCAACGCACAAGTACCGGTATGCCAAACACTCACCTAGGGACGACCGCTTTAAGAAGGCACCTGGCCTCCCATCACTGAGGGCATTGGGAGCAAAGCCATCAGAACCCACAAAGCCACACTCCCGGCGGACCACTTCCTGCCTCTTCTTCTCTCTCCTCCCATTTGTCCTCCAATCCATCTTCCAGTGTTCCTTTGGTGCGTTCATCTGGCAGAAGGCAAGCTTCCGTGGGCCAAATGTTCGAACGTAAAAAGTTGATGACGCCGGATAACCCTCTTGCCCAACGGTTGACCGCTGGTGTGTCGGAACTGCTAGCCCGCCAACTACTGCCATATATACTGGATGACTCGGAGGCCTTTAGAATGGGAGGTCCCCAGAAGGAAATATTTCTCCCAGCAGGGCATCCCACAGCTATATGGCCGCGTTCAGCGGCAAGTGAATATATTTCTGGAATGCAAAGTCAGTGCCAAGATACATCTGACCATAGACACGTGGTCTAGCAAACACGGGCAGGGAAGGTACATAACTTTTACTGCCCACTGGGTGAACCTTCTGACAACCGTCAAGCATGTAACCCGTGGCTACCGTGTGGATTTGGTGTTTCCGCCAAGGATTGCATGCAGGCCTGCCTCTTCTTCTCCTCCTCCTACTCCATCCTCTGTCTCCTCCTTAGCTGACTTCTCTATTTTCACTGCTATCGCCTCTTCCGCTGCGCCCCCCAAGCTCCCCAGAACCTATTTGACGTCCCAGGTGAGACGTTGCCATGCTGTTCTGCGGCTGTTGTTCCTGGAAGCCAAGAGCCAAACTGTCAATTTGACAGTTGGTAAAGTGGTGTGCGACAATGCTGCTAATCTGCTGAGCATGCTGAAACAGGGAAAAATGACACACGTCCCGTGCATGGCACACGTCCTGAACTTAGCACGCCATAGCCACCATGCTCCAGGCTCCAGCTTGATAAAGGGTACCGCACTAGGGCCCGAAACATTGCACCAGCCATAAATGTCGCTAGCGTGTACCACTACACATGAATAAAAATTCTGATTAGCAATCTCCTCTCGGTGTGCTGTCTTCGCCATTGTTCTGGAATACCATATGCTCCCATGGGTGGAGGGAACCCACTGTGGACGTGCACCCGCAAAAACCCTATAAAGTGTACTGTGGCCAACTTTGCTTGACACGTTCTGAACTTAGTCGTGAAGCGATTAGTTGCCAAATACCCTGGGATGTCTTGCGGCAGGCCCGGAAAATCTCTGGTTACTTTAGAAGATCTTAAACGGCCTCGGCTTGCCTTGCTGGCGTTCAGCGGTGACACCACTTGCCCGTCAGACTTCTGATTTGTGACAGCCCGACGTGCTGGAACGCCACGTTGTATATGCTTGATAGGCTGCTCCAGCAGCAACGTGCCATTAACAACTACCTGTACGAACTCTCCAGCTGCACAGGTTCTGGGGAGCTTGGTTTCTTTTCACAGTGCCAGTGGCTGCTCATGCGCGACTCATGTTCTGCAGCCATTTGATGAGATCACCAAACTGGTCAGTCGCAGCCAGGGCGCCATCAGTGACATCGTACCTTATGCCTTCTTTCTGGAGCGTGCATTGCGTCGTGTCATTGATCAAGCCGTTGAGGAGCAGGAGCTGGAAGATGAGGAAGTCACAATACTGAATGAATTCCCATATGAAAAAAGTCAGCAGGAGTTTGAAGAGGAGTCAGAGGAGGATGGTAGCTGGGGGAAGGAGGAGGAGGAGCAAGAAAAGCAGGCTTTGAGGGGGACTTTAAACTTTTCGGGGATCCCTGGTGTTGTCCGTGGCTGGGGGGAGGAGACCGAGGACGACATTCTCCTGGGCGATAAGGAGCCAGGGCGCTCCACCGCTTCCAATTTAGAGCAAATGGGGGCCTTCATGCTCCAATGTTTGAAGAGGGACCACCGTATAAAAAGCATAAGAGTAAGGACCAGTCCTTGGTGGCAACATAGTTAGACCCCGGTACAAACACAAAATGGCGGACATGTTACCAGCATCACAGAGGGCTGGCAGAATGCAGCATTTCCAGGCCTTGCTGCATTCTGCTGTTGCGGATGCTGGCAGAGGAATTTCCACCCACAGCGTAAAAGGTGCGGGTACCAATCCAACCGCGCTTGCAAGAAGAGGGCGGTTTGAAGATGTGTTGGTCACTTCGGATATAAGATTATTCTTGCATCCAACCCATCGACAGCCGCCCTCCGGATCCAGCCTCAGAGAACGCCTAGACCGACAGGTGTCCGACTACATTGGGTTAATGGCTGATGTGGACGCTCTGAGAAGCGAGGAACCCCTGGACTACTGGGTGTGCAGGATTGACCTGTGGCCAGAGCTGGTACAATTTCCCATGGAACTCTTGGCTTCCCCTCGTCGAGTGTCTTGTCCGAAAGGACGTTCTAAAAATTAATGAGGCATGGATCTCTTACACGACCACGTGTAATTGAATTTTCCTCATGCCAGCCCACACATATCCGCCACCACCCAGAACAAAGAATTTTCCTTGTCTTATGTATATACAGGTGAATGCCTAATTTTTTGGGCCTGTACTCTAGTGGCCTACAGTAAAATTTTTATACAGTGACCGCCTAATGTACCTCTAGCCACATAATCACAAGTTCTTTTCTGTCAGGTGAATGCCTAATTTTTGGGGCCTGTACTCCCGTGGCCTAAAATAAAATTTTTCTAGGCTCCAGCAGGGCACATTTTTGTGAGTTTCCCTTTAAGATGCATAAAAATGACCCCTGATTAAAATACATATTTTTTGTGGGAATTTTTGCCAATGATATCCCTCTGGTATGTCACTGTCCATGTTGTGGGACTATTTGTGCACTTAAAGTAAGTATTTGGTGGCTGAAAATATGACCTGAAGGTCTTTCAGGTTTGCCTGCTATTAAAGTTAGTGGGGAATGCCGCGAATGCGCGGTTCACGAACATTTGATTGTGAACGTGCGTTCGCGAACCGTCCCTGCCAATGTTTCTTCCATCACTATTTACAGTCTCGACTACAGATGACCCTGTCTGTCTGCCTAGTAATAGAGTCCCCTACCACCAGCACAGTACATGTCTGACCTTTGCTGCACTCCTTTTCTCATTTTTCCTACATCAGTCATCCTCCTGGTTGCTAGGAGTACCACCCTGCTACAGTGTTGATGGCCCTGGGCTTTAGTCCCTAATAGCCAAAGAGGCATATTTACTACGGCGTTCCTGCTCAGGACTAGCCTCCCTGGCACTTATTCCTCTACCCCTTCTTGTAACATTAATCCAAGTACTGATCCCATAGTCCTGATCCTGCCCTCCTCCACCCACCTCTATTTTACTGACCCCAACCAGTGCCTGCACAGTGAGGTCTAAGCCTCTCTCCGGGTTTGCAAGTTTTCTACGTGTTCCAAGCTATGCACTTAGATCCAGAATATGGGCTTCCACATATGCAACATGATTACATCTAGTGCAAATGTATTCACCCTCAAATGGGTCTTTAAGGCATGCATACATTGCACAGGACACACACTTAATAGCATTGTCCACGGAGTGCATGTTTAACCACATCCCGACCACCTAACGCAGGGATGCGTACTGCGGGCGGCCGGGATGTTCCTCCTTGACGCGTCGGCGCGTCATCTCGCAAGAGACGAGATTTCCTGTGAACGCGCGTCGGGAGGAAGTTTTACTACAGCCTGCCAGCGCCGATCATGCGCTGGCAGGCTGTAGATGTTAGAAAAACGCCATCTAAATTGCATATCAGACTCTGTTTTGCAAACAGCGTCTGATATGCCTGCTGCCTGCTCCTCTGGTGGTCCCTTTTGCTTGGGACCACCAGAGGACACAGGCAGCTATGTAAGTGCACCAATCACCCCCCCCCCATCACTGATTAACCCCTGATCACCCCATGTCACCCCCCTGATCACCCCCTAAACACGGACACTGGCAATGTTCTTTCCGCATTTTGTGGATCCGCACATTGCCAGAATTATATAGAAAATGCCTTTTCTTGTCCGCAAGAATAGGACATGTTCTATCTTTTGCATAGCTGCGGCCTGATGTTTCAGGGCCGAAACCCGGAAGTTTGCGGCCGCAGCTCCTGAAACGCTGATGCTGTGCTCTCCGCATCACCGCCGACCCCATTCACACTGAATGGGTCCGCATCTATTCCGCAGAATTGCGGAATAGATGCGGACATTTTTACGGACGTGTGAATAGGGCCTTACTTCGCAAGCACTCCTATGTCCTTTCCACTCTTTTTTTTTTTTTGCACATTATTTGGCACAGATTTTTTCATCCACATTAATTGATGCGAATGAAGAAATCTGTGCCGTTCATTTTTTTCAGCCCAGAGGCTAAACGTAAAAAAAAAATCTCATTACCTGTATGCTCAATTTAAGGAGAAGAGCAGAAACTCCTAATGCTGGACATACATGTAATGATTGCGGAAACCCTCAAATGCCAGGGCAGTACAAACACCTCACATGTGACCCAATTTTAGAAAGAAGACACCCCAAGGTATTTCGTGAGGGGTATGGTGAGTTCATGTAAAATTTTATTTTTTGTCACAAGTTAGTGAAATTTGAGACTTTGTAAGAAAAAAAAAAGTCAATTTCTGCTAACTTGTGCCAAAAAAAAATCTTCTATGAACTCGCCATGCCCCTCACGGAATATTTTGGGGTGTCTTCTTTCCAAAATGGGGTCAGTTGTGGGGTATTTATACTGCCCTGGCATTTTAGGGGCCCTAAAGCGTGAAAAGAAGTCTGGAATCCAAATGCGTAAAAATGCCCTGTGAAATCCTAAAAGGTACTCATTGGAATTTGGGCCCCTTTGCGCACCTAGGCTGCATAAAAGTGTCACACATGTGGTATTGCCGTACTCAGGAGAAGTAGGGCAATGTGTTTTGGGGTGTATTTTTACATATACCCATGCAGGTTGAGAGAAATATCTCTGTAAATGACAACTTTTTAAATTTTTTATACAAAGTTGACAATTTACAGAGATATTTCTCTCACCCAGTATGGGTTTATGAAAAAATACACCCCAAAACACATTGCCCTACTTCTTCTGAGTACGGCGATACCACATGTGTGCCACTTTTTTGCTGCCTAGGTTCGTAAAGGGGCGTAAAGTTCAACGAGTACCTTTAGGCTTTACAGGGTTGCTCACAATTTAGCCCCGCCCAAAATGCCAGAACAGTAAACACACCCCACAAATGACCCCATTTCGGAAAGTAGACACCCCAAGGTATTCACTGAGGGGCATAGTGAGTCTGTGGGAGATTTTATTTTCTTTTGCCAGAAGTTAGCAGAAATCGAAACTTTATTATTATTTTTTTCCTCAGAAAGTGTCATTTTCCGCTAACTTGTGAAAAAAAATTAAATCATACATGAACTCACCATGCCCCTCCGGGAATACTTTTGGGTGTCTTCTTTCTAAAATGGTGTCATTTGGAGGTATTTATACTATTCTGGCATTCTAGCACCTGAAGAAACATGACAGGTGCTCAGAAAGTCAGAGCTGCTTTAAAATGCGGAAATTCACTTTTTTGCACCATAGTTTGTAAACGCTATAACTTTTACCCAAACCAATAAATATACACTTATTGCATTTTTTTTATCAAAGACATGTAGAACAATAAATTTAGAGAAAAATTTATATAGAAATGTATTTTTTATAAAAAAAAATTAAAACATAAATGGAAAAATTACTTTTTTTGCAAAAATTTCGGTCATTTTTTATTAATATCAAAAAAAGTAAAAATGTCAGCAACAATGAAATACCACCAAATGAAAGCTCTATTAGTGAGAAGAAAAGGAGGTAAAATTAATTTGGATGGTAAGTTGTATGACCGAGGAATAAACCGTGAAAGTAGTGTAGTGCAGAATTGTAAAAAGTGGTCTGGTCATTAAGGGTGTTTTAGCTAGGGGGGCTGAGGTGGTTAATTAGGGATGAACAGTAAAAAAAAAAAAAGAAACAGCATAAATTTAAATTTAAACCTCTTACGGCTTTAATTGTGCACCTTATTAGAATCAAGCAAACAATGCACAAGGAAAATCTATCAAACTTTGGTTCCTGTGGCCTAGTGTTAAACTATGCACTTATCTCTAATTTTGCAGTACTCAGTACCGTTGAGTGAACTGAAGTCTCTGAAGTGGATTTCGATCCAAATTTTAGGAAAAATTAGATTCGTCACAAAGCCGAATTTCCTCACACTCAATTTTTCCTAAAATGGTGTCTGCAAATAAAAAGTTATACTCACCTCATCCACTTGCTCATAGAGAGGCCATCTAATCCCGTCTTGATTAAAGAAAACCCACCAAAGGACCTGCGATGAGTGTGATGACCAATCAAGATGGGAGCGGACTGCCGTGCTGGTTCTCCCTTATGTGGCAGTAAAATGGTTATGCACCAATTCCCACAGTGATGTCAATATACTGTGGGGAGTCGCTCTGGTAGACAGCGTTGCGGGTGCAGTTTAGAGGCAAAACAAGGAGTCCAGATTGTGCATCAAACAGTGTTTTATTCACACTTGCACACCAGAAATGAAAACAGTCTCTTGGTGACAGTTCACACACAACAGAAATCATGTGGCAAAACCAAAAACAGGCCAACACAGGGTCCAGTCACCTTGGGTGGTTTAAGTGCGGGTTCACACCTAGCCGTCGGTTCAGCCGCAGGCGATTCCTCCTTCAGGTTGCAGGGAAACACCACCTTGCTGGGCTCCGTCCTCCAGCACAGAGAACTCCTCAGCCCTGTTAGCAGGCTCCAGGATAATCACCTCAGACACAGCTGATGGCTGTGTTTTATACCCAGCCCAAAACTCGGACTGGACCGTGGGGAGCAGCCACCCACCCTACTCTTTAGCTGCTCCCAGTAAGAGCCGGCCCGGATCGGCTTTGCAGCCATGCTATTTAACCGAGTCAAACAGCACTAGCTGCTGCAGACAAAAACCCGGCTCTCACCTCACCGAGGCCAGCAACCTCGGTGACACGTACCTGCCATCACATATGACACCTTGCACCTTACCACATACCCCCCTTTGTTCAACCCTGAGGGGTGAACACACGTGAGGCAGTGGACGCGGGACAGGGCATCTGCGTTGCCCTGTAAGCGGCCTGCCCTGTGTTCCACGGAAAACTTGAAATTTTGAAGAGATAGGAACCACCTGGTGACCCGAGCATTCCTCTCCTTGGCCTGACTCATCCATTTGAGGGGGAATGGTCGGTCACCAGACGGAACCTCCTCCCTAACAGGTAGTAGCGGAGAGATTCGAGTGCCCACTTGATAGCCAGGCACTCCCTCTCCACTATACTATATCTGGACTCGGCGGGACTGAGCTTACGGCTCAGGAAGACAACGGGATGTTCTTCCCCGTTGACCTCCTGCGACAGTACCGCACCGAGGCCTACCTCCGAGGCATTGGTCTGTACGACAAACTCCTTGTTGAAGTCGGGTGTCACCAAAACCGGGGACCCACACAGGGCCGACTTCAACGCGGAGAAAGCCTCCTCCGCCTTCTTACTCCAGCTAAGCCTCCCAGACTTTCGCCCCTTCAACAGGTCTGTCAATGGCGCTGCTATTGTGGCAAAGTGGGGCACAAACCTCATGTAGTATCCTACAATCCCCAGGAACGACTTTACCTGCCTGGTGGTGACCGGTCTGGGCCAGTTACGAATGGCCTCTACCTTAGTTACCTGAGGTTTGATGACTCCCCGCCCAATTACATATCCCAGATATTTTGTCTCCTCTAACCCTATGGAGCACTTCTTTGGGTTAGCGGTCAGTCCGGCCTTCCTCAGGGCATCCACTACCGCCTGCACCTTGGGTAAATGGCTTTCCCAGTCGGTGCTGTGGATGACTACATCATCTAAGTAGGCCGAGGCGTACCGACGATGTGGTCGCAGCACTATGTCCATTAACCTTTGGAAAGTGGCGGGGGCGCCATGCAGGCCAAAGGGTAACACCTTGTAGTGATACAGGCCCCGCGGGGTAACAAATGCGTTTTTTTCCTTAGCCGACTCCGTTAAGGGTACCTGCCAGTACCCTTTAGTAAGGTCCAGCACAGAAAAATAACGGGCTTGTCCTAAACTTTCAACCAGCTCGTCTACTCGGGGCATGGGATACGCGTCAAACTTGGATACTTCATTTAACTTGCGAAAGTCGTTGCAGAACCGCAACGTCCCATCCGGCTTGGGTATTAGGACTATGGGACTGGCCCACTCACTTTTCGACTCCTCAATGACATCGAGCTTCAACATTAACTGTACTTCCTCCACGATGGCCCGTCGCCGAGCCTCGGGTACCCGGTATGGTTTTAACCGGATCTTGGCCTGAGGCTCAGTGACGACGTCATGTTGGATGAGAGACGTGCTGCCAGGGAGGTCCGAGAACACATCCGTGTTCCGACTGATGAACTCCCTGACTTCCTGAACTTGTTTGGAAGACAGGCTGTCTGCAATTTTCACCGTGGTTACTGCTTCACAGGCCTCGAACTGTGGGGCTGGACCCTTTTCACCTAGAAGCCCTGGCCGGGGGCTGTGGTCGTCGGCTGTGTCCCTATCTTTCCACGGCTTAAGTAAATTCACGTGGTACACCTGCTCCGGCTTGCGCCGTCCTGGCTGGTGTACTTTGTAATTTACTTCCCCTACCTTCTCGATCACCTCATAGGGGCCCTGCCACCTAGCTAGGAACTTGCTGTCAAGGGTGGGTACCAGAACCAAAACCCGATCTCCCGGATGGAAGCCCCGTACCCGAGCCTGACGATTATACACCCTACTCTGGGCTTGTTGCGCTGCCTCCATATGCTCCCGGACCAGCGGCAACACCCTTTCTATCCGTTCCTGCATCTGGGTGACATACTCAATGACACTTTTGTGGGGACAGGCTGTTGTTCCCATGCTTCCTTGGCGATATCCAACAGGCCCCGAGGGTGTCTGCCATAAAGCAGTTCGAAGGGCGAGAACCCAGTAGAGGCCTGGGGTACCTCTCGCACTGCGAACATGAGATAGGGCAGAAGCAGGTCCCAGTCCTTCCCATCTCTAGACACCACCCTTTTTAACATATTTTTTAGAGTTTGGTTAAACCTCTCAACAAGACCGTCTGTTTGCGGATGGTAAACGGACGTCCGTAACTGCTTTATACGCAACAATTTACACAGTTCCTTCATTACTTTGGACATAAAAGGGGTCCCTTGGTCTGTCAGAACCTCTTTGGCAGGCCCACACGGGAAAACATCTCCATTAACTCTTTGGCAATGAGCCTAGCTGAGGTATGTCGCAGAGGCACCGCCTCCGGATACCGAGTGGCATAGTCGAGAACTACCAGAATGTGTTGGTGGCCCCTGGCAGACTTTGGTACAGGCCCAATTAAATCCATAGCGATTCGCTCAAATGGTACTTCAATAATTGGCAGAGGTACCAGAGGACTACGGAAATGAGGCTGGGGGCTAGTTATCTGACAGGTTGGACAGGACTTACAATAATTTTCTACCTCCTTGAACACACTGGGCCAATAAAACCGCTGCAGTATGCGGTCCTGGGTTTTCTGCCACCCCAGGTGTCCCCAAGAACATGTTGGTGGGCAAGCTCCATGACAAGCTTGCGATACGCTGTGGGCACCACCAA
Source organism: Bufotes viridis (assembly GCA_033119425.1). Taxonomy (NCBI): domain Eukaryota; kingdom Metazoa; phylum Chordata; class Amphibia; order Anura; family Bufonidae; genus Bufotes; species Bufotes viridis. The sequence goes on from CM065596.1 coordinate 33,147,764, forward strand.
CTGTTCAACAGGTTCACCTCGGACTTGGTTCACCCGATACAACATATCCTGTAGAACAATAAATCGTGGGAACATTAATTCAGCCCCTGGTTTCTGGGGTTTACCATCAATTTCCAGCACATTCTCCCAGGCCCTGGTTAGGGTTTGGTCCCGGTGTTGTGCGGTCCCAAAATTTTCCCCGGAGACATTGAGGTCTGCCAACTCAGGTCCCGGTGGCAAGTCCTCCGTGTCTCCCACCATTACACTCAGTGGGGTTGTCTCCCCTCTACCGCTGGAGCAGTGGTCACCCCTACCGCCGGTCCTTCAGACTCGGGCTCCCAGGGTTCTGGCCTTCCAGCGGTATCAGGCCACTCTACTAGGGTCACCCCTGTCTCGGGTCCCTCAGATACCTTTATTGCCGGCCACAGCGCCGGAAAACCAGGGAAGTCCCTCCCAAGTATTAGTTCGTGTGGGAGTTTAGTAGCGACAGCCACCTCGTGGGTCCACCTACCAGCCGCTGTGGACAAAGTCACTAGTGCAGTGGGGTAGTCTTTCAGGTCTCCGTGGATGCACAGGACCCCGACTTTACGGCCAGTATACTCCGCAGGCCGTACAAGGGCAGCCCTTACCAGGGAGACTAAACTCCCGGAGTCCAGCAGAGCCACCGCCAGCGAATCTCCCACCTCTACCTGACACAGGTGGTTATGGTCTTGCACCTCACGGGTGCCAGTTGCGCACAGCTTCCGTGCATACAAGGAGTGGCGACCCCGTAGTTCACCTCCATCAGCTCATCCCGATGCGGACAGTCGGCCCTGATGTGGCCTGGCTCCTGACACCTCCAGCATACCACGGGAGGCGGACTCGCAGGGGGTATATTCCGTGCAGGCCGCTCTGTCGCCGGACGTCGGAACTGGGGCAGAGGCCTCCGGGGTTTGACTGACCCCTTCCCAGCAAGACTCCCTGCAGGTTTCTGGTGGCCTCTGCATCGCTCCACCAGGTCGACCATCTCCAGGGCATTGGTGGGCGATACCTGGCCGATCCAGTGCTGGAGAGGGTAAGGCAAAGCCCTCCAGAAGACATCGGCTAACAGACGGTCGAGCATAGCAGTGGGAGTCAGTATGTCTGGCTGCAGCCATTTTTGCAACCGTTGTAGCAAGTCATAGTATTGAGGCCTGGCGGGTTCAGCCGGGTTAAACTCCCACTGATGCACCCGCTGGGCCCGGACCAAAACATTCACCCCCAGTCTTGCCAGGATCTCACCTTTCACAGTCGGGTAGTCAGCTGCTTGGTCACCTGGGAGGTCAAAAATACTTGCTGGGGTCCAGACGCCAGGAACGGAGCGACGACCTCTGCCCACTGTTCTCGGGGTAATTTCTCCCTCACGGCCACCTTCTCGAACACCGCCAGATAGGTCTCAACATCATCCGAGGGGGTCATCTTAGGGATCGCGGCACGGACAGCTTTCCGGGCATCGTGGACGCGGTGGGACGCTCCTGCCGCTTGCAACGCCATCACGTGCTGTAGCAGTAGCTGGTTGGTCTCCCGCTGCTGCACGTTAGCCTCTATGAGGGCCTTCACAGCCGCCTCCATTTTGTCTGGGATCACAGGCTGCAACTTTGCTGGCTTAATATAGGACATTCACTTTTTGCTCAGCAAAAAAGTTCGGCGTTCACGCCAGCCTCACTGCGCATGCCCGCATCCGACACCAAATGTGGGGAGTCGCTCTGGTAGACAGCGTTGCGGGTGCAGTTTAGAGGCAAAACAAGGAGTCCAGATTGTGCATCAAACAGTGTTTTATTCACACTTGCACACCAGAAATGAAAACAGTCTCTTGGTGACAGTTCACACACAACAGAAATCATGTGGCAAAACCAAAAACAGGCCAACACAGGGTCCAGTCACCTTGGGTGGTTTAAGTGCGGGTTCACACCTAGCCGTTGGTTCAGCCGCAGGCGATTCCTCCTTCAGGTTGCAGGGAAACACCACCTTGCTGGGCTCCGTCCTCCAGCACAGAGAACTCCTCAGCCCTGTTAGCAGGCTCCAGGATAATCACCTCAGACACAGCTGATGGCTGTGTTTTATACCCAGCCCAAAACTCGGACTGGACCGTGGGGAGCAGCCACCCACCCTACTCTTTAGCTGCTCCCAGTAAGAGCCGGCCCGGATCGGCTTTGCAGCCATGCTATTTAACCGAGTCAAACAACACTAGCTGCTGCAGACAAAAACCCGGCTCTCACCTCACCGAGGCCAGCAACCTCGGTGACACGTACCTGCCATCACATATGACACCTTGCACCTTACCACAATACCTATCTATACACATGCACTTTTTTAAACCAGCCTTTACTCCCAAGGTTCCTTATGTGACAATGTTTGACCTTCTGAAACTGGATTTCATTATTATAATATTAATAACTTGTAAGTAGCATTTTAGTTTTTTTAAATTACATTTAAATTATATTTCAGAATTTCTGGTGTAAGAATCTTATAATGAAATGAAGATATTACAGAAGCAAATTGAGTTTTTGTCTGTTACTAACGGAAAACTACATTTTGTGACATCAAAATAGAGACAAAATATATTTGCATGACGGCCCCGTCATTTCCACTTTTTTTTTTAGACTTGCAAAATTTAATAGCGGGAGAATTGACGAAGGTGGAAATTAAAATAAAAATTGCTATCTGCCCAGTGTGAAGTAACTTATCAATCCAGAGTAAATTCATTTATCCAGCCTCTTGTTCCATTCCATGGAAAATAGGATTGTGTAACGTACAAAACAATTTATATTTTATCTGCGCCATCTAATTAATTAAATGGCTCCAGAGTAGGAGAATCACAAATCTTATTAATAACTGAATGCCAAAATAAAAGCTGCTCACTTGTTCAGCCTTTTCCGAATAATATTTGCATATCCCCACCTGTGATGGTTAGGTAATAACTACCTGCCACAAATCAGAATTATGAATTTTGCACGCCTTACACAACCACAGGAGAAATTATACCTCAGACACTCCATAATAATTGCAGCTAAGCTGTTTAGTGCCATCCACCTATTCTGCATCCAATGTTTAAAACTGCAATAGTTGTCCCTGAATTGGACTACATACCTTGTGTACCGGCCTATTAACTATGTATTATTTTTAATTATTTTATTTTTGATCAATTTTAAATGTTTCATTTTTATATGAATTAAATTTTTTAATTAATATTTTTATCCTAGTTAGAGATGAGCAAATTATTAAAAAATTTGATTTGGCTCACCGAATTTTACAAAAAAGTTTGCTTTGTGACTTTAGGGTTGAGCAGACCCGTGGATGTTCGGGTTCGCATCCACAGGTTTGGGATCCGAACTTGACCCGAACTCAAACCCGAACCCCATTGAAGTAAATGGGAACCTGAACTTTGGTGCACTAAAATGGCTGTAAAATAGTCATAGTGAGGGCTAGAGGGCTTTAAAAGGAAGAAAATGGGGGTAAGAGCAGGACAATTGCCCTGCAAACAAATGTGGATAGGGAAATGACTGAAAATAACATAGAATATAAATAAAAAAATAATAATCTTAAACTAGGAGGCGGAGGTCAAAGTAGAGTAGGAGGTTGAGGAGGTGGTTGACGTGGCGGTGTAGGTGGAAGCCGCTGTGGAGGAGGAGGCGCTAGCCAACACTGTTTTTGTTGTTTTTTAATTTTATTTTTTTTATAAATTTGGGAAGGCCCCAAAACATTGGGAACTAGAAAAGAGAATGCAAAGAGAAAGTGCGCTGGATTATAACAATGGCTGGGTGCGGCCGGTATACCTGTCTATTCAGCACAAGGTACAGACAAGTCCTGTGGGATCCATGCCTGGTTCATTTTAATGAACGTGAGCTTGTCTACATTGGCTGTAGACAGGTGGCTGCACTTGTGATCACCCCCCTGCCGTGCTAAACACACGTTCGGACAATACACTGGCCGCAGGGCAGGCCAGCACCTCCAAGGCGTAAAGGGCAAGCTCAGGCCATGTGCCCAATTTGGAGACCCAGAAGTTGAATGGGGCAGACCCATCAGTCAGTACATGTAGGCGTGTGCATATGTACTGTTCCACCATGTTGCTGAAATGCTGCCTTCTGCTAAGGCGTTCCGTATCAGCTGGTGGTTCTGGTTGTTGAGGCGTGCTGACAAAGCTTTTCCACATTTTGGCCATGCTAACCCTCCTTCTGAGGTGTTGGTGGTGCCCCAGCTGCGTTGGCGACTTCTTCCTCCTCTGCCTTCACCTTGCGCTTCAACTTAGTCCCCGCTGTCAGGTGGGAATACCATCAGCAGCTTGTCGACCAGGATGCGCTTATACTCGTGCTCCAGTGACGGAATTAAGGACGGCACATTGTCCTTGTAGCGGGGATCCAGCAGGGGATCCAGTGGTCGTTGCGCAGGCACTGCAGCATGTAGTCTCTCATGTGTGCCAGGCTGCCCAGAGGCAACGACAAGCTGTCCTCTGTGGGAGGTGTATCGTCTGTGTCCTCTGTATACCCCCAGCCAAGTGATGGCCATGAGCTGCTTTGGGTGCCATCCTGCTGTGAACACGGTTCCTCCTCCTCATCATCCTCCAGAACTGTGTCCTGGCTGGACATTTGTGTACCTGGCCTCTGTTGGTGCAGGAACCCACCCTCTGAGCCACTTGTGAATGACTGGCCTGATAACCGTGGAAATGACCCCTCTTCCTCCTGTGCCACATCCTCTTCTATCATCGCCCAAAGTGTTTTATCAAGGAGACATAAAAGTGGGATAGTAGCACTGAAGATGGCGTCATCGGCACTGGCCATGTTGGTGGAGTACTCGAAACAGTGCAACATGGCACACACGTCCCGCATGGTAAAACATACAATGCAACAGTACTCTGCAAACCAAATAAAGCACAAGAAAATATTCTATTACTAATGCTATGCTTATCTTGTAAATGAGATGCTTGGCAAATACATTTTGAACAAAATTATTTGGGCCTGTCTGCCACACGTCAAGGCAATCTCAGTAAGACAGGAACCTAACACTAAATTCTACCTGTTATGTGCCATGATGGCTACCATAAAATTCAGGGAGTGTGGGTTCCACATGCATGCTGGGCCCACCTTAACTTTTGTCATTTTTGGTGCCAAAATGGCCTCCACTGAATCCAGGGAATGCAGGTACCAACATGCATGCCCAGCCCACTCCACACCTCGCCTGATGCCAGATGGCTACCAATGAATGCAATGAGAGTCCACCCTATACTGTACCTCTCCTGGTGCCACAGGCTTCTAGTGAGTGAGGGAGAGCAGGCTAAGCTTTTTATACTCACATAATTAAAATCAGCCTATGGGGCAGACAGGCTGGTCAGGAGTGCACGACTGAAGTGTCAGCCACACCTCCAGTACAAACTGCAAAGGAAAAAGGGGGGTCAGTCAGCACATCCCAATGTGGCTGGCAACCACGTACTATGGGACAGCCACCGCCCTAAGCTTTTTAAAAGTCTCCGTCTCCACTAGATGGAACGACAGCATTTTTAAAGGCCAGTAATTTTGAAATGCTGGGAATCAGGGCCAGGGATCGCTGGTGGGTAGGGGGGTACTTCCTTTTTCTCTCCAGTGTTTGGGGATGGACAGCTGAACGCTTGGGACAGTGGACATGCTGGGTGACGGTGGTGGAGGTGGTGATGTTGCTGCCACATCCTCTGGAGGGGGAGGAAGAGGCCGAGGCTGCAGCAGAAGAGGGAGCAGGAGGAGCCTGAGATCTTTCATGGTTTTTGATGTGTGTACTCACTGCAGCTCGTGCTTTGCATTTAGATGCCTGGCCATGCAGGTGGTGCTCAGGTTTAGAACATTTAAGCCTCGCTTCAGGCTCTGATTTCACAGCGTGCAAACCACTCGTGTCTTGTCGTCAGCACATTGTCTGAAGAACTGCCACCCCAGGGAACTTCTTGGAGCTGGCTTTGGTGTACTCAGTCCCTGGCAGCGGTGGGCAGTAGCAGGCATACTAGTTAGGGGATGGCCACTCTGCTTTTGCACCCTGCTCCCTCTTTTGCTGTGCAGCTGGTGCTGTGTGACCAACACCTCTTCCTCCGAACTGCACACATCACTCGCATGAACTTGATTCCATGTGGTGTCTAGGACCTCATCATGCTCCACATCATCTTCCACCCACTCCTCACCCCTTTCCTCCTTGCCGGTCTGCACACGCAGAAAGCCACAGCAGTTGGCACCTGTGTTTCGTCATCATCAGCTGCGGTGGTCCTCCCATGTCCACATCCTGAAACATAAGTGGTTGGGCATCAGTGCACTCAATCTCTTCCACTTCTGGGGCAGGGCTAGGTGGATGGCCGACGGAAACCCTGCCAGCAGTCATCAAAAAGCATAAGAGACTGCTGCATGACTTGGGGCTTAGACTGCTTGCTTGATTTGAAGGATGGTAAGATGAAAGACAGATGCCCATGGGCTGCAGGTGCCAACTCTGCGCTTTCAGCAGGGGACCAGGTTGGAGACAATGTGAAGGAACTGGCACAGATCGACCACGTCCTCACCCTGCAACAGGAACTCCACCAACCCCAGCAGCACCACGACCAGGGCCACATCCCTTATTTGATGCTCTCCTCATTCTTTGAGGTCACCCACCAAACTAACAGATGGATTAAGTAGACGTATTTCCGTGTCATGTATGCAGTGCCGGTTTACCTCACACAAACAATTGGTATATGTCACCCACCGATGTAACAGATAGATTAACTACATTTATTTCCCTGTCATGTATGCAGTGCAGGTGTACCCAACACAAACATTTGGTATATGTCACCCACCGAACTAACAGATGGATTAACTCGATTTATTTCCATGTCACGTATGCAGTGCAGGTGTACCCCACACAAACAATTGGTATATGTCACCCACCAATGTAACAGATGGATTAACTAGATTTATTTCCATGTCATGTATGCACTGCTGGTGTATCTCACACCAACAATTGGCATATGTCATCCACCGATGTAACAGAGGGATTAACTAGATTTATTTCCCCGTCACGTATGCAGTGCAGGTGTACTCCACACAAACAATTGGTATATGTCACCCACCGAATTAACAGATTGATTATATGCAGTGCAAGTGTACCCCTATACAAACAATTGGTATATGTCACCCACCGAACTAACAGATGGATTAACTAGATTTATTTCCGTGTCACGTGTGCAGTGCAGGTGTACCTCACACAAACAATTGGCATATGTCACCCACCAATGTAACAGATGGATTAACTAGATTTATTTCCCCGTCACGTATACAGTGCAGGTGTACCCCCCAAGAAAAAAAACTGGATCCTGTAAAAAAATGGATTCTGTTGCATCAGTTATGCATGGGATTGTATAGAATCCATTTTTTACAGGATCCAGTAAAAAAAGGGATCCTGTTGCATCAGTTGTCATCCATCTGAGCCATTTTCATCGAGATACATTTTTTTAGATGGAAACAAAAGTACTGCATGCAGTTTTTTCCCGTTTAAAAAAATGATCTCAGACGGAAATGGCTCAAATGGATGACAAGCGGGTGACTGGATCCTTTTTTTTTTCTTTCTCTCTCTTCTTTTGACAGATCAGAAGAACCGAAAGCTAAACGGTGATGTGAATGCACCCTTACCTGATCCATTTTCTCGCAACGGGCTAGACAATGCAATCTTGCTTGACAATCTGGCGCAAAATTGTGCATGGCCCATGATGATGTCATCACGATGGTTGGCGTGATGACTTCACACATCACAGCGCATGGGATTTCATGCAAGATATTCAAGTGAGATGGCAGCCTCTGGCCCGTCGCAAGCAAATGAATCAGGTACTATTTCATGTTAAATCGATTCGCTACCACGAAGCACGAGGAAATTCAGCTTTGCAGCAAATCAAATTTATTCTGACAGTCGCTCAACACTAATTATAGTAACCTCTAGAGCCTGGACCCACCTCTCTATTACAGCCATATACAGTGGCCTCAGGATACAATGGTCTTTTCTGGGTCATTATAACTTGAAACCAGACTCAACATACAATGGCTGCTATACTGCTGATTTGTGCGTCATGTGGTTGACTGGAAGATCCAACCAATCCACATGGCCATTTCATTGATAAAACACTTGCATTGGCTGTCTAGTAGTGCCTCAATACAGTGCAGTGTTGTACTACATGTTTTGTACTGGTCTTTTCCAGTGCCGTGATAGGCTGCCTCTTTGGATACCCAGTGAGGTGGGTCCATTTTATTTTTCTGGTGCAATGTGTGTTTTGTACTGGACTCTGAAGAATCTACTGTCCTCTACATAGAAAGTAATTTTAAGCTTTCAGCTGACCTTTCTGAGTGTTTTATGTCAAGACATGCTCTATCTGTAGAAGTTAGCTGCTTAATTTCCTTTAATCTTAATTTTATTCTTGTCTTGGGGTGATATTTTGGTGCTTTGGAACCAAATATCAGTTTTCCATAGAGGTATGGACTCAATGGTATAAGCTTACAATGGTCATCCCAGATCAAATTAATATTATATCTTGAGATACCAGTGCATAAAAAAATTGAGCCACACATCTACATGGCGTTTTCCACTTTAATCTATGGGAGCTATGGTGGCAGCTAGAGATAGGCGAATCAACTGCGGATGAAACATCCGAAATCGATTTGCATTAAACTTTATTTCAATACTGTATGGAGCGAGCACTCCGTACAGTATTAAAATGTATTGGCTCCGATGAGCCAAAGTTATTACTTCGCAAAGTCTCACGAGCTTTCGCATAATAACTTCAGAAATTGATTTATACTGTAAAAAAAAAATTTAAATGGATGTTTCATCCGAAGTCGATTCGCTCATCCTTAGTAGCAGCCGAAGGCAATGATTTGGGAGAGTGGTGAAGGGCCTCTGTGTCTCCCAGGTGCTGTAAGTCCCAAGGTAAAATAAAACAGTCATGTTCACATTGTTTTAGAGCATATATCCCTTGTTCACCTCATTCAAAGGGTTTTAAGATTTTGGCAAGTAAACTTTTCTCTTTGCCACTATAGCATTTGGTCTACCATGCTGTGTCTGTAGTCTATGATCCCATCTTTAGCAATCTCAGACCGCAAGCTACAGTAGCACCATTTCAGTTTCAGAAGTAACCAAAGACCAAGGGCAAGAGACCTTTGTGTCAGTCATCTGGATGGCTCTTTGCTCCAGGAGGCCCGATCACCAGGCTCCTATCCCCCTGCCAGGACCCACTTGTTGGGCTTTCGTAGAATGCAAAGACTGGATAATAGGCCCCAATCTCCAAGCTTTTCTGTAGGCCACAGACAGGTTATATTATCCCTGGTTTCTGTGTTTTTTTCACACTTGCAATAGATCTGGGAGGAAGAGTCACCACTCTTCATGAACATTAAATGACCAGTGAAGGATGACCCATCAGTAAAGCCATCTTGGTACTACTATAGCATACAGAGGATCACGCACTGTAAGGTAAATGTCCCAGTAGACAGCATACTATATAAGCTCCATTTATTCATTGTATATTGAGAAATTAAACAGTTTTCTAATATACTCTGTGCATTATTTTTAGTTTTAAAAATCTCTGCTTGCTGTCATTCTCTTCAGAGTTTACTTCCAGTGGATACAAATCTGTCCTGTCATGGGATGGACATACAGCTGCCAGGCCCGTTACAGTACATTGTAATCCTCAGGTAGCCAGTAGTTTTGCCACAGGTTGGAGACCACATCTATAGATGAACTAAGAGTCAAATGTTCTTTGCCTTCATATGGCTCTGCTGGAAGCAACCACAGAGCTAAAAAATCTAATAGAAATGGAAAGGCTGCTGATAATCGGTCCTGCTTTATTGTCAAGTGGAATCAATAAAAGGCATTATTTTTGTCCTTGTCACTTCATCTCATAAATGGAAATATCTAATGTTCTTTCATTTGCTCACCTTGCAGTGGATTATTAATGGGTTTCCTATAGTTAAATGCTTTATTCCATTTCCATTAAGGACCATTAATTCTTAAATCATTATGATATCTTACTCATTAGTATAATTAGCATCTATTATTATTCTAATTTAACTTTCTTTATTTGTCCCATTGAGATTTAATTTAATATTAGAACATTTCTTTGTTTAGCTCCTTGAAGCATTTATGTTCTAGAATAATCCATCACAGGCCAGACATCGCAACAGTAGAATTTTCTTCTCATTCCCCCACTAGCAAAAGTCAAGCAAAAATGTATACAGTATGTAACCCTAGATTATGTTATAAAAACTACAATCCATCTCTTAAAAATCAAGCCCTAATATGTCAGTATCAACAGAAAAAGTAAAACAGTTATAGGTCTCTGAATGCTTTATCAAGTATGAAAACAAAAAAATCTCTATAAAGTAGTCACTGCTGTAATCATATCAACCAATGCAAATAAAAATATGGTGCATGGTGTGAAAAAAGCAAAAAAACAATGCCGTTTATTTCTAGCCCACCCCCTCAAATTAATTACATTCATAAGTTACAGTATATAGATCCAAAAATTATGCCAATAAAAACTGATCCCACAATTATAAAACCTAGTCAGCTCTTATGACAGCTATGCCTATTGGAAAAAAGACAGTCTTTCACCCTTATTGCTCCTATCTCTTGTTCTGCGTAGTGGTCACATGACCATGTCCATGCAATTCTTTCTTATTTCCTGTGATGTCATGTCCATGGGTGTATCAAAGCAGAAACAGGGGCAGTGATAGGAGAGTGTCTATGTAACTAAGGGCTTATGCACACGACCGTATGTATTTTCCGTTTACATTCTTTTTTTTGTGTTCCGTATACGGACCGTAGATGGAACCATTAATTTCAATGCATCCGCAAAAAAACTGGAAGGTACTCCGTATGTCTTCCGTTTTCGTTTTTCCGTTCCTTTCAAAGATAGAACATGTCCTATTATTGTCCGCATAACGGACAAGGATATGTTATATCAGGGGCCAGCTGTTCCGTTCCTCAAAAAACGTAATGCACACAGACGTCATCCGTATTTTTAGCGGATCCGTTTTTTGCAGACCGCAAAATACTGAAAAAGCCATATGGTGGTGTGCATGAGCCCTAACTGTGAGAGAGGAGTTACAAACTAGATGGCCATTGTTAGGGTCATTGCTGGAGCTATGGAAGAGAAAGGAGAAACACTAAACTGTACAATATGTGTTCTACCATCAATCTAGGATTTTAAATCTCAGTGAAAACATCTGAAATACTAGCGCAAGCTCCGTGTACATACTTAATTTAATTTAAAGTTTTAAAAACCATATAAAATGCTATCTCAACACAGTTCCAATTTTTTTTAGGGGGGTTATTTAAATTATTCAAACCAGCATATAGGTGTTTTCTATGCCAAAACACGGGGTGACGCACAACATTATCTGTGAGTGATATTCATATGTCCTGGGGGATGTAACACTGTGAGAGTCACTTATAGAGTAGGATTTGGGTGTCCTTGTAGATGGTAAATTAGATAACAGCATACAATGTCAATCAGCTGCTTCTAAGGCTACCAGGATATTGTCATGCATTAAACGAGGCATGGACTCGCGGGGCAGGGATGAAATATTACCACTTTACAAAGCGTTGGTGCCGCCTCATCTGGAATATGCAGTTCAGTTCTGGGCACCTGTCCATAGAAAGAATGCTCTGCAGCTAAAAAAAAGTACAGAGGAGAGCGACTAAACTGATAAGGGGCATGGAGGGTCTTAGTTATAAAGAAAGATTAAAATAATTAAATGTATTTAGTCTGGAGAAGAGACATCTAAGGGGGGACATGATTAACTTAAAGAAATATATAAATAGACCACATTAAAATATGGTGAAAAACTGTTCCATGTAAAATGCCCTCAAAAGACAATGGGGCACTGCCTCCGACTGTAGAAGAAAAAGTTCACTCTCCAGAAGCGTCAAAGCTTCTTTACTGTAAGAACTGTGAATCTGTGGAAACTGTGGATCCTCAGGACATGGTCACAGCAGGAACAGTGGACAGTTTTTAAAAGGGGTTAGATGAATTCTTGAAAGCAAATTACATTAATGCTTGTGAAAATGTGTAGAAATCTTCACTTCCTGCTAGGATTCTCATCCCCACCTGTCCCTTGGTTGAATTTGACTTATGTATTTTTTCAACCGTATTAACTATGTAACTATGTAACTATAATGTAACGGATCGACGGGCACCCCGACTGGGTAGCTCCGTTGAAAGATGCTCCTAGCGCTTCTTGAGGATTCCAAGCGCTCTAGCCGACACCACAACCACCAAATCGGAGAAGCATATGAATGCGGTAAACAGCCGAATAGGAAAAACCATACGAAGAGGTTTACACTCCTAGCAGTCAAACTGGAACAGCAGACAATAAATCCCCCCCCAATAATGAGACGACACTTCGTTTTGAGGGTCAAGCAGGAACTCTTTATTGGATGGCAAAGCTTGGCCTTTTAAGCAAGTCTTCCAGCCAGGGCTACTCCCCCGGGGACCTGATTGAGGACAGGCACACAAAATACAGCGACCAATCAACATACAGCCAGATATATCCCAACCCCACATGCATGGTCCATTGTGCTTGCTGAATAGGTCACAGGTAATGTCCATTGTGGATGTTGATTAGGTCACAGGTAATGTCCATTGTGAATGCTGATTAGGTCACAGGCAATGTCCATTGTGAATGTTGATTAGGTCACAGGCAATGTCCATTGTGAATTCCAACTGTCACTGGGGCCATAGTCACAGGGTAAGAGGCTGACAAGCAGGCCTCTCCAATGACCAGGGATAAATGGCAGTTTGTCACATATATATTACGCGTCAGCAGTCAATCAGTCATTTCCATTTATTTCTTACTCCACTCGGTTACATTTTTTTCCCGAGTTTCTGAGTTAAACCAGAATAGAGGTGATCAGTATGACAATACCCAGGGTAGTGCATCAAATTATCTGAAGTCTCAGTCTCTTGCGCATACCGTGTTTCCTGACCCCTTGTATTCTATCTTCAGCAGGCAGACTGGAACAGTGGCCTGAACTGGCACAGCACACATTATTTTTTGTCTAGGCTCCAGTGTCATCTCGAAGAGGGTTTTCAGAGCTGGAGGGGGCATGGTGACCATGTTGTCCCCCGCCAGTGTCCGAAACATCACTTTTGTCAAAATGAACCAAACCTGGATTTGGGAGGATTTTCACACTCCTCTGGCTAAGGTCAATAGATAGATGTGGCCTTGCTGATGGTGCCCCATCTTGCCACAGTTGCTGCCTGCCTGTCTCCATCATGCCACCAACTCCATCATGAAGAGATGATGGAGGCAGCATGTCCGGTTGAAAAATCGGAGGTGCTTGACAAAGGCTATGTGATAGCCGAAACGTAGCAACTTTTTATATTCACGTATTTCATGTGAGCAGTTCCCAAATAAAGGGATTTTTCAAACGGACATGCTGCCTCCATCATCTCTTCCTTAATCATCTGCATAGGAGCCTGTATGGATCTGGGGCTCCAGGTTGGCTGTTGCATTCCGGTGGACCATATGATCTGGCGAGTGCAGTTCCATATCGATTGATTGTACCAACTCCATCATGAAACTGCTGCGGCCTGATGAACATCATGTTTTGTATGGGTGCTGATGCCTCCATCATGCTGCTGCCTGCCAACATTTTCCCTTTTTTCAAATGTGCGTAAAGAGCTTACATTTTTCATGCATAGTAGGTATAGTTCCACTTTAATTCAAAATAATCCCTAATCCCCTGTTCTTTTGTTTACCAATGTTCTGCCATATGTATTTTGTTTGCTGTCTGCATTTTACTTTATGGATGTGCACCTTTGACTTTGGATGTGCTATTCTAAATTTTCTTGCAGTATGTTTAGAGGCTAGCTGCCTCCTTTTAGATTAAACACTCCCCACCAATCTGCCCAGGGCTTCTGAGCCTAACCTAAACATTGTAGGCTTAGGTTAGGCCTTAGGTTAGGCGGTTCTGTTAGTATATGGTATCCATCTGCAGAAGCCATCTTGAGGTTGGTAGATGGGCCTGACAGACGTTTGACCAAAAATATGCGCAAAGAGCTTCCATTTTTCATGTATAGTAGGTATAGTAGCACTGTAATCCAGAAGAATCCCTAATCCCTTGTTCTTTTATTTAGCAACTGTTCTGCCGTACATATTTTGTTTGCTGTCTGAATGTTAGCTTTATGGACCCGTGACTTTGGATGTGCTAGTCTAAATTTTCTTGCAACATGTACATGTATGGCTGCTGCTGCTCCTTGCTGCTAATGCCCTACTGCTACCACTATTAACTTAAAGAATCTGCCACTATTATCACTACCACTACTACTATTACTACCACTAACCATAGACAGCCGAACCAACTGCCTTGTATGTTCCATGCTATGCTTCTTCTGCTGCTGCTACTATTGCGGCCGCATGCCACTATATTCATATGGTACACTTGCCACATCCACAGTGCACAATTAAAACTCTTGTTACAATCAACACTTGTGCGTGTTGTACAGGCAGGCATTCTGAATTTCTGACCCTGGCAAGACATCATTTTTGGATGCTTGTGCAGCGTCCCACTTATGTGTATATAAGTGGTCCCCTTAAATTTCTATATATGTATTTAATGTATTGTAATTCCTTAGGTCAGGCTGGCATTGTCATTACATCTATTCTCCCCTATGTGGTGCTAGCACCACAAATTATATATTATATATAGCTTGGGGTTTAATAAAGTTAGTTGAGTAATGTAGGAAGCAGAGAGGAGAAGGAAGTGTATGGAGGAGCAGAGCAGTTTCAGTCCAAGATGTAGCTGGCTTACTTTCCTCTGAGCCCTGATCAAGCTTGGAGAGGACAGACAAAGTAGTCACAGCAGCCCAGCACAGACAAGTGAGTCTATGTACGAATATAGAGAAAGGCAAGTGAAGATTAGAGCTGAGTCTAGCCAAGGGACTTCACAAGTACCAGTGACTGGGAGGAACTTAAAGGTACCGGGACACAGCTCACCTGCAGGCCCTCGCATATAATGTTTTACAAGGTCAGCTTACCTGCAAGCGCTCTCATATAATGTTTTACAGGGTCAGCTCACCTGCAGGCCCTCACCTACAACCTTTTAGAGGGTCAGCTCACCAGCAGGCCCTCACCTACAATCTTTTACAGGGTCAGCTTACCAGCAGACTCTCACCCCTAATGTTTTAGAGGGTCAGCTCAGCAGCAGGAGAGCATGTTACAGAGCAGAATAAGCTGGGAAGATTCAGTAAAACCTTTGCTCAATTTGGTCTTCATAGTTCAGTGACATGTCCTGCTCAGTGATTGATAGATATCTTAGTATGCAGAGTCATATATAGAAGACTGTAAGTCATTGAATAGAACTTCCCACTGGACTCCTAAGCCTGAAATGAAGATTTAAATGAATTAATAGCAATGCTAAATACTTTCCCACAAAACTATATCAGTCTTCTTAACTCTTCCTGTTCTATAGCATGATAGCCAAAGATAGAATAGCATTTTAATTTGACAGGTTCCCTTTATAGCGTTCAAGAGGAAGATGGACTGTCATATCAATGACAGATTAAATACCTCCCTCTTCAAAAGTTAAGAGGCATGGTATTTATTCGGCAGCCACAATGACCCCATAAAATGTCAGCTTTATTGTCCACAAATTTGCTGGTTGCATTCTCCTCTGTGTAGTTCTTCAGGTGCTTTCAACGTCTAGCAATGCTAAAAGTTCCATTGGTTTTCTAAATCCAGATAGATCCACCATATCAGATGTAAGCAGAAATAGTTGGACCTTAAGACAAATTAAAATTGCCCCCTCATCTGGTTCTAATCACCTTTTTAGCTTTCCTTTCTGTTGCCTGTTGGAGAGAAGGGCAGATTTACCTTGTTTGCTTGAATTGTGGTGGCACAATGCTGAACCCACTCAACCTCCTCCACATACTCAACAGTAGCAGATTGGACTGTCTCCATAGTAGGCACACCTTTGCCCTAGCCATCTGTGTTTTTTATTAACTTACAAGGATGCTTTATATCTCCCAAAGTCAGCTTCATTGCAAAAATGTGTATTGAACCCTTCAGAAAATATTTAAAAATGATGCATAGAATACCAAACTATTTGAGTTCAATGCATTCCTTAAAAAGAAAAAGTTCAACATAATTAAAACTTGCATAATGGTTTTGTATGAATAAAGTTCTGTTTGTGGATCAAGGCCGAGTCGGGTCTGTTATTCAAACTGAATGTTTTATTACAAGTGCTATGATGTTTGGGAAAGCATAAAAGGCATACTTTATCATTAGTTTACTCTGAGAAATATTAAAACCATAACATATTCATCTAATTTTAAAATATCACTGTATGATAAATGCCTTACACAGTAAGAAACTTCATTTGATGTCAATAATCAGTGTCTTGAGACTGTGGAATTCATGCTAGATACTGACAGTGGGCACCACGCTCCATACCTTATTTTAGAAGCTGCAGCGGCATCCAAAAGTTTGGGCACCCCGGTCACAATTTTTGTTACTGTGAACAGTTAAGCAAGTTGAAGATGAAATGATCTCCGGAAGGCATAAAGTTAAACATCCAATTATAATACTCAGGAACCGCGCTGCATCAAGTGGAAACAAGTTCAGACCTTGCAGGTTCCAACGTCTGTGGGTCGGTTGAACAACCGGAACAAAGATAAAACCTTGCCGGTTATGCTGTAATGAAAAGCAAAATAGTGCACCACCTTTTGTAAAATAAGTTGTTGCGCCTTTAATCACACTTACAGAATCGCAGTGTAAACAGTCATAAAACCGTCTCAGCGGTATTTGCCCGACCCGGGTTTCGCTGGCCTGAGCTTCATCAGGGGCAGGAACACGTCACTACCGGGGTTGCCCCACTCTTTTATATGGTTCCCTTAATTAGTACATACGGTCATATAATACAAAAACTAATAAAAGTTATTTAAAATACATTTCAATAAATACATCACTGTTAATTCACACAGATACAACTTACATTATCCTCTATCTCTCTTTATAATATAGCTACATTTTAAAACCAGGACTCTTCATTCAAACATTATTATTATCCTATTACTCCGCTTACAAGGACCTTCCATTCACAAAAAAGTCATGTGATTTAATCCACCTATCACTGCAGTGGGCAGTGATAGGTGGATTAAATCACATGACTTTGTGAATGGAAGGTCAATGGCAATAACTGTGTTTGATGAAGAGTCCTGGTTGCAACATGGCGATGTATAAGAGATGCTGCAATGATGATGTATGCTGGTGATATCTATTGAAATGTATTTTAAATAACTTTGTGAACTTTGTATTATGACTGACTAAGGAACCATATAAGAGTGGACTGCGTGACTACACTGGTCAGGCCAGTCGGCCAGGCTGTGCCGCTGAGCGTTTATACTGTTTCTGCATTCTGAGTGTGATTAAGCGCAACGCTTACTTACAAAGGTGATGCACCTTTTCATCACAGCATAACCGCAAGTTTATCTTTGTTCGATTGTTCAACCGACCCACAGGCGTTGGAACCAAGATCTGACTGTCACTGATACAGCCTTCTGATTATAATTAGTTATCAAAGTGTTTTTCCCACAACACAATTGGAACCTGCAGCAGCGTGGTATCGTATCCCGGACGTGACTGGTACTTTGTATTACTCATAAAGTTAAACATGACACATTAATTTTGCATTTAAGTAAAAATATATATTTTTTATTTTCATCTTTTAGATTTTCAAAATAACAAAAAAGGTTTGGGCACTCTGCATGGTTAGTACCTAGTGGCACCCCCTTTGGCAAGATTACAGCTTATAAATGCTTTTTGTTAGCCAGACAAGAGTCAATTCCTGTGTGAGGGATTGTCATCCATTCTTCCTTGCAAAAATCTTCTATTTCTGTGAGATTCCTGGTCCGTCTTACATGTACAGCTCTTTTGAGGTCTATCCACAGATCTTCAATGGTGTTCAGATAAGGGTACTGTGAAGACCATAATAAAACCGTCAACTTGCACCTTTTGAGGTAGTCTATTGTGGATTTTGAGGTGTGCATAGGATCATTATCCATTTGTAGAAGCCATCATCTTTTCAACTTCAATTTTTCAATTTTACAGTTGGTGTTATGTTTGCTTCAAGAATTTGCTTGAATTTCATTGAATCCATTCTTCCCTCTATCAATGAAATGTTCCCCATGCCACCAGCTGCAACACAACCCCAACGCATGATTGCTCCATCCCCATGCTTACTGGTTGGATAGGTGTTCTTTTCATGAAATTCTGTGCCCTTTTTTCTCCAAACATACTTTGCTCATTTTAAACTCTATTTTAACCTCATTAGTCCACAGGACTTGTTCCAAAATACATCAGGCTTGTTTAGATGTTCTTTTGAAAACATCAGACTCTGAATTTTGTGGTGAGGACGCAGGAGAGGTTTCTTCTGATGACTCTTCCATGAAGGCCATATTTGTGCAGGTTTCGGTGAACAGCAGAACAATGTACCAGAACTCCAGATTCTGCTGAATCATCCTGAAGGTCTTTTGCAGTCAAGCAGGGGTTCTAGAAATCCTACAAGCAGCTGTCTATAAAATGTTTACTAGTCTTCCAGACATTCTTTTGACCTCCACTGTTCTCGTTAACTGCCATTTCTTAATTACATTTCAAACTGAGGAATTGGCAATCTGAAACTACCTCAAAATGTGCAATCTGAAGGTTTTATCAAGGCCCTCGTCCCCTGATCTCAACATCATTAACAATCTCAAAACAGCAGTGCATGAAAGATGGCCCAGGAATCTCACAGAACTGGAGGACTTTTGCAAGGAAGAATGGATGAAAATCCCTCAAACAAGAATTGAAAGACTCTTGTCTGCTTATAAAAAGCTATTATAAGCTGTGATACTTGCCAAAGGGGGTGCTATTATGTACCAACCATGCAGGATGCCCAAACTTTTGCTTTAGGCCCCCTTCTCCTTTTTTTTATATTAAAAATTTAAATGATGCATTTTGCTTAAAATAGAAAGGGGATGTGTCCTCTTTAACTTTATGCCTTTTGGAGATCATTTTATCTTCAACTTGCTTAACTGTTCACAATAACACGAATGCCCAAACTTTTATAGAGAACCTCTCATCATAAAATGCAGTGCAATCTGCAGGCTGATATATACTTTTTGGGGGAAAGATTAAGAAAAACTTGTAATGTAAACATTTAAATCTCTGCTCTTTCTGAAATTAAAGGGGTTGTCTAGTAATTAATATCCACATGATAGATTATGAATATGAGATCAGCAGTGGTCCAATATCCGGGACTGTCGACGATCAGCTGTTATGAAGAGGCTGGCAATCTGTGAGTGCCGCAGCCTCTTCCTTGGCCATGTACATCAGGTGATATGGCGAATACTGTAGCTGTTCCATGTAAAATCCCCTCAAAAGACAAGGGGGCACTGCTGCTGACTAGAGATGAAAAAGTTCAGTCTCCAGAGACTTCAAAGTTTCTTTGCTGTGAGAACTGTGAATCTGTGGAATAGACTACCTAAGAACGTGGTGACAGCAGGCAGTTTTAAAAAGGGCCTAGATAAATTCTTAAAAGTGAATGACATTTATGCTTATAAAAATGTGTAGAAATCGGAGTTTCACTTCCTTCTTTGGATTCACCTCCCCACCTACTATATCCCTTGGTTAAACTTGATGGACTTATGTATGCAACTATGTGATTTACAATTGTGTGTGTGGACTGAAGTCTATTGGCCCACCATCTACTGGGTAATCACTGGGAATTTAAAATGTTTTACAGTCCATGTCGGAGTCCAACAATAGTCCCCATGGCCAAGATGGAAGTCAAAGTGGTATTCTCGTCTGAAACATTGATGGCATATCGCTAGGATATATCATCAATGTCAGATAGGTGGGGGTTCTGTTCCTATCTCAAGAATGGGACTCCTCACATGCACAGAGAGCAACCGTGCATGTGTGGCCACCCTCCATTCACCACTATGGGAGTTCCGAAAATAGCTGAGAGCTGGCTTGGGTTCTTCCGGTAGATCTACTGCGGTGAATGGCGAGATGGCCGTGCTTATGTAGTGTGCTTCCCTTTCACCGGTTTGGGACTTCTGAAAATAGCTTGTTCGGCTAGTTCCAGAAATTTCCTAGCGATTAATGGAGAGCACACCATGCACACATGGTGTGCTCCTCTTCAAATTGGTGGCCCGTTATCTAAATATGAGAGGGACTCAGAGGTGGGACTTGCACCTATCTGACATTGATGGCATATCCTAGAGATATTCCAGTTTTCCAGTCTTTAGTGGGGTTGTGTAGCACTCAGATATTGACCTGTCCTAGATCATGGCAGCACTGAGATGCTGCTATGATGTAGACTGTGAGCATGTTAAGAGCGAGGAGGACGCGCTACTCGCACGTGTACCACAAAATCTTCAAACAGCTGATCTGTGGGGGTGCCAGGTGTCGAGCCTCTGCTGATCTGATATTGTTGTCCTATCTGGGTCATCAATATTTAAGCACTGCACAACTGTCTTTCATGGTTCACCAAGACAGCTTCCATTGGTTGAGCTTTTTGTAAGTGTACTGTCTCAAACTTAAAAATGTTTTACTGTTGTAAATATAAGGTTTCATTCACGCTCGGTTTAGTTGGATCCACTGGAATTTCTTTGGATAAATTTGAAAACGGATCCATCATACCTTCCATGACTCATATATTTGTACCTATGACACTGGCTGACCTATTGCATGTGCGCTTGGCAGCTGAAGACATCTGTGTTGGTCCCATGTTGCTGAGATGAATCATGCTTTTATATATGCAAATGAGCCTCTAAGAGCAATGGGGGTGATGCTACTATACCTAGAGGGTCAGCCCTCTCTGTAACAGCTGCACCACTTTGACAGGGCCAGGTATAATCACATTTACACTGCCTGACCCTGTCAATCAAAGTGCAGAAAGTGTGGCAGTTGCAGAGACAGCAGAGCCTCTGGGTGTAACGGCAACACCCCCATTGCTCCTAGAGGATCATTTTTATATATTAAAACTTCAAATTATCTCAGCAATACAGGCACATAAGAACATGGGACCATCACAGATGCCTTCAACTGCCAAGCGCACATGTAACAGTTTAGTCACTTTCATAGGTACAAATCTGCTGACAGATGCCCTTTAAAAATAACAATGTCATGTTATAAACTCAGGAAATCAGCGCACATCCGGAGATTACAAGATACATTGTGCCAACGTCTCTTGTTTTGCTTGCAGAGGCTGTTACCTCTTTAATGAAATCCATCCACATTACCGAGCTCGGAGCTACTTGGTATGCTTCCTAACAGGTTGCAGGCCGTCAAGCTACTTCATATTCTGCTGTGCTTAACGTTTCATTTACATGGTACCGTGCTAAAGAGAAGTGAAAAAATGATTAACAACATATTGTGCCACAATAAATATTTTATTGAAGGTATTATCTATGTAATTTGCAAGTTTGATTTTTCCAGGAATTAGCTTAGAGCCTTGAAGCTAGAATTCGTTCTCATTTGGTGAGCGCATATATTTTTAATAATATGCCGCGCACTTTGCCATGCAACAAATCAATGGCTTTTTGCAGAAACTATGTTTAGAATTCCCTCTCGTTTAATAATTGTAAATCAGCAGATGCATTTTTAACAGGCGGCAATTCTGGACTATTGTCTACGCCGTTAAAATGTTGGACTATATGTCCCCTTTTAGAAATGATTGCCCATCACACAACAGGGTATGGTAATAAGAATGTGGGTTTTATTTACATTTTTCTCTATTACAGCTAATGATGTCACTTATCTGAATTTGTATTTACTGCATTCTCTAGTTTTTTTTTTCCCGCGCAGTAAGGTAATGAAGAAATATAATAGCAATTTTTCTCCTCCCCGGTGCACCAATTCAAATGTTCACTAGACTAACAGTGAATTAAAAGTGATAAATTATAAACTCCCTTAAGACCATCAAGTGATTTACAGCATAAATATTTTGCCAGCCTCCTGTCTTAAAAAAAATACTATTGCTTTGTATATTTTTCCTCCCAGATTTTCTTTTTGGCTATGGCCAAGATCATAGTTTAGTGCAGAATTATTCACTGGAAAATTAAGTTATGATAATATATGAAAGAAGTGCAATGGCTTTATTCAGAATTTTATAACATGGCAAAGATATTCAGAATTGTTATGCCGTTTATAAGCAGGAAATACTGTGTAGTCAGGAGTTGTATCACATCTTAATACGTAAAATTTATAAAATAAAAACATTTCTTTCCAAATGTAAGCATTTGTATTATTGTTGTAGTGTACCAACTAGAGATTGGCAAAGTTTTGAAAAATTCGATTCAACAGCTTTGCTGAAGTTCGACAAGAAATTTGATTTGTTACAAATTAATTTGCCACGAATAGCTATAAATCAAGTACCGTATTTTTCGCCCTATAAGACGCACCGGCCCATAAGACGCACCTAGGTTTTTGAGGATGAAAATAAGAAAAAAAATATTTTGAACAAAAAGGTGTGCCTTTTGGTGGGTTTTGAACTAATGGTGTTATGGGGGATCTGTGAATGGCACAGTTATGGGGGATCTGTGGATGGCACAGTTATGGGGGATCTGTGGAAGGCACAGTTATGGGGGATCTGTGGATGGCACAGTTATGAGGGATATCTGGATGGTACCCTGCTGGCGGGTCTTTGCATTGGTACAGCAAAGTTTGCCCAGATGGGCACTTGGGAGCCATTTTTCATCAGAAGAAAAAGGCTTATCCAGGACATGGAATAATGACAGAAAGTACACAGGTATGGGGCAAACTTGGGGCAATGCTATTAGTTTTATTGGTTAAAGTGATGTGACAGACTGCCTGTAAGGCTCCATGTACACATGACTTTACCTGAGGTTACACTGACTATGACAAGACGTTAATGTTGCACTATGAAAAAAAATTGCAAGCAAGGCTATTGACACCTTTGGAGCCAATTATTTGTTCTGATTTTGAATTTATTTTGGGCTGAAAAGCGGTGTTTTAGTAATGGATTTTTAGTACCAATTTTCAGCATTTGTCTTATGTAAGGGATACAGAAATGGAAAGACAACAGTCCAGAAAGAGCAGTGAAGGAAGAAAAGGTCTATAGAGAGAATAAAGGGCCTTATACCTTATGTAGCGAGAAGAAGTTTATAGTCTTGGGTAGTTTGAAATGTCATCCAGATTTTCCATGTCTTAAGAAACTTATTTTTGGTTTTCCGTAGCGAAGCTGTTAGATCCTCCATCCTCATTATTTCCTGAATTTTACCCAGCCACAGAGACATCGTAGGCACAGTTGTCTGCCTCCAAATGCATGGTATACATGCCCGAGCAGATTTCTTATAAGTCGCCATGGAGAGGTCGCACTGGTGGAGCAGAAAGAATGCTGATAAATTCGGGAGGTCGACCGTGGTAAATTTGGACGTGACCTGCCACACCTTATCCCAAAATTGTGTTAGTGCCCGGCATTCCCAAAAGATGTGTAACAAGGTCCCCCTGGTTTTGCCACAGCGCCAGCATAATGGAGACACAGTAGGGATTATGGAATTCAATCAATCTGGTGGGTACCTGTATGTTACTAGCTATAAAGGTTTTATGTGCGCACAAATAAATCCTGTCCTTCTGCTCAGTCGTGAACGTCACTCCCAGGTCCTGTTCCCATTGTGTCATGTATTTCAGGGGGGGGGGAGACTCGAAGGAGAGTTCAAGAAACAGTACATGCTGGAGAGAGTGTGTCGGAGGATACCCCTTTGATCACAGAGTTTCTCAAAGTCCGTTTTGTCTCTAACGTATAAAGACCGCTGCGGTAGCGTAGAGAGGTAATGGCAGAGTTGTTGGGACTGCCAGTCAGTCAAGACAGGTGTATTGGATCCAGATGTGGAATCGTCCACGAGTCCGTCACAATGAAGTGATGTGCCCGGAAGACATTGTTAGATAGTAAAGTCCTGAAGTTATTCTGTTCAAGCCCTGGTGTAAATTGGGGATTTCCCAAGATCGGGTACAACGGCGAAGGCGAGGGTGAAATGTCCGCATTATCCACAGTGGAGAAGAAGGCACGAATGGTCGGGCCAATGGTTAGATGGAGACGACCCTGTAAGGGGACATGTGCGTCCAACCATGGTGTCGCTGCTAATGGAGTGGGGATAAAGTATTGTTCAGTTTGAACCCACTGTTTATGCGAACTATGACGGCACCAGTAAATAATGCGCATTAGGTGCGAGGCTTTGTGATAGGCCACGAAGTTCGGTAGTCCTAGACCTCCACTGTGTTTAGGGCGGAACAAGAGGGAGCAGGCAATCCTTGGAGATTTTCCCGCCCATATGAACCGTGTGAGCATTTTTAACAGTGTGTGAAATAAGAGTCTGGGAATGTGTATAGGGAACGTTTAAAAGAAATAGAGTATCCTAGAGAGGATGTTCATCTTAGAGAGCGAGATTCTCCCGAACCAGGAGAACGTACCTGTATTCTATTTATCCAGATCAGCTCATATCTGGCGGAGTAGAGGGGGGTAGTTCTCTGGGTAAAGATTGGCTAGTGTGGTAGTTAGTCGAATGCCCAGATATTTTAAAGTTGATCGTGCCCATTTAAAGGGAAATGCGACCAACAGGTCGCCAATCATTGCTGCAGGTAGTGTGATATAAAGCGCTTCCGACTTCTGTGAGTTGATTTTATAGTTCGACAAATGGGCATAGGTTTTTAGGACTTGCAAGAGGTTCGGGGTAGAAATTCAGGGGCTAGAAAAGAGGAAAAGCAAATCGTCCGCGTAAGCGGCAACTTTATGGTGGGTTCCCCTTATTCGTACACCCAAGATATCTGGATTCGATCTGATATGTCCTAATAATGGTTCTAGGCAGAGGATGAAGATTAGAGGGGAAAGGGGACACCCCTGTCTAGTCCCATTAGGGATGGGAAAACTGGCGGAAAACTGGCCGTTCACTTTAACTGAGGCAGAGGAAGTAGAATACAGGTTATGAATTCTTGCCATCATGGTATCCCCTAGGCCTATGTACTTCAGGGTTTCGAACACGAAACACCAGTTCACCCTGTCAAATGCTTTGTTGGCGTCTGTTGAGAGCAAGAGCATGGGAAGTTTAGTCGATACTGCATGGTATATTAGATTGATGGCTCTGGTGGTGTTATCCCTGGCCTCTCTCAAGGGCATGAAGCCAGTCTGATCTAAGTGTATGATGTGTTGCAAATAGGGGATCATACGGGTAGCTAAAATTTTTGAGAATAATTTAAGGTCCACGTTAATTAATGAAATCGGGCAGTAGCTCTGGCATTGGGATAAGTCTTTTCTCTCTAGATGTGCACCCTGAGGGGATCTGGTGGGAGGGTCTGTATAGTATTAAAACTATTAAAAGAAATTAGAAATTGTGGGGCCAATAGGTAATTGAACGTCTTATAGTACGACAAGGGTAGGCCATCCGGGCCAGGGGCTGTTCCTGTGTGGGATTCTTTAATGGCTAAAGCTAATTCTGTATCCGTTAATGGCGACTCCAGCGCATCAATCACCGAGGGAGGAAGGCGAGACATGCCAGAAGCGGAAAGATAGGTTCGTATGTCCGTAATGTGGCCCTCTGGATCAGTGCGGGAAGCGTCAATGTTGTAAAGTGAGCAATAGTATTGCCTGAAAGTTTCATTTCAAGGGCAAGGTGACTAGGTTACCTGAGTTGTCAGTCAAAAAGGGGACATATGAGATTTGCGGAGTGCCTGTGCCACCGTCCTGCCTGGTTTATTCCCATGCTCATATTATTGCCTGCGGCATTTGACTATGCATGCTCTCGCTTTGGACAGGCATAGCGAGCGGATCTGTTCTCTTAAGAGACGCATTTCGGTTCCTAGTTGATCAACTGGGGTGGTCTTGTGCTGTCTATCAAGAACATGTAGTTTAGAAATCAGTGCAGGCAGAGTGGCTGTCCTCTCTTTTTTGAGGCGGGCCCCGAGTTTAATGAAGATCCCTCTGATGAAGCATTTATGAGCTTCCCAAGTAGTAATCGGGCTACTTTCCGGGGACACATTTATGGAGAAATAATCAATCAGTTCCTTATGGATCTCAGCCTGCACCTGAGTGTCATGTAGAGCTGTGTTCAGACGCCATTGCCAGGCCCTAGGTTGATGAGTAGGTAGAGAGAGAGTGATAGAAATAAGGGCGTGATCTGAGAACATTATCGGGTCAATATGAGCCCCTGTCAAGACTTCCAAGTTGGAATGTGAGATAAAAAAGTAATCGAGTCTAGAGTATGTATTATGAGGAATAGAGTAGAACGTGTAGTCCCTAGAAGTTGGATGTAATGTCCTCCATGTGTCCAAAAGCTGATGTGCGTGTAATAAATCTTTAACCCTAGTCCGCGAAGAGCGGGAAAGGCAAGAGTGTCCCCTTAAAGAGTCTACAGTCGCGTCCAGTAGTGGGTTAAAGTCGCCCCCCAAGATCAGGACCCCTTCTGCAAATCCTTCCAAGTCAGTGAGTGTCTCATCTAGGAAGGGTATCTGACCCGAATTGGGTGCATAAAGTGTGGCTAGTGTGATATTTCTACCCGCTAAGGTACCATTCCGCTCCACCAGCACGAACCTCAGTCAGGACCCACGGGAGGGCACTGGAGACTAAGATAGAGACACCCTTCATCTTGGAGTCAGGAGACGTACTGTGATACACATGTGGAAATCGGCGGTCGGTGAGAGATTGAATAGCGTCTGAGCGAAAGTGCATTTCCTGGATAAATGCAACATGCGCACACTTCTACCATAGGAGTCTGAGGAGGGAGGATCGTTTTTCAGGGATGTTCAGCCCCTGTGCATTAAGAGAAATCAACAGAATATCAGACATGGCTACTGTAGGCAAATCGCAGTTATAAGACCCAAGAGTAAGAAAGCAAAGAAGAGAAATCGGAAATCGGAGTAGTAGGGAAGGGAATAGGAAGGAGAGGGGGGGGGGGAAGGTTATAGGAAACTGGGAATTAGTGAGGGACAAACAAAAAGACAAAGACAATACTAATCGGTAGCGTAACCGCTAATAAACTGTGTTTCGTCCACTCCAGGAAACGACCAGAAGTAGCAGAGTACACAGTGCCCTAGTGGGGGAAATGAAACAACTGACAGCGGTAGTACGACTCGATAAACCTGAAACATAAACATAATGAGAGCAACCGTAAGCCCCCCATCTTCAGAGTAGAGATACAATGTGAGGAGGAAGCACACAGTTCTGCAGAGAAGATTATAACAGGTAGCCTTGTCTCTAGCAAAAAAGCCAGGATGGCCAAGTGTAAGTAACAAGGCATGAGGGTAGAAGTGGTCACCCAGGCGACGGATGATGACTGCGGGCCAAGTCCAACTGAAGGTCCTGCGGGTGTCCGGCTGAATAGAGATCAGTCACTCGTTAAGTCAGGGCCATCAGCGGGGTGGAATACGAGAGGATCTCGGCGGAGATAGACGTCGTTGGCGGTCCCATGTGTTTTTAAGATGTACATCCGTCGAGCGTAGTGGTAGAGGACGCTGAGGTCTTCCAGATGGGTCCCCTGGGGAGGTCGGAGATTGGAAAATGGGGGGAGCAGTCCAGTCCGAGACTGAAACGGGCGGGATGCCTAGGAATGCAAAGGCTTCCGGAAGATCCTCTGGAGATCGAACAGGAAAGGATTAGCCTCCCAATTTCCTAATAATAATGTGAAATGGGTCTCCCCAGCGATATGTAGCACCTGTCTGTTTGAGGGCCTCCAGGAGTGGTCGGACCAGGCGTCTCATGTACAGGGTTAGGCGGGAAACATCCGGCAGGATCAGAACTGAAGCATCCTCAAAGAGTATTTATTTTTTCTAGCAGGCTTTGCGTGAGATGTCCTCTTTTATTCTATAAAAATGGACCCGGCATATGACATCTCGTGGGCTGTTTGGATCCCAGGTTCCGGGGCCTGTGGTCCTATGGACCCTGTCCAGTTCAAACTCCCTGTGTAGTGGTCGGTCCAGGATGGTGTTAAAAATGGACACCACCGCGGTGTAAAGGCAGTCGCCGGTAAATGATTCAGGTAGGTTACGAACCTTAAGATTGTTGCGGAGACCCCTGATTTCCACGTCGTCCAGGTGGAGTGAAAAGTCTCTTATTTGAGAAGTATGTGAGGACAGCACATCCGAGAGCGAGGCTAATTTAGATGAAGATGCCTCAAATTGTTCTTCAAGAGTCGATACATGCTCATCTATGGCTCGTACTGTGGCCTGGACAGCCTGTAAGGCCTTGGCTTGATTAGCTTCAATTCTGGCAACTTGTGCCTCTAGGTCAGCTCTAGTGGGTATAGCCCTCACCATCCCCCATAATTCAGCCAACGTGCGGTCCAGTGATGGCGGTGGAGGTGAATAATACAGCCTATCCTCTGGTGGATGTGGTGTGGGGGAGAATATGGCCAGCATACCCTGGCTAAGGGAGGGGGTCTCGGCCACTGTCTGAGGAGAAGGTGGTACCTGCATGGCTGAAGAGCAGGGGCCCGTCTGTGTGGATGGCCGTGCTGCAGAAGCGGATCCCTGCATTGGAGCCTGGGCTCCTTGTTGCTGTGTGGCGGGGCTGGTAGAGATGTGGCCTCCTGGGGTCTCATTACCAGGGGCGCGATGATTGTGCACCAGCGCTGGGAAGAAGGGCGGTGCGGTAGGCAGCAGCTCCAGTGGTGTGTCCGCCATCTTGGGAGTCTCTGTTGCGGGTAGATGAGCGGGGCCGGAGCGGAGGAACCGGCCCAAAGTCTGGCCTGCGGGGACTGTCGGCTGGCTCTGGACCGTCTGCCTCTTGTCATGGCCTGTGATGGTACTGTTTAAGTACATTTTTAATTTAAAAAAATATATATATTAAAAAAAATCATTTTTTTTTGCCTAAATAGATTTAAATCAATAAAAATGGCTCTAACAAGTATCAATAGCTTTCATGTCTGGTTGGTTGTCTATGTGATGTGCAAATGTGCCCTTCCTTACTTTTCCTGATGGCTCAGGATACCTCGGGCATTTGAAAAGATTTGAAAAAAAAAAAAATGTTTGTGTTATTCTAGTGGGTATTGTAAGGCAAAGTATTTTTTTTTTTTAAAAGCTGCTCATCTCGTGCCACATATCTTGTGATATCTCGAGCCAAGGAGAAAGGTAAGAAAGGACACATATGTACCTCCCTCCAATACAAGACACAGTGATCTGTGAATCATCTCATTCTTTTCTACTTGTTAGACTAAAAGTTTTCTTGTGTTTTTCCCAGTGTTGTCCTCTCCAGCAAGGTGCCTATATAGTTTCTTAATGTAGCCTATAAAGCATTCTCTTCACTTAAAATGCACTATATAAACAATCTTTGACAATATCATAGTTTCTTTTGCTAACATGTTTCCCTAAAGACACAATGAAGTTCTTTTGTATAATCTTAACTTGCTCATAAAGCCATAAGTATATTTCATCCCACATGACATTTGTGGCTGTTGGTACCTCGTCGCACTTCTGAATGATTTCAGAACTTGTATGCTTAATGAAAATAAATTTCAGATGAGATGCTTCACTTTCAATTCCAATAATACTTTTTGTTTCGCAGGTCTCTTGGTAGTCGTTATGATTATGTACTATCTTGCAAAACAATAACACTGGCAAGATATAATTTTATATTTCCTGAGATTCTGAACAGGCACACGTCACCTGGGTTAGATCACACACTTGCTGGATTTTTCTTCAATAAACAAGCCTTAAAGAAATCTCCATCATTTAGCATCAATGTTTTTATGGGCAAAATTTGGTGCTAATTGATTTAAAATGAAATAGAGATGAGCAAATTGATTCTAAAAATTCAGAATTCAATCCGAGTTTTCAAAGTATTCTGATTCTAAATCAGATGCAATAGAATTAGAATTTGTTTGAAAATTTGAATAAAATTCTGAATTCTTAGAATTGAGAGAGAATTTACCAGGCAATCAAAGTATTTTCAAAACGGTTAAATAGAATCACAGGGCAAGTCAGACTAATCAGAACTAATGCTTCAGTTACAGGATTGCTAAATTGCATAAATTCATCCAATCTAGACTCACATCACTCGTCATCATTAATCCTTCTCTGTACGTTATCGGTTTATGGCTTGTGTGGCAGTCATAGATATGCATTATAAAGGATCCATCACCCAACAGACAAGAGCAGGAATCAAGGAAGGAAAGGGAGGAGAAGGAAAGGGGAGAGAAAAACAGGGGAGCAAACAGGGGGAAACAATAAAAGTTGTCACATGTTGTTATTGAAAAACCTAGAAAGGAAGTAATTAATAATTAAATATATATAATTCGAAGTGATTAGAGATCCTGTTGGTAGAAACGTAGTCGCTCCATCTTGCCCAGATCCTGAGGTACTTTTTGGGGTTGCCAGCAATCGTCCATTTAAGTTTTTCTAATCGGCTGATGATTGAAACTTCTGCTAGCCATTCTTGTATAGTCGGTGTGTCGGTATCTAACCAGTGTTTGGGTATGATGACCTTGAGGGCCTCGAGGAGAAAGGGAAACAGTCTGTCCCTAAGGATGTAATGTGATTTGTTGTAGAGTCCAAGTAGAACTAGATTTTCATCTACTTCAACATTTGTCTCGTACAACCCAGATAGTACCAAGTTGAATTTCCTCCATAGGGGGGGTGATTTTAGGACATGAGAACCATATGTGCCCTAGGGAACCGACCCCACCGCCACATCTCCAGCAATGCTCAGGTATCTCCAGGTTAATCTTATGTAGGAGGATTGGAGTTCTATACCACCTGGAGACTAATTTGTAATGCGACTCTTGAAGTCTAGATGATGTCATTTTAGGGATAGATGATTGTAGAATCAGCGTGGTTTCTTGCTCGTTAAATGTTTTATGGAGCTCGGTTGTCCAACTAGCTAGATATGGCGGAGGGGATGCAGTTCGGTTAATAATTCAGTATAGTCTAGATATATCATGACACAAGGGAGTGCGTTGTAGCAAAGATGTCCTATTCTTGTCCGCAGCTGAGGACGAGAATAGACTGTTCTATGGGGGACCCGCAATATGCAGGTCCACAATACACCACGGACGTGTGAATGGACTCTAACTCTGCACCCTATAGTCCAGAAATTCTGATAAGACGAGATGAATAAACCAAGAATAAACTAAGGGAAACCTCAGTTAAGTTGCTTGAATTTTATTTTTATCACTCTTACTTTAAATAAGTTTTATATATTTATTCTATGATCATCCAGTAATCCAGAATATTTCCTAACCAATAACATACTAGGTCCCCCATGTGAACAAGACACGCACATTATAATGCTCAGTTACGATCTTATTGCACAGCGTGGTTTGAGCCCCAGACATATGTTGAGAGGTCCTATTAAAATCATGTTTCCCAGGAGTCATAAATATCTCATACTTTCCATAATCTGGATGCGGTGCAGCTGCTCCATTCCTGGGCACAAGTTACTATGCTTATAATTAGTATAATTTATTTCTTGTAGCTTATATTGTGTCAACATATTGCCCAGCACTGTACACAGATTGGACTCACTCACCTTGATTTTTTATACTATGGTCAATTTAAATAAATACAATTAACCTGTCAGTATGAAGCCACAGTACCTAGAGGAAACTCGTGCAAGCATAACTTACATAAAAATTCCATGTTCATGTTGTCCTGATCATATTTGAAGCCAGGACCATAAAACCTCTTAAAAACTGTGCTAAAATCCATCACACGGTCACTTTATCCAATTGCAGCCACAAACATCACATGGCTATGATTGATGGCACGTGTTTGAGGACATGGCAACATAATGGGATGTTATATGGATGAAACATCAGAGATACTAAGGGAGCAAGGAGTGAAGTGGATTTCCCAACAGTTTGCATCATGGACAGTTAATCCCCTTAAATTTTTTACTTTATAGTATTATCTCTCTTCACAATAAGCAGCACCAGAGAAACAATGCAGGACCATTCCACCAAAAAAGGAATTAATGGGGTTGTTCTACGAAGATATATTTTTCAATGTCAATTTAGAAAGACATAAAAGATTGCTTGTTGAAGGTCCCCTACCAATCACACCTACCTCGGTCATTTTTGTAATTCTCATTCATTCTAATGGAGAGGGACACGGCCACTTCTCCAGCAAAACCAAGGCCTCCTTAAGATCAGCAATGGTCAGGGATTCAGCTGTCAAACAATTAACAATCATCACCTTTTTAAGGTTTTTCTAATTGTCAGGCCAGTAGATTGAAAAATGTCCTTTTTTAGAAGCCCCTTAAGTAAAATTCAAATAATTACAGGCACAATCTGAGGCCTAAAACCTTGATAAGGTGCGGGGATTGTAAGGCTTCAATCTCTACATTATTCCTTTATCCAACATAGCAAGTTATAAACTTCTTCAAATAGCGCTTACAATTGGAAACTGCACATTTGTAAACAAAGGCCTCCTGTAGTGAAGAAACGCAAAGCTCAGCCTATCCAGTAGAAAGGTTTATTATACTCACAGAATTATTTTCAAAAAGAGCATATCAAATAAAACAAATGCAGGATTATCAGTAGTCTATATGTATTCTCACACAACATAAGTTTCGCCTCACGTCATCTTCCAGGGCATGGCCTCTATGCTGCATCACACATTGTTTACTCCAAACACATACAAATCTGACTAAAATGTGATGAAATAGACTGAAAACTACAGTGCTCCCATAGTGCCCCACACATTAATACAAATATGAATATAATTAGTGTGAGATATGCTGCTGAGATCATGCCCTAGATGAAGCCATCACCCGAAACTCTAGTTGGGCAAGCATACACATGAACTCCTGATGTTGTGTGTTTGTCCAATAGTAACCTGTATTGAAAGAGTTTTGCAATTTGTCCTGCTGGATATAAGATTCATCTAGAGATTGAAGTCTCGCTTTCTCTGCATTTTGGTTTTAAAAGGGTTTGTGTACATTTGACAAAACCCCTCCTCCTGGGTAGACCTGCAAAGGGAAGCCTACTTAGCATCTTCCCAATGCTGGCTGCCAACTTCTGCGCACTCCAACCACTGCTGCTTTGCTCGGGTCTCTGTAAACTTACAATTTGAAACTGCTGCATCCAATTTCTGGCTGCAGCGGTTACTTGCTCCTTTTTCATTTAGGGACCCAAGCAGTGCAGAGGAAAGGACCTTGGAGCCAGGTTTAGAAAGAAGGTAAGTAAGCTTCTCTTCTCAGGTCTGCCCAGGAGGTGAGGTTTTCCAAAACATTCCCCCCCAATATGCACATCCCCTTTAAGTTTATGATTCAGTGATCATTATTTCAATTTTTTGATTGACTATAAGCCTGACTAGCATTAAATGGAGTCTGTAACCTCCAAAATTGGTTACAAAGTAAGAATACTATTATTTTGGGTAGATGCCCTGAAATATAATACATTTTTTTGCAAAAATCTGGTCCTCTAATCCTGAAAAATGCTACTTTTTATTTTTATGCAAAGATGGTCTATAGATTACAGCTCCATTTGGTGCACTCTTGCTCTGCCATAATTCTGCGCAGTGCCTCTTCTCATCTTGTTTAATTGACAGTCCCTGAAATTTCAAAGGCGGCAGTGATGACCCTGGAGAAGTAGGGTGCGCCAAACTTACCAGCTCCGCCTAAGATGCACTGAAAACCTAATTTGCATAAAAATAAAAGCAAGCTTCCTCTGGGTTGGAGGACCAGAGCTTCACAAGAAAGGTGTGGTTATGTTTCAGGGAACCTATCCTACATGGCGGTATGCTTACTTTTAAACAAATTTTGGAATTAATATTCTCCCTTAAAATTTTTGGGCTGCATCAGAGGCTAGGTGTTGTAGTTTTCCGTGGAGAATTGTTAGAAATTTAAAAGCCACTTTAGATTTTCATGGATTGTTTAAGGCTTAGGCTAAGTTCACATGGAATTCGGACAGTAAGGACACTGCATATTATCGGAAGTTTTCTCAATGTGTATTTTTGATAGTGTTAAGTGAATCGAAGTTCACAAAGTGGACTTTGATCCGAATTTAGGGAAAAATTTGATTGCTGCAAAGCCGAATTTGCTATTGCTTCGTGGTAATGAATCAATTTTCCCTGAAATGGCAGGAAAAAAATCATACTTACCTCATCCATTTGAACGTGAAGAGGCCGCCACTTGAAGATCCCACTCGAAATCTCATGCACGGTGACGTATGACATCACAATGCCGGCTGACGTGATGACGTAATCACGCACCACGTGAGATTTCCTGCTGGATATTTAAGCAAGAAGGCTGTGGTGGCCATTTTAATGCTTGTAATCATGTATTACATATGGGAATTTATGTGCTTAATTGCGCCACCTGTGTGTGGGAGGTACGAATCGATATATAGCTACCACCCGTACACACCAGTATGCTTGTGAACAAGGACCTGTTGGTTTGAAATGCGTTACCGGGTCTCTTTTCTAGCATGTACCTTTATTTATTGATATGCTCCTGCTGCTTGTCTATAATGCATGGATTTTAAAGTTTCTGAAATAAATGCAAAGCTTTAACATGGTGCTGGTTTCCAGTTTTGAACTCTAGACACTGTAGCAGTCCAACTTAATAATGTGCCCAAATGCAGTCTGAACCTAGCCCGATATATTTGCTGCATCATCAATCTGATCAACTACCCCTGGGGTGTAAGCTATTGTGTGTAGAGGTAGCAGTCATACCTGGGTCTTGCTACCTAATGGGACCTTGCCATATGAGTTGACACCAGTATTGGAAACAGCAGATAGTAGGTAGGTGAACCTGTTAATGATCTTGCACCAGGTCAAGGAACATTGAGTTCAGTTTTTGTATTGTATTATAAATTCTTTGGTAACACATTTTCACAGTTTTCCAAATTGCAACCTTGTATTCAATACCTGCCCTCACTGCCAATTAAACCAGTGGAAATATACCTGTGATTGGATGACATGGGTTGCAGAATCGGAATCATTAGACATATCTTACTAACTCAATAAACCTTGAGAAGTCAGGTTTGTCTGCTGTGTTTTACTATACGTCCACGTTTGATCTTCACTGTAGTTCGGGAAACAGTACAGCAGATGGGGCTTTATGATGATTTTATAAGAAGCATTTTGTAGTGGATGTTGCATTATAACAAAAATCAAACATGTAATTATGCAAATATGTATGCCTTTATAATAATCAAGTTTCATTGTAAATGGCTGATGCACATCAATTTGATCCTGTAGTGCTGTTTTAAGTGCAATTTAAGTGGCTTTTCAGTGCACCCAGAGGCAACACAAATGCATCTCTCGAACATTAATAAAATCCTCAATCTCTAAGACACCAACTGGAACACCATTGTTTAGCTGATTGAAATTAAATGCTAATCCCTTTCTTTTTTAGAGGCCCAAAAAAAAATGTCTCTTTGTTATTTAAACAATTGATATAGGTAGTAACCCGAATATAATTTTTTATTCTAAATTGTTTTAAGTGTAGTTAAGACAATACGTAATCAAAATATATTCACTGTATTACTGCAAAAGCACATAAGAAATGAAACTCTTATTCTGGAGCAATTAGTTACTATGGCATTTTTTGCAAACAAAACAACTGCAGGGAGCAGCAGGTAAGCAGAGGATCAGTGGTGACTGTGTGTCTGTGAAATTGTGAGATTAATCAGAAATGCAGCTGATCCTAACAAGCCAGGTGTCAGAGGGGCCAATAGACTTGAAAAGCACAGGACCAGAATATGAACCATACATCAGGACCTTCCCAGCATGAGGGTGCATTCACACGACAACCATATTTATGGGTCCACATTCATTTCACAATTTTGTGGAACAGGTGCGGACCCCATTTATTTCAATGCTCATAGTTCCTATTCTTGTCCACAATTGCAGATCTATATATCTATATGGTACTTCTATATATTTTAGGCAGTTCTATATAGGGCTGGTCCTGTGCATTTTGCAAAATGCAGAATGCACATGGCCGGTATCCATGTTTTACCGATCCATAATTTGCGGACCGCAAAACACTTACAGACGTGTGTGTGAATGTACCCTAAGAAGCAAGGCCCAGGAGTAGAATAATAATAGTAATAAGTAATAGTCAGACAGGCAAATGGTCAGGGCAGGCAATCCGGGTCGCCAATGGGAGAGTCAGGGCAAGGAGGTAGGGATATAACAGGTAGCAGAGTCCAGGAATACAGATACGAGTCAGGAACACAAGAACACAAGCTGAAAACAGGAACCTTAGCATGACACAAGGACCTTGACACTGAGGCATCTGGCAAGGGGGCTGAGCCACTTATATATGCGCAGGAGGGCTAGAATAGGTCATCAAGCTCACATGACCTAACCCATACAGCCCAGGAAGTGACGCGTGCCGCCCTTAAGGAAGTGCTGCAGGGAACAAGCAGCAAGCATTCTGTGGCCAGGGCTGAGAGCACACTGTGGAGCAGATCCCAGAACAACAGCATTCACACAGACAGAGCCCAGGACTGCAGCGGTGAATGGGAAGCACCGGTCGCAGATCACGCTAAACACGGAGCCCGGGACCACCGCGGTAAGCAGGGGAACAGCAGCACACAGCTTGCTGCTGTTACAGCGACTGACAAATAAAGTGGCCTTCTCAAAGGGCACGAGCAAAGGCAGGTATCATGTATGAGCTGCCACTGGCTAACATTGAAGGTACACAGGGGAGTACCTCTGTCTGCCTGTATCATCCACAAATCGTTTATGACCTTTCTCTGTTTGTATAGTCGGTCCAACATATGGAGTGTGGAATTCCAACAGGTGGAAAACTACGCATATCAGCCTATGCTGGGGGATGCCATTCTGCTGCTGCAGCTCAAAGAGGGTGTGCTTTGCAGTGTACGAGTGGTTGAAGTGCATGCAAAGTTTCCTGGCCATTTTCAGGATGTCCTGCAGATGGGTGGAACAGCTTGACAACCAGATTAAACATGTGTGACTTTGTTCGCCCAGGCAAACTAGGTGCAGAACAGCGTGACACCGCTGTGACCTGCACATGTGGTATGCTAGTGGGGCACTGTGAATTGTCCCTGCAGTGGAGGCTGAGGACATAGTGGAGGATGAGGAGGCAGAGGTAGACATTGTCGCAGGACCAATGGCATGAGAATTTGGAGGCGGAAGCGGCATCACCTGGCCATTTTGCTGGTTTGGCTTGGCAGGAACCACAATTACCCAGTGGGCCGTAAAGGACATATATTGTCCATGACCGTAGTTACAGCTCCACACGTCGGCGTGGGAGCACGTTGAGCTTCTGAGCCGTTGGATGAGTGCACACATATTGTTGTCTCTTGGAAATCACTTCAGTGATCGATTGCTGACTGAATGACTGACGAGAAGTAGGAGGGCGAGGAGCAAGAGCATCAGGACTGGTAGATGATGGGAAGAAGGCAGCTCTCTTCAGCTGAATTTGTGTAGCCTTGACTACCTCAAATTGGCTGCGTGCCACTGGTTGATGTAGCGGTTGCTACGGCAGGCTGTACCACTACATTGGAGCCACGGTTCTCCCAGGCCACTTTATGGTTACGCTGCATATGTTGACGCAGGGCAATGGTGCCAGCATTGGCACCCTGGCCACGCTTCACCTTCTGCCCACAGATTCGGCAAATGGCCATGTTCACCTCCTCTGGCGGCTTAACAAAAAACTGCCACACCGCTGAGTAGGTGATTTTACCCCAACACTCCGCACTGCTGACTGCTACTGCCGCTGCCTCTGTGAACCCCTGCACCACTACTTTCTGGGCCGCCCACTGCTGCCACCCTGCTGACTCCCGGCCACGCTATGACTTGCTGGCTCCGCCGCTGTGAGGGACGGGGAAGTGGCCGTGCTGCCAGATGTAACCTAGCTTCATGTCCCAGTTGCAGGGCGGCGCAGGACACCACTCTCGAAATCAGACCAGTGCAAGCAGGTGGTCGGTTGGATTGCAGCAGATAATGCTTCCAGTCGGTTAAGCACCACCCTGTCTTCCAAAAAGTCTAGTCTCAGTAGCCAAGAGTCTGGTCAACAGAATCCTCACCGTGATCCTCCTTCCTCCCACCATGGAGAGTCTTTGCAAACAAATGATCCCACACTCGGATATTCCGAGGAGCTCTTTTCATCACCATTGCTTAATTTGGGCATCTCGCAAAGCCCTCTGGAAGAGGGACATGAGGAGATATTGTGCCCTGATTCACAAACTCTTGAGCATCCACAGTCAGAAAAAGATGACGGTGGGGAACGGCAATTAGTGTTTCACCAGGTGGATGATGAGGATGAGACACAGTTGTTAATAAGGGAGGTTGTTGTTAGGTCAGCAAGTGAGGAGGATGACCAGAGTGAGGAACTGGAAGAGGAGGTGGTGGACGATGAAATCACTGACCCAACCTGGGAAGGTGGCAAGCTAAGCGAGGACAGCAGTACAGAGGGGGAGGGATCCGCAGCACCACAAGATGCTGGAAGAGGCAGTGGGGTGGCAAAAGGGAGAAGGTGGCCACACCAAACAGACCCGCAACTGTTCCCTGGAGCAGCCCCTTGCGGAAATCTCCCTTGCCAAGGGGAAGGTGTTCCGCAGCCTGGCACTTTTTTGTTGAAAGTGCGGATGATAAAAAAAATTGTCATTTGCAACCTGTGCTGTACCAAAATGAGCAGGGGCGTGAACACTTGCAACCTCACCACCACCAGCATGATCCGCCACATGGCATCAAAGCACCCTAATAGGTGGGCTGAATGCCTGGGTCCACAATCAGTGTCTGCGAGTCACACCACTTCCTCCTCTTCCCCTGTGTTACGTGCTTGCCAATCCCCTGTCCAAGACGCAGGCCCGGATGCCTCCTACCTTGCACCTGGACTTTCACTAGCACCATCAGCTAGCATATCCACTTCTGTGTCCCAGCGCAGCGTACAGATGTCCATACCCCAGGCCTTAGAACGAAAGCGCAAATACACAGCGCAAAGTCATCCACCCACAGGCCATAGCACTAAATGCGGACCTTTCCAAATTGCTGGCCCTGGAAATGTTGCCATTTAGGCTTGTGGACAAAGAGGCATTCCTCAGCCTGATGGCAGCGGCTGTCCCTGGTTACTCAGTGCCCAGCCTCCAGTATTTTGCCTGGTGTGCCATCCTCGCCTTACACCAGCATGTGTCCCATAACATCACCTGTGCCCTGACCAACACAGTTATTGGGAAGGTCCACTTAACGACTGACACATGGACAAATGCACGTGGCCAGGGACGCTACATTTCCCTGACGGCACACTGGGTGAGCGTTGTGGAGGCTGGGAGTGGTTCATACCCTGGGATGGCACAGGTGCTACTGACACCAACGATTAAGGGCCCTACTTCCATCAGGATTTCTACCACCACCTACATTAGTGGCTGCAGCCCCCCTTCTCCTCCTCCACCTCCTCCTCCACTTCCACCTCTGAATTCTCATCTTGCAGAACCAGTCAGCCATCAGTCAGTAGCTGGAAGCAGTGTAGCACTGCAGTGGGGAAGCGGCAACAGGCTGATCTGAAACTTTTTTGCTTATTTCAGGGATGGGCAAATTGCGGCTCTCCAGCTGTTGCAAAACTACAACTCCCAGTATGCAAAGACTGCTTACAGCGATCAGCCTACAGCAGGGCATGGTGGGAATTGTAGTTTTGCATCAGCTTTTTGCTGGGCTCTTTATACAGCACCCTTTGACCTAGGCCATGTCCCTGAGGTGCAGTGTATGTGTGTTTTCTGTGTTTGTAAATGCTCGTAGGGGCTGTTTTTTACGTGATCTTAATTAAAGGTTATGTTTTATTTATGTTACTGTTTTATAATTTTCTGTTTTTCAATTGGTGCAGTTTCTGAGACCGGTACTTAGGTATACCTTTCTCAGTGAGGCGATCCTATCAATTTGCATAGTCCTCAATGATCCCTCTGTGCCTTACAACTATTGGGTGCTCAAGCTGGACACGTGGCACGAACTGGCGCTCTACGCCTTGGAGTTGCTGGCCTGGCCTGCCCTGCCGCCAACATTTTGGCAGAGCGGGTATTAGTGTTGCTGGGGGCATAATAACTGATAAGCGCATCTGCCTGTCAACTGAAAATGCTGACCGGTTGACTATTATAAAAATGAACAAGGCCTGGATTGCCCCTGACTTCTCTACTCCACCAGAGGAAAGCGGCTGAACATAAAGGCACTTTAAATGTGGCTTTTATGGTTTATTAAATAAACTGTATTCCCATGCACCCCTTCCACCACAAAAAAGGGTATATGGTTCAATCTTCCTTTTCTCATCCTCCTCCATTATATCACCATGCTTATTAGGCTGCCCTCGCTCCTAATTTTTTAGAGGGTCAGCTCAGCAGCCGGCCCTTAACCATAATTTTTTCAAAGGTCAGCTCAGCAGCAGGCCCTCGCCCCTAATGTTTTATATGGTCAGATCAGCAGCAGGCACTCGTCCCTAATGTTTTAGAGAGTCAGCTCACCAACAGACCCTCAACCATAATTGTTTTGATGATCAGCTCAGCAGCAAGCCCGCGCTTCTAATGCTTTAGATGCTCAGCTCA
The DNA here is from genome assembly GCA_033119425.1 of Bufotes viridis. Classification (NCBI taxonomy): domain Eukaryota; kingdom Metazoa; phylum Chordata; class Amphibia; order Anura; family Bufonidae; genus Bufotes; species Bufotes viridis. The sequence goes on from CM065596.1 coordinate 33,188,223, forward strand.
ACAGCAGACCCTCACCCCTAATGTTTTAGATGGTCAGCTCAGCAGCAGACCCTCAAGCCTAATGTTTTTGAGGGTTACCAGCAGGCCATCAATCATATTGTTTCAAGGGTGTGTATGATGCCCTCCTTTATGTGTGATAAAGGGTGTATTGACTTGCCGGTTTCTTGTAATTTTTGGCAGCCCTTTCACTTAATGTATAGGCTTTATGTGTGTAGGAGTCCCACTACCTGAATAATTGTACCACAATGTGAATGAGGCCCTCCTTTATGTGATATACAGGTTGTATCAGAGTGCCTCTTCCTTGTAATTTTTGGCAGTAAATATACAGGAAAGAATGTTTTTTAACAATTTTTCCTCTAAAATCGATTTTATATTCTGTTTTGTGCGTATTATTGTCAGTCTGTACTACTCGGACAACATCGTTCTCAGCAGTGACCTGGGAGTCCAAGATGCATCCAGACATCCTCCCCATGCTGTTCCCGGACCATTTCAGTTGTGTTTCCATGAATTTTGGACCTTTTCCTGTGAACCAGACTCCCTCCCCTCTTCAGAGCAGGAGGTGCCTGGTTTAATGCTCGGGTTCTCCCATTGACTTCCATTGTGCTTGGGTGCTCGGTAGAGCACTCGAGCATCCCAAGGTGTTATACTCGAGCACCTGAGCACTTTGGTGATCGATCAACACTACATATAATACTTCTCTGGCTGAGGGAACACAAAAGGAAAGAGGCAGCTTGAAGACAGGTCCTGGGCCTTGCCAACTAATGGTTGTGTCTGACGAACCCACCGACTGTTGGCTGGGGGTTTCTGATGTCACTTGGGACGAAGTGGATGACCAAGTCAACCATTCAAGAACCATTGGATTGCTGGTCAAGACACGACCGCTAGATGACACTGGGATCTCAGGCCTCTCGAAGTGACCCCTGCTGCCACACCCCCTTACTCTGCTGCGACCTGTGCCTGCGCCAGAAACATTTAAGCCTCTGCCCCTCCCCTGTGCAGGGCCTGTCACTTCTCTGTCTGACATACTGTTAGATTAAATAAATAAATTAAAAGGAAAGTAATACACGCCAAAAAGGGCTTTAATTTTCTCACTTCACCACACAACGGCTAATAAGCTCCTTTTTTTGTCTCCACTAATACTCCCCAAAAATGTCTTTAAAACATATAACTGCACCGCTGAATGGCAACTAAGCCCTTATTTTTTTCCACTTATACACGCCAAAAAAGACTTTAGAACATATAACTGCACCGCACAAGGGCTAATAGGACGTAGAAATATTTCCTAGTAATACACCCTTGTAATGGCTGTATTACACAGCACTTGCACCCCAATAAAGAGAACGGTTTGCTGGAATTACAGAGGTAGGAACTATTGCAAACCTGAAAGCAGCAGTATAATGGCAATTTGGATCCCCAGTCAGAGCAGCAACATGTAAAAGGATTGCTCCTATTACCCAGGCTGTACACTCCCATATTGGACTCTGTTCTCCTTTTATAGTATGGAATAATTCCTCCCTCTTCTTTCCCTATACTTCTAATGATCTTTCCCTGAACTTCTATTCAGCAAAATAAAAGTTTCAAAGTCTTTCCTAGCACTTTCCCTAGCACCTGTTGACATCTCTCCCTGCACTATGTACACTGGAAAATGGCTGAATCCAAGATGGCTGAGGTTATTTATAGGGCTGTGACAGCACAGGGCTCCCTGGCTGCTGATTGCATGAATGGTATTGTGGGTGATCCCTCGTTCCCAGAGTTCTCTGCTCCATGTCCTAATATGTGCAGCAGCCATTTTAAGAAAATTGTCATTCGTTACCACAAAGCGTGAGGAAATTCGGATTTGGTGCAAATCGAATTTTTCCTGAAATTTGGATCAAATTCTACTTTGTCAATTTCGATTAGCTTATCTCTAATCTGAAACATCGAGGCATGGACTCCACAGGACCTCTGAACCTGTCCTGTAGTATCTGGCAACAAGACATTAGTAGCAGATGCTCTATGTCCTGCCTGTGAGGTTGTGCCACCCAGGAAAGGACTTGTTGTGTCAGTACTTCCAACTGATGTTCTATCTAATTGAGATCTGAAGAATTTAGAGGTCAAGTCTCCATCTTGACCTCTTTGCATTGATACTCATTCCTGAACAATTTACAAAGTGTCAGGACTAGTTATCCTGCTGAAAAAGGCCAGGGAACATGGCTTCCATAAACAATGTTTAAGTAGATTGTACTTATGTGTAAGCAACATCCACATGAATGACGGGACCCAAGAACTCTCAACAGAACATTGCTCAGAGCATCCAACTGCTTTCTTGTCTTCTTCCTAGAGTGCACCCTTCTGAAATGAGCAGAAGGGTAACAATGTTTCGAACTTTTGATTTTCAGCCTCCATATCTCACCATCCACTACAGATTCGAACGTGAGACTACCATCAATTTATGGACATTCAAGTTCTTGACTATCACATACATAAATTGGACTTGCAACTATTTAGCATCATAAAGTCTAGTGTAAAAGAATGGATAATAAGGGGCACTCTGTAGTGTGATACACTCTAGATGAGTGGGTGAGACCCCACAATATAAATCTCCTTAATGGAGAGTGTTGTGCAAGCCAGGCACAACAACAAAACACAGAGAAGTTCCTCTGAAGTTCCTCTGGGTCTGATCGGTGTAAGTGCTAGTTATGAAATAGATGGTACTGTATAAGCGCCTTTAATATAGCGAGCATCCCTGTGCAGTGGAGAGCAGGGGCTCAGCTCTCAGATGAGAGTTGGGGTCCTGCTCTAATGCCCCGGATCTTCAGAAGCCCCAATCTGGGCCATTTAACCCTTTAAATTCCAGAGTCTATAGCAACAGTGTCATCCAAGTACTTTAGAGGGAGGGGGCTCTCTCTGGCTCCCATCAGCACCCTACAAAATGAAATCTTTGGACGCAGACATTTTTTTGCATGGCAGCCAGGGACCTAATGAAGGCCCCAGACCTGTCTGCAATGTATTCCTATTAGGCTGCACCTCTTTGGTGCACCCTGATGTGGCCTGTCAGTATAGTACTGACAGTATAATACACTGTACTGCATAAGCGGTGTATTATAGAAGCGATCAAAAGATCACTTGTTACAGTCCCATTGTGGGACTAGTAAATAGTTCAACCAAAGTTAAATAAAGTTTTATTAAATTAAAAAAAGATAAAAGAAAGTTAAAAAATACACCTTTTTTAGTTTAAAAAAAAAGCATTTAAATGGAAATACAAAAAAATGCAAAAGTAAAATCTACACATATTTGGTATCACCGCATCCATAACAACCCACCCTAGACATTCATCACGTCATTTATCTTGTAAACAGAAAAAGAATAAACAACAATGGCGGGATTGCTGTTTGTTTTTGTTGCTTATTTGTAAGAAAAAAAAAAAAAACGGAATAAAAATCATTCAAAAAGTGTTATGTAACCCAAAACTTTCACACAACTCCACAGAACAAAATATAAAAAAGTTAAGGGTCTTGGGATGTGGACTGGTGATGCAAATACATTTTTATTTCTAAAAAAAGGGGGGCTTTATAGTGCAAAAGTAGTAAAAGATTAAAAAATATATATATTTATTTGGTATCACTGTAATTGTATTGACCTGAAGAATAAAGTTATCATGTTATTTAAGTAATAAAATGAACACTGCAAAATTTAGAACTTAAAAACACTAAGTAGCAGTAATGCTACTTTTTTCCCATCCCCCCCAAATATTAGTTAATAAAGGGTAATCAGTACATTATTTGTACCCCAAAATGGTGCCATTAAAACCTATAACTTGTCCTGCAAAAAACAAGCCCTCATACGGCTACATCGACAGAGAAAAAGAAAAAAAGAAAAAAAGAAAGGTATAACTCTTAGAAGGCAATGATGAAAAAAATATAAATATTTTCTTGGTCACTAAGGCCCAAAGCAGGTTTGCCACTAAGGAGTTAATGTATCCTCTAATATTGTCTTCATTGTTGAGTGCAGTCTATAGCACATACGCGGTTTTCAGACGTGTCCTTGATTGAATTTGTTTTCCCGTACTTCATATTATGCATTGTACAGAACACGGTTTCAAGCTTTTCTTTTCATTTATTCTGTAACCTTGACAGTAAGTATTGTTTCCTGTCCTTACTGACGCAGCTTCTGTTAAAAGGGAACCTGTCCCTGACCCATGGAATAAAGTTCACTCGTTATTTCTATTACACAGTAAACAGTGAACAGCAGAATGGATCTTTCTTTTTTGCATTCTCTCCCAAAGAAATGAATACGTGCTGATCAATAACTGATATATACCCCCAAAATATCATTGAAAATGAAACTCATCCTAAGGCCTTGTTCACATTTCTGTTTTTCACTGACGTGTGCTGCCCACATTTTCTCCAGACAGCACACGTACCCATTGATTTAAATGTGTCAATTCACATTTCAGTATTTTTTTTACTGACCGTGGGTCAGAAAAAAAATCACGGGGACATGCACTACTTTGATCCGTGATACGGACCAAGGATGCCCATTGCAGTCTACGGGTCCTTGAAAATCAATGACACAACATGGATGACCTCCGTGGTGCGTCCGTTTTTTTACTGAACACCGATAGGAGATTCTTTGGAAATTAATTTTCAGCTGAGCAACAATGATGACACAAGGAGGCTTAAAACCTACACATGGACCAACCATGGATCCTTCATGCACATCTTCATGGATGAAACATGTACGCTTTTTTCACGGACGTGACACTGACACGGAAATGTGAACGAGGCCTAAAAAGAAAAGAAACCTTTGCACCGACACATTGACAGATTTTTTTTTAAAGAGTTATGGCTCTTGGAAATTGGTAATTTAGACATTTAAAAAATATGCTGCGTCATGAAGGCCAGACTAGCTTTGTCCTTAAAGGGTTTATGCCACGAATAATGAAGAAAATGAAGATCATACATAATCTAGTACATGACAATCTCTTTCTAACTCAGCTAGAACCAGTCCTTTACCTCAAATGGATCCAGAGATCTCTCCATTCATTGCTCTGATTGTTCTGCTAGATTTATCTCAAGCGTCCAGGGATGTGTCCTTTCTCACGGGGTACATCCTTTCTGCTGCAGCTGGTTGAAGGATGGAACTGAGCATGTGCTTCCGTATCGGTGAGCAGGGCAGAGAAATTAGAAAAAGAGCTAACAGCAGGTGGCGATATACTGATAGATTTCATTGAATAGCTATAATACATTTTTAATTACATGCAATTAAAAACGTTTTCAGATCCAGGTGCTGGTATGAAAACTAAAATATTTTTAATAGGACAACCCCTTTAATGGATTAACAGTTTGCACTCACTCTGCAATGCCATATATGCCGTACCTAAACTAGGCAAGTGGTTAAGCTCCATCAGGCCCCTTTTAAAAAATTAACTCACCTTATCAACTTGATTGCGTAGTTGCCGATCTCTTCTCTCTTCTTCAAGCATTAGCTGCCGTCTAAAGGACCTGTGATAACGTCACATCACATGGTCCAATCACATGGTCCATCACCATTGTGATGGACCATGTGATTGGACCATGTGATGAGCTCAGTGACCTCATCACAGGTCCTTTAGCCGACAGCTAATGAATGAAGAAGACAGAGAGATCGCAACTACGCGATCAAGTGGATAAGTTGAGGTAATTGTTGAGGTAATTTTTTTAAATTTTTAACCCCTTAATCCACATTTTACTAAGCATTCTGTATTGAGAATGCTATTATTTTCCCTTATAACCATGTTATAAGAGAAAATAATAAAATCTACAGAATACTCAACCCAAAATCGGACTTCAGTGATGAAGTCTGGGTTCGGGTATGGGTACCAAACATGCTGATTTTTCCCACGCACGTGCAAAACGCATTAAACCGCTTTCCACTCGAGCGGGAAAAATCGCGCATTTTCCCGCAACGCACCCGCCTCTTATCCGGGCGTCAAACATGACGCCCGTGTAAAAGAGGCCTAAGGGTCTTACCAATATTTATTTTGCCTATTATTTTCTGATTTAAAGGAATGGTCCTGGATTAGAAAAAAAAGATGGCTACTTTCTTCTAAGGACAACGCTGCCCCCTGCCCATGGGTTTTGTCTAGTACAGGGCTGGGCAACCTGCTGCTCTTCAGCTGTTGTAAAACTACAATTCCCAACATGCCTTGCTGTAGGCTGATAGCTATAAGCAGTCTAGACATGCTGGGAGTTGAAGTTTTGCAACAGTTGGAGAGCCATAGGTTGTCCATCCCTGGACTCCAACTGGGCAGAGCGGCAATACTGCACACAACCTGTAAACAGGAGTGGTGCTGTTTTTTGGAAGAAAGTAGCCATTTTTCCCAAATCCCGGACCACCCCTTTAACACAGGAAGAACCGTAGTTAGTTATATTAACCCAGGAATATAACGTACATTAAAAATTATATGGATCCAGATAGTACAATAGCAGCATAAGGCTATGGTCCGTGCAAACGTCTGCCTAATGGTTGAAAAAAAAATCACTTAAGTGCCTTCAAGTGATGTAGCTGTTTGCAAGCTTGTTGCCGAACATTTTTCAAAGCAAGATCATGCATAATACATTTCTTCACACAGACCATCAAAATATGCAGTCAGTGGAGGGATATTATTATAAATCCTACAGCATTTGCTTGCCCAACCATTTCACAAGTCATTGCAAAATCTGTCCTTATAAAACCTTTCTACAGAGTGCGCATTTTGTACGAGCCCGCATAAAACATTAAGGATTCTACGTTATAAGAACGTGCGGTATATATTTGTTTTACTACGTACATTACAGGTGCTGAAGGAGGTATCATTTTATAGACAGCACTGACTAATATAGAGCAAGCATTCATGGGAAAGGCTGATATCTCCTACTGTTGACTTAAAGGGGTTTTCTGAACTTGCCCACGGCTTGGAATAAAAGAAGGCATTCTCACCTTAAAACTCAGCTTAGTTGATGATATGACACATTCAATGTCATTTCTAGATAAGCTGACGGCATGGGCAAGAACATGTGGAGAAATGTGGAGAAATGGACCTCAGCATATGACCGCATGGAATAAAACAGGACGACAGAATAAGAAAAGGACTTGGGTATTCTGGTTACTAGGAATCTAAGCAGCGGTACTCAATGTCAGGCAGCAGCTGCAAAAGCAAATGAGGTTTTAGGGTGTATGAAAAGAGAGTTTAAAAACCCAGTGTACTATTACCACTTTATACATCCCTGTTAAAGCCACATCTGGAATACTGGATTTAGTTTTTGGCTCCAAGTTCTCAAAAGGATAGGGGAGAATAGGAAAGTGTTCAAAGAAGGGCAACTAGATTAATGGGATGGAAGATCTCTCTTAGGCCTCATGCACACGAACGTATTTTGGGTCCGCGTCTGAGCCGCATACTTTGGACATGCTCTATTATTTTTGCGGGGCTACAGAACAGACATATTGATGCGGACAGCACATGGTGTGATGTCCGCATTTTTTGCAGACCCATTGAAATGAATGGGTCCACATCCTATCCGCAAAAAAAATGGAGCAGACAAGGAAACAAAATACGGTCGTATGCATGAGCCCTTAGGCTACATGCCCACGACCGTATGTGTTTTGCGGTCCGCAAATTGCGGAGCAGCTAAAAAAAGACGATATCTGTATGCCATCTGTTTTTTTTGCGGATACATTGTAACAATGCCTAAAACGGACAAGAATAGGACATGTTCTATTTTTTTTGTGGGGTTACGGAACAGACATACTGATGCGGACAGCACACGGTGTGCTGTCTGCATTTTTTGTGAAACCATTGAAATGAATGGGTCTACATCCTACAGGCAAAAAAACCGAAAAGGACACGGAAACAAACAACGTTGGTGTGCATGTAGCCTTATAATGAGAGGGTTTGTTCACAAAAAAAGTCTTAGAGGTGATCTAATTTGTACATGTCTGGTCAGTACAGAAAATTGGCAAATGATTTATTCTTTTCAAAAACTTTACAAAGAACCAGGAGACATTCCGTTTTTTATTGCATTCTACTTATTTTGAGCTTATTACAAATTTTCTGCCACTTTGGCTATATGCACACGACTGTATGTGTTTTGCGATCCGCAAAAAAAACGGATGACGTTCCGTATGGTATGCGTATTTCTTGCGGATCCATTGTAATAATGCCTATCCTTGTCCGCAAAATAGACAAGAATAGGACATGCTCTATTTTTTTTGCGGGGCTACGGAACGGATATACTGATGCAGATAGTACACGGTGTGCTGTGAGCATTTTTTGCGGACCCTGCGCAAAAAAACGGAATGGACACGGAAACAAAATACGTTTGTGTGTGCAGGAGGCCTTTCTCTGTAAAGCCTTGAGATTCTCTAGTACCAGGCTCTGTATTTTTATTATTTCCCATCAGGCAGCTCAGCTGATAGCTCCTTATCTCTGATCTCCTGACCTCATAAACACTCATTATAGCTCAATTCCTATCTTACTCCTAAATAAGTGTTTATGAGCTGCTAGTAGTTCAAAGATATGGGATATACATAAATGGCAGATAACGGCTCAAAGTGAAAGCAAGATGCTCACAAATACCGTAGGCAAAGAGTCAATCCTTTATGACAAAAACTGTTGAAAATAATAAAGACCAACTGAAAATATGATTTTTAGCCCAAAATGGGTAAAATGCAATCATAAAAATTGCCCCCATAGGTCATCATAGCCATTAAACATCAATACAAAAAAATAACTTTTTACAGTTAAAGTAGCCAAACTGCAAAACGCTCCACCCCAGGAGGTAGTAATGGCAAATTCTATGACATAATATAACAATATATCTGTGGATTGGCTGGCTGCACGGCAGTATGGGTGATCTAATGTTCCTAGGCTTACTTACTTTCAATTTGTAACAAGTGCGGCTGCCATTTTAGGAACAACTGATTTGTTACCACGAAGTGCGTGGAAATTTGGATTTGTTGAGAATCAAAGTTTTCCTAAACTTCGGACCGAATTGTGCCTTGAATGCTTTGCTTCGCTCAACACTACTATGCACCTTAACATAGCGGTGGGAGAATGGCTGGATGCACATTAAACAGAATATAGCTGGAAACATGGAACTGGAGGATATGCAAATGCCACTTAACGGTGTGACAATCAGTACTTAGGGCTCGCAAAGGACTCTCATGATAAGCTGACACTTTCTACTCCCCATTCAGTGGCTTGTGCACCTGTGAGGCAGAGCACATGGCTTATATTGATGACTATGTTGAGAGAGTGCCGAGTCCTTCTCCTTCTTCTGTTCCTTCAACTGGAGAAAGCTCAGTGCAAAAAGATTTTACCATTTCCATTGAATTCAATGGTAACTGTATACATTGCTATGCACTGAGCTCCCCTTAGTGGTGGCTGCAGGCAAACAGTTTTATCCTGTACTTATCAATGTAGTTATGTCAGTTGTCTGGTGTAAATACATTGAGAAATATGATGCCCTTAATGAGGGTCATATTTATGAAGCACATGTTCCTCTTTTTCCAACATAGGCATAGCATAAAGTGAGCAAAAGAATGACTTTTCAATTTTAAGAAATCTTCCACTTAATAGAAAAAGTTGTAAAAGTTCAGCAGAAATACTCACGAGGGGTAGGGCTTGGGCCCCTAACAAGGTTTTGTTAGGCCCTATGATATCTGTGTATACACTCATTATCACTGTCAGGATTACAATGACATGTAGCAGCTATATATAGAGAATTCAGGAAACACTTTTTATAATAGGTGATGTCACAGCTCACTTTCTCTCCCTCTCTGCGCAGTGGACTCTGCACAGGTCACCGAGCATGCCCACTATACTCTCCCATAGATGTCAATCATCTCCAGACTACAGGTTTCTTTTAGGTGTTAGGTCCATCTGGCTGCTGTAAAGCATATCTGTAAATACAATTTAAAAGGGTTGTCTAGGCTTTTAATATTGATGACCTATCTTCAGGATAGGTCATCGATATAGGATCAGCGGGGGTCAGACTCCTGACACCCCGCCAATCAGCTGGATGAAGAGATGCGCAGGCAGTGCGTATGTGCTGTCTCCCTTCTCTCTTCCTGCTCTGCTGCTCCTCATACAGCTGATCAGTGGGGGTGCCAGGTGTCGGACCCCCGCCGATCTGATATAGTTGAAATATCCTGAGGATAGGTCATCAATATTAAAAGCCCAGACAACCCCCTTTAATAATCACATACATGAATTTAAAAAAAATCTATAATCTGAAGTAAAAACAAAAAAAAGTTTATCAACATCTGGTTTTATAATATACAGTATATTTTATATATCCAAAAAATCACAGGGCAGCACTCCTAGCTTCAAGTAGTTCAGGTGCCAGCGTTATCCCCTTGGTCCTAGGGTCCAAACACAATACAAATAAATATAATGCAGCACTCCTTGGATAAAAAAGTGAAAAAAAAATGTGAGTGTATTTTATATGTATTACATTCCTGCTACATTCTCTAAGTAATTATCAAACATGTATACAACTTTATTAATCCACATAATTGATTAAAATACAATAAAAAGCAATCGCAGGCACACACAGACGCTAGAAATCATATGGTCAACAATACAATACAAGGCTAAACAAATTCATATCATATTAATATCCCTTATCGAATGTATCAATATATCACAAAATAAAGTCTAAGTGCAAAAATTAGTAATCATACAAATACATAAGATGAGGGAACAAGTAACCCATTATGCATAAACCCATAGATATCTACAAATTTAAGTAACATTAAATACTGACCAATGATCAGAAGCCTCAACGTTTCGCATTTCGCTTCCTCAGGCTAATTACTAAGCATGGCGTTGTGTATTTTTATGTAGGAGTTATATTAAATTGTAGGTGTTACGTCATGCGAATGTGACAGATGCCCATTTTGTATTGGTGGCACATTCTCTAAGTGAAGAAGATTTGTTGCTGACATTTCTGCCACTGACACCAACATCTGAATTGGGCTTTGCCAAAATCCATATGCTTACCTCCAAATCAACTCCAGTTAGATAAATGGTACTGGCTCTCAGTTACGGAAAATCCTGCAACAAATCTGTGTGAACTGAACCTTACATTCCAAAAACTTAATTAGATTGAATTGTTTACTATGAGATTGTGAGTCCCACTGGGGGGGATACAACGCTGCCGTGGAATATGTCAGCGCTACACAAATAGCAAATATACAGAGACATTGTAATAAATTATAAGCAATTTAATAACATTACATCATTTCAGATATTGTTAAAATGGAAAACATTACAAAATAATAAACCGATTTCCGTAACGCTTCTGTTTCTTATCATGATTCAGGGACTCTGATGAAAATCATTATCATAAAGATGGCAATTATAGGTGATTCAGCTGCCCTGGTGCTAGTAAATCTAGCCGAGAAGAGATCATGCATACTTATAAAACAACAATGATTTGTTTGATGGTTGAAGTGCTCCACACTTTCTTTATATCATTGGAAGTGTTATAAAAGTTTTATGTGTTTCTACACAGAAGACATAAATGAAGCAAATGTACTAAAGGAAACATGGCTATTTGTAATTGCCTCTTCGTGGTCATGAGGAATTAAGCCATACTTGGTCAGGCAGGCACATTTCTCATTCAGTTTTGCATAATGTGCCTGACTATTATAAGCTACATTCATCTTGGCCAAGCTTGGTTCATTCTATGCATGAAAGCAAAATACCGTTCAATTTCCTGACTGATCCCGTCATTCAAATACTTGTCTTATGAGTGGAGAATAATCAATGCAATGAGCTGTGCATAAGCTCTAAACCTTAAAATGGGCTTGGTTCCAAATCATGAATTTGTTGTGTTTTTCACTCTGTCTGGGAAATAGATTTTTATCTCTTCTGAACTGTGACATTCAATGGAACATTACTGAGCCTCACCACATTGCTATATGGCTTTACACTGTTAGTAACACAGAATGCAGGTTAAATATCACATTTAGAAAATAGTATATTACAGAGATTTCATTAACAGCTGTGCTACTGTCGTGAGCAATGCATTTTTATGGGTAGTAGCAATGGAATTTCTTGGAAGATGTTCATTTTAACTGATAATATATTGTTTAAGGGCTTAGAGCTATGGTAAATGTAGGCACAGAAAGGCAGTGAATCTTGAATAAGTTAAGCTATGAAATGCTACAGTTTTGTTTTTTTAAAAGAGACACTGTACTTTCACACAACTTTAATAAATCAATAGTGCAAGCGACCACAAGAAACTTTGTAATATGTTTTATCAGTGAGAAATATCTACTTTTCAAGTTATTAGCTGTTTACCTCTCCCCCTTCCTTTGCTAATTGCGTTTCACTTTGAAAAATGCTTTGAGTTCTGTCTCGAGATGGACTAGCTCCACAGAAGTATCATATTACGTCTGTCAATACAAATCTATGGAGAAGGGAGGGGGAGGAGTGAGCAGTAACATGAGTGATATGGGACTCAAAATTAGACACTGAAGAGACTGCACAACTACATGGGATATTTACATCTCAGTACAAGTGCTAAATTCGCAACCATAACATGATAGTACCTCTGGATAATGTCCTCCATTATCCTGGGTCATACTTCTGAATGACTGTGAGACAGTTAGGAAGGAGATTCTCCTCTGACTTTCTGTGTGTGCAGTAGATGGCAGCTAGTCTCCAGGACCACCTACCATCTCTGAGGGAGCTTCAAACTACATATTTCCTATGCACAGAGGAAAACTTCTAAAAAATGCCAGATACAAGTAATATAGTGACCAGATATAGTGTTATTACTCATATACAAAAACTGTACTATTGATTAATGCAGAGTTTCTTGAAAGCTTAGGTACACATCAAAGTTATGCAGCTGTAGCAGGTGCCAGCCTACCACTTGGTGTCCATGGTCAAGCAGAATACTCTCTAAAAGTCTCTGTGTCTGGTGAGGGCCTATACGGCATAATTTATGCAGCAGATATGTAAGAGGGTTAAATAAAACACCCACATTTGCAGATGATAGACCCCTAGGTATCCTTTTGCTATCTCCTATATTTTTTACTGAGAGACTGTTCAAAGGCCCATATATTTACTTAATTTACACTGTGTATATAGATGTATAGATGTTGAGTTGCAATGTGTATATATGCAGTATTTATGTATAGTATATTTTCTTTTGCAGGTCATCTGGTCACTGTAGAGTTGTTGTAAGTGTGTGATACTGTTACTGTGTTAAGGAATGAAAGTCTTCTGGGAGTCAGATATAGGAGAGGTACAGTGAACTGTCTCATGAAGAACCTGAGACTGCCTAGGTACAGGACATGGTGTAATTGACAAAGTGTCCCCACACAGACAAGGGAACATAGGAGTGGGTGAGTGGGAACTAAAAAAAAATATATATATACTTTTTTTTTGCCATGATGATGCAGTTGTGCCACCGCTCTGGTAGGTGGGTAGCTCTGGGAAGATTAGTATAGAATAGTAAGTCTGGCATGGAAATCAGTGTTGGGGTTGAGCACTACTGTGTTTACAGGGAATGTGTAATCAGAAAATGACTTATTGTTTAAATCACGTTTTTAACATATTTTTAAGGAATTTTTGGTGGTTATTTTTAGTTTTCCATGTCAGCATCCATATTTAAACAAAAAACATAAAATCCTGCAGTTTTCGCTGTGGGCACTTCTTGAGGCGGGTTTAGAGGGGCAAATGGAGCAGCTGATTGTCGAGAAGGAAGCGATACTACCCAGCAGTCGGCTGCTCGACAGTGAAGGAGATCTCTGTCACAGTATGAGGACAAGGGATCACTATAATCATCCCTTGTCCCCATACAGAATAGTTGTTTCTGGGCAGAAGATCACTGTTTAGACAGCATGATCTGCTTCACAGAAACGATGATTGGTGGTGCCTGCACGGTTGACAATACTACCCGATGAATGGGTGTTTTGTCGTTCTTCAAATAATTAGCGGCACATTTAGATGGCCAGATTATCGGGAACGAGCATTCACAGGAACGGTCGTTCCCAGTAATCTGGATGATTATTGGTTTATCTAAATCCACCTTTGGTCTGTACAGATCACTTTACTGCAGTTATATACCATTATAATCCTGCCTGTAATGATATCACCTCTGTGTATAGATAGGACAGGATCCACCATTCACAATAGGTGATTGTCAGAGCCTATTTGGTCTTTCCTTGCACAATGACCTCTGCACAGGTCACAGAGCATACCTTCAATACTCTCCCTTAGAAGTCAACAAGGTCCACTGTGTCTATGGACCATGGCGCTACCGTAAAACAATGTTTTTAATGCTGTGTAAATGCTGTTAAGAACAGCTAAGGGAGCAAGGCCGCCCCCACAATCATGTTCAGGAAACTGAATGAAAAATCTGCAATCAATAACAGATTTGAAAAAGGATATGCGCTACAATCTGGTTTTAACTGGCAGATAACATTTTTGGTGACTTATTTTCTTTAAGCCTAAGGAGGCTGTAGTTAGGTCCTAATATAAAACACAAGGCACAATGTAAAGCAAATTTCATTTATAATTCTAACAAACTTGTCCAAACTTTGACCCAAAGCTACATACATATTATACAGCCAAAACACAGAATCTGAATATTGCACATAGATTACATATCAGTCCATGAATTATTATCAATCCATGACTAGGAGCAAGTTCAGTCCAAGGTGGAGAGGAATGTCGGGGTCACGCCAAGTTCCTTAAGCATGCGGGGTTGGGATCCTATGGATTTAAATAGTCAAGACCTCAAATTACAAAAATACTTAATTAATACTTAATACTTAATAACATAATTAATCATTTAAAATATTCTCATATACAAAACATTTTTGAACCAACAACATACACACTTATAAGAACACATTCCAATTACAAGCTACATTTAATCCTTTCGGGCTCCGACTATCCAAGCAATGTATTCAAAACACTTCCTTCTGAAGTGATCTAATCTTAATCTGCTGTTCATCACTACCTTCTATTTCCTCCAATACTTGCCATCTTAACTCCGAAACACTATGTCTCCTCTCTGAAAAGTGCTGTGAAATACTAGTCTCATACACTGTTTTCTGTTGAGTTACCATTCAATGTTAATACTATCTGTATCTAGTGAGTGTCCTGCAAAGGTATGCTGTTTCTAGGTTGGTCAGTCTATGTACCCACTTCTGCCTGTATCCCAGAATTGACCTTTGCCTGATCCCCATTCTGACACTGAGTTGCCTGCCCTCACCTCAGTCTGTTTATCAGATCGCACATACTCTGCTTGCCCTGTCCTCAGCCTGTCCCTGACTACAGTGTTGCCTGATCCCTCAGTGCTTTGCACCAGTGTCTCTTGACCCCCCATGTGTCAGCAGTCACTTGTACAGAAATAAGTCTATGAGGTAGTGGTCTATTGGTTCCCCTGCAGTGGAGTCAAGATCCTGTATAAGGGTTAAAGGGTAAATGCCAGGGGAACCAATCAGATAAAACCTTTAGGAATAGCTCCAAGTCAAATCTGTTCAAGTGACATAGTGAACCCACATCTGCTTTGCAATATGAGCAACATAAAAATATATATGGCCATAGTGTCCATTTATCATGACCTACTGTTTAATCTGCAAAATTTCATCATGAAGTTTTAGCTCCCAGTATCTTTTCTTCTGAATAGGCATCTACAAGGATTATTACCTTCTCATTGTCGTTTTGAAGGTAAGGTATGATCAGAAAGGGACCTATTTTTTATATTAAAAATGTTTGGTTTTCTATGTCATTCATTTTCAAATCTTGCAGTTTTTACGCAGATCACCGAGCCTCACAATGAGTAACAAGACTGTCTCTTTCTGTTCTCTAGAGGATGGTCACTTTTAAGTATGAGAGAACAGCAAGATGGCAAGCCCACCATCATGTAAAGAAAAAAATATACAAAAATGATTCTGTTTTATTTTGATTAGGAAAAATTATATGTGACACATTCCATTAATTGTGATTGTACAAAAATATTACCATCTCTAGCCATAATGCCCAAATTGTAGAAAGCCCAATATTTAAGACTAAACACAAAACATGATTGGATAAAACAATTTAGGCTTTTAAGGAGGAAAGAAGAAAATGAGCAGTTAAAGGGGACCTCTATGCTCATCCTTATCTGAGCTTAGTTTCTCTGGTGAACTAATATGTATGTATGAATCAAACTAAGGGAATACAATTTGTACTAGGTAGTAAAATTGTTACACCATGATAAACAATAAATTCCATTCCAACTAAAAGATTTAAATGGGGTTTGATTGACTTCTTCAACATTTCAACATTTATGGCATATCTTCATTCTTCGGAAAATGATGGTCCCTGATTCATCTTATAGCTAATTCAGAAGTGGATGGACTTTAGTGCCTTGTTTTCTATTGAAGTTAAGCGGCCTTGTGGAAAGAGCCAGGTGTTTCTTGTGCGCATCCAGCACTCCATTGTCATTGTCTGGTGTGAATATGTGAATAAGGGTCACAGAATTCCCATTTTCCTAATAAATGAGTCACAGAGCATTCGTGGCTTCTCCTCTGGCTATGCCCCAATGTTGAAGATGGAAATACCCTTAAGGGTAGGTTCACACTGAGTGTTTTTAAGGAATTTTCAGGCAGATTTTTCTGCAGGCTTTTCAGCCAGAGCTAGAGGTGGATTCTGCTGGATTTAGAAATATATAGGAAGCACTTATACTTCTTACTGCTGGATTTACTGGCTTTGGCTGAAAAACCTGCAGGAAAATCTGCCTCAAAACCTCATCAGAAAATCTGTGTGTGAAGCGACCCTAACAACCAAGATTAAAATTTCAAATGGAATGCAAAAAAATTGATGAAGCTGGTGGACATCATAAAGTTTCTTAGAAGACAAGTTCTTGAACAGTAATAACTGTAAAGACCCATAGAATCAGGACCGAATCTATTTTGAAAGTTGAAACATGATATTTTTTTCCTCTCAGAATTTTAGTCTGCATTGGAAGAGAGAGGAAAATTTGAAGACCATCAAATGGTAATTAGTTTAGAATAATCTCTTAATGTTTGTATAGAACATTAGTACCACAGGACATAAAGGTTAAGTATGTACTAAACTACAGAAAGCGATGAGATGTTCTCTTCCAGGATCTAAAACATAAACAAAGTAGCAAACCAAAAGATGCAAATCAAAAGCACAATGCAAGATAAGAAAAGACGAAGGCTATCAAACAATAATCAGTTTGGAATAGCCTCGTAATGTTTGTGTAGAACATTAATACCAAAGGACATCAAGGTTAAGTACTAATAGAAGACCATTCTATGTTCTGCACTACAGAAAGAGATGAGAAGTTCTCTTTCAGGATCTAAAACATAAACAAGCCAAAAGATGTAAATCAAAAGCACAATGTAATACTAGAAAAGGAGTGATTATGTTTGTAAATAATTTTCTAGGACTACTGGGAGTTGTTCAAAGACATGTATGTAGTGTACTTGCAAATCAACGTGCAGAATTCTAGGTTACTTAATAAGCCTGACGACTACAAAAATAAATATACGGTTTCACTAACCTTGTTTGATTATGCAGAGGGAGAAAGCATTGTCTTGATGTCTGAGGCACTCTGAGTAGCTTTCATCTGTACTCTGTAGATTGTGCTTATATGAGAAAATCAATATTACAAGACAGGATTTGTTCCAATATGTAAATACAAAACAGTTCCACTAACTATTTCTACCTTTCATTTTCTGCCATTTGTGGTGCTTCCTACAGCAGAGTAAATGCTAAATCCATTACATCGATTCGGGGAGAAACTAATAAGGCTTTTTGTTACATCAAGAAAATACAAGGAGATCAAACAAGTCTAAAATTATAAACGAGGGCGGCAGTGTCAGAGACAATTAGGTGAACATTACTTACAGTAAACTGCTTGGTAGGTAGAAGAAAAAAGTTCAAGTGCTGGACACTTTAAATGTAAGGAATGTGAAATTTACAAGAATTTTTGTATACATGACACAGGCAGAATGAAGTCCTGACATCTGAGAACATAATAGTGTCATTTTTTATTTAAAAAAAGGAATAATGTGTGGAATAGAAAGCGCAGGATTCATAAAGACAGTATTTGTTATTGAAAAGCAGTCTGTAAAGAAGAATGTACATATGGGATGGTATATATGGTACAAAATATATCATATAGATACCTGTTCAGAAAAAGACGATAACTAAGGATTGCTTCACCCTTTACTATCTACTTGACTGATTCTTACAGTTGGTGGAAACTGATGGGAGCCCCACTGGTCTCAAA
This sequence comes from Bufotes viridis, assembly GCA_033119425.1. Taxonomy (NCBI): domain Eukaryota; kingdom Metazoa; phylum Chordata; class Amphibia; order Anura; family Bufonidae; genus Bufotes; species Bufotes viridis. The sequence goes on from CM065596.1 coordinate 33,206,492, forward strand.
TTCTGAGAACATAAAGTGGGCTCAAATATTCATGTTGATCCTCTAATTCTGACTACAAATCGTGTCCTTTGTAGTCAGGTTTAGTAGAATCTACTGTTAGGCTTCACAGCACAAGACTATTTTCTCAAATGACTAATCTACTCTTAAATGTCACATAGCAACTACAGTGAATGTGAATTTTAATCTCATAAGAAGGGCTAAGGAGGTTCTACAGCCTAGCTTGGGGAGTGGAAAGAAATGGATTACTTCCGCGTGGGAGTGGACACGTTGACACAGCAGGAAGGCGAGAAAACTGTTTAGTTTGTGCAATTTTCATTGTAAAGGTGGTGATGCTGGTAGTGGGGGTACTTATTACTAACAGTCCCCTTAACATACCCCCTTAATTATACGGATACTGCAAAATTTCCCCATAAGTTGCATTATATTTAGAGATGAGCGAATCGAAGTTGACGAAGTGGAATTCGATCCGAATTTCAGGAAAAATTCGATTCGCAAAAAATCCAAATTTTCTGGCACTTCGTGGTAACAAATCACATTTTTGCCTAAAATGGCTGCTGCACGTGTGAGGACATGGAGCAAGGAACTCTGGGAATGTGAGATCACCCATAATGCCATGCATGCAGCCAATCAGCAGCCAACCCTATGGCCCCTTTCACACGAGCAAGTTTTCCGCGCGGGTGCAACGCGTGACATGAACGCATAGCACCCGCACTGAATCCTGACCCATTCATTTCAATGGGTCTGTGTACATGAGCGTTGTTTTTCACGCATCACTTGTGCGTTGTGTGAAAATCGCAGCATGTTCTATATTCTGTGTTTTTCATGCAACGCAGGCCCCATAGAAGTGAATGGGGCTGCGTGAAAATCGCATTGCATCCGCAAGCAAGTGCGGGTGCGATGCGTTTTTCACTGTTGGTTGCTAGGAGATGTTGTTTGCAAACCTTCAGTTTTTTATCACGCGCGTGAAAAACGCGTCAAAACGCATTGCACCCGCGCGGAAAAAACTGAACAACTGAACGCAATCGCAGGCAAAACTGAATGGCTTTGCCTGTGAAATTGCACAGTTTTCACTGAACGCATCCGCAACGCATCCGAACCTAATCCGGACACGCTCGTGTGAAAGAGGCCTATGATGTCACAGCCCTATAAATAGCCTCAGCCACCTTGGATTCTGCCATTTTCCAGTGTACTTAGTCCCGGGAGAGACATCAGCAGGCGCTAGGGACAGTGCTAGAAAAAACTTCATTGTGCTAAAAAAAATGGTTTACAAGTTCAGGGAAAGATTACTCAAGGTATTGGGAAAGGATAGGGAGGAATCATTCCACAGCATTTATGTTGAGCAGGGCTCAGTAGGGGAGGTTACAGCCTGGGTAATAGAAAAATAGTAAAACTTAACATTTACTTCAAAATTTAAAATAAGTGTGCCTCAAACGTCAGCATACCAAACCTAATGTGCTCACGCCTCAAATAAGATTAAGGCGGGCACACAGCCATCAACATAGGGCAATTGAGCCCCAACAAACCTTAGTGTGTAGAATCGGAAAATGGTCCAGGGGTCACAGTGACTGGGTACAAGGTAAGTATAGTAGTTGGCCCTGGTAAGACCCTACTTGACCTAATATTCCCTAGTCCTAATAATAGTGTCCTACCCCGCAAGGGATAGCACCATTACCGGAGCCTGTCCCTGGATACACTTCCCCTAATAGAGGCAGAAGACCGTCCCAAATACACACATAAGAAATGTTCATGAATATGTCTCATCAGAAGTATATTACTCCATGCAATATCGAACTTTAGCCTACATATAATGTCCCGACGCGTTTCATCTGTTGTCGGCTACATCAGTGTCCCTTGGAATCTTCAGGGGACTTAGGGCCACTGATGGATATTGGAGTGCCCAATATAAACTGGGTTCCTTTTCTGAGTGACCTAAAGTGGCGTATGGCCCAAATTGGTCATGTGGAGCTCCCGGGGGACCGGTGTGTCCCATGCGCCGGATAGATGTGCTGCGCTCTCTCTCGAGAGCCTTTTGTGGAGTGTATAGGTAGAAAAAAGAAAAATATATTTGCCGTTCAGCAGTGCAGTTATATGTTCTAAACACTTTTTGTCGTGTATTAGTGGCAAAAGTAAAATATATTTGCCGTTCAGCGGTGCAGTTATATGTTCTAAAGCCCTTTGATGTGTGTATTAGTGGGGGGAAAAATGGCTTATTAGCTGTTGTGTGGTGAAGTGAGAAAATTACAGACTTTTTTGGGGTGCTTTATTTATTTTTTATTTATTTATTTATTTGATCTAAAAGTATGTCAGACAGAGAAGTGCCAGGCCCTGCTCAGGGGAGTTGCATTGCCTAAATGTTTCTGGCACAGGCACTGGTCGCAGCAGAGTAAGGGGCCGTTACAGCAGGGGTCACTTCGAGAGCCCTGAGCTCCCAGTGTCAGCTATCGGTCATGTCTTGAAGGCAACCCAGCGGTTCTTGAATGGTTGACCCGGTCATCCACTTCATGCCAGGTGACATCAGACACCCCCAGCTAAGAGTCTGTAAGTTCTTCAGACACAACCCTTAGTTGGCATGGCCCGGGAGCAGGCCCTGTGCCTTCACCTGTCTTCAACCTGCCTCTGTCCTTTTCTGTTCCCTGAGCCAGAGAAGTATTGTATGCTGTGTGCTCAGCTCCACTATACAGTGAGGACGAGCTACTGGAAGCCAAGATGTGGAAGAGACATCTGCAGCTTCCTCCACTAGGCGGGCAAGAAGTGATGAGGAGAGTGGCATGGGAGCTGGTGTTACGAGCGGTCACGCTCCTGACCCAGAGACGTTTGAGGAGGACATCAGTTACGTGCAGACAGTACTCGATGATGATGATGTAGCCGATCGCACTTGGGAGCCGGGTGACGAAGGCGCTTCATGATCATCGGGAGAAGAGGGTGGCAGCTTGCCCGTGAGGCAGCGGGGGTGACAGCAAGTTGCTAGCGTGGCTGGGAGTCAGCAGGGTGGCAGCAGTGGGGGGTCGGTAGCCAAATGTGCCTGGGGTAGAAAACCTGCTTCGCAGGAGCCTACCCGCCTGGGAATTAGCAGTGCATGGGTTCACGGAGGAAGCAGCGATATTAGTCAGTCAGTGCGTACTGTTGGAGGTAAAATCACCTACTTAGTGATTTTGGCATATGTAGAATCTGTGGACAGAAGGTGGCACCACAGCCCTGCGTCAACATATGCATCGTCCCCATAAAGTGGACTGGGAGAACCGTTGCTCCAATGTGGTAGTCCAGCCTGCCGCAGTAATAGCTGCATCACCCAGTGGCACGCAGCCAATTTAAGGCAGTCAGCCGAAGGAAGCTGTCTGTCGTTCCCATCATCTGCTGGTCCTGATGCTCCCCCTTCTCCTACTCAGTCATTCCCTCAGCAATCGATCACCGAAGCGATTACCAAGAGACAACAGTATACATGCACTCATTCAACGCCGCAGAAGCTGAACGTGCTCCTTGATAGTGCTGCAGTCCCTCCCTTTCCAAGTGGTGGACTCTGCACCTTTCAGAGAACTGATGGCTTGTGCCGATCCAAGGTGGAGAGTCCCAAGCCGTCATTTCTTTGCCAAAAAGGCAGTACCAGCCCTACACACACATGTAGAACAGAAGCTGGGCCAGTCCTTGAGCCTGTCGGTGTCTGCCAAAGTGCATAGCAGCGCCGACCTGTGGAGCGGTAACTACAATTCAGGGACAATACATGTCCTTTACGGCCCACTGGGTGAATGTGGTTCCTGCACAGCCACACTAGCAACTTGTCCAGGTGACGTTGCTTCCGCCTCCACCTTCTCATGCCATTGGTCCTGCGACAATGTCCACCTTTGCCTCCTCATCCTCCACCGTGTCCTCAGCCTCCACTGCAGGAACAATGCACAGTGCCCCTTCAGCATACCATATGTGCAGGGCACGGTGGTGTCACGCTGTTCTGCACCTCATTTGCCTGGGCGAATGGAGTCACACAGGGGAGAAACTGTTCCCTGTCCTTCATCAAGAAATCGAATCCTGGCTTTCTCTGCGACAACTTAAAATTGGAACTATGGTGACCGGCAACGGGAAGAACATGGTGTCGGCGCTGTGTCAAGGAGGGCTGAGCCATGCGCCCTGCATGGCACACGTGTTCAATCTGGTTGCCAAGCAGTCTACCACCCATCTGCAAGACATCCTAAAAATAGCCAGGAAACTTTGCATGCATTTCAGCCACTCGTACACCCCAAAGCAGATCCTCCTTGAGCTGCCGCGGCAGATTACTGACCAAATGCTGACCATGTGAAGGCGAATGCTCAACAGACAGGATCCGTTTTTGGGGGTTACTGTTCTGACGGATCAGAGGAAGGGCAAAATAATTATGACGTCAACACAAACTTACTGCTGACACCCTCTCCACTCTGTCAGGGGGCTGTACTTGTATAAGCCAAATAACTGAAGTAGGAACAGGTTCTGTAGACATCTATGTGGAATCAGCTCACGACGATGTAAAAGGAGTGCGCTTCTCCTTGACGCTAACATCGACCTGAAAGGCTGAGTTTATACTTGAGTTATTTGGTCAGTTTTGGCCCAGTGACTGCCCAAATAAGTGAAGTGTGCAGTGATTTTAAGAGCGACAACTGTCATCTGCATGTCATACTGACTCACAGTATTATTTTACCACCACAGCAGACTCCCTATGCGTGTTACTGCAAGGCACAGTGTTCTACACCACTATAAAGGCTCTCTGCAGCCAAGAAATAGCTGTTTTTAATGCGATTCACCGCGAATAAATTCGGATTGAAACAAATTTTTTCTGAAAATTGGGGAACCGGCCAAATCGAAAATTCGCTCATCTCTAATTATATTCTTTTCCATGGGATGGTTTTCAGTGATAATATTCCTGTCATACTAGTGGTCTAGAGTTGTTTAGCATCAAATACTGAAATTAATACTTTTGATGGTTTAAGGTTAAGAAGGGTTATTAATATATATTATCCATGGCCGCTATACAGTAGGTAAATATCTAATTCTCCGATGATCTATAATGCTTTAGTGATTAACAATTTGCACCATTTAATGTAATTTTACATATATATATATATATTTATATGTGTGTGTGTGTTTTTTTTTTTTTAACTGTATGGCACACCCAAAAATGTAAATCAAAAATAATGTTCTTTAATCACCAAAGTGATGTTTCAGTCCTCTTACTGGGAATTTTTTCAAGAACTATATATATATAGTGTATGGTAGTAAAGGATTTCTGGGCAGGAGGGGAGTTTATGGAATTTTTATCTGTTGTGTTGGAGGTTGCATGAAAAAATGGGGTAAACTTTAATTACCGTTTCTGATGAACACAACTCCGATAATGCCCCTAAAAGAATGGAGGAGGTCACTTATCTCCTACCTTGTATTTTAATAGAGTTGTCCAGGTGTAGAAAAATATGGCTGCTTTTTATCAAAAACATCACCAAACCCTCCACAAGTTGTTTGGGTATTGCAGCTCTGCCCCATTGAATCCATTGAAGTTGGGAGACAATAGCAGACACAACCTATGGACACGTATGGTGCTGTTTTTGGAAGAAAGCAACCACATTTTTCTAAACTTGGCCAACCCCCTTAAGAGTTAAAATAAATGTTTTCACTCTTCCTCATCCCGACTAGAGGACAATATCCCAGGAATTCTACATTAATTACAAATCATTAACTATTGTCTCTTTTATGAATGTCACATTTATTTGAAATATCCAGTGCTGTTCGGCTCCAGCGAATTAATTGTTTGGGTGAGAGTTGCATACATGCACATTCTAGTAATGACTGGCGATAGAAGCTCAACCTATTTTAACCCTGTACATTATTACTTGTCTACACCAGAAGCTCATGCCCGGCTCATTATAATGTGTTCACTTGACAAATTAAAGGCCATAATTATCTGATGCTTGTGATTAGCCTTTTTTTGTCAATCCGCAAGAGTAAGCTGATATCAAAGATAACACAAAAAATGAAAATGTGTATTATTGTAGATGGGTCTTAGTAGATTACTATATATATGAAATAAAATATAGCCATGGACAAAAGTTTTGAGACTGACCCAAATTTTGGTTTTATCAAAGTTTGCTGCTTCAGATTTTATGGAGGAAATTTGCATTAACTGTAGATTGTGAAGTCATTCCTTACAATGAAGATTAACTTAATAACAAAAACCCAATTTTCCTGAATTTTAGCCACAAAATGACCTTCTAACATCATTTCAGTTATCTTCTCATTAGCTTAGGACAAAGTGTTAACAAGGACAAGGCAGCTGATATCACTCTGTCATGCTGATTGAATTAGAACAGCAGACCCGTTGCTTTAAAAGGGGGAGTTGTGCTTGAAAACACTGTCTTCTTCTGTTACCTATGATTACCTCCAAGAAAACATGTGATGTCCTTGTCTTACATCAAAAGGACTTCAAGGACTTTGATGCATGGCATCTAAATCAATCATTTGGATCATCAGAACTGCAAAGATAGAGGTTCAATTCTATGAAGAAAGCTTCAGGGCATCCAAGAAAGTCCAGCAAATGGCACAAACATCTAAAGAGGATTCAGCCCAGGATTGGGTTGCCACCAGTGCAGAGCTTGCTCAGAAATGGCAGCAGGCAGGTGTGAGTGCATCTAAATTCACAGTCAGGCAAAGGCTTTTGGAGTATGGTCTGGTGTCAAGAAGGGCAGCAAAGAAGCCACTTCTCTTTTAGAAAAACATGGAGGACAGACTCACAATCTGCAGGGATTGGACTGCAGAGGTCTGAGGTAAAGTTACTTTCTCTGATAAACCCTCCTTCAGACTGTTTGGGACATCTGGAAAATTAAGTGTCCGGAGAAGAAAAGGTGGAAGTTACCACGAGTCCTGTGTCATGTCAACTGTAAAGCATCCTGAGATCATTTGTGTGTCAGATTGCTTCTCATCTAATGGAGTGGGCTCACTTACAATTTTGCTTAAGGGTACATTCACATGACAGTGAAAAAATTATGCCCATGAAAAACAGACACAGTGCAGTAGTGGAAGCTCACTACTACAGCGCTGCTCCGTTAACTTCAATAAAAGGATTGCTGTAGTAGTGGGCTCCTGACGCTAAATTTCTGGTGCTGTGTAGCTCCAGTGCTGATTTATGACGATGAAGCTACACAGACCAGCTGATAGGTGGGGTGCAAGGTGTCGGACTCCCGCTAATCACCTATTCTGGGGATAGGTCATCTGTTAACCCTGGACAACATGTTTAACCAAATCCCAAATCAATAACATCCCAACCACTGACTATGGCTGTGTATATGAAGGGGATAGTTGATTTCTGCATCAGGCTGATCAATGTGAGTCCTAATCAAACAAACATCTGAGGACAGGCTATTAATATTCTAGTAAGGGAGAACCCCTTTTTATGTATACAGGCTTCAGTGCCATGCAATGCCCCCACATGCTAAAAGATATCGGGGCAGATTTTCTAATCCTATAATCCTATAAATAGTATAGACATAGACCGTATACATCAGATTTATCCCAGTGGCTCAGGCTGGCTGGAGCACGGCTAGACACTTCTCTCTGACTCTAAACCAACTACTGGTCTGCTTACTTCATTTTTGGTTAATTCTGAAGCATAATGTGGCATCTCAGACCATTGCCATTTTCAGTAAACTATGCCTCATTCCTGTTTGGACACGAGCTTGGCAATCTAGGCACAGTGGATTTTTCAAAAACTACATGTAGATGTGCCAAATTGTGCCAAAAATTGGACCAATTTTTTCCAATTTCGACAAATGGTGGTACAAATTACGACAAGATCTAGGTGCACTCACATTAGTAACTGTGATGTGATATTAAGATGAAACTTGTGGGTTAAAGAAGCATGGTAGCACATTTACTTGCCTCTTCTGGTGTGCATAATATCAGAAAGCATTTCTCAGTCAGTATACATGAAGTATACAAAGTTCTCAGTATACATTAAGAAATATGAAACAAATATGACACAAGTAATAAAGCCAGCCATGATGCCTTCTTGCTCTCATGAATAATTTAAGAGATAGATGAGGCAAAACCAAGACATATCTTATGCAAAAAAAAAAGGAAAAGTTGAAACTAATGATGTATGCAGGCCTACTAGGAAGACTTTACCAGGGTGCCTTACTATTTGTAATATACCATTTGTATGACCATGCAATGTCACTAAAGCAGGGGAGAATCGGTACACAGAGACAATGCTCACAACACTGTTCCAGCAACGCAACAAAATGCATGGAAGGAGAATAAACACATAAACTGGCACACAATTAAAATAACTATTAGTAATGACAGCAATACACAGTTGGTAGTACAGAACTTGACTATATATGTTGATATCAATTTATTTATGACTAAGACGATACTTAAAGGGAATATGTCATCAGAAAATACCGTATTTTTCGCCCTATAAGACGCACCTGCCCATAAGACGCAGCTAGGTTTTAGAGGGTGAAAATAGGAAAAATATTTTGAACAAAAGTGGGGTCACCTTAATAGAAGTGGGATCACTTTATTATGCTAACTTCACATCTGTGTCATAGATTAAAGCAGAGGAACTCACCGGCTTCAGCACTGCTGGATGCAGAATGTCTGCCGGACCTATAATGTGGTGCATCCACAAACTGGAAGAAAGCTGCATCATATGAATGAGGTCAAAGACATGGCAAACATGTGGCATCTGTGACAATCACCAATTACAGTGCTGCTCCTATTGTTGCAAAGCTGCAACTTCCAGTATGGTAAGGCATGCTGGGAACTTTAGTGCCACAAGTTCCACATAACATGCCCAGTATAGAGGGGGTACGTTGTGCCAGTCATGTGATTTACAATGACTGTCTTGCCCCAGCATGGTGCCACTCACATGTGGTCCCTCCATACACCATATGACCAGGACTTTGCATTTTGCAGTCTATGGAGGAAGAACTATGATGTGACATCAGCTGGCATCACATGGCACTGTCACCCCTAATCATTGCCCTCCAGACCCATGGCAAGGTACAGCACAACACCCTCTGCCCTCCCATCTGTCCCCATGTACACAGCTTTGTGCCCTCGCCTCGGTAACCAGTACTAGCTCCCCCTACTGTATTACCTGCAATCACCGGCTCTTGATGGAAAATGGCTGCGGCGGCCCCTCACCCTAGGCTTTGTGTGCCGGCAGCTCTGTCAGGAGGCGGACCCACAGGCTCAATACAGCATCACTGACAGGAGACACCGTGTTCTGGTGCAGACATGCTCCTGCACTCCTATCAACTTTCTTCCTCCTCAGTCCTCCATAACAATACTTCCGGTCCCTGCCACAGACAGCCCACAGAGACGACCAGCCCCTGCATCACCATCTGCAGCGGCGCCTGGTCCCTGCCTCTGAACACCCACAGCACGTCCAGCTCCTTCTTCCAAGCAGCAGCGCGGCCGGCCCTCAGCACAGCAGATACAGTAACTTCAGAGGCCACAAGCGCAGGACATGTTTTTTTCCCTACATTCACCGCTATATTCACCCGATAAGACGCACTAACTTTTCCCCCCCACTTTGGACGAAAAAGGACGGTAACCTATTGTATATATTCAAGTTCCTATGTTTACATTTTTTTAATTATTTTTGATGTTATGTTTATTTTCCATGTCAATATCTATATAAAATAAAAATAAAAAATCCTGCAGTTTTCTTACTGGCCACTAAGCCTAACTATAGGCGTCACTTCTTGGTCTGTACAAATCACTTTACTGCAGTTGCCTGCTTATCTGTAATTCTAATCTTGCCTGTAATGATATCACCTCTGTGTATAGATAATACAGGATCCTTCATTCACAATAGGTGAGTGTAGATTGTCAGCCTTCACGGACAGGGTCCTCTTTCCTTCTGTACCAGTTTGTAACTCGTCTTGTTCATTCTTATTGCAATTGTCTATATTATGTATGTGCACCCCTTCTCATATGTACAGCGCCATAGAATTAATTTTAGCCAAGGGCAGAGTATAAAATCGAAGAAATATTATTCACCTCACTGATCTCCCACCACTACCATTCAAATACTTATCTGCTTACTGGCTGCTCTCCACTTCTTGGTCCTGGGGAAGGAAATAGCAGGAGCTGATAGCTGACTATGGCCTCGTCCACATTTCCGTGTCAGGGTCATCCGTGAAGATGTCCGTGAAGGATCCGTGGTTGGTCCATGAGTCAATTTTTAGCATCCGTGTGTCATCTGTAATTCACTGATGTTGCTCAGCTAAAAATTAATTTCCAAATGATCTCCTATTAGTCCTCAGTGAAAAACGGGCGTGAAGCGGACCCATAGAATTCATTAGGTGTGCTTGGTCCACATCACTGATCAAAGTAGTGCATGTCTCTGTGATTTTTTTATTAACCCACAGTCAGTAAAAAAAAATGCTGAAATGTGAACAGACACATTTAAGTCAATGGGTACGTGTGCTGTCACACGTGCGTACAATGCGTACAGCACACGTCAGTGAAAAACGGAAATGTGGGTGAGGCCCAAGGCAGGTCACTGCTGCCAAGGAAGCAGAGACTAGTGGATATCTGGTAAGCACAAAATTGCAGCGATGGGAAATTAACTATTTTTTTTAACAAATTCTTCCACTTAACTAATATTTTTTATCCCACGGGACAATCCCTTAAAAAGAGAAGAGTCCTAGTTTCATCTCTTAGACAAAGCAGAGATGGCTATAAAGAGTGTATCTAGCTCTGAGCATTAATAATAATAATAAGTTCAGATTAGCCTTAGGGCTCAATAGTTCCCGTTTACGGTCAATATTTAAGACTTAACATTTATTGATTATTATTAAAAGGTGTAACGAAAAACAAAAGAGAAAAGCATTTAAAATAATATATGGCCGGACACCATGTCAGAGGCACCATGAAGAGTCCTAGTTTCATCTCTTAGACAAAGCAGAGATGGCTATAAAGAGTGTGTCTAGCTCTGTGCATAAAACAGAGTATGTAATGCCTCATTTCCCCTGTGGGGGTGCTACAGAGAAATGAAATCTGGTCTAGCAATTGATATTTCCCTTACATCCTACCAGCAGCACAGATGGGGTTAACCACCCCCCGTGGACTGGCAGGACCCGCGGAATGTTTAATGAGCCCAAGACTAATAACTCAATTTAACAATTAAGTATCTCCTTAAAAGGAGGAAGTCAACCCCCAGCCCACTGTGTTTTTTTCTGTCCTCCTGAACAGGTGGACTGGGCGGTTTGTTCCCCCCTTTCTTATGGAAAGTGTGGGGAGCCTTCTTTTCGTTTGGGTAACGGCGTTGCCCTTTCCTAGGTACCTTGTCAGTTTGGCCGGCAGCTTATCTGCTGCCGGCCCCGCGCAGTTGCGCCTGGCTGGGGTATTTTGGCGGCGTCCTTGGTCCAGGATTCTTCTGGAGGTGACGCAGGGATTCTCCTTTTGAGTCACTTTCGGGTAATTCGGATGCGATTTTTTTCGCGTTTTCATTATCCCTCCCCTTCCCCCATTTTAGGAAGCTGTGTGCTCCAGTTCGGTCTCTGGCTGCATATGCTTTTTCAGCTAGCTCCCAGAGTCCTAAAATTGGTGTTGTTCCACTTGTGATGTTTTTTTCCTCCGGTCCTCAGCTGCCTCCGGTCTGTTTTTCTACCTTTCCTGCGTAGATAGGTGGTTTACAAATTGTTTTACTTGTCCCTTTTTTCCCACAGTGATGTCTTCTCCGCGGGATTCGGAAGGCAGGAAAGTGGATTCCAGGGGGAAGCATCTATCCTGCTACCATTGCAGCGGTCAACGGTTATTGTAAGCTGATCATACCTGCACTTGTGAGATTGCAGAAGGTAAACAGCTTAAAGCTGGGCAAATACCAGCTTGGGAGACCTCTGTCCTGGTAAAGAGAACTTCTTGGTCTTCTTAGTTTCTTCCTCCTCGGATGAGGAGGAGCTGACATTGTGTTTTTTCCCCCCTGAAAAGACACAGAAATTGCTCAAGTCCATCAGGTCGGGTGACCATGATGTTGACCGTGGGGAGCCTTCGGATCCCGCTAGTCGGGCACCTCGTGTCTTCAAAGCGGATGAGACCCCCTTTTCTGTCATGTTTACAGAGTGGAAAGAACCTGAAGGGTCCGGTTTTAACAAAGAAGTTTAAATCCATGTTCCCGATGGCTAAACCCTTGGTGGATTCATGGAGATCCATTCCCAAGGTGGACATGGCTATTGCCAAGTTGTCCAAGCGCACTCTGGTTCCTGCAGACGATGGGTCTAGCCTGCAGGTCCCCCTTGCAGAGTGCACACTAAGAGCGGGGTCATACGGCAGCTGCGGCTTCCGCTTCCACAGCCATAGCGGCTTCAGAAGTCTCTACGTTCCTCTGGTCTCACCTGAATCAAATTAAAGTTGACGTGAACCAGAGGGATTTTCCAGGACGACATACTGGCTGCCTTCAAGACCATCAACCTGGTTATGGACTTCTTGTGCGATACCGCACAGCTCCAGTTGAAGCTAGCGAGGGAGCCTCCCCGCTAGCTAAGCAAGCCCTGGGAACGAGGCCAAACACAGATCCTTGCTCCCGAAGCTAAGCAGCAGGTCTATGGCTGATAGGAGACCAAGTGCGCCTTTGGCACCCTGTGACAAATACTATCAAATGATGTCAGGGGCCTTTATTTAGCATGCAAAACAATAGCTGAGTCTCAACACAGCAATCCAAAGTGCAAAGCTCCCTGGGAAACAGTAATATGCAAAATAAATTTAGCATGGCCCTGGGGTCGGCGGCCCATATGCCTTTTTGGCTTAAGCCTTGGGTCGCTGACAATTCCACAAAAGGAAGGTGAAGTTTCGTATAGAAACCATCAGGTCAGTACTTCACGTCCTCAATCCTGGAGACGTGATGGCAACCCTGGACCTTAAGGATACATATCTGCACATCCCGATCCATCCTGCTTCCAGAAAGTCTCAGGATCACGGTCCAGGTGGCTGGTGTCGTCAGGCATTTTCTGTTTGTTGCCCTTCCCTTTGGCATTTCTTCTGGTGGTTTTCCGTTGTGGTGGCTTTGAGGCTTCAAAGACTGACCATCATTCCTTATCTGGAAGACTGGCTTTAAAAAGCCTCTGCTCTAGCGGTCCTAACCCAACTTCTTCAGGTAACAATCTCCTTTCTGTTCCGCCTAGGTTGGATCATCAGCTGGCAGAAGTCGAAAGTGAGCCCGTCGACTTCAGTAAGATATCTAGGCTTCATAATCGACTCCACTGGGATGTCGTTCCAGTTGACTCCAGAACGAAGATCCCGGGTTCAGAACACGGCAAGTTCCTTTCCGTTCCCCGGCGAGTTCCAACCTGGACTCTCATGAAGATGTTGGGGCTCATGTCAGCGTCTGCGGAAGCAGTCCCTTGGGCTCTATGGCACCTCCGCCCTCTACAGTCGGAGGTCCTCTCCAAATGGAATGGCAGCCCTGCTGGGCTAAACTCCCTGTGCTCCCTGTCTTGGTGAACTCGGTATTCCCTCAGATGGTGGTGCCATCTTTTAGACGGGAAGTCTATGACCCAGCCAATCTGGGTCATATTGACTACGGATGCGTCCCAAGTAGGCTGGGACGCTCGCCTAGATGACACTCCAGTTCACGGGACCTGGTTTCCTCAGGAGTGGCTTTTTTCATCCAATCTCCGTGAGATTCAAGCTATCCGGCTAGCCCTCCTTCACTTAGCCCCTCAGATCCGGGGCAAAGCGGTGAAAGTCCAGTCAGACAATATGACTGTGGTACTTTACATCAACAAGCAGGGAGGCACGAGATCACTTCCCCTCCTGTCAGAGATCGGGTTGATTCTGGATTAGGCAGAGTTGTACCTTTCCCACTTATCTGCGATCCACATCCAAGGCTCCCTCAATATAATAGCGGCTGAGCCGCTGTCTTCTGCCGGTGGAGTGGTCTTTACATCCGGAGATATTCAAGCAGATAGTCCTCAAGTGGGGTATGCCAGAGGTGGATCTCATGGCAACAAGGTTCAATGCCAAGGTGGAGAGGGTTTGCTCCCTTTACAGGGCGGACAACCCCCTGGCGTTAGACGCTCTGTCAATATCCTGGAGGTTCAGGCTGGATCAGGCCTCGGTGATAGCCATCATACTGTTTTGGCCGAAGAGATCCTGGTTTACCTAGCTCACCCAGTTGAGTCGAGGACAATATTGGAGGCTCCCCCCACAACAGACCCTGGTGTCGTGGGACACTCACCTCTGCTCAGATCTGCACAGATTCAACCTGACAGCCTGGAGGTTGATCAGTCCCTTCCTAGAATAGTAGGGCTTTCAGAGTCGGTCCTGAGAATGCTGTCTCATTGTAGAGCGGACTCTACCAAGAGAGCCTACTCTCGTATTATGAGGATATTCTCATCCTGTTGCACCTCAACTGAGGTGGCGTCTGCACATCTGCCCCTCTCCGCTATCCTTCAGTTCCTGCAAGACAGCCTTGATAGAGGCCTTGCCCTTCTACTCTGAAGGTTCAAGTTTCAGCCTCCTCAGCTTGCCTTAACAGGCTTTTTTCTCAGGACCCGCTGATCAAACGATTCCTTAAAGGAGCTGAAAGATTAAAGCCTACAGTACTGAGACCCATTTTTCAAGGTGATTTATCAGTAGTTCTCAGGGGGTTAGCATCTCCCCCCTTTGAACCGTTAGAGGAGGTGGACATCAAGTTCGTCACTTGGAAGTTTGTGTTTCTCCTTGCAGTGACTTTGGCCAAGAGGGTCTCTGAGCTTCAAGCTCTCTCAGCACATGAGCCCTATACCATTTTCTTACATGACCGGGTCCTTCTTAGATTCCTCCCGTATTTTAGGCCTAAAGTTACTTCCTTCCAGAACATCAACCAGGTGATATCCCTCCCGGTTCTGTCGACATCTACCACCTCCTCCTAGGAACCTTCTAGACATCCTCTGGACGTCTCGAGATGTCTCCAAATCTATGTGGATAGATCAAGGAATTCAGGAAAGATGAGAATCTGCTAATCGTGTTGCTGGTAAGTTTAAAGGCTGTAAGGCATCCAAACCTTCCATCAGTCGGTGGATTGAGGAGGCTATTAAGGAATCCTTTGTTCCCAATCTCTGGACCATCCGGTATTCGTGAAGGCCCACTCTACTAGAGCTGTGGCTACTTCTTTTTCCGAGAGGAGTCTTCTGCCTCTCAACATGATTTGCAAAGCTGCCTCCTGGAGCTCTGAATCGACATTAATCTCCCATTATAGACTAAATGCCAGTCTAGCTGAGTTTTCGGCCTTTAGGCAGACTATTCTTATTTCTGCTAGGCAGGAAGGCCCTCCCTAGGGGTTTCTTCTTGCTATCTCCCCATCTATGCTGCTGGTAGGACGTAAGGGAATCGTTAATTTCTAATGATAATTTGTTTTCCCTTAGTCCTAACAGCAGCACACAAATTTCCCACCCTAGTAAGTCTAGTTTTTTTCTTACTATAAACACAGAGGGCTGGGGGTTGACTTCCTCCTTTTAAGGAGATACTTAATTGTTAAATTGAGTTATTAGTCTTGGGCTCATTAAACATTCCGCGGGTCCTGCCAGTCCACGGGGGGTGGTTAACCCCATCTGTGCTGCCGTTAGGACTAAGGGAAAACAAATTATCGTTAGAAATTAACGATTATACTGGTGATGTTCAGTGTATTACCAATCAGGGTAGATAATAAAATAACCAAATTGCCCTAATTTTCAAATGGTATATAACTAATTCTAACAACATTTTAAAGTTGTAATAAGGTTTCATACTATTCTTTAAGAATATAAAAAAACGCTACTTTTTCTTCTACATATGTATCTAGGTGCATAGAAATATTCACATTAAAGTAAGTCATGTGCCAACTGTTTAATAAAGAACATATAAAAAATAGTCACTACAAAGTGTAATAAAAAAAAGAACAGAACAAATACAATTTTAAATAATTATGATCTGTTGAGGTTTGAAAGCAGTATCAGTGATATACTTCCTTTGGAATTAGACATTTTTGACCTCCAGTACTTTTAGGCCTGTGTGCATAGCAATTTCCCTTTGAATTGTTCTACAAAGAATGTTTAGTGATTGAAGTAAAGCATTATAAAATATACATGCTGGTCAGTAGTATGCCACTGTGCCTGGATCTAAAGTGGAGACACTTTGATTAAGAGCTTTCTAGAGATTTACTGAGTATTGCCAATGAATAAATCTTACAGATTTTATATTAAAATCATTAAACCTCCCCTTACATTTATTTCATTGTTGTGCAGACAGTCTATTTGTCTTTCAACATCTACCTTATCTATAGTAACCAAAGAAAAGCAGCAGTACAGCTGATAAATGTGAACAGGGTGCAAAATCCTCTTGGGAATTTAGGCAGTTTTTCCAGGTATATAATCCAAAGACGAGGCAGCACTCCAGCTTTAGTGAGAATGTAGGTGACCCTCTTTATTCCCCAGGCACCGTTTCAGTCCACACAATGAGACCTTTGTCAAGCCTTATCTATAGAAATGAAAAGGCTTGAAATTTTTGAAGAAAATATTCCGATATTTAAAGGGCTTTCAAGACGGTGATACAGAAGTTAGGCGGCGTTCACATCACCTTTTTATTTTACAATCTTCTGATCCATCAGAAGAACAAACAAAAAAACAAGAACCTGTAAATAAACAGATCCTGTGTATCAGTTAGGGCGGGTTCGCATTTGCGTTATGGAATTCCATTATAGGTTCCATAACAGAGTTACCCTACATGTACACGACAGTGTTTTTTTGCGGCCTCCGTTCCGTTTTTTTTGCAGATCTGATGGTTTCCCATAGGTTGCAGACCCATTCATTTCATAGAACATGTCGTATTCTTGTCCATTTTGCGGACAGAGATAGGCATTGTTACAATGGATCCGCCAAAAAAACGGAAGATGTCCGTATCTGCAATTGATGGACCACAAAACACATACAGTCATGTGAATATAGCCTTATAATGGAATATAACTGAATTTTTGGACGGAATGCAAAATGGAAGCCTTTAAGAGACATACCGTTTTGCTCCATCCTAATACATGTCTATGGGGACACATAACGATTCTGTTTGCTTCCATTATACATTACGCAAAAAATAGTCCTGTCTAATCTATAAGGGAATTCCATAACGCAAATGCGAACCCGCCCTAATGCATATCTGGCATCCATTTGAGCCATTTCCGTCTGAGATCCATTTTTTTAGACGGAAAAATGTACTGCATGTAGAACTTTTTTTCCATCTAAAAAAAACAGATCTCAGACAGAAATGGCCCAAGCGGATGCCAGATATGCAAATCTGATGCACGGGATGCATTTTTTTTTAACAAGATCTTTTTTTTTTTTCTGTTCTTCTGACGGATCAGAAGAATGGAAAATGAAACGGTGATGTGAACTCCCTCTTAGCAGTTCACTTTACCGGCTTCATTTAAAAAGGGGTTATCGTGAGACAGCCCCTTTAACCTGATATCTGTGATATTAAAGCTAAATATGTCACTGAAGCTAAACACTATCTATATATATAAAGATGGACGTATATGTGTATGTATGTGTGTATGTATGTATGTTCCGCGATCATTTAAAAACGCAACCATCATATTCAATGAAACTGGGTATGCACATCCCTTGCTACCTGGAAAGAAATCTTGTGGGGGTCTCAGCTCTCTAGGATGTACCGTTCCTGAGATATTCCCAAAATATGACCTGCATTAGCAAATACAAGCCTGCAAGTCTTTCACTCATATCCCAACTGCCATACACACGGTCACATGTCCCTTATAGAATCTTGCAGGCACTTAGTCTCCACATACACACAGCTTTACTCCAGGTTTCCATAAAACCCCCCCCCATTTTTCTTCATTGCTGTAGGTCAGCCTCAGACTAGGGCTACACAACACATAGGGCCTTTTTTACACCTGCTGGGAGGGAGGACAAACTGAGCTACTATAAAGAAATCCTATGTAGTCAGTTGATCGGCTGCTTATCTGCACCATCGTCCATCCTCTCGCAGGTCCGACTGGGGGGGCCCTTTGCACTCACGTTCCACTGCAATGGATGCTGGGGAGGGGTGGGGTGGTAGGAGCAGTACCAGCTCTATCAGCAGCAGCCTGAGTCTAGAGTCTCTGATGAGCAGCTTTCTTCACCCGCATAGTGAAGAAAGTACTCACCAGCAGCAGCAGCTAGACCTTGAGCAGGACCTGAACCAGCAGGTGGTGACATACTTGGACAACTGGGCAGCCAAACTGGATTTGTGGCCGCAACTAGCAGAGTTTTCCCTGGAAAAGCTGTCCTGCCTGGCTAGCATTGTGGCATCAGAGTGGTTGTTTAGTGCGGTGGGGGCCATATTTACCCCAAGAAGAACTCGCCTGTCCACCCAAAATGGGGAGAGACTGACCTTTGTCAAGATGAATCAGGCGTGGATCAGCCAGGATTTCCACCCACCAATGCCTGTGACTGCCCAAATAAGTGAAGTGTGCAGTGATTCTAAGAGCGACGCCTGTCATCTGCATGTCATACGGACTCGCAGTATTATTTCACTACCAAAGCAGACTCCCTATGTGTGTTACTGCAAGGCACAGTGTTCTACACCACTATAAAAGCTCTCAGCAGCTCGGAAATAGCCTTTTTTTTAATGTAATTCACCGCAAATATATTCGATTGAATTACATTTTTCCCGAAAAATTCGTCTAACCTGCGAATCGAATTTTTGAAAAATTCACTCTTCTCTAATAGTTATATAGTTAATACGGTTGAAGAAAAGACATAAGTCCATCAAATTCAACCAAGGGATAGTTGGGGACGTGAATCCCAGAAGGAAGGGATACTCAGATTTCTACACATTTTCATAAGCATTAAAGCGAACCTGTCACCTGCATTTCACTTAATAAACTATCAAAAGTACCTTATAGATCATCCTCATTGTGTTATCATACAGTCTTGTCCCGCTTTTCTGCCATGTATATGCATGAAAAAATCGCCTTATAAAGTTCTCTTCTCCAGCTCCACAAGTCACGATAGAAGTCAAGGGGGCAGCCCTTCCCTCACTCCAGGCTGTAACTCCCCTGCCCTAACAACGCCTCTATGCAGTCTAATTGACACCCGGCTCAGTCACCGGGACCGCACTTGTATAGGCGGCGCCAGCGCCGTCGGCCTCAGTAGCAACGCGATCCCGTCTATCGCGCGGACTCAAGCGTGATACTGTAACTGTGACTGAGCCGGGTGTCAATTAAACTGCATAGAGGCGGGGTTAAGGCCGGGGAGTTACAGCCTGGAGTGAGGGAAGGGCTGCCCCCTTGACTTCTATCGTGACTTGTGGAGCTGGAGAAGAGAACTTTATAAGGCGATTTTTTCATGCATATACATGGCAGAAAAGCAGGACAAGACTGTATAATAACACAACGAGGATGATCTATAAGGTACTTTTGATAGTTTATTAAGTGAAATGCAGGTGACAGGTTCGCTTTAATGTCATTTACTTTTAAGAATTCATCTAAGCCCTTTTTTAAAACTGTCCTTTGTTCCTGCTGTGACCACGTCCTGAGGTAGTCTATTCCATAGGTTCACAGTTCTTACAGTAAAGAAAATGTGAAGCCTCTGGAGACTGAACTTTTTCTTCCCCAGTCAGAGGCAGTGCCCCCTTGGGTATTTTACTTGGAACAGTTTTTCACCATATTTTTTGTATGGCCATTTATATATTTGTATAGGTAATTTATGTCCTCCCTTAGACATCTCTTCTCAAGACTAAATATATTTAATTCTTTTAATCTTTCTTCATACCCTTCATGCAGCTTATCAGTTTAGTTGCCCTCATTTGTACTTTTTCCAATTCCAAAGCATACTTTCTATGTACTGGTGCCCAGAACTAAACTGTCTTCTTTAGATACAGTAGATATCGCATCAATCGGCAGGGGAGATGTTCTGCCTCGAAATGCATTACAGACTTGAGATTAATAAAATCTTCCCGATTAAGGAATGATGGACTTTATTCTTAGGTTGCCACATGGATTGCTCCAGCTCCTCATCTTTCTCTTTTCTATCCTCCATTGTAATCTAACAGTAGGTAGAGTAGTAGTAGTAGTAGTAGACAGTAGGAAGAAGCACTGTTTTCTTTCTAAGGTGGCAAAGTGGCCCTTTTTCCATGTCTATGTCCACCCAAAATCAAATTAATGAATTTGTCTTATCAACAAGTAAGGCCCCGCTGCTAAAGAAGTGTCCACTTGCCATTGCCATTTGATATACAGTGCTAAACATCTCACCTCGCCTTACCCAGCTGCTACACAGTGACCGGTCTGGTAGAAGAAGCAAAATCTCTATGCCAGCGCCGATGTTCAGAGCAATGCCACAGGAGGGAGACTGTCAATCCCGTGGCGGTGGTGTGGGGGTGGTATGCTTCTTCAGCTCCGGGGATAGTCTCTAGCAGGTGAATAACTCTTGTAGGTGAGACAAATCGATTTGTACATCTCTAGGTTGGACCCCACAAAACCTACCTCTACTACTTTCTACATTAACCTTCCTCTCTATATGAAACACTTCATAGATTTTTGTATATGTATCAAAAAGTGCTTTTTAATTATTGGAATATTGGGCATTTTGAAAAAGTTTCATCAGACTTGCTTACATTTCCATGCTGATGCCACTTGGGAAATTAACCATCAAATAGTAACAATCAAAAGCTAAATAATTAAATTGTTTTTACTTCTCATTGTAAGCAGATGATATTTTTAACTGCACTTTAATAATGCCATGCCCTTTATAAGCCAAATTAATGGTTTCTGCCATCCTGTTTCTGAAGTACATGTCAGCTTAATTAAACTATTAATGGCTGGCAAATTTTTAAGTACTCTATATTCTTCATTAAATTGTGTCTGCTTTACAAGAAGACACAGGAAAATATTCTAAATCCGTAACAGATTCTTGCTCTGACTAAAGTTCTCCTTGATTGTTAAAGGTTATGATGAGACACGTCTATTCTCCTTGATGAGTTGCGTCGATCACCAAATCCGTTCTCATACAAATGATTTCATTGACTGCTTTGGAAATAAATGACAAGAATCAATTTTAATATTTTGCTCCTTGTGGAAAGCTTATTTTTTTTATGTAAATGAGAAGAATGGCAATGGTGTTTATTCAAAACTGCAGTTCATGCAAAGTTTAACTTCTCTTTAATAGGATACTCACAGATTTAAAATGTTTAAAGTCAACTGACAATTATGATGCTGGCGTTTATAAGATCTCTTTAGGCCAATATATGGAATAAGTGACCCATTGTATACCAGGTGGCTAAAATGTTACTTTAATACAGCCCTTTATATTTAAAGGGAGTCTCCTTTTTTATCTGCACCCCAGCCAGCTGTACCTTTGGAGAAATCCATATATACCTGCTCCCCTATGCTCCATTCAGGCTCCCTACCTCTCTTTACAGGACTTCTGGTCCCCATCTGTCAACTTCCACACATACAAGGTTACATACATTGCTGCAGCCAATGACTGGACTCAGCAGTAACATGTCCCTAAGTGACACATGATCCAGCAATGAAGTGCCACTTGGGGACACAACACTGCTGAGGCCAGTAATTGGCTGCAGTGGTATATGTGACATTGTCTATGCAGAAGATAACAGAAGATAACAGACAGAGACCAGAAGTTAATGAAGAGAGAGCCAGGGAGCTGGAATGGAGTGGATAAGAGCAGGTTCCACTTGGGGACACATCACTGTTGAGGCCAGTCATTGTCTGCAGTGGTATATGTGACCTTGTCCAAATGTAAGTTGACAGAAGTCGACAGACAGGGAAAAGTGATCAAGTAAAGAAAGAGCCAGGAAGCTGGAATGGAGTAGAGAAGAGCCTTTGCCAATTGGGGACATGTTACAGCTGAGGCCAGTCATTGTCTGCAGTGGTATATGTGACCTTGTCCAAATGGAAGTTGGCTGAAGTTGACAGACAGGGACCAGGAGTCAATATAGAGAGAGCCAGGGAGCTGGAATGGAGCAAGTGAGTATGGATTTCTCCACAGGTGCAGCAGGTTGTGAGGCAAATAAAAAAGTAAAAAGCTAGACAAGCTCTTTACCTTTATCTCTTCTGTAGAGGTTTTTGCAATATATTTCTACAAATGACAGCTTCGTGAATAATTAGCAGCATGGCGGGCAATCTCCCCATTGGAAAACCACGGCAAATCACAGTAAAAACACATTGGGGGAGATTTATCAAAACCGGAGTGACAGAAAACTGGCTTAGTTGCCCATAGCAACCAATCAGATTCCATCTTTTATTTTCCAAAGGAGCTGTGAAAAATGAAAGGTGGAATCTGATTGGTTGCTAGGGGCAACTAAGCCATGTTTGCTTTACACCAGTTTTAATAAATCTCCCCCATTGTTTCTACCATGTGTTTTTTCTTGTGTTTTTTTTTTTTTTACACCAAATTGTCTGTATCCCGTAAACCCATTAAATCTTTTCTTCCCAGAATGCATTGGTGAGAGAACACTTCTCATTTGGATTTGGCAATACCTTCTAAGCATAGTGTTCAGTCCTTGAGTGAATGGGGCTGTATGGCAGTTCCTTGAACCAATATGACTTCGCCTCTGCCCCATCCTTCGGTCCTGCACTGTTGCTCCTGGTTATGACTCGGCCTGCTGACTTCGTATTTACCTCTGGTACCTTGCTCAGGTACCCCCTGGCCTGCCTGTACAGGCTGCCTCGTGTGCCTATACTCATAAAGAGGTAGCGACCTGGTGTTCCCCTCGGAAAGTCTATCCCCACCATCAGGGATACTGTGAAGAATGAGGGTATCACTAAGACAACGCCCTTAGAGGAGGTAGGACACGTGGCACATTGGGTTGCCACCCAATGGGTTGCCATCCCTGCACTGGGCACCATTTACTTGCAAGTATGCTATTCTGTAAAACAATAAAGTTATGGATGACACCTACACATGCTATGCATTTATCTATCGCTTCTCAGCATAATTTATAAACATCTCCATTGAGGCACTCAGTATATATGCTTTGATCAAAATGCATAGGTCCACTCATCACACACCTCTTATGAGTGGGTCCCTACTCACTTGCAACCCCACCATTTAAAACCTGTGTGGACCCATAGATTTCTATGGGTGCCATATTACAGCAATGTAAAGTGAGAAATATGTACGCAGCCATTTTACAGGGGAGTGCATAATCCCATGCTCCAAAATACTTTTATGAATCTCTGAAAAAATAAATAAAGCAGCCCCTAAGTAACATACAACTTTCATATAGTAAACCGGTATATGCAGAAGCAAATTATTAGTGTAATTAAATGTGATAAAGACGGGGCGTAGAATACTGTCAGATTTCTCGAAAGACTCTTTACTGGTTAATAAAATCCCTGATTCAGTTTTCTTTCTCTTTCTTTCTTTGGTCTTAAATCACTTTCTACTATACTGAACATATCTCGCTAGAGCTGAATCTTGTTACTATACTTTAATGACAACTTTGGCCTTCCATTGTCTATCTGATTGGAATCAATGCCAGGGCATTTGATCTTGTTCACTTTCTCACCATAATGAAACCCCTCTGTGAAGTGACAGCTATGGAATAACAAGTGGCCACAGCACTGGTGTTAACAAGAGAATGGCTTATTCAGGTAATTAGGCAGTTTTCTGGTCTGAGATCAAAAGTTGTCAATAACTGCTCTAAATAACATGTGGCTTTCTTTTAAAAATGACTCCCTGAAATGCTGGTTGTAGCAAGTGCAACATGTTACCCTTTATTAAGGTGCCCAGTCCTCATCAATAGCTGTTGTATGCAGAGAGGAAGGAGACAATTTGACAAGTTTTAGCCACAGACAAGAGCATTGTTAAAAAAAAAAAAAACATTTAGGGCATGAGCATGTGTGGCATGTCACCCTTGCTTCCTGCTGGGGGTACCAGTTAGAAAGAAAGGCCTGCTGTAGCAGAGGAACACCAAAGATAAATAACAGGGGGAACGAGAACCATAGTGCCATGCTAGGACCATTGCCAATACCCCTGTGAAGGCTTGCTAGGATGTGGTAGACTATCACTTTGCTGGGATGAGCACTAAAAAAGGCCTGTTGCATCGGCTTCTGCAGCAAATGAATGCAAAGTATATCACAGATTCAGTCGCAAAGGGGATTGCGGCCGAATCTGAAACTATTCCCTGCTGACTCCACTTTTCCAAGGTGGCGGGAAAAGAGGAAGTGGGTGGGGAAGGGGGCCGGCTGGCCCCACCTTATTTGTCATTTTCTCCACCTGTTTTTGGTGTAGAAAATCACTTAAAGTTGCACGGCCAGAGCTTAAGATATGCAGAGGCCAGCGCCTCTACATAACTTAGGTGCATCAAGCGCCAGAGCAGGGTTATTAAGACTGGCGTCTAAAATGCCGGTCTTAATAAATTACCCTAAAAGTTTTTCTCATGTGATAGAAAGGCCAGTTGAATTTTTCCCATATGTCATCTCCTTGGAAAATTGAAGCAGCATGAAGATGTCCAGGGAAAGTTTGACAAGCTGCATGGCCAGGAGACTCCAATCTAAGGCACTTGAGAGTCCAAGACATTTTTAACATTACCCAAGTATCAGGGAGGTCTCCCTTGAGACTCATGGACTATAGATATGGACTGTAAGTACTAAGAAGATGGTACCTCTACAGTAGAATCAATGTATCTTTTAGAGACTGCAACCACCATTATTTATATACCCTTATACTGGGTAAAGTAACTGCCAATTGTAAGGACATTGTGATTATGTTTTATGGAGCTATACAAGTGTGAGCGAGGAGAGAATATGGGTGTAATATTAGCCAAAATGAGGAGTGAGAGTGGAGCAATGTCAGTAGCAAGCATCAACCCAAGCACCAGGTGAGGCAGCTTGTAAGCAAAAGTTTTGAGTTCTTCTTAGTGCACAGGACCCCAGCCCAGACCAATAGGTGACGGCATTAAATCTCTGTGCCCATGCTTCTTCTACCCAGATTAAACATCCTCTCACCCCAATAGATTCTGTGCCTAGTAATAAATATAGCCCTGATAATGGTGTACTAAAAACAAACACACATTGTCTCATAGGATAGCATGTAGTAACACATCCAACTTAATGTAGGGTGGAAATAAACTTACTCACCCATAGAGGTTGTGTATAGGAGAAGATAACCAATGTAGCATATACAGTTGTGTTCAAAATTATTCAACCCCCAATGCTGTAAAGGGTTTTAGGGAATTTAGTGTAAATTTGTAATTGTGTTCAGAATGAAATCTTACATGGACTTTTTAAAGAACCGAATGCAACTAAAATGACATCAATTGTTTTTGTAATACAGTATTAAATGTTTTTTTTGTGATTTCTTCATTGACACAATTATTCAACCCCTTAAAGACGACCACTCTTAAGAACAGAGGTTCATTCAAGTGTTTTCGATCAGGTATTGAAAACACCTGTGGATGTCAAGGAGCAGCAATCAAGCAGAATAAGCCCCAATTAGGCAGATTTAAAATGACTGTGATACTCAGCTCCTTCTAGACATTTACTGTGTGTTTACAGACATGGTGAAGTCAAGAGAATGGTCCAGGAAGACAAGAGAAGAGGTGATTTCTCTTCACAGGAAGGGCAATGGCTATAAGAAGATTGCAAAGATGTTAAACATACCAAGAGACACCATAGGAAGCATAATTCGCAAATTCAAGGCAAAGGGCACTGTTGAAATGCTACCTGGTCGTGGCAGAAAGAAGATGCTGATTTCGACTGCTGTGCGCTACCTGAAGCGCAAAGTGGAGAAAAGTCCCTGTGTGACTGCTGAGGAACTGAAAAAAGATTTGTCAGATGCGGGTACTGAAGTTTCAGCTCAGACAATAAGGCGCACACTGCGTAATGAAGGCCTCCATGCCAGAACTCCCAGGCGCACCCCCTTGCTGTCTCCAAAGAATAAGAAGATTCGACTGCGGTATGCCAAAAGTCACGTGGACAAACCACAAAAGTTGTGGGATAGTGTTCTGTGGACTGATGAAAAAAAGTTAGAACTGTTTGGGCCCATGGATCAACGCTATGTTTGGAGGTGGAAGAACAAGGCCTATGAAGAAAAGAACACCTTGCCTACTGTGAAGCATGGCGGGGGGTCAATCATGCTTTGGGGCTGTTTTGCTTCTACAGGTACAGGGAAGCTTCAGCGTGTGCAAGGTACCATGAATTCTCTTCAGTACCAGGAGATATTGGATGAAAATGTGATGCAGTCCGTCACAAACCTGAGGCTTGGGAGACGGACTTTTCAACAGGACAATGATCCCAAGCATACCTCCAAGTCCACTAGAGCATGGTTGCAGATTAAAGGCTGGAACATTTTGAAGTTGCCATCGCAGTCACCAGACTTAAACCTGATTGAGAACCTCTGGTGAGACTTAAAGAAAGCAGTTGCAGCGCGCAAGCCTAAGAATGTGACTGAACTGGAGGCTTTTGTCCATGAAGAATGGGCGAAGATACCCGTAGATCGCTGCAAGACATTTGTGTCAAGCTATGCTTCACGTTTAAAAGCTGTTATAACTGGAAAAGGATGTTGTACTAAGTACTAAGATTGAATGTCACTTTGGGGTTGAATAAAACTGATAATGATGTGAGCACAGAAAAGACATTTGTGGTTATTTCATTATAAATGTTATGTTATATTTGTCTGACTTACAAGTGCCTCTTTGATTTAATTGTAAACAAGATGACTGAAATGATCAAAATCAATGTCAAACTGGCCAAAACACTCAATTTCAGTGGGGGTGGAATAATTTTGAACACAACTGTAGTAGAAAACCATGGTGCTGCCATCTTCATTTAATCACTGGTCTTAACAGATGCAATCAGGATCATCCAAGAAGAACAAAGAGCTGACATCAACCCACCATAGTGAATTTATATATCACTGAATGAGAGAAGATGTTTATTTGCCTCAAATACCTATATGATATATGACATATGGAATATGCCTCTTTTATCAGAAAAACATGTTTTACTGTTATATATTTTAAGAGAAACTAGCTTTTTCTGCATTCCAACACATACAGGTGTTGGAGGCTATTTATAATGCCCCCCCTTTGCCAGAAACTGGTGTAAAAAAAAAGTTACACAGCTAACCAATGGGGAGTGATGTGGGGGGTGACAGAGGTGGGCCATCAACCCCAGCAAATTTGTTAATATTTATGCCAGTTTTCTGACATAAATTATGATTGAAATCTACTCCACCTAGGGGTTGGGGAAAATTCCAATCTTGGCACACCAGCTGCCAGAGGATGTGCCTAATTTATGACGAGGCCTGCGCCATCCTTCAGCAGCGCACGGAACATTCTTTGATAATTGATCTCCTTCGTCTATTAATTTTCTGCTGGGTTGCCTTGGCTCCTCATTCTTCTTGGATCCTGATTGGCAATAGATGTGGATTTTTTAGACGTCTGTTGAAAACCTAAACCAGATGAACACTTAATAAACTAACCAAATGAGAAGAGGTGATTATGCATTCTGAATGGAGTTATCTTTAAAATAATGTAAAAGTCCAAGGTTGCTCAAATTACCATGGACATAAAGTAACGCTCTTTACTCCCATTGTCGTAGAATTGTCTTCATTTCCCAGACATCATGTCATTCAATTTTGTTACAAGTAAATTAAATCTAGCAAGACATAATAGTTTATATCTGCTTGTAAATTCAAAGCATTTTCTGGTGCCAAGAAACTTCTAGTCTTCACTTTAAAGTAACAGATTAAATTATCGAAGAATAAAAAAAGCATGGTAACGTCTTCTTAAATCGTTCGACAACGCTAATTTCTTAAGATTGGTAAATGAGTTATTGACCTGTTCATTAAAGTCATCTCACAGTAGTTTTTGTTTACTTTCTTGTTGTTGCTCTTCACCTTTTGAATTGAGAAATGCAAAAAAAAAAAAAAAAATGCCAGTCTTTTATGGGAGGCAAGAAAGGAGACAGTTCTTCATATATAGATTCCCTGTCTTTGGAGTCTTTTTTGATGGGCACAAGTTATAATGGATACAAAACTGTATGGGGCATAGCAGACATGATGTACGCTCTACAGGAAATCTGAGTCAATGAATCATAAAGGCAGACTCCAGCAGAGGCCTTAGAGTTTGAACAGACTGCTAAGAGACAGAAAAGCAGCTTATATGGCTTGCTTTCATATGGCAAGTTCGCATAAATTAGGAAGGAGAGAAATTGTTTAAAGAGATGAGGGGATGCTGCAGGCTACCTCGAGCGGGCAGACAGCCAGGATCCTTGCTGCTCATCATGCAGTGAAGATACTATCTTGCCATACAGCAATACTAATTATCCATTTAATCTTGGGCATTAATGAGCAGATTTTCAGTTTGCTTTTGAGAATGGTTTTGTTTTATATTCAGTGACTTTCTACTTCCTTCCTACTTCAAGCCCACTCTATATTAAATTGAAGAGTGTGCTTGTGCCTATGTACGTGTGTATGTATGGGGCAAAGCTCACTATGCTGTAGCTAAAAGGAGAAAAGTATTGTGATAGGAGGAATGAACATATAGACGTACCTACACTACATAAAAAGTATCAATAATCTACAAAAACAACACAAGAATTTTTAACACATGCGTGGTAAGTTCACATACTGTATAATGTGCAGTGGTGCTTGAAAATTTGTGAACCCTTCATAATTGTTTATATTTTTGCATAATTTGAGCTAAAACTCCATCAGTTGTTTATACAAATACTATAACTAGATAAATAAAACCAAATTAAACGAGTAAGTGAAAAAAATATTACGCTTGGCCATTTATTAATTTATTCACAAATGATTCAATATCACATGTCTATGAGTGGCAAAAGTATGTGAACCTTTGCTTTCAGTATCTTGTGACCCTTTGTGCAGCAATAGCTGCAACTAAATTTCTGGTAGTTGTTGATTAGTCCGGCACATCGACTTGGCGGAATTTTCGCCCATTCTTCTATATATAACAGCTTCAGCTCTGCTATGTTGGTGAGCTTCCTCCCACTGCTTGCTTTAGGTCCTTCCATAACATTTTTATTGGATTAAGGTCAGGACTTTGACTTGGCCATTCCAAAGTATTAACTTCATTCTTCTTTAACCATTCTTTGGTAGAACAACTTGTATGCTGAGGGTTATTGTCTTGATGCATGACCCATATTCTGTTGAGATTCAGCTAATGGACAGATGTCCAGACTAGTGTTGATCGAGCATCAAAGTGCTCATGTGCTCGAGTAGAACACTTTGCGATGCTTAAGTGCTCTACCGAGCACCCGAGCACAATGGAAATCAATGGGAGAACCCAAGCATTAAACCAGGTACCCCTGCTTTGAAGAAGCAAGGGTGTCTGCCGTTGTTTGGGTGTCAATAAATCCCACATTTTCTACACAAGTCCGGAGTGCTGACTGCTCTATTTTTGTTATCTCCTGCTGATCCCTTGGTCCGGGACCCTACAGTGATTTGCACCTGGCATCCCAAGGAGTGCTGCTATTCATTACTCTTGTATATATATAAATATATATAAATATGTGACTTCTACTGTATAGGAATACTTACTAGTAGTAAGTTTATCTTTATCTACTTTTAGGACTTGTAAGAAAATCAAATGTAGTTTTGGATCAAATAAAAAAAAAAGAGATCTGAAGATCTGAAAGGTTCACAAACTTTCAAGCACCATATATAACATACCTGCAAGCCAAGCATTCAGATAGCCAACAGTTATGTCTCCAGATTCACTGAAAGTACATGTGAATAGGGGAATACACCACTGGTATACTGCTTTGGCAGATCCCTATAGGAACAGATGTGTACTTCGTGAACTGGTTAGGTACACTGTCTTGATACCGTATGGTGCACAAAAATGACCTTGAAGCGGATGGTTAGATGTATGTTCTTTTATTGGATGACTACGCGTTTCGGAGTTTATACACTCCTTTTTCAAGTCTTAGGGGGCCGAGCGGTCACAGGAACTATGGATCAAAAGGAGATCTTCTTTGATATTGCATCAGTGTGAGCATCCAGCGCTCTTCCTGGTCTTTCTGCCTTGCTGTTCTGTGACCCGATGTCGCACACCATGAGGTCACAGTGCGCTGATGTCATCACGCTTTGCTCAGGTCACATCACAGCGTGAGGAGCCTGAAGGAGAAGACCAGGGAGCGGTGAATACAGAGCCCACACAGGGAGCACTGCATTCACCTCTTCCCGATTGTACTATACTAATGAGCACTTCTATAATGGAACTACTCTTTAGTAATTGTCCCATAAGATGCACTGACACCCCCGCAACCTACTTTGGGGGGGGGGGGGGAGTGAGTTTTATAGGGTGAATATATGTATGTTTTTTCTGTGGATTAATTTTAAATATTTTATATATCTATAACAGAATTCTAAAATGATCATGCTATTTGGCTTAATTTCTTCATTTGTTATTAGACCATCTGATATTTAGTTTGCAACCTGTTCCTATTTGCAGACTTTTCTCATGTTGACATGTCCCAGTAACACATTCAAGTTCTATATGTCCAGGATGTTGCCGTCTCCCTCCTGCAAACTTGTGTCTGTTATCTTCCCTATCCGCAGTCTGTGTGAACTGTCCTTGCTGGATCCTTTCCCCTCTCCATACCTATCTGCCGTGTACAACCTCCCCCCCCTCCTTGCCCCTATCTCAAACACTGACAGAAGGGAAGGGGAACCCGAAGAGCCCTCAGAAACAGGAGTAGTGCTGTAATGGATTTATGTCAGATTCAGCAGCTGCAGCTAGGGGAAAGACTTGCACAAAACTCTGCAGCAGAAAAATTGTAGTCAGTTTTAATAAAGACTATTTAGATAGATACTTAATTTTGCATTTAGTAATCAAAGAACAACAACAAAAATATATGGTACACAACCAACTTTAATACTTATTTAGAATTCTCCTGTAACATACCGTACTCACCTGGACACGCTCCAGTATTAGGAGACATGGCCATTTGGCCATTCAGGGTGCTCTGCTGACCAACAAATCAGAGTGCTAGGCGTAATATACGTATTCTAAATGTAATTGCTGCAGTGCTGGTTATTGGTGTATTGTCCGCTGTGCCATTTCTCTCGCCTTGTTATATTGATTACAATTTTTTGTCCTAAATCATTCTTGATCTTGTTTTGTGGATTAATCCTTTCTTTCTGCTATTTGGATGTTCCTGACCCTCTGTTGTATGTGTTTTGTTTGCCATTCAACATTCCTGTAATCCATACAACCTCTCCTGGCTTTGACCCTTGGTTTCTATCTGACTTAGCTCCTGCCTGATCCTTAGACAACATCTGCTATCCAGCTGACTTTGTATTCTTCTTGACTTTGTCCTTGCCTCTCCAACTACCAGTTGGTGAGTATGTAACACCCAAGAGTGGTGTTATCACTCCTGCGCCCTGCTACTGTCTTTAATGGACTAACATAAATGTAATCTATGTATTCTGTTCCAGATTCACCACAATGTGCATCTATAATATTGTTATGCAACTGTTATACATGTAATATGCCTGGTTCACCAGCAGGTGGCAGCAAATATGGCAGAGCTATAGTTACAGAGAATGGAACTTACCATTGTCCCCTATTTGGGCTGAAGTGGGACAGTCTTGCTTCCTGCCGGAACGATGGGGCAGAAGTATTCAGTTTGTTCCAGTGTTCCCTAGACAGGGAAAGGGAGTGCAGGGACAGTCACTGCCTGATGTGCCCACGCCAGCCAGAGCACCCTAAGCTCTGCTAGCCATGGAGGCAGAAGCTTGGAAGCCTCAGGAGCCAGAATAATAGTTCCTTGCCTGAAACTAAGTCAGACTAAAGAGTGGAGTGCAGCATAATGAAGGAATCAAAGCTATTAAGCTAACCTATCAACACAGCAGAGAGAAAGAGATAAAGCAGAGTTGAGTTTGTCTGCCAGTTCATGCTAAAGCATGCTGGAACCAAGTTTGAAGAAATGTTTATTCAAGTAAAGCTGCCAATGAATTTCATCTCAAGGTCTGAACTCTTATTCTTTTATTCCTCAATTATTTTCCCTTTTTATTGCTTTGGAGCCAAAGCCTGGGGTCCAGCTGTATCCAGGAAGGAGCACCGTGACACACATAAAGAGACATTTAGGTCGCACTACACCACTCGGCATTCCTACTAAACCTGGGACACGATAGGAGGATTCTGGGGGGAGGCGTCCCATTGCACGTACTTTTGGAATTGCAGCTTGAGGAAACTCCTGCAATCAAGTCCAACCTTTGTCACTACGGCAAGATGGAAGACTGGACTTCCTTTAGACTCCACACCTTAGTTTAACATGTGCAAATATGTCTACTATCATATACAGGTGAGCAAATGTTACATCTGCTGATGGTGCAGACAGTGGTATAACTTCACTCTATCATGTGAGCTTCAAATTTGAGGTCTTACTGTCCTCAAAAGGATCTGGTTCTCCTTAAGGATATCCAACTGGTGTAGAAAGTCTTAAAGGCAATGCTCCTTTGGGAACACAGTATGCAAATTAACTCTCCTTTAGAAGGTAGAAAGCTGTCTCTCTAGCACCACTGTTAGAAAGCTACCCTGTTAGGAATGTTTCATTAAAGTGCTTTGAAATACAATTTCAGCCAAACCAGAGATACCCATCTGTAGACAATGCTGTACTCTTGAAGTGCAAGATGTGTTTTTTGTGGCATTTTTTTTTTTTTTGCATAAGCGCTTTTAATTTGTGATTTATTATTGGTATTTCATAACAATGCATGGTGGTTTTTATTCTGGCATTTTTTCATATAGTCTTCTTAATGGAACACCTTCAGAAAAATACATGTACAATACAACACAAATGAAAAAAAAAACACAGTTAAAAGGGCAAACATCATTAAAAAAAAAGCTTTAAACTACAGGCATTTTACATATGTTCAGAATGTACTACAAAAAGCACTGTAAGAGTCTATATATATATATATATATATATATATATATATATATATATATAATGCTATCAATCTCAGAGCCTGAATCATAAAGACTTGTCTGACACAATAGAAGACAGCATGGTGACATTCTGTTCTCTAGACCATGAGATTTTATATTCCTGTGCATTAGAGTGATATATACTAGAAACAACCACATAAATACATCACATAAATAAAAAGGATGTCTGTGTATACCCATGATAAGCTATAAATCTAGGAATAAGCAGTGATGAGCGGCAGGGGCAATATTCGAATTTGCGATGTTTCGCAAATATTTGGGCGAATATTCGTCATATATTTGCGAATTTGTGATCTCCAGTCATTATTTTCTTGATTGCGAAAATCGGCAATCGGAAAATTTGCAATTTGAAAATTTGTGATACAAAAATTCACGATCAACAATACTTCTAAAGTCAAAGATATTGCAACCTTCTCATTGGCTAGCAAGAAGCAGTGAGGGAACATGGGTATTGATGAAAAAACATCTAGAATATTCGCAATTAGGAAGATATAGTACTATATTCTAGATATTCGCAAATTCTCGAAGTGCCAATATTCACAATAAAAATTAGTGATTAGAATATTCGCGATCAACACTAGGAATAAGCTGCAAGCTGCGGTTTTGTGTCCAGTCATAAAAATGGAAAAATACAGATTGGGCACTGAAAAAAATGTAAGTCAATGGTGACAGATCCGTTTTTTTAGGATCCGTTTTGATTTCACACAACTGCATCCTAACGGAACTGATGCAACCTGATAAAATCAAAATGGATCAGTTTAATTCCAGTATTGATATCCTCTTGCGGATTTCAATACCGAAATTAAAGTTCACACTAGCGTTATGGTTTCCGTTATGGCTTTCCGTTATAACATGGTTATAACGGAAAATAACGGAATCCATAAGACGGAAGGACGGATCCGCTTTGCTCCCCATAGACTTGCATTATGACGGAGTGCAAAATGGAAGCCTTTAAAAGATCTATGGGAGAACATAACGTATCCGTCTGGTACACGTTATGCAGGACGGAAAACAAAGTCCTGTTGACAAGACTTTGTTTTCCGTCTTGCATAACGGGACCCAGACGGATCTGTTATACTTTCCCATAGCCTTCTATTAGGACGGAGCAAAACGGAATGCCTCTTAAAGGCTTCCGTTTTGCATTCTGTCTTATGGATTCCGTTATTTTCCGTTATAACCATGTTATAACAGAAAACCATAACAAAATATCTAACGCTAGTGTGAACCCACCCTTAACAACACAAGTGTGAAAGTAGCCTAATGTGGGTAAATACCTGAAATTTTTTATACCAGAGCATGCTGCAATAAAAACACCCCTGACCCCTTACAAAAATGCCAACAAAAACAAACAAAACAAAAACTAGTATTTTCAATCCTTTGCTAGACTTTGTAGGATAATTTTGCTGTGGTGGAGGCACTGGGAGATACAAGAGGACTTCATCAAAGTTTTTGGACCCTGTAATACAGGTTGGAGGTTGTGTGGAACTTTAATAGGTTAGTATGCATGGGGCCTAAGGCTGGCCATACACTTCAGATAGCTGTCAGCCTGCTCATTCAGACAGCTATCTCTCAACCCCACCCATACACATGCCCGCTCAGCTCAACTGAACATGCATGTGCTCTCAATAGGGAAAAGTCACCTTTGGCAGCAGCAGCAGCTTTCTCTGTGAACAAAAGGATCAGACATGTTGATATCCAACAGCCTGATCCTTCTCTGCCCTGACATCTGCCGTTTGGAGATATTCTAGAGCCTCCATATAGATTTGATTGTTAGCCAGTCCTGCGGAATTTGAAATCAGTGGGATTGGACGACATTAAAAGTGTATTCTCATCTCAGACATTGATTGCATATCTCTAGGTATGACATTAATATCAGATAGGTGCGGGTTCCACCTCTGGGACCTGCCCCTATCTACAGAGCGGGCACCTGAAATGAAGGGGAGCGCACCGCCTCCGCTCCATTCACCGCTAGTGGACTGTTGAAATAACTGTGCCAGCGCTCTGCTATTTTTACAACTATAGCAGTGAATGGAGGGTGAGCACATGAGTAGTGCATTCTCCTTTACTTTGGGGGCTGCTCTGAAGATAGAACAAAGTATCAAAGACTCACCTCCCATATCTCCCAGAAATTGCTCTTCTATCTCTCATACCAGATGGATGCCCTGAGAAAACAAAGTGCTTAGTCAGGATACTATTAGCTGCAGAACATCTGCTCATAGCTTCTAGTTGGAAATCTGAGGTTGCCCCCACTATTTTTTGGGGGGTTTAAGTTAACTTTTGTCAGACCTTGTTGATCATTTTAAGCCTTGTCATTTTAAACCATGGTTATACTGGGCAGAGCTACTGTACTGTGCTGCAGTCTCTTATTAGGTATACTAGCGCTATTAATGCTAGCGCACCTGTGTTGGAAGTGACGGGGATGCTTGTTGCCTGATTGACATCCCTACTCCTGTCATACTACGCCTCTCAGTAGCGTCATAGAGTGAGTGTGCTTAATATTTGATGGGCACGCCCACCTCTTTATTATGTGATTGATGCGCCGAATCTTCCGGGTTATGTGACAGCCCATGTGACGGTGAAGTCACGGGTTTTTGATCACGTGATGGGTGACACCACAGGTCACATGTTGGATGGGGCATGGTTGTTGTTTTGCGCGGCTGGCTTCATAAAACACCACCGTGCAGCTTTTCATGCGCTGTTGCCACAAGCCTGGCTGGATACCATACAGCATGTGAAAACTGAGGGCTTTTTTCTGTGGGGTAGAATGGATGGCGATTTCCAGACTACACCCCTGCATTCAATTGAGTCATCATCTCTACTTAAAAGCTAAGTTTAATTCTTAATTTGTTTATGAACTGCTGATACATTGTTGCCAGTCCCCTGATGAGTTGGCCCAAGGCCAGCGAAACGCACTGGGAAAGCTATCTTGATTTATACTAGGGTTCCTTTTGCTGTTCCCCTATCTCTGACGAAGCAGGGCAGTCAACTGGCACGGCGTAGGGACAATAAGGGACATCTAAGGAGTTAGGAGTGACACGGTGGGGTCGACCTTGTGAGGGTGAGTGTTCTTTACCCCCTGTGTAGTGTTATATAGACTAGTGTGAATAGGGACTTGTAGAAGAAGAAACCCAGTACGTGGATCCCCTCCTATCCCTACCTATATCCCAATCTATGGCTTATCACCATTGATAACACTCCTTCGGTATGGTTCAGCAATTTTGAGTGTGCACCATGTGTGTGTCATTGCTTGGTAATTGTCTTTGCACCAATGTGTGCGATTGTTTGTTTATTGTTTCTAATGGGCAACAATTTAAATTGGATATTAATTGAGTATTAATTAATGTCAACCATAATTTTTGTTCTATAATAGTTGCCCCCACTATCCCACAATGGCAAAGCACGGTAGATGTCCTGGCTAGACTTGAAGAACTCTCCCATTGGGAACTTATATCACATCATAAATACACCAAAATATGGTCTACCTTGCTGGACAGGAGATTGTCGAGGCTGCCATGGTAAGTCTGTGATAATGAAGCAACCTCCCAATCTTGCTTTATTGTTCTCATATGACTTACCCCTTTCTTAAAGCAGATGTGGAGGGGTCCCCCAGACTCCATTTAGTTCCTACCAGGATCCAATAGGACTGGTGACCAACATGTATTCCGTGTTGCCCTTATCCAAGACCCCCGCCCCCTCCCTAATCCACTCCTTCCCATTCCTTTCTTTTACACTCTGCCCTGTTCTGTTCATTTCAGTTGAGTTTAGTTTCTTGCATTTTTCTCAGCTGCATTTTCTGTTTAGTCACCATTTTTTGATCTACCTACCAGAGAGTTGCATTTATTCTTTATTTTGAAGATGCCAGTCATTTTCTAGGTATACTTGATTGTGAGTGCATAGGTAGTACTCAAACAGATATAGCCTGAAAACTGGAATACTGCCTGTACAGAAGCTATCCTCTGTTATACATGCTTTTATTCTGTTTTGCAATTTAAGGATTATGAGTTGCGACTTCCTGGAACTGTGTTCTAGTTGTTGTTAACGTAACTTTGAAAATCAATAAAAAGAGTTATAGAAAGAAAAAAGAATCAGGTCTCAGAGATGGGACCTGCACCTATATAACATTCATGGCATAACCTAGCGATGTGCCATCAATGTCTGAAATGGGAATAACCCTTTAATCTATTACATATTACCAGTTTAAAAGACATCTGAGCTCCCACAATGCACTCCTCTCCAGTAATAGTTCAATTGTAAATGAACATTTTTTGTCTGAATAATTAATTAAATAATTAAAATGTGAAGACAAGTGAAGCAAATGATTTGACGCCAATGAAATGTGTTGCATTGCAAATTTTGCTCGTGCAAAATTGCAACCTCAAAATGATTGTGTTACCTCAGACCATAATAAAAATAGTAGTAATAATAGCAATAATATTAATTCAACGACCACACCAAATCAGACCAAGCCTTTAATATCCCCATTAAAAACAATTCTTTATTTCATAATCATTAAAAATGCATCTAGGCAATATTTAAAAAGGTATTCTGATTTTAATGATTACATTATTATTTTATTTAGAGAATAGGCAGTTATATAATTTTCTAACATATATGTATTTAAAATTTTACTTTGAGACCTTTATTATATACACAGAATAGCCTCTCTCTAAAGAAAAAAAAAATTGTACGACCCATTTTAGTCATGTAAAATGCATCCGTACGAGATCTGAATAGGATGGCGTCTGTCATCTGACCCTAACTGTCTAGGTCTCTAACAGGTGCATAATAGTTTTTTGAGATGTAGCACATATGTACACCTGTCTGCCAGTGTGAGGGTAGAAGAACATATTACATTGTTCTTCCTGTCTCCCTTGTATGTGTAATGTTTTTTTACAGTTAACTTTATTAAAAATATCACCTAGAGACAAGCAGCCATTTTACATACCACCTGGAAACAGGCAGCCATGTAAACAAACATACAGTGAAGTAGTAGTAGTGTAATGGCCAAAGTGGTTTCTACCATTAGACTTATGTAGTTATCCCAGCACATGTATGTCATATAACACTGTTGCTTACTGAATGTTAGTGGGGTGTCACATGACTGATGCCATGTTTCAGTTAGGCAATGGATGCATTACATAGGACTGACTTAATTATGGGCTAAACCATTCTACTTTGCAGATATGGGTCAACAACAAGAAAGGCATGTAAGCAAAATCTTAAATACATGTATATTTGAAAATGGTATCATTTCCTATTATATTAACAAATACATTAAAGAAACTGGAATTCTCCTTTAATGTATTCTCATGTTGCTGAAAGTTTTCGGATCCTCAAGACTGTAATATCCTGCATTATAACATGAGTCCCTTGTCAGTGCTTCTCATGCACGTCTTGGTTTGCATTTGATGCTTCCCTCTCAGACATGAAATATACACGGACTGACAACAAATGAATGGACAGATCTATCAATCCAGGGTGAGCTATTCCGACAGAAAGGCCAAGTTCATCAATGATAGACAGTGATGCCTCTGACATGGGGAAGTCTCCAACCTCTGTTTGCTTATTCACAAATCCCAGTCTCGGTGTTAATAGAGAAGAGAACACAGTGTGACTTTCCTTTGTTGATATACAGTCATGTGAAAAAATTAGGACACCCTTTGAAAGCATGTGGTTTTTTGTAACATTTTTAATAAATGGTTATTTCATCTCCGTTTCAACAATACAGAGAGATTAAAGTAATCCGACTGAACAAAGAAAACTGAAGAAAAGTCTTTTCAAGATCTTCTGTAAATGTCATTCTACAAAAATGCCTATTCTAACTGAGGAAAAAGATAGGACACCCTTGCCCCTAATAGCGAGTGTTACCTCCTTTGGCTGAAATAACTGCAGTGAGACGGTTCTTGTAGCCATCTACCAGTCTTCAACATCGGTCTGAGGAAATTTTACCCCCTCCTCAATGCAGAACTTTTTCAGCTGTGAGATGTTTGAGGGGTTTCTTGCACGTACAGCCCTTTTCAAGTCACCCACAGCATCTCAATGGGATTCAAATCTGGACTTTGATTCGGCCATTCCAGGACTCTCCATTTCTTCTTTTTCAGCCAATCTTTGGTTGATTTACTAGTATGTTTTGGGTCATTGTCATGTTGCATGGTCCAGTTCCGCT
This sequence comes from Bufotes viridis, assembly GCA_033119425.1. NCBI lineage: Eukaryota > Metazoa > Chordata > Amphibia > Anura > Bufonidae > Bufotes > Bufotes viridis. The sequence continues at coordinate 33,245,574 of CM065596.1, forward strand.
TCAGCTTTAATTTTCTAACTGATGGTCTCACATGTTCTTCAAGCACCTTCTGATACACAGTAGAATTCATCGTGGATTCTATGATGGTGAGCTGACCAGGTCCTGCTGCAGCAAAGCAGCCCCAAACCATGACACTTCCACCTCCATGCTTCACAGTTGGTATGAGGTTCTTTTCTTGGAATGCTGTGTTTGGTTTACGCCAAACATGTCCTCTGCTGTTGTGTCCAAATAATTCAATTTTGGACTCATCTGTCCAAAGAACATTATTCCAGTCCTGGTCTTTGTCAACTTTATCTCTGGCAAATGTCAGTCTGGCCTTGATGTTTCTCTTGGAAAGCAAAGGTTTCCTCCTTGCACACCTCCCATGCAAGTTAAACTTGTACAGTCTCTTTCTGATTGTAGAGGCATGTACTTCTGCATCAACAGTAGCCAGAGCCTGCTGTAGTTCTCGAGATGACACTTTAGGGTTTTTGGAGACCTCTTTTAGCATCTTGCGGTCTGCTCTTGGGGTGAACTTGCTGGGGCGACCAGTCCTGGGCATGTTGGCAGTTGTTTGAAAGCCCTCCACTTGTAGACTATCTTCCGGACAGTGGAATGGCTGATTTCAAAATCTTTTGAGATCTTTTAAATCCCTTCCCAGACTCATAGGCTGCTACAATCTTTTTCTGAAGTCCTCTGACAGCTCTTTTGCTCTCACCATGGTGCTCACTTTCACTTCAACAGTCAGGAGCACACCAAACTAAATGTCTGAGGTTTAAATAGGGCAAGCCTCATTCAACATGCAGAGTAACGATCTACTAATTATGTGCACCTGGTGTGATATACCTGTGTGAGATCTGAGCCAATTTAAGAGGGAATACATGTGAGGGTGTCCTATCTTTTTCCTCAGTTAGAATAGGCATTTTTGTAGAATGACATTTACAGAAGATCTTGAAAAGACTTTTCTTCAGTTTTCTTTGTTTAGTTGGATTACTTTAATCTCTCTGTATTGTTGAAACGGAGATGAAATAACCATTTATTAAAAATGTTACAAAAAACCACATGCTTTCAAAGGGTGTCCTAATTTTTTCACATGACTGTACAGTATGTGGCCTCTGTACTTTATCTATAAGGCAGGACAGGTTCCTCGTCTATTACAATACATTTTAATAGGTTTAAACCCTGAGCAATGATTATTTAATACAAAAGATAAATGTTTAATTATGAGAAACAATGTTTCAAATAAAATTCCCATCAGAACTTCCCTGAGACGGAGGGAAGATACAGTCTAAAGACTTTGGCTGTGTAAACCTTTACATTGATATGCCTTGAGGAATCTTTGGGGAGATGTCTTTCTACTGTCAATCTCTCCATCACTTATAATAGCCCTTTAAATCCCAATGATGTAAAAGATCTTAATTTTGGTAGTGTTTTGACAGATAAGCCATAACATGAAACCGTGGAGAATTCTCGCAGGAAGGTAAAGACATGGTCTACCGCTCTCAGCCACTGAGATAGCTTTCATGAGATCCCATCAAAAGGAGGCGAGCTCTAGACTTGCTTTGCTATCAGATGACCATTAATTTTTAATAGTGTTAATGTTTGTTTGTTAGTGACAGATGACTGGCTTGAAGAGTCTTTTGAATAATTTAAAATCTGGAAAAGATTTCTGGGTTTCTACGGTGGATTTGTGTAGAAAACCACAAGGAGTAACCTCTGAGCAGCCTTGGGAGCCTTTGCAAAGTACAATGATGGCCTCCAGGGATGGAAGGAAATTCTGCACGTATGGAAAACACGGAGGCAGGGGGATTTTATGCTGCTTTTCAAGAAGTAGAGATTTCAGGGACCTGGGGGATATTGGGAATTTTCATCCATGCTGTGTGGTAAATTCAAAGTTGCCTGAGAGTGTCTCATTCCCTCTGAAGCCCTGTGGTATTTCATCACACTTAAACACCTGTGTCCATCAAAGCAAACATAGGAAGTCGGAGAAATGTTCCCTGGACTTTGTAATTTCACTGACTGACAGCTTAATATCTTTTTATTTTCACATCTGACACTAGTAAAAGACACGTCGGCTTCATGAATGTCAATACATTAGGATAAACAACTGTATTTTTAGCACAGAAAAAAGGACTTTTGGTTTTAGCCTCAGAACATTCATTATGTATTTGGAGACAGTACAGAGAAAGAAAAATTACAGTTCAAAAGATAATTAGCTCCGATTATTGATAGGTTACTGTGACTATTCCCAGGGAAGTGTATTCATTGCCTCTTTCCTTCATCATTTATGTCAAAATAGGTAATTACATTATGTAAGCAAGTCAGCTCTGATACCGCACTACTGATCTTATAATATAGTGTTACAATATAACACACAGCCTCTGGCTAGATTAGGAAATGATATGGTGCAGGACCACCCAGATGGTAGTATATCTCTTTGGACGACTTCCTGTTTCTTGTCATATAACTGTTCCAGTGAAATAACCAGAACACACTGGGCCCTACAGCAAATTTTTGAACAGGCCACCCCCCCCCCCCCCCAGCAACACAAACCCCTTCTCCTGTGAAACCCTCACTCCTGTGGCTAGTCAAGATTGGGTTCTTAGACCAGGCTCGGCAGGTACAGTACTCCATCCGTTTCCTAAAGTGTCTCTATAAATAATGTCATTTTATAATACTGTTGAGGGGGAGCTGACAATGAAATCTTTTAGTCCTTGTCTGGGCTGGGCGAGCTACTTCTGAGTTTGGGCCCCAAAGCAGCCTTTTCCCCTGCTTTCCCTATAGGTACACCCCTGGACTGCCTGATGAATTAAAGCAGGGGAGATAAAGAGCCTTTGCCTCCTAAGTAAATATATATATATTGGACTACACGCTGATAGTATATGATTTCTGTTTACAGGTACTAGGAGGGGGGCATCTTTTTGCCTGCAACCAAGCAATGTTATTAAGGGGGATATTCCTGAGCCCCCCATTCCCACATGCGAACTACTGCTCCATTGAATATCTATGGAGCTGATGGAAATCAATAAGTGCTATACTCTCTGTGGGGCCCCCAGTGATGAGACAATTATCATCACTGAGGATAGGTGTATCCTCCGCCATACATATCAGACTATTGTTTGCCAAACTAGTCATTTTTGGTGGATCCAGAAGACAATCTACTCTGTAAAGGGAGCTTCCAATTCTCTATGGACAGATGAGTAGTGTTGAGCGAATCGAAGTGCACAATGTGGACTTCGATCTGAATTTCAATGAAATGGGGTAAAAAAAAAAAAATCATACTTACCTTATCAGTTTGAGCACAAAGAGCCCGCCTACAACATCTTGTTTGAAGATCCCGCGAAATCCTGAGCGCGGTGACGCATGACGTCACCACGCCAGCGGATGTGATAACTTCATCATGGGTCGTGCAAGATTTTACGCTTGATCTTCAATCAAGATGTCGGCGGCAGGCTCTTCATGATCAAATTGATAAATTAAGTATGATTATATTTATTTTTATTATAGACTTTAATATTAATGTCAGATGTCGTGATTAGCAATGAATGTGGTACCTGAGGGGTGCAATGACGGGGAGCAGGGCCATCGCCGTTCTCTCTCATTGCACCTGTTATTTACAAAGAAATCACATTTTAAAGAACTTTACTCAAAACTACAGATGTACAAATGAAACCGGGATCTAAGGGCCACATAACCTAAACATCCCACCTACAAGAAATATGTGTATCGCCCAAATAAATAGCCATGAAGCTGATGATCATCAATAAAAATATATACTTTATTAAATACAATATGATAAAATATACAAATTAAAACCATGTATGACCCAGTGGACACATGAAAGACTGAGGACACCGGGATGGGAGCCAACACATCACTGATCGTCAATACAATAACACAATTGTTATAAGTATGTGCAAAGTAATGCCATAAATTTAATGAGTGATAAGTAAATGAATTGCATGTACCTAAATGGAGCACTATCGAGGGTACACATATACAATAGTTATAGCAGGCAGGTATGCGCAAAAAAAGCGCAAGTAACCATAGTATTGCAGTAAAGCATGTAGCTTGTAGGTGGGATCAAAACTACAGATGATGTCAGAGGAAAGAAGGATCAAACATCGTTAATTTCTAACGATAATTTGTTTTCCCTTAGTCCTAACAGCAGCACAGATGGGGATAACCACCCCCCGTGGACTGGCAGGACCGGCGAAATGTTTAATGAGCCCAAGACTAATAACTCAATTTAACAATTAAGTATCTCCTTAAAAGGAGGAAGTCAACCCCCAGCCCACTGTGTTTATAGTAAGAAAAAAACTAGACTTACTAGGGTGGGAAATTTGTGTGCTGCTGTTAAGACTAAGGGAAAACAGATTATCGTTAGAAATTAACGATTCCCTTGCGTCCTAGCAGCACAGATTGGGAGATAGCTAGAAGAAACCCCCAGGGAGGGCCTTCCTACCTGGCAGAACTAAGAAAAGTCTGCCCAAAGGCCGAAAACTCAGCTAGACTGGCATCTAGTCTATAATAGGAGATGAATGTCGATTCAGAGATCCAGGAGGCAGCTTTGCAAATCATGTTGAGAGGCAGAAGACTCCTCTTGGCAAAAGAAGTAGCCACAACTCTAGTAGAGTGGGCCTTCACGAATCCCGGAGGGTCCAGAGATTGGCAACAGGATTAGCAGATTCTCATCTTTCCCGAACTCCTTGATCTATCCACATAGATCCGGAGACATTTCAAGACATCCAGAGGATGTCTAGCAGGTTCCTAGGAGGAGGTGGTAGATGTCGACAGAACCGGGAGGAATATCACCTGGTTGATGTTCTGGAAGGAAGGAACTTTAGGCCTACAATACGGGAGGAATCTAAAAAGGTCCCGGTCATGTAGAGAAAATGGTATAGGGCTCATGTGCTGAGAGAGATTAAAGCTGAGAGACCCTCTTGGCCAAAGTCACTGCAAGGAGAAACACAAACTTCCAAGTGACGAACTGGATGTCCACCTCCTCTAACGGTTCAAAGGGGGGAGTTGCTAACCCCCTGAGAACTACTAATAAATCCCATTGAAAAATGGGTCTCAGTACTGTAGGCTTTAATCTTTCAGCTCCTTTAAGGAACCGTTTGATCAGCGGGTCCTGAGAAAAAAGCCTGTTAAGGCAAGCTGAGATGGCTGAAACTTGAACCTACAGAGTAGAAGGGCAAGGCCTCTTTCAAGACCGTCTTGAAGGAACTGAAGGATAGCGGAGAGGGGCGGATTTGCAGACGCCACCTCAATTGAGGTACAACAGGATGAGAATATCCTCATAATACGAGAGTAGGCTCTCTTGGTAGAGTCCGCTCTAGAATGAGACAGCATTCTCAGGACCGACTCTGAAAGCCCTTCTATTCTGGGAAGGGACTGATCAACCTCCAGGCTGTCAGGTTGAATCTGTGCAGATCTGAGCAGAGGTGAGTGTCCCACGACACCAGGGTCTGCTGTGGGGGGAGCCTTCAATATTGTCCTGGAATATTGAGGAATTGTCTGCGACCTAAGGCTTAAGCCAAAAAAGGAATAAGGGCCGCCGACCCAGGGCCATGCTAAATATAGGCCCCTGATGTCATTTGATATTATTGTCACAGGGCACCAAAGGCACACTTGGTCTGCCATCAGCCACAGACCTGCTGCTTAACTTCAGGAGCAAGGATCTGTGTTTGGCCTCTTTCCCTCACTAGCTTCAAACTGGAGTTGTGCGATATCGCACAAGAAGTCCATAGCCAGGTTGATGGTCTTGAAGGCAGCCAGTATGTTGTCCTGGAAAAAACCTCTGGTTCACGTCAACTTGAATTTGATTCAGGCGAGACTGGAGGAACGTAAAGACATCAGAAGCCGCTATGGCTGTGGAAGCGGAAGCCGCTGCTGCCGTATGAACCCGTCTTAGTGTGCACTCTGCAAGGGGGTCCTGCAGGCTAGACCCATCGTCTGCAGGATCCAGAGTGCGCTTGGACAACTTGGCAATAGCCATGTCCACCTTGGGAATGGATCTCCATGAATCCACCAAGGGTTTAGCCATCAGGAACATGGATTTAAACTTCTTTGTTAAAACCAGAACCTCCAGGTTCTTTCCACTCTGTAAACATGACAGAGAAGAGGGTCTCATCCACTTCAAAGACACGAGGTGCCCGAGTAGCGGGATCCGAAGGCTCCCCACAGTCAACATCATGGTCCCCAGACCTGATGGACTTGAGCAATTTCTGTTTCTTTTCAGGGGGGAAAAAACACAACGTCAGCTCCTCCTCATCCGAGGAGAAAGGAGACCAAGAAGGTCTCTCTACTGGGACAGAGGTCTCCCAAGCTGGTATTTGCCCAGCCTTAAGCTGTTTACTTTCTGTGATCTCACAAGTGCAGGTATGATCAGCTTACAATAACCGCATCTGTGCTGCAATTGTAGCAGGATAGATGCTTTCTCCTGGAATCCATTTTCCTGCCTTCCGAATCCCGCGGAGAAGACATCACTGTGGGAAAAAAGGGACAAGTAAAACATTTGTAAACCACCTATCTACACAGGAAAGGTAGAAAAACAGACCAGAGGCAGCCGAGGACCGGAGGAAAAACACCACAAGTAGAAAAAACAACTTTAGGACTCTGGGAGCTAGCTGAAAAAGCATATGCCAGAGACCTGCATAAGAAAAAAATACTTAAAATGTTCGCATAAAAACGCGAAAAAAATTGCATCTGCGATAAAAAATCTATGAAAAACATCGTGCCCGTGAAAAAAACCCCGGACAGATTACCCAGAAGTGACGCAAAAGGAGAATCCCCGCGTCACCTCTGGAAGATGGCGCACCCAGGGACCGAGAATCCTGGACCGAGGACGCCGCCAAAATACCCCAGCCAGGCGCAACTGCGTGGGGCCGGCAGCGGATAAGCTGCTGGCCAAACTTACAAGGTACCTAGGAAAGGGCAACGCCATTACCCAAACGAAAAGAAGGCTCCCCGCACTTTCCATAGAAAGGAGGGAACAAACCGCCTAGTCCACCTGTCCAGGAGGACAGAAAAAAACACAGTGGGCTGGGGGTTGACTTCCTCCTTTTAAGGAGATACTTAATTGTTAAATTGAGTTATTATTCTTGGGCTCATTAAACATTTCGCCGGTCCTGCCAGTCCACGGGGGGTGGTTAACCCCATCTGTGCTGCTGGTAGGACGTAAGGGAATGCTGAATTTCAATGCCCATTGGCCAGATATAGCTATTCCTCAAGTACACTGACATGACAGCTTTTTCTAAAACATTACCTCAAACGACAGGGACGCTTTAAAAGCTCATATTCTGTATTTGCATCATAACAAAAAAAGCTAAATCAATTGTTTAACAAAAAGAAAAAAACCGAACAAGTCCAGGAACTTGTAGGAAAATAGATTCAATACAAAACAAAAAATGGAAGGAATTGCATGTGCATTTTCATATAGGTTTGAAGGAGTCCTTATGTTGGGTTGCCCTTTTGCTCAGGGCCGGTTTTAGATAAAATGTGGCCCTGGATAAAATCAAAAGGGGGAGGCCCACATCTTGTAATAATGTGCTAGAAACACAGTCCGACGTCTGACACCCCCGCCGATCAGCTGTTTGAGGAGACGGCGCGTGCTGTTCACTGCTGATGTCCCATAGACATACAGCAGCAGAGCAGGAAGAGAGAAGGGAGACGGCACATGCGCACAGCTGATCGTCGGGAGTGCCGGGTGTCAGACCCCCGCCGATCTAATATTGATGACCTATCCTAAGGATACGTCATCAATATGAAAGAACCCGGAGAACCTCTTAAAGCTACCCCTAATACTGTGCCTTTTGTGCTTCCCCCCATGTCCACAAACACTATACTATACACCCAGACTGCCCTGATTAGTAATGGTTCCCCCAGTAGTGATAATACTCCCCAAGATGGCCCCCATTCGTAGCAATGCCCTCCATATTGCGTCAAATAATAATAACGCTCCTACAGTACCCTAGTAGTAATAAATATAACCATAATGCTCCCAGTGGCTCTAATGTCCCCCTGTAGTGCGGAAATAGTTCACGGAGGATTGATATAAATAAGGTAGACATCCCTGAATATCTATAGGGTTCACTGATTTTGTTCCATAAAGGGGACTGCAACCGTGTTGGTGTAAGCCTACTATCACATTGGCAAATAAGTGAAAAAGTCTGAGGGGTGTTGAACTTCCCTTATTGTCAGAAAATCACTGCCTAATAAAGAGGTCACGGCCATCCTAGCGCAGGATTTGCTGTCACACACCACCAGTGTGGCGGCCTCTTTACACTCACCTAAATAGCGCTATTGCTCCTGATGAATTATGCAAGAAACGCGTTGAGTCGGACGCTGACTAGAGTGGTGTGAGCTTAGGCTCTTAATGCTAGGCATTTAGGGTGTTGGTGTGTAAGTTCTCATTTGCTCATGGCGTGCTCATGTTATCCTCCAGACACAACACATGTGTATTGGGGATAGAGCGCCTGTACTCCAGCAAAATACACACTCACCCTAAATGGTGTTTGTTCTACTATTAGGCAGTGATTTTCTGACAATAGGGGAAGTTCAACACCCCTCAGACTTTTTCACTTATTTGCCAATGTAATAGTAGGCTTACACCAACACGGTTGCAGTCCCCTTTATTGAACTGTAGTCCCAACCACGGTTGCTTAATGGGCTTCCTGGACACTTATTCATGATTTTCTCATCATTATCCTCTGAATGGTGACCACGTTCAATCTATTAGGGACACTGCTACCCTTTGTTTATTATTTTTGATTTTTGACCTCTCCAAGTAATAATATTTTAATGCAACTTGAATTAAAGTGTATGTTCTAACGTTCCCACTAAATCAGTGATCCCCCTGTAGTGCCCTCGACTAGTTCCAATATATAATGCTCCACCCATAGTAAATATATCTATATAATGTTCCACTGTAGTGCCAGTATGTATATAAATCTCCTCCATTCCTCCCCAGTAGTGCCAAGTATATATAATGATCTCCTTTCCCCCATACCTGGTGCCCCCAGCAGTGTGGACATTTGGTATAAAAAAAAAAAAAAAAACGCCTCCCTCCCGTCCCCCCGCCCTTGTCTGAGATGCAGACCACAGTTTCATCTGTAGCTTGTGTTGCTGCGTCCTGATGCATGCGGTCCCAATGACATCACCACTCCTGCTCCGGGTCTCACGTGATGACGTCATCATGTGAGACCCAGAACAGGAGGTTGCAGTGATGTAATTTCGGCTTCTTGCTCTGTTCTAATGCCTCACAGGCTTGAGGCCTAGCGGCCTGAGGCTTGTGTAGTTGGACGACCATGAGTGCGCCCCCTTTTATGGGGCGAAGTGGCGCCCTAGGCGGATGACTACGCTCCCCTATCCATCGTCCCGGCCCTAATTCAGAGCACATTACTGCAGGAGGTATAACAGGAGAGGACTATAACTCCCAGCATATCTAAGCAATTATTATTTAATATCAGAGCACATTATAGGGGGACGTAAAAGAGGATGGGACTATGACTCCCAGCATGTCCAATCCGTTATTATGTAATATCAGAGTACATTATAAGAGGAGGTATACAACTCCCAGCATATCCAGGGTGTTGTAATGTACCCTGATATTATATAATAATGGCCTGGACATGCTGAGAGTTGTAGTCCTCTCCTCTTATACCACCCCTTGTAATGTACTCTGATATTACATAACAAGTTGGACATGCTGGGCGTTGTAGTCCTCTCCTCATACCTCCTCTTGTAATGTACTCTGATATTACATAACAGGAGTTATAAGAGGATAGCATTCACCCTGCACTTACATTGAATCCATACTTCTTCACATGCATGGTTGGTCTTCTTCTTCTTTACTTTACTGCACTGCTGAGCTCCGCCTCCTGTTCTGGTCACATGATGGTGAGGTCATCACAGGTCCTTTATCCCCTCTTCTCTGCTGAGCTCCTCCTCCTGCATTTGACATTATGGCAGGTCCTGTCAGCACTAATGATTTCTCTTATATGTGAGGTAGGAAACCTTACACTGCATTGTAAAGTGCAGCTGTTCAGCTGTCCGCCCGTTAGCTTCTTCGGACGTTCAGCTGAACAGCAGCACTAAAGCAGGGGGCCCCTTAGATAATGGGGTCCTTGGGCAATTTTCCAGGTCGTAGAGTTTGGTCAGTATAATAAACAGGCAAAGGTTAGGGCAGGAGAAACAGATACAACATGGTCAACAGGCAGAGGTCATGCATAGAAGATGACACTAAACACATCTTCTCAGGGACAAGGCAAGCTAGGAACCTTTTTTCTGTGACACACTCTCATGGGGAAGGCTTAAATACCCAAGGAAGGGTAGCTTTAGGCTGGAGACTGATTAGGAAGAGCATGCTGGCTCTTTAATATGCCAATAGAGCATGTGCCCTAAGGGCAGAGAGAACTACCAGTCGGAAGCAGAGAGGCCACAGAGGCATAGTGTAGAGTGGGCAGAGCTAACAGTACTCTGGCCGCCTTGTCCACCAGGAGTGAGAAGGTAGTGTCTGGATGGCACAGACCACTGAAGCAATAGAGCAAAAGGACAGAAAAGGTGTCTATTTATTTATTTTAAACACTTACATAGAGCTGACATATTCCGCAGCACTTTACAGACATTAGCATCAAGCTGTCCCCAATGGGGCTCACAATCTAAGTTTACTATCAGTATGTCTTTGGGGTGTGGGAGGAAACCTACGCAAACTCGGGGAGAACATACAAGCTCCGTGCAGATGTAGTCCTTGGTCAGATTCAAACCTAGGACCCCAGCTTTGCAAGGCACCAGTGCTAACCACAGAGCCTTTGTGCTGCCCATGGCTATGCCCTCTGGGTTCAAGAAGAGTGTGGTGGGCACAGACACCAGCTTAACAGAATATTACCAGCTTACAGGTTGGCTCTTGGAACGTATTTTTCCGGTAAACTGATAACAACTTTGGACTCTGACTACTATAGTTTTTTTTTTAGATATTAGGAACCTATATTCATGAGCACAACTACTACTGAACCAATTGGTGGTTGAGGGGGATCATTCAGGTGCAGGAATATCTTCCTTTTTAAAAATAGTGTCAGCTTTTAGCTATATAATACTACTACTACTGTATGGCAGTTCTGTTTTGTGCAGATCTGTAGTGTGTCTGGGTCTGTCCCTTGATTACTGGTCAAATAAAAATAAAGTTCATTTTACAGCAACCAAGTGTTGGGCAGGGGAATCCTAGATTCTTCAGGGGCTCTATGAATTCACGTTATTTATTCTAGTTAGTTATTTTGCCATATTGTGCCTCATCAATATGCATATGAAGTGAAGCCAACTTCATGAATATGAAATGTTTGTGAATAATATATACAATGTATATATACGATCTAATAAAAGTGTGTTTTAATGAACAGATCAGCTCCTTCTGCACATTATTACAGATTTTAAAAGACTGCTTAGATTCCTGGGTTTTGTATGCCAGCTCATAGCCTGAGGGTTTGTGCTTTTATTCATCCACAAAACTCCTCGGTGGCTTTGCACAAATCTATATTTTGTTTTTCCGTCTCAAAATTTGCAGTTGCATTTTCTCATCCTGCATTGTTAAAATACGGGCACTGTCCACAAGAGGGAGATCATTACAAAGTGCTGCAACCTGGCAGAAAAAACAGATCTTCTGGAGTTTGCAGCTCGGAAAACATAAATTAATTCTGATTTAATGTAGTGTAATTAATGTTTTATATAAATACACACAGTACTGTATTTCAGATCCTTATTTTGCAATTATTTGCCTGGAAGACAAACAATATAAATAAAATACAAGAAAATTGCAAGTAAATTGCAAAGGCAATATTAACAATATTAAGTAAATGCGCCTCAAAAAAAGAATTTTTTATACTTGATACACACCTTCTTTTAAAGCAGTGATGGAACTACACTAGTGGATTTTTCTGCACTGTTCTGTATAGAAATGTATAGGAACTAGAGATGAGCGAATTGATACAACACAAATCAAATTCATTACAAATTTCCCAAAAGATTCTAATTTGGACAAATCTGAAACTTGTGTGATTGAATAGCTCAAAATATCAGCCACCATTTTGCAAGTCAAAAGACAGAGAAGAAGGCATATGCCACTAGAAAATTGATATATTTGGGACCATTAGTTCATAAAAAAAAAAATTCAGGCAGTACAGTTTATTAATACCACCTGCTACTATACGTTTACCCATAGGCATATATGTTACTGGACATTACTAATGCTGTCTTGGCGTTAAAGAGCTTGAAAGGGGTTAAATACAGCCCTAGAACAATTGGCTCACTTTTTGATTTCGGTCAAATTTATTTGGACAAAGGCGAATCTGATTGCCAATACGACCAAAATCAGACTTGAGATGAATTTTGAGATATTTCCTCATTTCTAATAGGAACATTTCCGTTAACAAACCTATTGCTATCAAATACAATCAGTAGGCATCTATTGGTCTCACTAATGCTGCTGTGTTTTTCCAGTTTTCATTAAAACTCTGCTCTCATTACTCATCTGTTAATGCCTCCACTGCCTCAGCATCACTTCTTTGGTGGGCCCCGCTGGTCATGCACTGATTATATCACATATATCATTCATTTGACCACTGCAACCAATCACTGACCTCAGTGTTCAAGTACCATACATCCAAGCATCACTGAGGCCAGTAGTTGGTTGCTGAATGCACAAGATGTCATTGCTGCACTATCGTTTGGGACCACCGGCCCTGTAGCAATGGAACAGAATGGGATCTAATGGGTAATGTTTATTCTATTTCTTGCTTGTAGCGAAGTATCTTAAAGGGACACTACTACATTTTAACCACATATTAACAGCCTATGTGTGAATATTCTAGGTATTTTTTTTTTTACAACAAATGGAGGATGGTTTTCTGGATACAATTTATGAAGTCTACTTATGCATTCTACTTCCTGTCTTGACTCCCAATTTCCTTCTTTGTTTGGACCTTTAGCACGCTTAACTTTCTTAGTCAGACCATTCACTCTTGTCTTGACCAAAGAGAGAAGGTGGATGAGTGACTAAATTAGAGCATCACACATTACATTGATAAGAACAATGACTTTCTGTAGGTATACTGTCATAGTTAGCCCAAATCTACACCTACTATTATACTAACAGATAATACCTTCTCTTCACCAGTAAACCAACAATATTACTACTTATATAAGAAGTTTAGCTCATGCTGAATGCAAAAGAAGGACAATATTTTGTATTTAATTTTCAATGGTATAGTACTTCGAAAATTAAAATGAAAATAGTAAATAAAAAATCCTAAAATATTGTTTTCTATGAAAATTGAGTTAAGAATACCTCTTTCTGAAGGAAGTATCCATTCAAAATCTGAGACAACCTCTTTATTTCCTCAAATAGTATACAAATAATATAAACAGTGTATACAATGAACAACCAAGCAGTGTAGAGAGGGAAAATAGCACATAAACTGGCCAAAAATACTCAACAGTTTTTTAATTGTGGCCAGTAATGTTGAGTAAATTGAAGTATCCTTAGTGGACTTCGATCCTTATTTCAGGAAAATTTTGATTCGTCATGAAGCTGAATTTCCTCGCACTTCATGGTAATGAATAAAATTTTTCCTAAAATGGTTGCTGAAAAAAAAATTATACTCAGCATATCCACTTGCTTTCAGAGAGGCCACCCACTCCTGTCTAGTTGAAGAAAACCACTAAAGGACCTGCGGCGAGCATGATGACATCACCACGTGTGCCGAGCGTAATCACATGGTGACCTCATCATGCTCTCTGCAGGTCCTTTGGCGGGTTTTCTTCAATCAAGACGGGAGTGGACAGCAACTCTGCAATCAAGTGGATGAGATGAGTATAATGAGTCACGATGTCGGGATCAGCATTGAACACACCATCTGAGGGTTTAAATAAAGGGGGGGGCATGATCACCGTTCCCCATCGATGTGCCCGCTCCATACAATGGAAAGCGTTTTGTGATAAATTTGTGATATTTGCATTCACTCATAACTTGCCATTATACAATTTTTAGCTCCTACGACTCTAAATTTCACTACAAAGAAGAAGTTACTATGGATGAATGTCAATGAAGATGAGTCCCCTAATGAAAGTAAGTGTCATGTGCGGAACACAAGAGGACTGTACGTTTTTATTCTGTCTGATCCAGCAGAGCACAAAAGATTTCACCTCCTCACCTTTCAACAAGACAGCTTTAACTTAGATCTTTTCAATTTTGTTCAACTTCACAAAACCAGTCGTTGCCAAAACTTGTGATGGTTTAGACAATAAAAAAAGGGAACTTCAGACTAAATTGTGCAGCAATTTTTGGACATTATTAACAATACATCCGATTAAGTTAATGCTTTATCTGTGGATAAAAAACTGCAGTTTTCAATTACTTTGTCCTAGTATGACCCATCACGTCTTAGGTGTTAGCCACTGATTTTGAACAGCAATTTAAACTCTCATGTAATGTACAATGTAACGCTATCTACTGCACAAAGGTAACCATGATGTCGTTGTTGTTGAGTGCACAGAGGAAAAGAGATGAGAAAAGAGATTCGCCAACTTCAGGAATTAGGATTCACATACGAATGTGTAATTCTTAAGAGATAGCATTTTACACATTTGTATGGTGTTTTGATACATGGGTTTTTGCTTTTTTGACAATTTGTACAGGAATTTGTCCTGGTGTTTTTAAAAGATCTATTAGGGAAACCAATGGAAAAAAAAACACCAAACCTAGGGCATGCTGCATTTTGATAAAAACGCCACTGACTTCAGAACTGCTATATAAAAACATCAATACCCAAATGCTGTGTATGCAGTCATTCTAATATTTTACTAAAGAACATCTGACCACAGCATTTTTAGGTGAAAAAATTAACAAAAAAGTGTCACCAAGACGTGTCAAACAATGTGACACTAATGAGTCAATTAATGTTGTTTGTTTACATACTAATCTGACAACTTTGTTAGGTTAAAACTTGACAAAAGAAAGCTAAAAAAGCAAAAATGTCTGATTTTATCACGTTTAGTCCTTCACAAGTATTATAATTATATACATTCTAGCTGCTGATACCACTGCAGTTAGGACGTAAACCTGTACACAACCGCCTCCTAAAGGGGTTATTCAACAATATATCAGACCTCACAGCATGCCCGACTTGCGGTGGTGATCATACTTACCTGTTTCCCACCGCTGGGTTGAGTCTCTATCGCTCCACGGCCAGCTAATATCAACATCCTGTTGACTGCGGAGCATGTGACCACTGCAGCCTGTTGTCGTGACGCAAGGAAAGCAGGTCATCGCTGCAGCCACCTATTGACTGCAGCAGTCATGTGCCCCACCATCAACAAGATGTTATCAGCACACAAAGGAGATGATGAGCCGGCTGTGGAGTGATAGAAACCGAATCCAGCAGTGGGGACCAGATAAGTGTGATCACAGTCAAGTTTTTGACTACTCTGTGAAGTTGGATATAATGTTGGATAATCCCTTTAAGGTTACCTGCACACAGGGCAGATTCGTATGCAGAAAATCAACCAAAACTGCACAAAAACATACATTAATCTGCACTATTTATTGCAGTTTTGTTGCGTTTCTGTGCTTTTTTTGTTGTAGATTTTAGTGCAGTTTTAAAAAAACATGTAACTCTATGGGGAAAACCACTCTACAAAAGGTGCAGAATTGCACAAACAATTGACATGTCAATCTCTGCATGGAAGAAAAAACCTAAGTGTACATGAAAAATGTACAGAAAAACTGCACATAATCCGCATTCTGTGCAGGTACCCTAAAGGGATTCTCCAGGGGGAGAAAATTTGATTGAAAAAGGGCCAGAATGGGTTAAAAATAAAAATAAAATTACTTACCAATCCCCGCTGATACTGTTCTGCTCTGGTCCATTCTACTCTCCCTTTTCTGATCTTGGCTCGACACACAGGACATCAGACTGAGGGTTCATGCACACGAGTGAGTGCGTGGTGCCCAATGCATGGGCAACATCCGTGTGGTTTCCACTGACAGATGCAGACAAATTTAACTTGAATGGGTCCGTGATCCATCCACAACGCAAAAAAATTGATCAACTCCGTAGTGCTTCTGGATTGCGGACACGTTCAAGTGAATGGGTCAGCATCCATGATGTGGTCCACATGTATTATTTGTAAGCAATTCCCGTCTGACCCATGCTGCAGTTTGTGTCCGGCCAATTCACGCCATTTTTACCGGATCTGGGGGCCGGATCTCTGTGGCGCAGATGTAAAAGTAGCCTAAAAAGTAAAAATGATCACTGGTTGCAAAAGGTTACATTTTAAAGACTTGTAGTTGTACTTACTTATTATTTAGGTTTTTCTCCCAGGATTCTGGATTCAAATATTGCTTCTCCTCTATTAATATAAAAAGTATGTCTGTGTTTATAATTGAAAAGTGACAGATATATGTCAATTTAGACTATTTATAATCTGGGAACCTTAAATCATTCTGACGTGCCTGTAATAATTGAGAGGATGATGTGACAATAGTTCACTGAGACATATAGTACCAGCAATGGGGAATCATTAATAATGGTTACATTATAAAAAATTAAATATACTGTAACTGCGGCATTAGCGAATAACTTAAAACACAACTTTGTTAATATCGTTCAAGTAAAAATGAGAATTTAGGTTAACATGTAGGGATTAAGGGAATAAAACTGCCCATACAAAATAAATAACCATCAGCCGAAGCCTTGCTCAAACGATAGTAATTTCTCCCAACCCCTCATACACTGAGAACATATGCTCCCGCATATATCCCAGAAACATAACTCTAACAGGTATGGCTAGCTAAATGAGGACCTCTCACTGCCTCTGTATTCCACATGAGGTGACAATTCTGGAGGATCTTTTCTTATGACTTTATGTTGCGCTGTTCCTCTATTATTCCTGCTTTAAGTATATGAATAAACCTACAACTGGGTGTCACCAGTTCAGGCTGTATCCCCCTCCACAGACTTAGGGTTCATGCACACGAACATGTCCCGGCCGGGCCCTTGATGTGGACCGAAAAATTGTGGTCTGCAATGCACGGGCACCGACCATAGGGCCGCTGCATACGGATCATGGAGTCATTCACTTGAACGGGGTCCGCGATCTCCATCTGATGGTAGTGCATGCACTACTTTTTTGCTTTGCCGAGGCATGGAGAGAAACCCCACGGAAGCACTCCGTAGTGCTTCCGTGGAGTTCCGTGCCTCCGTTCCACACCAACGTTGAGGATTGCGTACTCATTCAAGCGAATGGGTCAGCATCCGTTATGCAGGGCTCAAAGGGCCAGTGCCCATGTATTGCAGACACACTGTTTGTGGGCAGCAATACGTGCACGGTCGTGTGCATGAGCCCTTACACTGTTCAATCATATGGTCAGTGTAGTCTGTGCAGGGACACACCCACAACTGGTAACATCCACTTGTACCTTTAGGACCCTTTCACACAAGTCAGTTTTCCGCGCTTTGCGATACGTGGAGTGAATGCATAGCACCGGCACTGAATTTTGACTCATTGATTTCAATCGGTCTGTGCATACAAGCGTTTTTTCACGCATTCATTTCGAATGGGGCTCCAGTGAAAAACGCATTGCATCCGGATGTAATCCGGATGCAGTCCGGGTGCAGTGCGCATTTTTAACTGATGGCTGCCAGAAGATGTTGTTTGTAAACCTCTAGTTTTTTTCCACACGCGTGAAATACGCATAAAAACGGATTGAACTTGCGTGGAAAGACGGAAGTACTGAACGCAATCACAGACAAAACTGACTGAATTCTAAATGGTGCAAGTTTCACTAAACGCAGCCTGAACGCATCCGGAGCCAATCTGTATTGTTTGTGTGAAAGAGGCCTAGGTCTAAAACTTTGAGCAGGAATAATAGAGGAATGGCACACCATAGAGTGATAAGAAAAGATGCTCTAGAATTGTTATTACATCGGCTATGCAACAGACACACCAGGAGAGAGAACAGCTCCTCTATAAAGGGCTTATCCTGGTAAATATAATGATGACATTTACATTCATCATAATCACTTCGGTGGAGGTCCAGGTCCTACGTCCACCGCTGCAGCTAAGATACAGGACTCATGCCTGTGCGCACTCCCATGGTCCCAGTCAGCAGAGAGGCTATGGCATTTTTCCCAGATTGCATCGGTGTCCGCAACCCCTGGAAACGAATAGTTTATAAAGCAATGAAAAAAATGAATCCAGCCAGCAAATTAAGAAATATGGACAATTATAATTGGAAACGAATAGTTTATAAAGCAATGAAAAATGAATCCAGCCAGCAAATGAAGAAATATGGACAATTATAATACATTACTAAGTGCCTTGTATTAACTTTGTCTACATTAATGCCACTTGCTGAAGTGAGACTTTAAGTTGGACTTAAGTCCGACTGGGCAGATAAATTTAGAAAGAAATTGCTAGTGATGAGCTGCATAGGCAATATTCGAATTTGCGATACTTTGAAAATTTTTGGCCGAATATTTGCCATAAATTTGCAAATTCGAGAATTCGTGATCTCCAGTCATTATTTACTTGATTGCGAAAATCGGCAATGTAATATATTCGCAATAAAAATTTGCGATTAGAATATTTGCAATCAACACTAAGGCCCCTTTCACACGGGCGTGATTTCCGTGCGGTTGCAATGTGTGAGGTGGACGCATTGCACCCGCACTGAATCCTGACCCATTAATTTCTATGGGGCTGTGCACATGAGCGGTGATTTTCACGCATCACTTCTGCGTTGCGTGAAAATCGCAGCATGCTCTATATTGTGCGTTTTTCACGCAACGCAGGCCCCATAGAAGTGAATGGGGCTGCGGGAAAATCTCAAGCATCCGCAATCAAGTACGGATGCAGTGCGATTTTCCCGCAAGGTTGCTAAGAGACGGGACCCGATCTTTATTAGTTTCCCTTATAACATGCTTATAAGGGAAAATAATAGCATTCTCACTACAGAATGCTTAGTAAAATGTGGATTAAGGGGTTAAGAATAAAAAAAATTAACTCACCTTATCCACTTGATTGCGTAGTTGCCGATCTCTTCTCTCTTCTTCAAGCATTAGCTGTCGTCTAAAGGACCTGTGATGACGTCACATCACATGGTCCAATTACATGGTCCATCACCATGGTGATGGACCATGTGATTGGACCATGTAATGAGCTCAGTGACCTCATCACAGGTCCTTTAGCCGACAGCTAATGAATAAAGAAGAGATCGCAACTACGCGATCAAGTGGATATGGTGAGTTAATTTTTTTAAGTTTTAACCCCTCCATCCACATTTTACTAAGGATTCTGTATTGAGAATGCTATTATTTTCCCTTATAACCATGTTATAAGGGAAAATAATAAAATCTACAGAATACTCAACCCGAAACCGGACTTCAGTGATGACGTCCGTGTTCGGGTACCAAACATGCCGATTTTTCCCACACGCATGCAAAATGTATTAAAGCGCTTTGCACTCGCGCTGAAAAATCACGCATTTTCCCGCAATGCACCCGCTTCTTATCCGGGCGTCAAACATCCGGACGCCCGTGTGAAAGAGGCCTAAGGGGTAGGCAACTTTCCTATTGATTGCTAGAGATATTGCTAAGTATCGATATTCATGATAAATTCACAATAAATTAGTGATTAGAATATTCGCGATCAACACTATTTGCGAATACGAATATATAGCACTATATTCTAAATAATCACAAATTCTCGAAGTGGCGATATTTGCAATTAAAATTCTCGATTCTAATATTCGCGCTTAACACTAGAAATTGCCTGCTGTCAGTTATTATTTCTGATAAAATAATTGAACAAGAAATGTTCAGGAATACTATTCATACCAGCTGATAATTTTGGGCTATTCCCATCTTGGACATTGATGGCATATCAATAGGATATAGCATCAATGTCAGATAGGTGCAGGTCCCACCTCTGGGACCCACCACCATCTACAAAACAGAATTCCTAACGGTATTCCCATAGGAGTCCAGAACAGAGCCGCTATAGGAGTTCTGAAAATAGATGAGCACAGCAGTGAATGGGGAGATGGCTGCACTTACGTGGTGCATCCTCCATTCTACGCTATTCGTTCGCTCTGATATTTTCGTAAACCCTATAGTGATGAATGGGCAGTATGGTGTACATGAACAATGTGTTCTTAACTTTTGGGGTCCAGTTCTCTAGATAGGAGTAGGTCCCAGAGGTTTCCTGCAGAAGTGGTAGCTGCAAATACAGTGAAGGAGTTTAAGCATGCATAGGATAGGCATAAGGCCATCCTTCATATAAGATAGGGCCTGGGGCTATCCATAGTATTCTGCATATTGGGCAGACTAGATGGGCCAAATGGTTCTTATCTGCCGACACATTCTATGTTTCTATGTTTCTATGTTTCTACGTAACACTGATGGCATATCCTAGCTATATGCCATCAATGTCCAAGATGGGCCAATCCCTTTAAGTATTCCATCTTCTGGGTGTTTTTTTTTTTTTTTAAACATGCTCCTGATTAAGAAAATTCAAATGTTCCTCTATGCACAGGACAGGATTCATCAGAACTATAGAACATATTGGACTCTTTACCATCATATATACATTTTTTAAATAAATACGATTATCTTCCTCTATTACTTGCATATTTTCCAACTTGAAACTGCAGGTATATTCTGCCTAGAAAAGTCAAGAGCTTCATTATAATTAGACAGTTAAGCCAGGGAGGTAGTCATGTGGAAATCTGTTTCAATTAATTTAGTGATCCAGAAGGACAAATTTGCTAAATAAAACTGTTTGCCAGATGTTAGAACAATCAGGATTTGAAGTATGAAAATGTATACAATATGTTCCCATCTCTGGGTCAGCAGCTACAATCCAAAGGGAGCGCCGTTCTGTCGTATTCCCGTTCATTCAGATTTCTAATTTGTATTAGACTCGCCTCCGACAATTTGCGTGGCTAAGGTTAGGATCTTAAGTCACTGCAAGCCTATCTCCATAACAATATGCTAACTTATTGTCCATGAAGTCAAGCGTTATCTGATTATACCAAAAGTTGGAATCATGCATAGTGAATGAATATAACAATAAAAGACGTATAATTATTACCTTTAGGGGAAATGTCACGAAGAGCTAATTCACACTGGATAATTGGCTACATTTTATTTTCAGTTCATGTTGCTTTAGTCTATTATGAATTTCCGATACGTTGAATATCTAACTGGGCATCCATCAAGCTCAATCTGCACTGCCCTATTTCATTCAGTGGCACATACTGAGTGACTTGGTGAACCATAAGAACCAAACAATTTATTTTTAAAGTAATGCCACACTTAGTTATCTGAACTAGAGACAACCCTTTCTGAAATGCAGCTGCAGGGGTGTTCAGCTTATCACCCAGAGCCCCGCTCCAAGCACCTGATTTTTCTGGGGGAAACCACATCCAGCTAAGCATTTCCCATGAAGTGGTGCAGCAGAAAACTGTAGTATTACATAGTGGTAATTTAGATGAATGGCCATCCATGTATAACAAAGCCATCCATCTGCTGTGTAACTTCAACAGATTTGACTTATAGCTACTTCTAATTGTGTTATCTTACTGCCTTCCGTGGCCTTTATCCTTTTACCCTAGTCCAGAGATCTGGACTCCGCTGTAGAGGAACCACCAGGCTGCTACCTCTTTGAGAAGTCTCTGTTTAAGTGACTGCTGACCTATGGGGGTCAAAAGACACTGATGCAGAGCACCAAGGGATCAGGCAAAACCCTGGTCAGGGACAGGCCAAGGTCAGGGCAGGCAGAGTATGAGCAATCAAATAAACAGTCTGGGTGTCCAGCTCAGGGTCAGAACAGAGATCAGTCAGAGGTCAGGTTAGGCAGAATATTCTCGAAACTGACCCACAATTCAGTAATGACTCATTACTGATTTTGAATATTCTTCATTAATATAGTTTTTGTTATGCGAAAATCTTTAATTTACGAATATAGCGCTATATTCTACATATTCGACAATTCTACCAAGCAAAGCCAACCCAATAGGAAAGTTGCTGAAGGCCCTTATACGATTTGATTAATGCGCATATTTGATTGAAGATTTTTTGCATAACATAAACTATATTAAATAATGAAGAATATTAAAAATCACTATAGTGCTATATATTTGTGTTTTAGAATATTCGCATTACGAGAATTTTACATTGCCGATTTTTCGCATAAGAGAAAATAAATTGAATAATGAAGAATATTCTAATTCACTACAATATTGCAGCCTTCTCACATTGGCCCACAAGCAAAAAGGAGGTAGGTATACTAGGTAATGGGTTCAGATGAAAAAAATAAACAAACGAATATTCGTTTTTAAGAATATATATCACTATATTCAAAATATTCACGAATTCTCAAAGTGCCGATATTCGCGATTAAAATTCGCTTTTCGAATATTCGCGCTCAACACTAACTAGAATCTATTGCTTCTGCACTTTCCCATAGGAGAAGATGCCTAAAGTACCACAGGTTGGCCAGTCATTGGCTGGGAAAAAAAAGGTGAGCATGCAGGCACTTTAAATGCAGTGAAAGACATTGCTAGCAAGAAGCAAGTTTGAACCCCCATGGGAAGACAACGGGGACTGGGACTTGGGATTGGGAGAGAGGGACACTGACAGGATCAGACCAATGGAGCCCTGGAGCTGTGGAATGGGTAAGCAATGTACCGGCTGCGCCCACCTGCAGGAAAGGAGCAGCGGTGGGTAAGGACCACCACTATAACACCATGTAATGCAAGAATGGCTAGAGTCTAACAGAACAGGAGCTGCTCCGTTCTGGCTTACAGAGGATGTCCCAACTGGTGAACCCCTCTATGATGTCAATATATAGGGTAATGGGCCACATGTTTAGGGGCTATCTTCATGAGAATACCTCTTTCAGATGCAGAACTGCGCTCACAGTTGTGTGGTTGCTGTTGGAACTAGTCACTAGCTGGTCGGCAAATACTCCTTAACTATTATGTACGTGTGTAATCTTATCATAGCCAGGAACAAATGTAATCATCTGTAAGTAAACAATAAAGATCCACATTAAATGGGTGCAAGCAGAGGATTTTAAAATACAGATATCTTACAAAGGGTATAATACGAGGCAGCATAACTTTTTATTATATAATGAATGAACTCAGTGACGGCTCCAATTGTATACTGAGTGACAGAGTCATAGGGCCTGATTGATTTACCTTAGACCGGTGGCATACTCTGGTCTACGATAACCTTGCGCTCTGTCGGAGGCTAAAAAACTTCTGGTGCAGTCTGTGCACCTATACTGTTATCTATGCTAGCCCTAGAAAACTGACGTAAAAAAAATAATAACAAGTGGAATGGTAACATTTAGGGTTGTTTCGAGTCCATTGCGGGAATCACGCTCTGCGTGTGAGCGTGATCCTCCGCTCTGGACTTGCAGAAGCGCACTGCATTTTTATGATTTATAATGCTATGTGTCTCTGCGTGACCTTATTTCTACGGAATCATACTGACAGCTTTATGTCACTATGATTCTGTAGAAAAAAGGACATGCAGAGACACACAGCATTATAAATCATGATAATGCAGTGCGCTGCTGCAAGTCCAGAGCAGAGGATCACGCTCACACATGGAGTGTGATTCCCGCAATGGACTCGCTCGTGTGAAACAGCCCTTAGATACATTTCCAGAGGAAAGGCGCATTTCATGGGGAATACAGGTGTTTACTAACACAAATGTAATTCCTAATCAGACTCTTTTTCAGTAAAACAAATATAATATTATTTAATAATTTTATAATCACTATTTTCATCCCTACTTTGCTTCTCCGTTATACTACACGATAATATGATATGATCCTGGTCTATTATTTAGCACCCAACCAAGGCGCCTGCTTTCCCCCCTTTACTTACTTTTGGAGAAAATCTTTGCAAATGATTTTTCTTTGGCTTGTGGTTAAATGAACAACATTTTCAGAGGCAGATTATAAATCATCATGGACGTCTGGGTCAGTAATTATTTATAGCTAGTGAATGCACTAAAACATGTTCTCTGAAAGAAAATCACCTCATTTGAGTGCTAAGCTTTGAGCGCATGGTGGGAAAAGTTAATATAATTTAAAGAGGAAAGTAAGAAAAAAAAAAGAAAAGTAATAAAAACTATATTTCTAGAAGAGGAGGCCAGGGCTACAAATTACAGTGCCTTAAGAAAATGAACTATATAAAACTAAGTCTTTTATTGCACTGATTTAATCATATAAGAATAGAAGGATCACAAAGAACATGTCAGGTAATGGGGTTTGCGGAGATCAGTAAAATTGGGCTGAGAAATGGCATAAAATAATAAAAGTCCGATTACTCACCTGATAAATCCCCCTCTCATTCTAAGACCAATGCTCCGATTGCATGCCTCTCAACTGTGCCTCTTTTGGAGGGGCAGTCCTCTTTTTGACCCAAATCCCTCTATCCCTCTCTGATCTTTATATGTTCCTCTTTTTGACCTGGGGAATTAATGCATAAATGCACATTGATCCTAAATTGCTCCTTAGTAATCTATTTGTATGATTTCTACCTGTATATTAGACCATAACTTCATTATTTTGTGCAATTTGAACCTTAAAATATGATTTATGTGCTAATATTTAAATGGATATTGAAGCACAAGAAAAATTTGTCCCAGGGGCTCCACATGTTGGAAGAAATTAAAGAAACCTACATACACCTAACCGATCCCCAGTTGCTGCAGTTGTGATGGAGTCAGTAATTATGCTTTGGGCGGAGTTAGAGGCATGGCCTAGTATGAAAAAAACTGTTATGATGCACGCTGCACATATTGTCCCTCTTTGTGATTTTCAAAAGTTAGAAGGTATGCAATTGCACATTGCTGTCTTCAGTTAATATGTTGTAGTGCTAAAATGCTCAACTATCTAGATCAGTGTTTCTCAACTCCAGTCCTCAGGGCCAACCTGCCGATCATGTTTTTAGGATTTCCTTAGTATTGAGCAGGTCATATAATTAGTGTCTATGCACCAGGTCTCACCACGGGTCATTCTGTTGGATATTCTGAAAATCAGGAGCTGTAGGTGGACCCTGAGGTCTGGAAATGATGAACACTGATCTAGATGACTGCAGCACCCAATTATTGCTCCTAGCGGTCTCGGGCCATAAACTGCTGAGACCAGTGATTGGCTGCACCGTTCATACAGGTACGTCATTGCTGCAGCAAAGTAATAAAAATGCAGTGGGCAGCAGTGAGTGGGTACACTGGAACAGCACAGGATTAATTAATGAGTAATGGTTCATTATGTTATGGCATTCCCCCGTGCTTGGTCCAACTTTTCTGATCTTGTAAACCTGTTTTAACTTAAAGGGAACCTGTCATGAACCTTTTGTTGATCTCAACAAGGGCAGTATAAAGTAGTGACAGACATATTGATTTCAGTGTTTTTTCACTTATGAGCTTATATTAAGTACCTGCTGAGAACCAGCATCATAACCATTGCAAGCATGGCCTGGAAAAGAGTCACAGATACTTGAGAAGAGTCATGGTTATTCGTGAGCTTCTGCTCTCCCATCACCTGCCGATATGGGCGAGGAGAGCAGAAGTTCATGAATAGCCATGACTCTTCTCAAGTAGCCATGACTCTTTTACAGGCCAGGACTGCTATGATTATGATGTGAGTTCTTGCCAAACCACTTACTTATAGCTCATGAATGACACACCACTGAAATCATTGTATCTCTCACTACTTTATGCTGCCCTCAGTGAGGTCAACATAAGGTTGATGACAGGTTCCCTTTAAAATGTAGCATTAAAGGGAATTTACATTGATGGGTCATTTCTCTTCACTTCAGTACCAACTGTGACTGATACTGCAGCTCATCTATACTAACTTCAATGAGCTGAAATGCAATACAAGCCACCTTTGTCAGGATCTCACATTGATCATGATCACATATTGATGGCCCATCCTACCGATAGATATCAATGTACATTGCCTGAAAGTACCTCTACAGGTAGTGAAAACGCCAGAATAACCACATGCATTTTTTTTTTTACATCTGCATTTTTTGTAGCATTTTTGCAGTGTATTTGCCTACTTGTGTTTTCTTGATTGTGTTTTTCCTGATTAAGAAGATGGTAATGCCAGAAAAAAATCCCAAGAATTACAGCATGCTGAAAAGAAGCCAAAAAGACATAAAATGCCACCTAATAAAAACACGGTAGCAAGTAAATGCTTGTGTGTCCTGCATTTCATATTTCCCATTGATCTTCAGTTAACATCTGAAGCTCAGGTTATTACCGGAAAACACAGTGGCACAAATGGCCCCTTAAAAATAAGAAAGTAAGGAAAAACACAAGCAAAAACCTATGCGCTAACTTACCCTCTAATTGATGTTCATGTTAAAGGGTCTTCGAGTTTTTTTATCTTCAGGATAGGTCATCAGTATCTGATTAGTAGTGTTCCGACACCCTGGACCCCTGCCAATCATCTGTTTGAGAAAGCACCAGCTCTCTCAATAGCACCATAGCCTTCTCTCATCTCACCAGGCACAGCGCCGGACATTGTATAGCGGCTGTGCTTGGTTTTGCAGCTCAGCCCCATTCACTTCAATGGGTCTGAGCTGCACCTAGGTGATGTGACAAATGAACGTGACATTACATGGCCCAGGCAAAGCTGCAAGAAGGTCATGGCTCTCTCCTCAAACAGCTGATCGTTAGGGGTCCTAGTTGTCGGACCTCCATCGATCAGACACTGATGACCTATCCATAAGAAAGGTCATCAGTTCAAAAATCTTGGACAAGCCTATTACATGATGTTCTACACCTTTGTAATGGATTGTTATTGCACAGAGCACTGAAAATGACAGTGGGGATTACACTAGTGATCTACACTATATATTACAGAAACAGTACATGTTCTACAGTACATGTTCTATTATATTTTGCACAGAAAAAGCACAGCTTGAAAAAAAAAAAAATTCCCCCCAACTACTCCAAATGCAGTTCAGTACTGACGAAAATAATGCAATCTCAGGATAATCTTAAAGCTCTAAGATATCTGTGATACTTGCAGTGAAATAATCTCTAAAGAAAAATGTCTAGAACTTCTCTGTCTCCTCCAGAGAGAAGTCTTGATATGTTTACCAGCTATAAAGCATTCTCTCTGATTTCGCAGACTGTGACTGCACACATCCCAAACCTATTGATGTGTATGACCCAAGCAGAGATAGAAAAATGTCATCGTCCCTGAAATGGAAACTGTGCGTTATTTTGTCTTTGATTAATGTGTCTGTTGTCAAAACGCTATATGAAAGAAACTGTCAGACTGAACAAAGGGAGACGATAAGTAGATCCTTGTTTTATATAACATTTGTGCACAATAGGAAACTATTTCAATCATCCCTATCCTGGTAACATATTGCTGGAGTGAAGATTAGATTAGGAGAGGTAAATTACCTTTTTGTTGTCATGCGTACCAGTGGAAAGGTAGCCTTGTAAAATTCTGTGTATATTTTGGAGAATGGTTAGGTGGTTCAAAAGAAAACAATGGATACATGAGCAACCAGTATCACAATTTTAGCTGTTCTTTTTATTGTGCATAATATAAAAATGAAAGTTTTTTTTCCCCTGGCAATGCATATTGATGGCCTATCCTTGGGACAGGTGATGTCCATGCCTGGGACCCTTACTGATCAGTAGAAGATAGGGGGTCATTTATTATACTGAAATATGCCTATTCATAACTTCGGGTGATCCACCGCCAACTATGAGCCTTTATTAAGATGCCGGTCTTAATAAATGTGCCCCATAGAGTTTTTGTCCAGAGCTAGAGAATCTTTTATGGAGGTCTCATCTCAATTCTACACCTACAATATACTAGAAGAAAGTATTATCCCCCGACAACAGCTGTAAACTGACTATGGATTACCAATCTATATAAGAATTCTATCTCGCTGTACTGACCTCTACAGAAGGACAACATTTGGTATCTAAGTTTTAGTGGTCAATACTGTTGTCCCAATTCAACACATGCCAATCTTATATTGATGACCTATCCTGAGGACAGATCACCAATATTGTTTTACTGGACAACCTTTTAAATTTTTATTGGTAAATACTGTTGTCCCAATTTTATACTTACTCTCACAATGCAGATTACATTGCAGATGACACCTTCCCCTCACAGCAGTAGTAAACTGACAGTTGATTTCCTATTTAGAAGGTCTTATCATTTGCATTCACTGCTACAGAAGGGAATTTTATATTTCATTTTCAATGGCATACTATCGCTGAAATTAAAAAACAGAAAAACAGCCAAAAATCCTAAAACAGTGTACTATAAATATTTTTTTAAAACACGCCTTTCCGATGGGACTATCCATTAAAGATTGTAAAACTTGTTTTTTTTAACTTAATAGTGAAGCCACCTTATCTGTGTTTATGACTTTTTCCTATTTGCACAAGCCTCTGTAAACAGAGTTTTATTGATTATGGTTACATTTATCTGATTTAATTAGGAAATATGCAGTATCCTTTTTAGGTAAAATACCGGTAAAATTCTCCAGAACTAACTGGTCCTACTGTAATGCTAAGAACTACCACGAATCACAGCATAATGTTGGAGAAGGATGTAAATGCACAATAAAAGCCACCGCACTTTATATGTAAAGTGCAGTAAAAATAACAAATATTCCATGTCTTTTACAATCACTCTCTATAAACAAAGCTCAAAAGAAGTTTCTTTACGTATAAGTTAAAAAGTAGGGATGAATGGAGGAAATGTTTTCAAAAAATCAAATTTAGCTCAGTTTTTCCTCAGAATATGTTGAAGAATAAGTTATCTATCTGTGTGGCAATGTATGACTATGGATGCTAGAGTAATACCATATGCTATTGGTAATAGATTGGATGTTGCCATCACACTAGGGCTACTGCCCACTCAAGATACCCAACGCCGACCAGGGCCATTGAGCCCTCCACTCACGCAGCTCTCTGCCACCCACTGCGGGTACTGTACCTTTCACCGTAATTGTTTGCTGAAGAAGGCTATTAGCCGAAAACGTTTTGTGATCTTGATGTGATCTTGTAACTGGAAATCTGCTTGTTGAATAAAATATTACACTTAAAGCAACTCAATGGAATACAAGAGTCCTAATTTCACCATATGCTATTGGTTGTGTCTGGTTCAGGCATAAAGAAGACTGTCTGGACACCACTGGTAGTAGCTTACAGGACCACATTAATGCAGTTGCAAACCGGCTGTGATTTTTAAGTTGACTGTCAAAGCAGTTGGCTCGAGAACATTGATGGCATATTACTAGAATAGGCCATCAATGTCAGGTACCACCTCTGGGACCTGCTTCTATTTCGAGAACAGGGCCTTTGAAGTGAAAGAGAGCACAACGTTTCAACTCATCAAAATTGGCGCTCCAAAAATAGCTGAGTGGGGTTACTTGGATTTTTTTGAAGGTTCAATAGCAGTGAATCAAGAGCACAGCGCAAGAGCCCGGCCATCCCTCTGTTCCCCACACATTTTTGAAACTCCCATAGAGGTGACCGGAGGGTGGCTGCAAATGCACAATTGTTCTCTGTTCACTTCAGAGGTCCCATTCTGGAGAAAGGAGCCGTTGCCAGACATCAGACCTGCGCCTATCTGACATTGATGGCATAGCCTAGCTATATGCCATCAATGTCCCTGATGGGAATACCTATAAGTCATTGATTTTGATGTGAAACAGACGTTGCACCTGAAAAGTTGCTCGAAAAGCTACAATGGTCTGTTCGGTTTTGCAGATAAACTATTATTAAATCACTATAAACCACTAGCAAAATCATGTGTCCTTGACCATGGGATCACATGACACCACGGTTATTGACCAGATCATGGCCGGTCAATACGTCCCCATTTTGCCTCTACCTTATATGCTGCCTGCAGATGGGGCATGTTCAATGTGGCAGAACCACTTTGAATTAAACTACATTCTGGTTACAAGACAGAGCAAATGCAATACACAGAAGAATACTGACAAATTCTGTAAATTATGTGCTGTATGCATTATAAATGGGAAGCACTTTTCCGTTATCAAAAGAGATTACAGAAAAACCGAAAGTCTGGCGTGATTTCCCCAAATGACTGTTCACCAAGGCAAGGACACATTACAAAAACAAAACATTGCAAGATAATCAAAGCTAATAAGCAATGCTAATATTATAAGAAAAACCAGCACATATGTGAGATTATACAATTTCTGAGACGTCAGTGGTTTATGTGCATCTCTTCAAGTGAGACGTGTTTCACTGTGTCTGGCCCATACCTCTTCAGCGCAGATGGCGTGCATATGCAAATGAGACATACTGCAAATCAATACAGTAGCACTTGGGAATATCTTTAAGGTTTGTAATAATGCTATTAGGAAGTGATGTTGTAACATACTGAGATCATGCACATAAAACCAAAGTATTTTGTGTAGACACTTCAGGGGGGACGACTTGCTTTGGGCTTGCCATGGGCTAAGCATACATTAGAGAATTCAATATTTTACTTGAAAATCAAGCACAAAAAAATATATGAAAATGAGTAGAGATGAGCGAATCGAAGCTGACGAAGTGGAATTCAATCCAAATTTCAGGAAAAATTTGATTCACACCGAATTTCCTCGCACTTCGTTGTAACGAATCACATTTTTTCCTAAAATGGCTGCTGCACGTGTAAGGACATGGAGCAAGGAACTCTGCGAAGGTGGGATCACCCATAATGCCATGCATGCAGCCAGTCAGCAGCCAGCCAGCCCTGTGATGTCACAGCCCTATAAATAGCAAGTTGGATAACTGGTCGGCACTGCCTTGATAGCGTGCAGTGCACGTGTCTGCGGGCAGGCGTTCCCACGGATACACTTTAGAAGGAAAGACCGGCACTCGCTTCTTTGAATTATTATTGCTAATTTATTGGTCACATATTATAGGCATAGTGACGCGTTTCAGCACCAAGTGTTAAAATAGCGTCAAATAGCGTATAAATAGCGTCAGCCATCTTAGATTCTGCCATTTTCCAGTGTACTTAGTGCAGGGAGAGAGGTCAGCAGGCGCTAGGGACAGTGTTAGAAAAAACTTCAGTGTGCTAAAAAAAACGATTTACAAGTGCAGGGAAAGATTATTCAAGGTGTAGGGAAAGGATAGGGAGGAATCATTCCACTGCATTTATGTTGAACAGGGGTCAGTCGGGGAGGGGACAGCCTACTATTCTGATGCTGCTACCTGCCTGATGCCACACATCTGATGCAAATATTCAATTCAAGTGTTATCTCTGTTTTGGATACACTCCTGTTTTTTTGGCATTAGCAATACTGATGGATTACTGACCAAATGCTGACCAAGTGAAGTCAGTTGCTCCACAGACAGGATACGTTTTTTTGGGGTTATTGTTCTGAAAGCTCAGAGGAAGGGCAAAATAATCAGCGATGTCAACACAAACTTATTGCTGACACCCTCTCCACTGTGTCAGGGGGGCTCTACGAGAACAGGTTCTGTTGACATCTATGTGGAATCAGCTGACAACGGTGTAAAAGGAGTGTGCTTCTTCTTGGCGCTAACATTGACCTTTAAGGCTGAGTTCATACTTGAGTTATTTAGTCAGTTTTGGCCCTGTGACTGACCAAATAAGTGAAGTATGCAGTGATTCTAAGAGCGACGCCTTTCATCTGCATGTCATACTGACTCACAGTATTATTTCACTGCCAGAGCAGACTCCCTATACGTGTTACTGCGAGGCACAGTGTCCTACACCACTATAAAGGCTCTCTGAAGCCATGAAATAGCCATTTTTAACTAAATTTGCCACAAATAAATTCGAACCTAACTGGCGACTCGAACTTATAAAAAATTCGCTCATCTCTAAAAATAAGCTTTTTTTTCATATCAATTGAATCGAATTTTACATGTTGTGACAGTTTTTGTTTGGTAATTGCAAATACTTAGTTAAATGCGTTTTTCAGCCAAAAAATAAAATGTTTAAAACTGCTAAAAATTATGGGGGTAATTTAGATGCCATTCTTAATAACCCCTGCGCTGGAGGTGGATTCACCAAAGTTATGTAGAGACGCCGACCTCTATATAACTTCGCCGCATCCACTGCGGGTCTAAATCTACGCCAGCTTCCTTCATGGCATAGATTTAGAACATTTTCTAAAACAGGTCTAAAAAATTAAAAATGTGATGGGTCTGGTGGGCCACCCCCTTACCAGCCACGCCACGTCCCCAATTTTAGACATGTCGTGATTGGAGAAAAAGTTGCAGCTTTCGGCCAGATAAATGCCAGATATATATACCATAAAACTGGCATATCTCTGGAAGTAAATTACCCCTATGTTCAAAACATATATATTAAAAAGCCATACGCTCACAGTATGGATTCCATGCCAATCCCATTGTGACGGTACCTGATCCCCTGCCGTCCCCTACTTTCTGGTCCAGAGATGATGTGTTGAGTATGTGATTTGCTACAGCTCTGACTTACCCTGTGTTAATACACTGCAGTACCAGGAAGTATAGGGCAGCAGGGACCAGGCAAGCATTAGAATAGGAGTCGTGGGGCATGCGTTTGTTCTGCATTCTTAGAAGTTTTAAAAATATTTTTTCATTATTTACTTTACCCTATAAACATAAATGTCCAACACTTTACTGTGAATCATGGCATTGCCATCATGTTGCCATGTTGGAAGTGAGCATGTAGGCCAATCTCAGTTAGCTGGACAGAAAATGTAGAAAAGGGGCAAACAGCAGGTGATGCTATACAGATCAATATCATTGAATAACTCTCTACTAATTTTTTAATTACATGCAATTACAAACATATCCAGGTGCTGGTTTGAAAAATGTAGAATATTTTTTGTGGAACAAATCCTTTAAGAGTCTCATCATGTTGCTGTTCTGACGGCTGGATGTATTGCCCTTATCTCTGAACTCCTGACAGCTCATAAACACTCATTACAGCTAAATTCTTACCAAACTAATAATATGGCTTAAATGAGTGTTTATGAGCTGTCAGGAATGCAGAGATCCGTCAGAACAGCAACATGACGGGACTCAGTGTGAAACAGAAAGTGACACTCTGTAGACAGATTTACACCTAACCTTGAAGGGAAAAAAAATACTGGAAATGTTTAATAAAGACCTATTGAAAACAAAGATAAGTAAAATGCAATCATATAAAATTGCCCCCAGAGGTGTTCATAGCCTTTAAATCCAGATAGATAGATAGATAGACTTTTTGTCTATAGGCGAGATTGGGGATTACACTGTACATGGAAACTAAAGCAAACAACAAAAGTATAAAAATACAATTCCATAGCACAGATACTATATTTAGATACAAAAGGGATTCACAGTGTTTTAAAGAACAGACAGTTCTAAACCTCAGAGGAAATTTAGCTGCACAGCAAGTCAGAGATTATACACATTTTGTGCTATGGTAGTTTCAGTGGGAGCTGGGGAATGATAGATAATAAATGATCATTTGTTACTGGTGGTTTATGTGAGACAAGTGTCAGGGGAAGAATAGGGAACACTACTGACAGGCCCGGGTCAATATGTCAGTGATGAAGGGAACTGACAGCAACGCTAAACCGAAAATACACATAGCTAATGCACCCAGACACATATAGCCAGTCCCAGTACTGACACTTTAGAAAAAAACTAGTTCTTACGACATCATAAAAGGTACATTAAAAAGCAGAAACATACTAAAAAACTGAACATAACACAAAAGAAGTTTTACACTAGTTAATAATTAGGTGCTATGGACTCAATATTATTTTCACCCACCCTTCTTACTCTACTTAGATATTTTAAGTCATGGATGGTTCATACTTGATACACCTACTGTATCTATTAGACAACTGCACATCCAATTATTCCCAATTACATTTCTAGTATCAGAATCCCTTGCTATAAACATCCAACTTTCCACTGCTGCTCTGCAAATATGTAGTTGGAGCACTCTATGCAACAGCAGACACGGGATTCCATAAAATAGTCTATGTCTGCGGATTGACAGTTTTGTTGTCATCATAAAAAGAGTTATCAGTATTAAACCATACTTGCAGTGTTCTACGTAAAAATACTTTAAGATGTACGCCTCAGTGTATAAATAAAAAATTAAAAGAATAGAAGTGTTTGATAGCTTGAAGTATCATTTATTTACAGGCTATGAACTCCATTTATTTAAATATGTGACTTAAATTACTCCAGCACTTTACTTTCTCCCTGCTGATCAGTTGCAGGAGCAGACAAGAGTCTGGTGATCAAACCAGCCTCTACTAAAGCAGACATCCTTTATTCAGTCTGATGCCTCATCCACATTTCTGTCTTTTCTGTAGACAGCACACGTACCCATTGATTTAAATCAGTTTGTTCGCACATCAGTACTTTTTTACTGATCGTGCTTCAGTAAAAAAAATCACAGAGACATGCATTACTGTGATGCGGAGCAAATACCCCCATCGAAGTCTATGGGTCAGTGAAAATCACATGGCATCCGTGGTGTGTCAGTTTTTCACTGAAGAATAATAAGAAATGCTCTGAAAATTAAAGGGGTTATCCAATTCTAAAAATGCTACCACAGTGCCCGGGCCCCTCCTAAACATCATACTTACCCTGCTCCCTGGCAACCAAGATGCTAGGGAGGCTGGTTACCATCATGGCCTGCTGTTGCCTGCTCCCCCCTTCGCCAGATCCATGTGATGGGGAAATGCAGCGGCGGCCGTGTAGGGATCTGGAGTGACACGGGTGTCGGGGAGCTGGGTAAGTATGATCTGTAGGAGGGGCCTGGGCATTGTGGGGGGCATTTTTAAAATTGGATAACCTCTTTAATTTTCAGCTGACCAATGTCCATGGATTGCGGATGACACACGGAGGCTAAAAATGGATACAAACACAGATTCTTCACGGACATCTTCATGGATGAAACAAGGATGCTTTTTTCCTAAAAATGATATGGAAATGTGGACAGGCCTTAGAGGAGTGTGATCACAGGAGTGAACTGGGAGTGGCCAGGGTATTATAAGCTAGCAGGCTTGTGGAAGCAATGAAAGGTGAATTTGTCACCATTCTGGCCAGACACTTATTTCTTACTTCCTATTAATGAACTAGAGAGAAGTAGAGAATTGCAGCATAAACAGCTGATCTGGAAAATAATTCACAAAAGTTACACAGTTATATAGGCTGAAATTGACACAGGTGCATCAAATTCTTTCTTGATCGATCATGTATCATTAAATAGTAGATTAATTATAACCATTAAAGGGGTTCTCTGGGAATTAAGAAAATGACAATACTTAAATATTACTTTATTATAAATATTCACAAATATCTTTCATTAGTTATAATGGCTCGATTTGTTTAGGGAGTAATCAATAGGAGAAATAAAATGGTCGCCGTCCTATTAGTACACAAAACCTGCCCTAATCACACAGAAGGACAAGTTACTTCAGAACACTGAGCTAAAGCCTCCTCTCTGCTCTGTTTGTCAGGGATTATGATCCTAAATACAGTTTCATTTGATATTCAGCTGAATCTCTGGGGAATGGAGTTCAGGAGGAGACATGAAGTACAGATAGGAGGTGGGGGTGTAGTAATGAGCAGCAGCATATGTATACAGTCTCCATTACCACAGCCCCACATTACCACAACCTGTCTTGTCCATCCTTTCTGTACTTCATGTCTCCTCAGGAACTCTATTACCACAGAGATTCAGCTGAAGATCTTATCATCTGTATTCAGGATCATAATCCCTGACAAATTGGGACACATCCCTGAGCAAAAAGGAAGATGAGGCAGCTCTTTAGCGCAATGTTCTGAAGTAACTTGTCCTGCATTATGATAAGGACAGGTTCTGTGTGTACTAATTGGACGCTGCAATTTTATTTCTCCTAATGATTGCCCCCCAGACAAAACGAGCTATTATAACTAATGAAAGGTATATACATAATGTAATATTTAAGTATTTTAATTTTGCTAATTCCCGGAGAACCCCTTTAATGCCAATTAAAATTAAATAAGCAACTAGCCCTTTTATAAATGATGTTATGACATCTGCTATTACTACCTGTTAGGGTAGGGCATTCTATAGTTTGGCTACTCTAACCGTAAAGAACCCTTTGCTATATAGATGTCTTATGTAAGAGCACTGTAAAGTGGAGTATGCTTTAATAGAAGCATATCTAAAATCAAGTATACCCTTAATTAATGCAATCTAAAAGATCCTATTTATTAAAGGTTTGTTTCTCTTTTAAGAAAACCAGCTTTCCACACGACAAACTCACATTTGCCACATTTGACAAACTGATCTTTGCTATAACTGCATGCCAAATAAACTCATTTTTATGTGTTGCATCATTTATTATAATTAGCTTATTAGGCTATTCAGTGCCAGTCTTCACAATCTCTGTTCTTTTGGTTGCATTTAAACAGCAGTAAAAACATATTGGCTTTATTTGCTGTCATAGCACGGCGGGTTACAGATGCCCTACAAAGAAAATGGTGTGGGCAGTGATAAAATAGGATTATGTGGAGATATGTCATAGCATAGTGTAGCCTTTTCAGTTTATTATGAGAGCAGCACCACAGGTGCTTTTCCATTATAGGGTAGTGAGGTCTTGTCTTCCAAGCTGTTCTCTGGACCTACAAGGTTCATGGTATTTATCTTCGCCAATGGGTGGTAAATGCTAGAAGCACTGAGATTATTCCCTTCGGAAAAACACCAGGCGCCAGCAGATGGAAATCTCACAGATCTTTACCATCTGTGCCAGCTTTATTGAGTAATTGCCAACATTTTAATATAATTTCTAGGACAATTTAATGCTGAGGTATAAGCAGTGTACCAGACAAACTATTGTGGATTTTTCTATTGTTCAAAGGTCCTCAATAGAGTTGAGTCCTCGCACTTCATGGTAACAAAGCAGATTTTTTTTCTAAAATGGCTGCTGCACGTGTTAGAAGGAGGAAGTAAGAAGCACGGGAACGAGGGATCACCCATAATGCTGTGCAGCCATCCAATCAGCAGATAGCCAGCCCCTATGATGTCACAACTCTATAAAAAGCCTCATGCTGCCCGGTTTTCGCAATTTTCCAGTGAACTTAGTGCAGGGAGAGATGTTAAAGGCACTAGGGACAGTGATTAAGAAATACTTTATTTACAAGCTTAGAGTGTAGGGATATAATAGGGAGGAATTATCCACACTATTGGGAGAGAGCAGGGGTCAATTAAACAGTGTAAAGCTTGGCCAATAGGAGCTAATTGGGGTTAAAAAGTGTTCTAATTTTTCTGATTTTAGGTTGTTATTTTATACTTAGTAACACAATTAATCAATGTTATTCCATTGATCCTCGATTCTGTTATTGGAGTGAAATTGCAGTCTGATACTACAGATTTTGGGGTATTCACATTCTTATATATACATATATATATATATATATATCCATTCATCCTTGATTTTGGGGAGAAATTGTGGCCTGATACTACAGATTTTGGGGTGTTCACTTTCTTTATTACATAAATAAATCTGTAATCCTTAATTATGCAAATGGGGTGACATTGCAGCCTAATACTACAAATTTTGGTGTGTTCATGTTCTTTTTGGGGTGAAATTGCTGTCTGATACCACAGATTTTAGGGTGCACATGTTCTTTTATATATAAGTACATCCATTCATCCTTGTTTTAAGGGAGACATTGCACCCGGACACCACTGCTATTTTACACTTACAGTTACTGTTACAGTACACTATGTCTGACAGACGGGTGCTAGGCCCTTCTAAGGTAAAGGGCAGTGGCCAAAATGTTTCTGGAGCTGGCAGAAGTAGCAGCAGAAGAGTGGGGGTGGTAGCAGCAGTCACAGCAAAAGGCCTGAGCTCCCAGTGTCATCCAACTGTCCTTAAATGGTTGAATTGGTCATCAACATCATAGCAAGTGACATCAGACACCCCCAGCCTGGAGTCGGTGGGTTCCTCTGACACCACGCGTAGTTGGCATGGCCCAGGAACAAGCTCTCCTCATTTTCTGTTTCTTCTGCTCGGGAGTCGGGAAGTACTGTATGCCGTTAGCTCTGCTCTGCATTTAAGCAAGGACGAGCTTAGTAAGGACAGTCAGCAGCTACTGCCCAGCCAAGATGTGGAGAAGACATCTGCTGCTTCCTCTGGTAGTGATGATGAGAGTCGCGTGAGAGCAGGTGTTGCGAGCTGTGATGATAGTGGTGTATTATTTTGGAAACTATATAGCACAGCGCCGTGTATAGCTCAGTGCCGTGATGTTTCGCTGACACAAACACACACACAGCGATTTAAATTCTGTTGCATTTCAGGGACATGACATATTTACTTGCCCCAAATACGGACCGCGGACGCCAGCTGTCCGGACCCCTGCCATGCCTTCCATAGGAAGCAGCACTTTAAACTTCTTCCGAATCTCCTAGTGCGCCGGAAAGAGCTGGGGCACAAGCCCCTCCCCATGTAGGCACTGGATGAAAGGGGAGGAGCGCACTGAAAGAGACAGGTCCCTCCACATGCAGGCACTGGGACTTGTCTCTCTTAGCGCTTTCATCTGGCACCTAAACGTGGAGAAAGCTGTCTCTCTCAGCGCACTCAGTCCCTCCTCTTCTGCAGCAGCACGTAAGGGAGCTTCAAGCTCCAAAGGACACTTACGAGCTGCTGGAGAAGACATCACCACTGCCAGCCTCAAAAGAGGTACTATAAAATGATTGATTAGACCACGCCCCTCCCACTCCACAGCTGACCGAGATTTAAAAACTCAAGGTAAAATCAACTTGGGGGTTGTGGAGGGGACTGAGGGGTACAGACATGGTGGGAACACATCACTGACCACAGGAAAGGTCTTCACAGTGTCAGTGGCATGTTCCCATCTTGCCTGTGCCTCTCTCTGTAAGGCTACTTTCACACTAGCGTTTCTATTTTCCGGTATTGAGATTCTGTTTTGTCCCCCTTCATTGTCAGTGGGGATAAAACGTAACTGAACAGAACGGAATGTTCCAAAATATATTCCGTTCCGATAGGTTGCGTTTTCATATCGGAGAGCAAACCACAGCAAGCAGCGGTTTTCTTTCTGTCATGGGATGCAGAGCAAAACTGATCTGGCATGACCCACAATGCAAGTCAATGGGGATTGATCTGTTTTCTCTGACACAACAGAAAAAGGATCAGTCTTACATTGACCTTCAATGGAGTTCTTGACGGATTCGTCTTGGCTATGTTAAAGAGAATACAACCTGATCCGTTTATAATGGATGCAAGTGGTTGTATTATCAGTAGCGAAAACGTTTTTACTGAGCCCTGTCGGATCCAGCAAAAACGCTAGTGTGAAAGTAGCCTACTGGTGAAATAAAGATAAGGCTCCATTCACACCATGGTATTTTTGTTCCATATCCAAGCCCCATTCTTGGTGGATTGGATGCGGACCCCTTCATTTCAATGGGGCCGCAAAAGATGAGAGAGCACACTGTGTACTGTCTGCATCTTTTCTGGTCCCATTGAAATGAAGGGGTCCGCATCCAATCCACCAATAATGGGGAATGGATGTGGAACAAAAATACATATGTCTGTTCTGCAGCTAGGTTTGTCACCTGGCCAGTAGCTCACCGGCAAGGCCGGTATTTTAGTGGCCCTGCCGGTATTTTCCTGTACGGACTGTTACTAATGAGTGCTTCCATTGCAGAGCGCTCATTAGTACAGCCTTTACCTCCACCACCACTTGTGTTAATAAAAATATAAATTATTTACCTCCTCCATTTGCTCGCACTGTAGGAAACACTCACTGCTGACTAGAAGCTCAGGATAGGACCTGAGAGACGTCATCACACTGGAGCGCAGGTCCATGAGGATTGTATATGTATGGGGACTGCCCAATCAGATGTGGGTCATCTGAGAAGAGATTATTGTGTCCAGGAAAGTGACAAATAGGTCTTTTGGCATAGAACCCAAGTGGTACAGTCCAATAGGTCATAGACGATATCGATCGACAGAGAGCAAGTTGATGCTTAATTACAGTAGATTGGCAATTGCAGTATCAAAATCCCTGATCCTCAGGTTTAGTGTGGTTCTT
Source organism: Bufotes viridis (assembly GCA_033119425.1). Lineage (NCBI taxonomy): Eukaryota > Metazoa > Chordata > Amphibia > Anura > Bufonidae > Bufotes > Bufotes viridis. The sequence continues at coordinate 33,285,707 of CM065596.1, forward strand.
TTTACGAACCTGGTGGCAGCAAGTATAGGGTGTGGGGAGTTAATGCTTTGATTAATTCTCAGCACCCATATATTGTCAGTGTTACGCGGACAGGCTCTTTCCGGCAGGCGCCTGTGTTACCAGTAGCAACTGGAGGTGGTTGCGCAGGAGTTAGCTTGGCTGTGGGTGCGGTACATTACATTTTTGGTGGCATCGGTGGGATTGCTGTTTAATTGTTTCAGAGTGTCAGTCGCATGTGTTTAACACCATAAAACTGAAAAAACTAGAATTGTATTTTTTTTCTCTTGAAGGAACAGACAAATGCATTTATTTTAATAACACATAGCGGCTAAAGTGTTCCGGTCCTTTTCTCTGTTATTCTGTCTATCTATAATTTGGCTCCTGGTGAAAGCACACGGTAAAGAAGATGGATGCTGATATCACAGCTGCAGACCAGGGAGATGTTGCTGGCATTGCTGGGCATGGTAGTCTGCTGATTCTCACCAATTCTGGCCCTTTGTCACACCAGGAAGCTATTCAGCAGTGGGCACTGACCAACCCAAAGGAATATAGTGATTGGCTGAGGGAGGATCGCGCTGTTGAACAAGCTGCTGAACGCGCTGAACGTATTGCTGCTGAGGAACGTGCGGAACGAGCTGCTGCTCGCCAACATGAGCTAAACATGGAGCAAATCAGATTGCAACGTTTGAACCAGATGGCTCTGCGTCCAGCGTCCAGCGATCATTAAGCCAAAGTTACCAGAAATTAACAAGGAGGATGAGGATATTAAACTATTTCTGAGAGCTTTTGAATCAGCGTGTCGCAATTATGCCATCCCAGAAGTACAGGGGGCTGGTCACCTTATGTCCGCCCTGAAAGGCACAGCCAGAGACGCACTGCTAGTGCTGCCGCAGGAGCAACGCGGAACAATTTTGGAAATCAGAACTGCTGTGCTCACAAAATACATGTTGACACCAGAGTCATACAGCAGAAGTTCCGTTCTCTTCAGCAAGGCATTGAAGAGACCTTTATGGATTTTGCCAGTTGGCTGCATACTACCTGTGAACAGTGGTACACCCCTCTAACTGAAAATACACGTCAGTCTTTAGCCAACTTGATCCGGAGAAAGCAGTTTATTTACAACTGTCCGCCGAAAGTGCAAAGGTATGTCTGCGAGCACAAGCCAAAGAATCTGCGAGAGGCTACTGCTTTGGCAGATGAATAGCTTGCCTTGCCAAGCACCAGAGGAATGAAGGACATCTTGTTCCAGATTGGGGAAGGGGTTGCTTCTTCTCCCAGACCAGCAGTTGCACAAGTGAAATGGCAATTTCAGAAGGAGGCACCACGACCATCTGGAGCCCGGCCTGCTGCTGCTGCCTTAGCTGCGACCCGCGGCTGCTACATTTGTGGTAAATTGGATCATATTAGGTGTAATTGTTCGAAAAAAGTGGGACCCTTGTCTCTGGCAATGCTACAGTTACATCTGTCAGCCTATCATGGGTAAACAGACCCAAAGCACAGATGACAACTTACAGGTTGTTACTGTTCGCAACCGATGCACCATGGGTTTCCAGGACACAGGAGCCCATGTAACTCTTGTCCATCCCGAGATGGCGGAGAAGAAGGACATCATCCCAGATAAAACACTAGCAATCACAGGTGTAGGAGGAGTTACTTCTGAGGTACCCCTAGCATGTGTATACTTGGATTGGAGTGTTGGAAGGGGGATGAGGGAAGTGGGTGTCATGTCAGACATCCCTACAAATGTCTTACTAGGTACAGATCTAGGACGTATGAAGTGTTCGTATGTTGCACAGAAAGGCACACAGGATCCAATGCTGTGCATTTATGTGATAGTGCACAACATGCAGACTTCATGCGAGAAGATGTGTCTGGTCTGCATGGGTACATATCTCCAGGTGAAAGAGATGTGGGACTGATTGTGGATAATAGCATTAAGGTAGAACCTGTACTTTCAGTTGATGCAGTTGAGCAAAGCACTGACAGTGATGATAATAGTGTGTATTTATGTAATAGCGCACAGTATGCAGATTTCATGTGTGATGGTGTATTTGATCTGCATGGAAGTATGTCTTCAGGTGAGAAAGACATAGGGTTGATTGCGGTTAATAGCATTCAGGTAAAACAGAAATTATCAGCTGATGCAGTTGAACTAAATACTGACAGCAATGATAATGATATGCATATATGTAGTACAACCTACAGAGTAATATGTCAGAATGTACCTGTCAAGGCTGTCACCCGCAGTATGGCAAGGATGGCAGCGGCAGACCCACTTGAGTCTAAGCAGTCTAAGGCCTCATCTCTGGTCTGCTCCGGCCCGAGGGACTCAACATCCACTGGGCTCACACCACTGACTCTCTTCTCAACGGGGCAGTTGTCTGAATCCGGTGGGGCTGCTTTCGAGCAAGCACTGAGGTGCAGGGCTGGGACAAGGTCCACCACCAACAGAGGCTAAGCTTTCCAAGTGCGCCCCCTACTTCACTTCAGGGCAGACTCATCTCACGATCTATCCCTTCCGGGGCCTGGGCTGGGTCGTGACGCAGTGCTGTGCTGCTGCCCGCGCTGCTCCTGGTCTCCAAATTGCGCACTTGTGACCTGACTGAGTACTGACTGAGTACAGCGCGTCAGGTCAAAGTGAACGCTGTACGCAGCCAGTCAGGCAAGCGACTGAGCAGAGACCAGAGCAGCGGAGCAGCCGAGCCAGGAGGCGGAGCGGGGAGGGAGCACGTAAGTCAGTGCCAAGTGCTCACTACTCCCTCCATCCTCCAGCGCGGCCGGCAGCCCGGCAGGAGCGCCAGCAGCAGCGACTTGGTCCAGTGGCATGTATGGAGTCTGCAAGAAGCATAAGCCTCTAGGGAAATCAACTGTAATTGGTTTGCTGTAATGCTCTGCGGGGGTGCTTTAATGCTCTGCAATGGGGGTGGGGGTTGTTGTAATGCTCTGCAAGGGGGTGGGGTTGCTGTATTGCTCTGCAAGACCCCCAATATACTGCGTAGATAGCCCCCATATACTGCGCAGACCTCAATATACTACACAGGCAAACCCCAATATACTGCATAGATAGCCCCCATATACTGCTCAGACCTCAATATACTACGCAGACAGCCCCCATATACTGCGCAGACCCCCATATACTGCATAGATAGCCCCACATATACCCTATATAATTACAGCAACCCCCTTGCAGAGCATTACAGCAACCCCCTTGCAGAGCATTACAGCAACCCCAACCCCCTTGCAGAGCATTAGAGCAACCCCCTTGCAGAGCATTAGAGCAACCCCAACCCCTTGCAGAGCATTAGAGCAACCCCCAACCCCTTGCAGAGCATTAGAGCAACCCCCAACCCCCATGCAGAGCATTAGAGCAACCCCAACCCCCTTGCAGAGCATTAGAGCAACCCCAACCCCTTGCAGAGCATTACAGCATCCCCACCTTGCAGAGCATTACAGCATCCCCCCTTGCAGAGCAATACAGCATCCCCCTTGCAGAGCAATACAGCAACCCCCTTGCAGATCATTAAAGCAACCCCCACCCCTTGCAGAGCATTACAGCAACCCCCACCACCCCCTTGCAGAGCATTAAAGCAACCCCCACCCCCTGCAGAGCATTACAGCAAACCAATTACAGTTGATTTTCCCAGAGGCTTATGCTTCTTGCAGACTCCAGACTATCTCTATAGGCCCCTGCAGAGTTTTACTTACACCCACATACACCCACCAAGAGAAAACCTCACCTGCTACTGGCTCCACTCATAAACCCAGGAAATCAACTGTGCTTCTTGCAGACTCCAGACTGGCTCCGCCTACTGGAGTCTGGTCACATGAGCATGACATCATCGAAGGTCCTTTAGCTGGCTAGGAAATAGCATCTACAGTCAGTGCAGCGCCGGGGGGTGAGTGGGGATGCTAGTGCTGTTGGGTCAGGGGGTCCGGGTGTCACCCGGTGCGGCCCGCACACCTCGCAATGCCACTGACATGGTCAGTGGCCTGCCTGCCGCCCAGAGGCTGGGGAGCTGGCCTGCGCCCTGACGCTGGAGCGCCCTGAGGCTGGAGCCTCCCCAGCCTCTGTGTCGGCCCGGCCCTGCTGAGGTGTGACCCCCATCTACAAACACTGAGAATGGTAGCGGAGTATGCCCCTGCAGAGGGAGCTACCCATAGAGTGTTTTGGGAAGGTGGTAAATAGTGATGAGCGGCAGGGGCAATATTCAAATTCGCGATATTTCGCAAATATTTGGGCGAATATTCGCCATATATTCGAAAATTCGCGAATTCGTAATCTCCAGTCATTATTTTCTTGATTGCGAAAATTTGCATAAAATATTCGCATTAAATTTGCATTAAAATTCGCATAAACTGGTATTTAAAAGGTATCTTTTAAATACCAGTTTATGCAAATGTTATGCAAATTTTTATGTGAATTTTCGCAATCAAGAAAATAATGACATTATTTTCTTGATTGCTAAAATTTGCATATAAAAAATTGCATAAAAATGTGCATTAAAATTTGCATAAACTGGTCTTTAAAAAAAAATCTAATATTTGCGATTGCAATTATATTTCGCGATATTCTAAATATTCGCGAACTCTCGAAGTGCCGATATTCGCGATTAAAATTCGCAATTCGAAAATTCGTGATCAACACTAGTAGTAAATTGTACCAGGAAGAGGTCCGGTCAAGTGGCGGTGAGGCAGACGTGCTACACAGGCAGCTAATCGTGCCCAGTTTGTACCGGAGCCAGTTGCTGCATGTGAAGCATGAGATCCCCTTGGCTGGTCACTTGGGTAGCAAGAAGACGAGGTCCAGTCTGGTGCCAAATTTTTACTGGCCTGGCATAAATAAAGATGTTGATTATGTGGTAAGGTGCAGGGTGCCGTCGTGGATGGCAGGTACGTGTCACCGAGGTTCATAGCCTCGGTGAGGTAAGAGCCATTTTGTTGATGTCAGCAGCAGGTAGTGCTACTGACATAGTTGCTAAATAGCATGGCTGCAAAGCCGATCCGGGCCGGCTCTTACCGGGAGCAGCTAAAGTGTAGGGTGGGTGGCTGCTCCCCACGACCCAGTCCTGGTTTTGGGCTGGGTTTAAAACACAGCCAGCACCAGCAGCTGAGTGTGATTGTCCTGGAGCTGCTGTTAGTGCTGTGGAGCTCTCTGGGCTGGAAGCAAGAGTCCAGCAAGGAGGAGTGCAGACGGCCTGGAAGCCTGAGGTGGATTGTCTTGCGGCTGGACTGACAGCCAGGTGTGAACCCGCACCTAAAACCTCCCAGGTGACTGGAACCTGTATTGGACTGTTTTGTTTTGCCTCACGTTTTCTGCTGTGTGTGTGAGTTAACACCTAGTGACTGTTTTGCTGTTTATTTTGTGCAAGTGTGAATTAAACACTGTTTTGCTGCACTTTCTGGACTCCCCTTTGCCTCTGTACTGCACCCGCACCGCTGTCTACCAGAGCGACTCCCCACAATAGCTACTGTCGGTCTTGCGTGACCTGCTTGAATGTCGGAAAAACCGGAGACGTGGCCCTTTGCTAATTATCCATAAACCATTTAGTCGGGTGGGAGTTAACATCATCGGTCCCCATAAGATAGTTAGCTCTTCAGGCAAACAATTCATTCTTACTGTCGTCAACTATGCAACGCGGTACCCCGAGGCTATCGCCATGTCGTCGATTAGGTCGGACAAAATCACGGACACCCTTCTAACCATCTTCTCGAGAGTCAGGCTTCCAGCACAGATGGTGAGTGACAGATCCTGGCACTCAATTTATGTCAGACCTGATGCAAGCCCTGCGTAGGAAAATAAAAGTGAAACACATTGTTGCTACTCCCTACCGTCCACAAACGAATAGTTTATAGGAACGGTTTAACGGCACACTAAAACAAATGCTTAGAAACTATGTTGAAGAGCAATGCAAGGACTGGGAGGGATACCTGCAGCACTTGTTGTTTGCCTACAGAGAGGTGCCCCAAGAGTCCACTGGTATCTCACCCTTCGAACTCTTGTACAGTAGGAAAGTAAGAGGCCCATTGGACCTCATTCGAGCGATTATGTCCTGAAGTTCAGGGACAAAATAGAAACCTGTGGGTAAAATGAAGGTGAACATGGCGGAAGCACAGGTGGTATGACCGGCATGCTAGAGGACGCTCTTACCAAGTGGGACAAAAAGTGTACATCTTACTTCCTATCCAACAACATAAGTTGCAAGCAGCATGGGAGGGTCCCTATCACATCCTGGCGAAAAAGGACAAGGTACATTATGTAAAAAACTTGGGTGGGAGAAGGCACAAAACTTTTTATGTAAATATGTTAAGCACATTGAGAGACCGGCTCATGTTATGGCAGTATTTAGCGTACCCGACACTGAGGAAGGGGGTTACCTGCGAGATTTTTTGGATGATACAAAGGAAGAAGGGGCAGAATGGAATATCAACCCTGAGCTGTCACTCCTACAGAAAAGTCAGCTTGGTGAGGTATTATGTAGATTTGCGGATAACTTCACAAGCAAGCCGGAAGACACACCTCACAACTCCCTATGTGAAGATCGGTACCCATTCTCCAATCAAACAGTTTGCCTATCGAGTCTCAGATCCGGTTTGGGCAGACAGAAAAAGGGAAATTGAGAAGATGAAGAAGTTGGGGGTGATCCAGGAATCCCATAGTGCCTGAGCTTCACCAGTGGTGCTAGTCCCAAAAAAGGACAAAAGAGTTAGATTCTGTGTGGATTACAGAAACATCAATGCTATTACTACCTCTGATGCGTACCCTATGCCCAGAATTGATGTATTATTGGATGAGCTGGCTAAAGCCCGCTATCTGACGATCATGGACCTGAGCAGAGGGTACTGGCAGGTTTCCCTAACAGAAGAGGCTCAAAAAAGGTCCACCTTTGCACGCCAACGGGTTTGTATGAGTTTACCATAATGCCTTTTGGGATGAAGAATGTACCTGCCACCTTTCAGAGGTTGATAAATAAGCTGTTGGAAGGACAGGAACAATTTGCTATAGCCTACCTGGAAGATATAGCGGTATTCAGCAACACCTGGGTGGAGCACCTAATGCACCTGTCACAGGTACTGGACCGTTTGAAAGGTGCTGGATTAACAGTCAAGCCAAGCAAGTGTCAGCTAGGTATGACTGAAGTCCACTACCTGGGACATAGAGTGGGAGGTGGGAAGCTAAAGCCAGACATGGTAAGATAGAGGCAAAACCCATCAAAATGCAGTTGGACTATCCAGGCAGGGGAATGAAGTTGCTGCGGAGTAGGGTCTTGAAGACCATACCCCTGGCTTCCATTTGGGTGGGAGGTGTGATGATAGTGGTGTATTAATATAGTAATATAGTAAACTATATAGCACAGTGCCGTGTATAGCACAGTGCCTTGATGTTTTGCTGACACACACACACAAAGCCATTTAAATTCAGCTGCATTTCAGGGATATGACATATTTACTTGCCCCTTGGGAGTTTTAAACCTTTTCTGATCTGCTAATTTTCTGTTATAAATAACTGAAATGGCACCAGACTGGCAGCCATTTCAGTAAGAGTTGTTGGTTTCCCAGGCAACCTGTCAGAGTCTATAAAAACTGGATGCAGGAGTCCATTTAGTGGTAGTGAGTTCAGAGACAGCAGCAGAATAGAGAGCTGTGTGGTCACAGCACTGACAGCGATACCAAATGTGTGCAGGACTCTAGACAGAACCTATGATATAGAGCCTAGATACTATTAATTTGGGAAAGGTATTTTTTCAATGTTAAACCCCTTTTGTTTTACATTTTATGCCCTATGTCTTGTCTACCATTTTTTTTTGTAAATCTTTGAAAACGCATCTTGTTATAACTGACTTTGTTCTATTATAAAGAACTATTTCTTTTTAATTGTCTGTTTCCTGTCGCTCTGAAATATTAACAGCTTGAGAATCCAACTTCCTTTAGGAGAGAATTGGTATATTTTAGTGTTATGGTTAAGATTTAATTGTATGATGATTGTATATGTATGGGGACTGCCCAATAATATGTGGGTCATCTGAGAAGAGATTATTGTGTCCAGGAAAGTGACAAATAGGTCTTTTGGCATAGAACCTAAGTGTTACAGTCCAATAGGTCATAGGCGACCAATAAGATATCGATCAGCAGAGAGAAACTTGGCCTCACGACCCTGAGTCAACACATGCAGCATCACTATAAAGTGCCCTTGGAAAACCATTCAAAGATTCAAAAGTCTGAACAGGTTAATACACCCAGTTGGTTTGTTCCCTCCAGCATGTTCCCTCCAAATTAAATGTTTCCTTGTCATGTGAGGAGATGAAGAGTGCCTGTGGGTTTAAACTGGGGTTCTCAACATGTGTCAGGTTGGGGGAATAACCATTTTAAGTAACTTGTAGATGGTATAAGACACCAGTAGTACTTAACAAATCTATCCAAGTAGTTCCCCATTATGTTTGAAATGTTCCAACTCACCTAGAACAAATTCATACATTTGGTAGGAATGTGAGAGAATTAAACAATTGCTTTTATCCATATTCAGTCAGTTATGGCACCTATTTGAAGTAATCAAATGTTACTCTCACCTATTATCTTAATTTGAAATCTGTGGCCTTATTATCTCTGGGCTTCCCAGAATTCTTTGGTTTCACCTCCCCACTATGGTAAAGTGCTTCATTCTGCTTTAAGGGCTTTCTCTATGATCCATCCCCTTCAGAAATGGTTAACGAAAGTGGCTCAATTGGCTAGAATGTACAAAATATCCCATTTGGAGATCTATACTTATCCTAGATATAAAGGATCTGGAGATCAGTTTTGCTCTGATTCTGCATTTACCCACTTAAGAGCAGTCTCATAGCATATGGCCTAACCTACAGTATAATCTAATTGTGTATGATATGTGTAGTTACTGCCATACCTGGGACTATTCTTAGTGTTAATGTGATTCTCATTGTAGATATTTAATGGTTTGCATTTGGTTTTAAGCTCCTGGCATGCTACTTTAATTTTTCATTCCTATGATTGTAAATCATCTTACTAGGAGATTTTCATATGAATGTTTATGCAATGTTAAGCCAAATAAAATTATATTTCAATAGAAAATAAAAATTTGACAGGTCCTCTTTAAGCAAGAAGAATGCTTGAAAGAATCTGGATTGCCTTAATTATGCTGAGAATAATATGGTATTGTCACACAGACAATTTTTTGTTATCCAATAAACCAATAAATGTGATTTCATTTGCATCTTCAAGAAGTGTGCTCTGAATTACTTCATGTGTATCTAGGGTGAAGAGTCCTTCTGCAAGTAGCTTTATCAACGTAAAGGCACGCGGTACCATTGCTACTTGGTCCTCTTTAGGCAGTTACTATGTCTACATGGGGCACAAGATGTGTCTAGAGGTCTTCCCAGGCCAATTGTTCAACTATTTGGTCGGCCACTATTGAGAAAACTGTGACACTTAAAAAAAAGCTGAGACTGTTCCTGGAAACTAGCATTGTGTTTTCCATAAAGTAAGCTCCACATGGGTAAATTTTGCAGCTAGGCTAAATGTAAAGTAGTAGAATTTGTTAATCACTTTAATTTGAATAAGACACTACCATTTGTTGTTGAAGAAGAGAACCGTCGAATACTGATCTTGTGTGAGAACATAGCATCAATGAGCATCAATGAGCTCAGGCCACCACAGATATTCTTGACAAAAGGAGATGCTACATTCATTGGGTTGGGCTACTTGGATTCTGCCATTCATTTGATAATTTATGGAAACAAAATGGAAAATGATCGGCAAAACGTTAATCCCTAATCTTCCATAATTTGTCCTCCATTTTCTTTTATCAAGAAAATTGGGTAGTTAATAAAACAAAATTAATAGGTTCCAAGAAGTCTTCTGTATTCCTCCAGTGACACATGTGAAATGTAAAGCATGGGTTTGCAAGCATACTAATAGATCACATAATTTTAGTTTTCCTTCTTCCCATCAACAATATTTACCTTTCGTAATGAAGATGAGATCCTCCTACACTAAATATACTGTACTCCCTCAGTTGGCCACCAATGTTCATAATGCATTACCAGACGTAGAACTGAAGAGGTGTGAGATAGCCTAGGGGGCCCTGACCATTTTTACTTTATAGGACACAGATATTTCAAATGGTGCTTAAGTATGGCAGGTAATAAAAGAAAGTCTGCAAGGATGTGTTTTTTTTGGCTAACTGTAAGGATATTCAACAGCAGTTTAGTTTTCAGCACTATTTCCAAAAAACATATTTACTTTCCAGATGTGAACTTTTTGCCAGCTTGCATAATAGAAAGTCAACATAAGAAGGAATGTACTGTACTTATTTTTTTACTACTTTACCTAAGTAAACTGCACTGTCAATCACAAGGTTATAAAATCTTATATCTTTCCACAAAGTCTGTGAACATTCTTTACCCAGTAGAAAGATATCAGGTAGATGATTGGAGGCACCAAACACTCTAATATTTTTCCAGGTAATGACCCGCATAGTATGATTAATTTAATATCACGGTAACATTAGTGATTTGTATGCACCGTTACCTTATATTTGAACCATTTACACTTGATGGTGAATGGTGTCATTTTGTTGTCATGCTATACACATCATAAACTGCTTTACGAGCCTTTAAGAGACTAAGAATATTAAAGGCACCGGCTGTCTAGAGGCAATCTACAAAGTCTTTCCCCTTCCCTAAGACATATTCAGTATTATTTAACTCTTCCTTCCTACTTGCTGGAATGCTAATATTCTGTATGGTTATTTAGTGATCATGTAATTGCGTAAAATAATGTGGCCTGTTGACCAACATGGTACAAGTTTCGTACTGTGTGCAAATGTGCCACCAAAATTGTATCTGCCAGTTAAAACAAGATAGTGACACATATCCTTTTTTCTGATCTCTTTTTATTTTCTGATTACAGATTTATTTATTCTATTTCCTGGACATGATTATAGGGGGCGGCCATCTTGACTGAGCTGTTCTTTACAGCATTTAGAAAGCGTTAACAAAATGGCTTTATGGCAGCCACATGGTCCATAGACACACTGAACAGTGACAGGGCAGCGGGGACCTTATTGACTTCTATAGGAGAGTTTTCTAGGCTCTATGTCTTGTGCAGAGGTCATAGACACGACCCATGAGCTGCAGCAGAACAGACACTCCCCTTGAGCTGCCAGCTTGATACAGCTATTACCTGATATAGCAATACCATGATAAAAGACCTGGAAAACATAGATAGAGGTAGGTACAGATGGAGGTTTATTGGTGCCATATTACAGATTCAAATAAAACAACTTAAAGGGGCTGTCCTAGTTCAGAGCTGAACCCAGACATATCCCCTTTTTTACCAAGGCAGATATGAGCTCTCCCTTTTCCTGTGCTGCTTCGCACAGGGCAAGCGCTGTTTGTTTATATTTTTTAACACTGCTTCCACCTAGCAGTGTTGCCCGTGACGTCACCAGCATTAAAGCGAGGGCTTTAGTGCTACCCTAGCCTAGGGCAGAGCTAAAGCCCACTCATTAGTGCTGGTGATGTCAGCGGGCTCACTGCTAGGCAGAGGCCTCTGCCTAAGTAGAGACCCAGCACACCACCAGAGCTAATGAAAACACCCTTGCCCTGCGCTGAGCATCAGAGCATGAAATGCTCCGATGCTCATATCAGAGGGGCTGCCTAGGTAAAAAAGGGGGTATGTCCATGTTCAGCTCTGAACCCAGGCAACCCCTTTAATACACTTTTGTGCATGAGACCGAATATTTTACATATAAATATCAAGGGATATTTCAAATTCAGCAGATAGGGTTCATGCTTCTAAAAAATTATACAAGTTTTCAATATATTTTCTGTACCAATTCCTCTTGATTTTTTTTTTTGAATAGACTATTACTAATAAATAAAGGAGCATACATTCAATCCAATCCCATTATCAACATGATGACAATTTCAATACACGAGAAAAGGTACACATTAAGCATACAAAAATGCATACAAATAATATCATTTTTAATAACTTTTCCTCAAGTCAGAGGCTTTAATCTCTTCTACTATTCCACGTAAACTATCATCCAAATACCGATATCATGGATATTCCATTGACTTCTGACAGGTTACACTCCAAAACCATATTCACAAAATGTTACTATCCACCCCCCCCCCTTCCCATCCCCCCATTATTATCGCAGGAGCCAACTGAGGTCATCCACTCGGGTCCAGGAATACACCATTCCAGAGAATTCAAATCCATTCGGCCCGTATCTGTTCCCATTGTCTAAGCAGTTTTTTCTCCCAAAATAATACACGTTCATAATTCTTTATACTGTTCATTAATTGTTTCCATTCCTCAAGCTCAGGGTAATTTTCTGATCCCCATTTTCTAACTATTATTCCTCTTTCAATTATTCAACCACATTCTATTTTCCTTCTTTGCCCTTTATCCGTGGGGAGGAATCCTAATATTGCAAGTTCTATTCCTACCGCAGGTTTTACCTTCAAACTTCTACCAAGCTCCTTAAATATCTTACCCCAATATTCTTGAATAATCGGGCAGCTCCATATAAGGCCTCATGCACACAGCCGTTGTTGTGGTTTGCGTCCGAGCCGCATATTTGGCGAATAGGCATTTCTACAATGGGCCGTGTTCCGTTCCGCAAATTGCGTAACGGAACACGGAGCAGCTTCCGTGTTTGGCGGATCCGCGGTTTGCAGACCGCAAAACACTAACGGTCGTGTACATGAGGCCTAAGATGAATAAACCTTGCTTGTTCATTTCGTCATTTTAAGCATCTGTGATCCCTATCTTTATATATCTTAGTCAACAATGAGGGAGTACAATATAAACAATGAATTATATTAAATTGTATTAGTCTATGATTACTAGAGGCCCTTTTTATATTTCTATAAGCATCTTCCCATTACAGAGCACTCCTACACCCAACCTCCTGTTCCCATTTATTCTCACTTTTGAATTCAATCATTTTACCTAATCCCTTCCTAATTCTTTTATATATTTGTGCCATTGTAATCCTTATCTCTTTACAATTATAACAGAAATCCGTAAACACATGATCCCTAATCATAAAATATCCCTTATCCTTTGTGCAATTATATGCGTGTTTAAATTGTACATGCTTAAACTTGGTCAATTTATCAACCCCTTACTCTGCACACAGCTCCTCAAGTGACCTTATTCTCCATTGTGTAACTAAATGTGACACCCTCACTATACCCCTCTTTTCCCAAAATGTATAATCTTCCACTGAAAAAAACTCCCCTAACTTAAACCCATCCCCACCATAACTAGTACACCATTGAATTTGTGCAGCCATGTAATAACCCTGCATATAAGGAAGGGAGAGACCCCCCTCCTCCTCTGCTAACCATAGATATTTTTGCTTAATCCGGACTCGCTTTCTTCCCCATATCAAATCATTTATAATCCTTTCCAAAAATTGAAAAAGGGATCTTCTATCCAAATTGGGCATGCGGTCAATATATATAAAACCTGCGGGAGTAATACCATTTTCACTAGAGCAATTCTTATCATTTGGACCAGCGGAAACTTCTGCCATACTCTTATCTTACCTTTTACCTTACTAATCATCGGGGATAGATTTAAAATACTATAATGCTTCAAATTAGCAGTTATTTTGATCCCCAGATACTTAAACTGTTCTGTAGGTTTCAGTATTCAAACATCGGTAACATTGCCACAAACTTGTCAGTTCAGTGGCAATTGTACAGATTTTCCCCAATTTATTTTAAATCCCGAAATGGCTCCAAAATCATTTACTGTTCTCATAACATAAGGAAGGATTTTCCATTCTGCTTTCAAAAATATTAATACATCTGCGTATAGGCTTATTTTATCTCTAATCCTGCCTCCCCCAAATCCTACTATGCTATTATCCATCCTGACTTTACACGCAAGTGGTTCTAGGAAGATCGCGAATAAAAGAGGACAAGCCTGTCCAGTGCCTCAATATAACTTAAATAAATCTAACCATACCCCATCAACATTTATTCTAGCAGTTGGACAGCTATATAATAACCGCACCCACTTAATAAACTTTTCCCCCATATTCATTTTATTCATAAACTTCCATAGGAATTTCCACTCCACCTTGTCGAATGCTTTCGCTGCATCCATCGACAGGATCGAGCAGTCCTCCCCCTCCCCTATTTGAATATTTACCAGTACTCTACGGATTTTTGTTTGGGCATGCCTTTTAGGGATAAAACCTGCTTGATCAGGATGAATCAGCTTATTTACTACTTTCTTAAGTCTATTTGCTAATACTTTTGCACGTATTTTAAAATCTGTATTTAATAGATATTGGTCTATATGATCCTATTTTCTGTCTATCCTTATCTTTCTTTAAGAGGAGCGTAATAACCGAGGGTGGTAGACTTCCTACTTCCCTAGATTCATTCAAAATTTGATACAGATATGGTAACAACACCTCCCTATATTGCCTATAGATTTCAAATGGAAGTCCATCTGATCCCGGGGAGGAATTCCCCCGGATATCTCTTACCCCTTCCATTAAATCACATAACTGGTTAGTGGGAGCTAGTCAGTGTAGGTTAGATTGTGATATAGTGTAGCTGATCAGTAATATGTAGTCAGACCTGCTAAAATGTGAAGTTGCCCGTATTGCGCAAAAATATGCGCATCATTAATTGCTGATTTGCGCAATCGCAAATATATCTGAGCACTATATCTGCATATAAAGCTTTTCTAATGTTCTGCCATGCCAACCATTTTCTCCAGTCTCAAGAAACTTTTAGCAGCTTTAAAAATGTAGTAATAGTGACCAACGCCTGTATTGCACGCGCATATTACATTGCCGATTTTCACAATCAAAAAAATAATCGCAAATTCTCAAATTCATGATGAATATTTGCCCAAATATTCGTGAAATATCGCAAATTCGAATATTGGCCTGCCGGTCATCACTATTTATAATATCTTGCTCTAATCCACTAACCCTTTCCTCGAACTGCTGCTCCATTTTAGCAAATGTTGCCCCTATTTTCCTTATTTTCCCATTGTATAAACCCCTGAGAAATGCTTTAAGTATATCCCAGACAAAATGAATATGAGTTGATCCAACATTTCTATTCCGAAACTCTTTAATCACTTTACCTATGAGGTCTTGTTCTTTAATTAACAAAATCCAATGAGGATTCAATCTGAAACTCCTGGCCTCCCTATCAACCTCCTTTTTTTTACCACCAGCAATATAGGAGAATTGTCAGAGACACTATGTGCTTCGTATTTCATATTAACTAACTTCTCTATAAAATCGGGGCTAGTCAATGCAAGATCAATTCTTGACATAGCGTTATATTAATGACTATAGCATGAAAACACTTTCCTATCTCCATATAAGTAGTGCCAAATATCAATTAATGCCATTTCCTGGCATGTTCTAAAAGTTAAGCGTTACCTCCTGTTGTTTCTTTTCGACCAAGTATGGTAGATACTCTATCCTTCTCCATCTCCATTACACTATTAAAATCTCCCACCACTAGTATCGGAGACTTACTCTTGCTGCGTACAAATTCAGCTAACCGTGACATAACCTGCATTGGAAATGGTGGAGGAATATATACAAAAGCTAACACACAGATCATCCCCTTCCAGCGGCAATATAAAAAACAAATATTCCCTCCCTATCTATCATCTGTCCTATTGGTTTATATTCTACCTTCTTATGTATATATACACCACGTGAGTGTGTTGAAAGGCATGAATATATTCATACTGAGCCCATTTCTTTTTCATATAATCCATTTTATCTAATATCAGATGAGTTTAAACTAAACCTACAATCGCAGGAAGATGTTTAGTTACTAGATTAAAAACTGACTCATTTTTATCTTATCCACCAATCCTCTCACTTTCCACATCAATACCATATGTGTCGCGAGTGGACCACCCTTTTCTACTGTCTTTACCCTCAGTGGCTCCTGCAATAACTCCCTCCCACCCTCCTTTCAACCCTCCCTCCCTTCTCCCGCTCCCCCAACCCATCTCTATGGTTCACAAGGAAATACCACCACATAAACCTCTTACCATCTACCTATATCCCCACATATCCCCCGCTACCCATTCCCCCCGCCAAATACATAATAGTACCTATAACCTCATACCTCCCCACAGAGGTATGAACTCTAGTGTTGGCTGCGAATATTCGAATCGCGAATATTTATCTTGAATATCAGCACTTCAAGAATTCGCAAATATTTAGTGTATAGTGCTATATATTCATAATTTCAAATATTCAACTTTTTTTTTTTTCATCAGTAACCTCTCTCTTGCTTGTGGGGCCAATGAGAAGGCTGCATTGTCTTTGTCTGAGCTTAGCAACATCCCTGGCAACCAATAGGAAAGTTGCCTACCCCTTACTATATAAGAACCTCCCCAGCAGCCATTTTCTGTAGTGTAATGGAGTTCTGAGAGAGAGAGAGAGAGAGAGAGCAGTGTCATTGCTGTGCTCTGTGTTTTGCTGTATATACATTAGACAGTTAACTTAGATATATAATTCAGATAGTTAGGGGGAGAGAGTCAGTGTAGGTTGCATTGATTTATAGTGTAGCTGATAGGTTCCAGTGCAAGGTGTTAGGTAGTGTGATAGGTTCGGCTGTCCATACATACATGGTGCTGGGATGTCACCCAGTTGCACGTATTGTGCAAAAATATGCGCATCATTAATTGATGATTTTTGCAATCGCGAATATATATTGGAGCACTCTACCTGCATATATAACTATTGTAATGTTCTGCCGTGCCAACCATTATCTCCAGTTTGAGTAAACTTCTAACAGCTTGAAAAATGTACCCAAAGTGACCCACGCCTTTATTGCGTGCGCAATCAGGAAAGTAGCCCATATATTCGCAAGATATCGCAAATTCGTATATAGCCCCTGCCGCTTATCACTAATGAACTCATAATCCTTTAATATCTAACAATTCCACCGCTTCTTCAGGTTTAGGGGGGAAAAAAACTTGATCCTTCAAATTATTCTCAGTTTTGCCGGGTATAACATGGAGTATTTAATTTTAGCCTGCATAAGCCTTCTTTTGATATCTAGATATTCTCTCTGTTTATTCTGTGCTTCTCTTGAAAAATCTGGATACATTTCTATTCTACTGCCATTATATTCTATCTCCTGCATTTCTCTATTTCTTCGCAACAACAAATCACTGTCTTTTGAACACATCATCTTTCCCAGAATTGCTCTAGGAGGGCTTCCAGCAGGAGGTTTTTTAGTTGGAATCCTATGGGCACGTTCCACTGCCAATCATGGGGATAGGTATTCGGAACCAATTACCTCTATCAACCACTTTTGGATAAACCCTGCTGGGTCATCTTTTTCTATTCCTTCAGGGAAGCCCACTAAATGAAGATTATATCTCAGCGCACTATCCTCTAAATCTGTGAGCTTCTCTTTCAACATCTTTTATCAGATTCCATTTCATCCATTCTTTTATTAATCCTAACCACCTCTTCTTTCACATCTCTAATAGATATTTCTTCTTCCCTAATCCCATCCTGCATTTTATTCACTTCATCTTTTATCAGGGTAATATCATTTTGGACACAGGCAGCTTTTACCCTTAAAGGGAACCTGTCACCTCAAAAAGACTGCCAGCATTACCTTATAGTAGCCCCCAGCCTGTTAATAATCATATGTTTAATCCAGTAGTCTGATGCTCTATAGATTCAAAAAACAATGTTTTAAGTCAAGGGGGCAGCGGCTTCCTTGCTTCGAGTCTAGCTAAGCACGCCCCCTAACCGTCCCCTCTTTTGTTAGATTGACAACCTGCAGCGCGGCCGTGATCGCATAAGTCTTGTGCAGCACGTGCGCAGTGCGCTGCTGAAACCCGGCTAACAGCGGCAGCTAGAGACAGGATCAAGCCTTGCAAAGGAGCACACAACGCATGCGCGAGACTTATGCAATCCCGGCCACACTGCAGGCTGTCAATCTAACAGAAGAGGGGACGGTTAGGGGGCGTGCTTACCTTGACTCAAAGAAAGGAAGCTCGCGCAAGATTTTATCTATAGGGGCGTTTCTTAGGCGGAGCTGAGGAGCTTGACTCTGAGAAAATGTGACTCTTCTCTGGTCACACAAGTTATTAAATTCGTCTGCAAATGAAATTAAAAGTGTAATTTTTATGTTTAGGGCAACACAATGAACATTTAGAAATGCTCAGTGAGGGTAGCATAGTAAAGGTGACAGGTTCCCTTTAAATCTACCAACTTTTGATTGGATTTATTCACTGCACATAGTATATCTTCCAATTTGTCAATCTTATTTATCCTTATATCCAACCCTTCCTTTTTACTCTGGACATTCTCATGACCCCTTTCTCAGGGTTCCCCAATATTATGTCGATCACCACAATCCTCCTTTCCTTCCATATATCCCTTGTTCTTTTGTGCCATTCTGGTCTTACCCGGCAGAAATTTCTGAAATGTATCCATCTTTGTTCAAGGGCTATTTGCCCCACCACCTTTAGGCGATACCATCCCCACCGATTTCCTATTCTGAGCTTTAGCTGGGATTTTTTTTTTAAATAAATCGCTTAAATAAGATCACATACCCCGACAATCACCCCCCAATGATCAATATCAATTCATACAGAGATTGATTCATAATCTTGATTACCTAATCCAGATAAATCAATAAATTAAATTAAATAGAATCTACCCTCATTAAATAGTATCCAATGAATATCCCAAATATACATCAATCCTGATTAATAAACTCATCACATTAAATAGCAGGGAGAGAGTCAACCAGTCTTTACCACACAAAGTCCTTATATATTGAGATAATTTCTTCTCCATGTATTACCTATCTTTGATACCTTCATTCATAACCAGTTCATTAGGGGTAGAGTCTCATCTTGCAGTTTACAAAAAATGATCCATAATTGATAATGTCCAATCAATGTCCCATAATTACTTCTAAAACTCAAATCTCATCAGTAGTCACATCAAGTAGGGAACAAATAAATGACTGCACTCAACCACACCAACTCCTTGTCTATTAGATGATAATAAATATGTAGTATCCTGTGCATATATACTAAGACTATAAGCCTTAACTCTCCAGCGTCCATTAACACAGGATTACACCTTGGAGTTTTCTGACAATAAGTTATTTTTGGGGCAGTTCAAAGTTCCAGTCCAAAAAAAAACTAAAGAAGGCAGTAGAAGTAAGATGTAACATTGTTCCTTTATAGCCCTTTCTAATATGCCAGATATATGGACCCACGCTTTCTCCGACAACCTGCAAGTGCCTTCAAGTCCCCCTTTTTCAGAAACATGAGTTCCCGTATTCCACTTAGGTCTCAGGCCGAAAACCACACCACCAGAGGAAAAACAAGCTAGCAGTCTAGATGCTAACATGTAATAAAAAAAATACTCTTTGTGCACCTCAGACTCATGCCTGGATGTCCAGATGGACATCCAGGTGCGCAGCTCATTAGAGGACAGAGCTTTGATTACTGTACTGTGTCATGCTGTGCACCTGAGGATCCATCACATGACCAGTAATTTTACTAACACTGGTTTATCTCTAATTGGTACTCCAGTATGTAATTACAGTGCAGTGTGTGCTGTATTCCCCAAGAGAGCATACCATATTGAATTTCTATTTCTCACAATACAAATAGAATAAATTATAACTGCATGGTAGAAAAACCCTTGACCGGTTGCTATTCATATGATTACCACTAAATGGTCACATATAGACTCATATACTATAAACAACTCATGAGTTTCACACAAACTTTTTTGTTTTTCAAAGCTTGTCATCTCATGCCTTATACCTAAGTGGCAGATATCGTATTGAAGTGGGTTTCCTCCAGGTACTCCAGTGTATTTCCACACTCCAAAGACATACTCATAAGGAACATAGATTGTGAGCTCCACTGGGGACAGCAAGTGGTGGTAATGTCTGTAAAGTGCTGCGGAATATGTCAGCGCTATATAAGTGAGTAAAATAACTAAATATCTATTGGGTGTAGTTTGTCTTATATTGCTATAACAAATTCAGCACCATAGACAGAGCCAAAGACTTGGTTATTATTAGAAGGCATCTGTCAGTAGATTTGTACCTATGAAACTGGCTGACCTGTTGTATGTGCGCTGGGCAGCTGAAGTGAAGACATCTGTGCTGGTCCCATGTTCATATGTGCCCGCATTGCTAACAAAAAATTTTTTTTTTAATATATGCCAATGACCCTCTAGGAGCAAGGGGGACATTGCCATTACACCTAAAGGCTCTGCCCTGCCATACGCTCTGAACTTTGATTAACAGGGACAGGCAGTGTAGATGTCATCATTCCTGGCCCTGTCAAGTGCAGAAGGCGCATCAGTCACAAAGAGAGCAGAGCCTCTAGGATTAATGGCAACGCCCCCCTTGCTCCTAGAGGCTCATTTGCATATATTAAATTGTAACTGTCATATTTTTATTATTTTCTTTGCTAATGTGTAGGGACAGGGATAGGGAACATTTTTATAATATATTTTATTTAGGGAAAACCTTTATTTATAGTAGAAAACTAGGACTGAATTGTCCCATAGTAGAAATCTTTTTCAGAGCCGCTGCTAATTGACATCCGTCTTCCTAACAACGCAGTGCTGTGCTGTCTAGGAAGATAGGGAGATGGGCTGGGAGCTGGTGGGCGTCTACCCTTACTGTTCCATCATATAGTGGGGACAATACAGTAATAACTAGATTAAATATACATCACATATATAAATAAATATATACCCTTCATTCCTGCTCACTGATCAGCGTGGCCAGCTCTGTTAGTGAGCTCTTCTTCTGTACTCCCAGAGAGGTGAGTATTTAACCAGCCGCCATGAGCAATGCCTGTGTTAGCAGTAAGCGCTCGCTACTGGCAATGCAAGGAGGCAGAGGGAAGCTCCTCTACTATATACAGTTACTGTATATACTGTATAAAAGCTTTCCCCCACGTCCCTGCATTGCCAGTAGCGAGCGTTTACCTCTCACACAGGCATTGCTCCCGGCAGCTGGTTAATTACTCACCGCTCCAGAATCACAGAAGAAGAGTTTACTAACAATGCTGGCCACACTGATCAGTGAGCAGGAATGAAGTGCATATTTATTTATATGTTGATGAATATTTAAACTAGTATGTATCCTCCCCATTATCTGAGGGAGCAGACGCCCACCAGTTCCCAGCCCATCTCCCTATCTTCCAGGACTGCACTGTATTAGGAAGATGGATGTCTCTTAGCAGCGGCTCTGACAAAGATTGCTGCTATGGGACATTTCAGCCCTAGTTTTCTACTATAAATAAAGGTTTTTCCTAAACAAAGTATATTAGAAAAATGTTCCCTATCCCTACATATTAGCAAAATAAAAAATATGACATTTTAAATCTTTTTACCAGCAATGCGGGCACATATGAACATGGGACCAACACAGATGTCTTCAGCTGCCAAGCGCACATGTAACAGGTCAGCCAGTGTCATAGGCACAAATCTTCTGACAGATGAACTTTAATAATAACCAAATGCCACCACTCAAGCTTCCCTAAACCATCGAGAAAACAGCTGAACTACACATACATACATATGACCTGTACATACATTGTGGTAGCTGCACAATTTCTTGGCAGCCATTTAGGCAGTTCAGTCCAGCATGTAGATGGAGCAATTTTTGTACAGATCATCTGACAGAGATGTCCAGATAGCCTGAAATTTGCTCATGGGGACTGAATTATTACAGAAAAACCACTAAATAACCAAAAGACTTGAACATCATATCCAAGATTTTCTAATCCATGGACATTGATATGGAGCAGCTACAGCAGCATCATATCTTCTGGGGAGTCTTTGGCTCTAGTTGGCTGCATTGGTATTGGTGTCTGTCGCGGTACAATATACAGTACTTGCTCTTACTCTTTGATATTTGCTCATTAGTTGGCTGATTGAATTTTTTATGTACACTTAAAACTATTGATTGTCCGCAGTATATCATCTTGTGTAAATAAGGGATGTTCTGCCAATGATAAGGGAAACGACAACCACATGAACGATAGTAAAGTAGCAAATAATTGTTCATTTCGCCAATTCTTTGGGCAATTATCTGCCATCTTAAAAAGTCCTTAAATGAACGCCAATAGACTAGCTATATCACCGATCGACTCTCAGTCCAACATAAAGTTGGCCGTGTAAAAGTACTCTCAGTATTGCTTTTATGCTTGGAGGTCTTTCAGCTCAGCTTTCTTATAAAAACAGCTTTTGTCCTTTCTTTTGCATTGAAAATTATTTATTGGTGTAAACTCTGCAAACACTTTGACAATATCTCATACAAAATGCATGATAGCTACAATAAAATGCTGTATTAATAAAACACAGACCATAAAATCTAAGCTGCAAAAATTAAATAAATTATTAAATAAATGATGTTCTATAAATAAGATACATTTTCATAGAATGCAAGCCCATGTGTAGAAACTGCCGGGGGTTAGCATAAAATGAAAGATTTTATGTAAGTTAGTGATTTTTCACAGAATCCAGCGTGCCTGTAATAGCTTCTCAATCATAATCATGAACATATTTTAATATAGCCATCAAGAGAAAATGTTCCGGCAACTCTAATTTAAGTACTACAACAAACATGCAAATGAGCTTTCTTAATTATGGTTATTTAATGCTTCTCCCAAACAAAGCTCTTCAATTTCTAACATGTCAAAGAACTGTTCTCTTTATGAGGGTTTTTACTTGTATATTAATAAGAACTAACTACAGTCAAATGTGTTATAGAAATGTCAACCTTTATTAAATTACATACTGAACTCTGAAGGCTGGCAGCTTTTCTGGCGTGAAGCACTATTGGCTAAATGACACATCCTACATAAACCAATTGCTAGGAAAGTAAAATATGAAGTTAATGTTGAGCTATATATAAACCAGGTAAGTGCAAAACAAAATATTAAAGTAGGATAAAACATCTTTCCTTGCTTGGCTTCTGCACATAGACATTGGAGTCACTAATTCTGTTGGATTTGATAAGAGGAATGGAGTAACAGGCAGCAGCTCTTTCATCATCAGACTGAAGTTCCTTAGGTCCACCAGAGGAAATTATTCTGAGGGCCCATCCTCTTTGTCTATAGGACCTTAAGGGCCCTGTTTTATTAGGGGTCCATTATTGTTAGAGCCTGGAAGATCCTCTAATACTCTGGTGGGCCAGTCTAACCCTGACTTCTTTCCATCAAAACAATGGAGGCTGAAAAGGACCCTGCTGTCAGTCAATGGGCTTGTTTGACCACCACTGATATTCGTAGTATAATGGATCTAGAAGAGCATTGTGGCTTTATAAGCAAAAGGCGCTAGAGGCAGATGCTAACAGGTTAAGGGTTTGTCAGGGTCCAGGATATCAATTGCCTATCCTCAGAAATGGCCATCAATATTGGACAAATGGGCATCCAACTCTTGCCCCCTTTGCCAATCAGCTGTTTGAAGAGGCCATAACACTTGTGTGAGTGTTGCAGCCTTTTAAATGTTTATATTGATACATCAACTTGCACGTCATACACATAATAATGGTGGTGCATGGTATTGCAGTCTAGTGAATGGGACAATGTTGCAATATCCTGCACTGGAGATAATAAAAAGTAGACACAGCCTGCAGGTCGATGGATGGAAAGAAATTGATTAATACAGTGTGGGCCTAAGCTGTAGGCTGCCAGAGTGAGGGAAAAGTAATGTCTAGGTATATGTCCTTCCACCAGGATAGTGCCAGTCTCTGGATGAGTAGAATGTTGCTGAAACAAAGATGGAAGTGAATGTTTTTTGAGTTGGGGTAAATAGGCACAACAAATACAGTACAAAGGCCAGCATGTACCAGGAAGAAGGACACAACATCCATAATGCAAGGGACAACAGCTGGAACAATATGGGGGGACACAGCATACATAATAGATTAGGGCACAGTAGGCACAATACATGATGGATCAGCATGCGCTGCTGGCACAGTACAGGGGATACCATACAAGAGGCTAAGCATGCATAGTATTAGTGGCCACATAGTAGTGTTAAACAAAGTGAAGCATTCAAAGTGGAATTTGATCCAAAGTCTAGGAAAGCTTTGATTCACAACAAAGCCGAAATTTCTCGCGTTTTGTGGTAACGAATCATGTTTTCCTAAAGTGGCGACTGCATGTGTTACAAAGTGAAAGTAACCACCCATTATGCTGTGCAGCCAGCTAATCTGCAAGCAGCCATCCCTGTGATGTCACAGCCTTTTAAAAAGCTCATCCCACGCAGTCTCTGCCATTGTCCTGGGAGCTAAGCATAGGGAGAGACATGACAATCGCTCATGCACTAGGAGCAGTGTTACTAAAAACAGTTTGAAAGAACAATATCGGAGAGGTAGGGTGCAGGGAGCGTACGAGGAGAGTGTATCACCATGTGCATCACATTCTAGTGTACCCACATTCCGAGTTAATCTGTGATTTTAGTGATCTAGTTAGCGTGCCTTAGTATTAAAGGCAGGGGTCATATATTGCCATGTGCATCACTGTGCAGTACACTGACATTCATAGCCAATCCCTTCTGTTAGTTGTAGCACTATGTGCCGTCAGTATTATGGGCAAGTTAATTAATTGCCCTGTACACAACTGTGCAGTGGAGCAAAATTTATAATAGCTAATTCCTTCTGTTAGCTGTAGCATTACATTAAGTCCATATTACAGACATGTGTAATTTATCGCCCTGTACATAACTACAGTGGAGCGAAAGTTATTATAGCGAATCTGTCCTGTTACCGTATAGGTCCGTATAAAAATGGACAGGTGTAATTTATCACCCTGTACATAACTGTTCAGTGGAGTGAAATTTATCATAGCTAATCCTTGCTGTTTAGCGATACAGTTGTTATACACTATGGCCAACAGACAGTTGCCTGGACCCTGCAAAAGGAATAGGCAGTGGCAAAACTGTTGGTGGTAGCAGCCGCAGCAACAGGCCAGAGCTGCCACTGTCATCCAGCGACCGTCTTTTGACCAACAATCCAGCTATACTGGAATGGTTGACACTCTTGAACATCATATCGTGACAACAGATACACAACACCAGGAATCGGTGGGTTCCTCTGACACCACGATTAGTTGGCCCAGGAACCGCCTCTATGCCCTTACCGGTCCTGAACCTCTTGCTTTTGCTGCTCTGACTGTTAGCCAAGTAATGGTAGCTGCTGGCTCTGCTCCGCTTTTGAGTGAGAGCAGTGCGATATCTAGAGCCAAATGCGGGAGGGGTACACTGTCTTCTACTCAGGAAACTACATGTGAGGAACACACTAGCAGGACATGGGCTCAAAAAAGCAGCGTCAAACAGGCATCTCTCAGTGGTGGAGGGAAAATGCGATACTCGGCTGTGCGTGAATTTTTCACAAAATCACTAGGGGATGTTTGTGGTGGTATGCAGGATGTGTGGGCAGAAGGTGAGGCGCGGCCAGGGTGCTAATGTTGGCACCACGGCCTTACGTCAACACATGGAGCTTCACCATAAAGTGGAGTGGGAAAACTATGCTACTCGTTAAGTCTTACAGCCTGATGCAGCAACCGCTGCATCTCCCATGGCCCGCACTCTCTCTCAAGCAGTCAGGGTTCGGCATCGTCAGCAGAAGGAAGCTGTTGTTTCCTCCCATTGACCTCAATGTCGTCTATTGCTACTGATGCTCCTCCTACTCTTTGTCACTTTTTTCGACAGCAATCAATCACCGAGGCGATTGCAAAAAGATAACAGCATGCATGTACTCATCCAACGTTGCAGAAGCTTTTCTGCAGCTGGCCAAGTTGCTGGTACCACAGTCCTTCCCTTTCCATGTAGTTGACTCTGGGACAGTCATTGGGCCTCTCAGTGTCTGGTAGAGTTCACGACAGCACTGACATTTGGAGTTGTAACTATGGTCAAGAATGTCGTTCATGGCCCACTGGTTAAATGTTGTTCCAGCCCAGGCACACCAAAAAGTTGGCCAGGTGATGGCAATTACGCCTCCATGTTGTAATGCTGGGATTTCTACGTCAATGTCCTCCTCTGCCTCCTCATCCTCCACCTTGTGCTCACATTCCCCTCTCAGTACAGTTCTTAGTGGTCCTCCAACATATCATCTATGCAAAGCTAGACGTGTGACGCGGTTCTGCATCTGGTCAGTCTTGGCAAACTGAGCCACACCTTGGGGGGAACTGTTCCGCGTCAGCAATAAAGAAATCGAACACTGTCTGTCTCCTCATCAACTGAAACAAAACAATAGCTGATCTCAGGGAGACCAGCTACATAAAACACAGTGGAGCCTCATTTATGAGTCTCAACACAGCAATCCAAAGTCTCACATCAAAGTCTCTCATCAACTGGAGATATAAACCATGGTTACCGATAATGGGAAGAGCATTTTGTCTGCACTGTGTAAGAGAAGATGAAGCTATGAGCCCTGCATGGCGCATGTCTTGAATCTCATTGTCATCCGGTTCCTCAAGTCTTCCACTGAACTGCAAGAGCTGTTTAAAAATGTCCAGGAAACTATGTACTTCAGCCACTCTTACCATGCAAAACACTCCCTCTTTTAGCTGCAAAGGCAAAATGCTCTTCGCCAACATCGCCTAATATACAATGTTTCCACCGGTTGGAACTCCACACTCCATATGTTAGGTGCTGCTGCCAACATACCCACTCTGTCTTGCGGCCACTACTGTCACTGCTACTGCCACTGCTGCTGCAGCCACTCTCCCCACTCTGTCATGGGTCCCACTACTTGAATCTTGGCGCACTGCATAGTTAAGTCCACAGCGATAAATTAGACCTGATGGTAACATTTACCTGTAATACTAACACACAGTAAATCGACAGCTAACAGAAGGGAATACCTATGAATCTTGGTGCACTGCACACTGATGTACATGGCGATACACTCTTCCTGTAGACTCCCTGTACTCTCCCTGCACTCTCCCTGCAGTTCAGGTTCCAAGCCTTCATACTGAGTTTGGGTCATGAAATGGGAAGAATATGATAAGGCAGATTGGACTGGGTATACCAGATTTATAGCGATTTGTGACAACTTAATTCAGACCAAATCGAATACCTTGGTGAACTTCAGCGAAGCTGCTGAATTGAATTTTTCAAAACTTTGCTCATCTCTACCACATAGGCAACACAGCAGGTGCCCTATTGGAGGGGCACTGGGGTATCACAGCAGGCACAATTTCAGGGGCAGTGGAAGGAAGGATATTGGATTTAGGGCTGAAACGATTACTCGATTGAATAGAGTTCCTCGACAAAAAAAAATACGGATTTGTTTGTGTCATGTGACCACGGAGCATGAGTGAAGCGCTTGATATTACTCAATGCTCCGTAGTCACCTGCTGGCCCGAACTGCGCTGCACTGTCCTCCTGATACATCGTCAGGACATAGTGCATGTAAGCACGTATGACCTGACACTGTGTGACATCAGGATGCAGCGCGCAGAGAAGAAGATGGACGAGCTGTGGAAGGGGTGCCCCTACAGGAGAGGTAAGTATTTTATTTCCCTGGCGCTGGGGACATGGCTAGTAGGGGGGGAGATAGTGGCACTGGAAGGATCTTTATGGCACTGGAGGGAGCCTATGGCACTGGGGGGAGTCTGATTGCACTGGGGGGGCCTGATAGCATGGGGGAAGCTGATGGCACGGGGAGCTGATGAGTTTTTATAAAGAAAAGCATTATTTTAATTATTTTTTTGTCATTAGAGTACTCGATTAATAGTTGGATTAATCTATAGAATACTCAATTAGAAAAAATAGTCGGTAGCTGCAGCCTTAATTGGATTGCAGTACACTAATAATAACTAAAAGAAAATGTCTAGGACAAATGTGAAGCAAAGACAATGGGAATTCCTTGGAAGCTCCAAAATGAATGATGCTGACACACTTGAGCTTAACTGACTCTCATGTGAAATTTGAGTGCCATTGTAAAAAAAAAAAAGGATGTAAAATTATCAGTGTTGACAAGAAAGATTTGTATTCATAAAACCATACTGTGCATTATGCCAAGAACACCATATGAGCCAGGTACAAGAAGAGGAAGAAAACACGCCATGTTTGCAAAAAGAAGAACAAATTTACTCTGATAACCTGAGATGAGTGTTTTGGAAAATACATGTAAAACCCGCTGTTTAGTACTTACATCTGTTGTTCCGGCATACTGTAATTCTTCTCTCTCCAAGACAAACAGACAAGCTTTGTATTTAAAACTAGCTAAAAGCTAATTTATGTCAAATTCCAACTGAGATTATCCTCCAGTCTAACTGTTCTATCTTCAAAGAATCCTGTGGAAAATTGCTATCTTTTCACTAATTGGCATCTTGGAAGCCACAAAAACAGATACCAGTGTACCATTTACTCAGATAACAGGCAGTTAGCAATATGTATTTCCACTCTTTGAATACAAAATACAGTTCAGCACAAACCTATTGTAATGCTGTCAGTTCCAGTGATACCCAAACAAGAACCCAACCAGATGGCACAATTCACCCATAGGACTATCCTTTTTTAACTTTAGCCTAGCTCTTGGAACTCTGCTGGTCCTAGAACTTTAATGCAAGGTGTTCTCCGTAAATAACTAGGTAGGACCATTCGCCAGAGCAAATGGATATTGGTGACAGTAGGACTAAACAATAGTTGTTAAAAGGCAGTAAGTGATTTGTTTTAAAGGGTTCTCTGGGAATGAATAAACTAAAATTACTGAAAATACTTGACTATTACTTTATATTCCCAAATATCTTTCATTAGTTATAATGGCTTGTTCAGTCTAGGGAGCAATCAACAGGGAAAATAAAATGGCTGCTGTTTTACTAGTATACGCAAAAACCTGTCCTAATCACACAGCAGGACAAGTTACTTAACAACACTGAGCTAAAGAGGGGTCTCATTCTCCTCTCTGCTCTGCCTGTCAGGGATTATGATTCTGAATACAGCTGATAAGATCTTCAGCTGAATCTCTAAAGGAATAGAGATCATGAGTAGACATTAAGAAGAAGACAGACAGGATAGACTGTGGTAATGTGTTGCAACAACCTCAAGAATAGCCCAGTCAAACTGTTTAGTTGGCACAGTGGTTCAACAACTATAGTCCGTAACAAGTCAATTGTTTCTGATAGTGGTGAGCGAATTGAAGCCAAACAAATTGACTTTGATTAACAGTGAATAGTGTTGAACGAGCACCAAAATGCTTGTGTAGTCGAGTAGAACACTTTGCGATGGTCGGGTGCTCTACAGAGCACCCAAGCACAATGGAAGTCCCTGAGCATTAAACCAGGCACCCCCTGCTCTGAAGAGAGGAGGGTGTTGGGACTCTAGTTCGACTTAGGAGTCCTTGCTCTGACCCAGTGTATTAAAATCTAATTTATCCTCTATTTCTGAAAAGTTTCTGCCAGGATTTGAACTCACAACGTAGTTCAAGGACAAGGACCTTATCCACGCAGCTATAAAGCTGAATGCTAAACTGTGTCAGAAAAACCTCATAGTAGTTTGTCATATAGTAAGTGTTCCTATAGAGCAGAAGTATCATTTTATATTTCAGTGCAGGTTAACATCTAGTTGTATAGTGTAGTGGTTAAGATTCTTGGCTCTAATGTAGAAGGTTGTGAGTTCAAATCCTGGCAGAAACGTTTCAGAAATAGAGATTATATATATTATATTTGTTTAGTAATTGTAAAAACAGTGTCAGAAAAACCTCATAGTAGTTTCTCTTTCTGATGTAGTTTCTCTTTCTGATGTAGTAACTTACTACATCAAAAAGAGAAACTACTAAGAGGTTTTTCTGACACAGGTTAGCATTCAACTTTATAGCTGAGTGGATAAGGGCCTTGCCTCTAATGTGCAAGGTTGTGTTCAAATCCCGGCAAAAACTTTTCACAAATAGAGGCTAAATTTAATTTAAATACACTGACTCGAGCATCGTGGCCGAGCATGCTCGCTCAACACTAGCAACAAAGCCTCATTTCCTCGTGCTTCGTGGTAACAAATGTATTTTTCCTGAAATGGCGGTGAAAAAAAACCCAAAACATATCCACCTCATCCATTTGCTGGCAAAGAGGCTGTCTCAGCCATCTAGGTTGAAGATACCACTCAAAATCTCGAGCAGGTGTGCAATCGTGTGACATTTTGCGCAGTGTGTTCAATCAAGATGGTCATGACCGCCTCTCCGCGAGATAAGGTGAGTATGTTTTTTTTTTAAACTGATTAACCCCTGATAGGTCTCAATTGTTGCATCAGATGCTGCGATCAGCAATGAACATGGCATCTGAGGGGTTTAAGAACGGGTGGTGGGGGGCAATTGCAAACAGGGCCCATCACAATGGCACTTATGGGTGGAACTTACACCTTTGGTTCTATTCAACCTCTCATTGCTTTACTAAGAATAAATTAAGAATATATTACAGTCTCTGACATGTTTTACCTCTTCCGAGTGAAGCTGATGCAGGCCAAATGGGGTCAAAGGAGCATACACTCTGAGAGAAACTGTGGGAGAATTGAAAGGAAAATTTGGGGTGGACATGTCATCCTCAGGCTTGTTTCCTAATATCATCTTTAAACTGAACTACGTTTTGTTCTGAGAAATAATTTTAAAAGTAATAAAATTACTAAAGTAATTCCTAAAGTAATGGTATAGAAATGAATGACATGTTTTGATCAGCTCTAATGAATTTCCAGATCAATGGCAAATGCTTTGCAGAATAACATCTCAGCCAATTTCATCCCCTAATTGCTACTGCTCCTCGTATTTGTTCTTTTTAAAGCAATGGTCAGAGCGGCATTGTTTAAAGGACAAAATCAATAAAGACAATAAATATGACAATGATAGTGAGAGAAATTCAATCATTCAAAAATATACACCAATCAATACAAACACACAAGAAGACTTAACAAATTATTTTAGCGTTTCTGTTTATTTCTGTATATTTCACCACAAGTGAAATTATTTAGTTTGACTTAACAATTTTATTCCATTGATAAAAAAAACTTTTACCATATGTCATGAAATGCCCTTTATGATTAGAGATGAGGGAATTTCATATTTTGAAATTCGTTTGCGTTTGGTTTGGTTGTAAAAGCAGAATTACGTTATGGATTCTGTTACCATGGACCATAATGCAATTCTATGACGAAATGCATAACAGAATGCCTTTAGAGGCATTCCGTTATTCATTCCGTCATAAGTCTTATGGGCTGCAAAACGGATCCGTCCTGTTTCCGTTATGCAGGGGAGTCCTTTCCTGCATAATGAAAACAGGACGGATACGTTATGCAGGCTATAGACTTCTTTTAGGATGGAATGAATTAGGGCATTCCGTTATGCATTCCGTCATAGAATTGCGTTATGGTTCGTGGTAACGGAATCCATAACGCAATTCTGCTTTTACCACCAAACGAAGCATGAACGAATTTCATAACATGAAATTCGCTCATTTCTATTCATAATGGTAACACTGTTTAGATATCTAAAAAAAATGTAAGCTTCTATACAAATTAAAGTTTATGGAACAGTATGACAATCTTGAAAAATATCATGAATCGTCTTATGAGAAAATATAGACTGAGTATAAGGTACATATGTGGATGTGTAAGGTTAATAATTTTCCTAATTACTGTTTCACTAAGTAAAAATGACAAAGAATTGTGCAACCAGGCGAATTAGGCGGTGGGGATAGGTAAAAGTAATTGTGAAACAAAAAAATGAAAAAAGATGTCTCTTCCATTGTATACCATAACCTACTTTACACAAATGTAGGGGCACATTTATTAAGACTGGCATTCTAGGGGCCGGCCTCTCCTAAAATTTGGCACATCCAGCATCAGTTCTAAATATAAGACAACTTCCTTGCTGAAACAGGCGTGGAAAATGATGAATGAAATGGGCATGCTAGCCTGTCACCTTCCCTGCCCACTATTTTAGACCTGGCATGAATAGGGAAAAGTCGCAGATAGCGGCGCAACTAGCCATTACACTTCCATTTGTGCCTGAAATATGCCTTATACAGGCGTATTTCAGGATAATAAATGGCCCCTATAGTCTTTGGTCTGCTCCCAATCCGTATTTTTTTTGCAGATCGCATGCAGACCCATTCATTTCTATGAGTCCGCAAAAAATGTGGACATCATATGGATGTCATCTATGTGCTGTCCACATCTGTATGGCCATTGCACAAATTATAGAACATGTCCTATTCTCGTCCGTTATGGGAACAAGAATAGACAGTTCTAGTGAAGGGAGAGAGAAAATTGTAGCATGTACATGGCCAGTATCCATATTTTGCGGATCCACAGTTTTGTGGACTACAAGATGGATACAGTCGTGTGCATGAGGCCTTAGGGGTAAATTAGAGTGATCTAGTTTTGAAAACCACAGTGGTAGTTATCTTGTCCTCATGGTAGGTAAACCCCTATTTTAAGGATTATAGAAGGTTACCATTTCTATTAATACCAATATTTAAATTATTATATTAATGAAGTGAGTGCAGACATTTTTAGTTTGTGCCAAATTTATTATTTGGATTGTTAAATGTTTCTAAATCTGTGGCAATATTTTAGAAAGTTGGGAAGGGAGGATACGATTCAATTGGGAACATTTATCAATGTCTTTATGCCAATACTGTGTCATAAAAAAGTCGCATATTATGGTGCACGCCATATATAAACCATAATTTTTGACTTTTTAAGCTTTTTGGCACTTTTGTGAAGTGCTGACAAAAGCGTTGGGGCTTAGCAGGAGGGGCAGGGCTTCACACAGCCACCGGATTTACTATAACTTTCTCAAGAAAATGGAGTAAGTTATAGCTGAACTCTACACCAGTTTGTAGCTGCGGTAGACTTCAGTATCTGGCACATTGTATTAGAGGTTCCAGTGGACCGAGGAAGTCAAGTGGGCATGTGGACTATCGGCACAAGATCACAACCAGATGTTCGGTAGCTTGAAATTTATTTAGGGACAACGCGTTTCGGGGTTCTGCAGACCCCTTTATCAAGTCTGAATGGATGCTGAAGCAGGACGCAATGCCCGACCGTATGCTGTCGGCACGTGGGACGTCAGATTCGCTGTGCGCTGGGATTGCGTGCATATCGCAGGGCAGAGATATTTATTGCTACTATAGACCCGGGCTAAATGTATGGTGTATTACCATAATTATTGTTGTAATACACAATATTTTATTAAGAGGCATTTGCCTCTTACTAAATTAGAAGAATCTCATGTCAGTGCAGGAAGATCAAGCCTGGCATATGGGTAAGCCGGTCTTGATAAATGTCCCTCAATGTGTCACAAAAATCCTTATTTGTATCACAATGTGCCACAAGGATTTATGCTATCAGAATCTCACACCACTTTTTATATCCCCTGTGAGCTGGCTTAATTTTTTACAAAGCATACGCCAAAAACTGTCTAAGACTGCAACAAAACAAGGCTCAAAGTAGGGCTAGACCAAAAGTTGAAAAGTTGTCTAGAAAAACTTGGGCTCATTATGTCGAAAATGATACATAATTGTAGTGCATAACTTCATATATATGGTGCAGCAAGCATGCACCACCAATTCTGGTGCAAATCTAGACACTTTCCAGGTGTATGAACATATCTCCTCCATAGTACTTTTACCATTTTTAGCTATTCCTAGGGAACTCTATATCTGTTACATCAATGCAAACTCTGATCAGGGAGGTCATCGAAGGTTCCAGAGAGAAGGTGCTTTGACCATTTGTCCGCTTGTCTAAATCATTAATAATCAGAGATATAATGACATCCATCAATTTTCTCAAGTCAAAAAAGAGTTAAAAAAAGTACTTAGGCAGAATTAAAAACTTCAAAAACCAAATAGTTCAGCACAAAAAGATATGCAATTAATACAACGAGAGAAATTATGAGTATTGCGATCAATGTCAAGCATTTACAAAGAAAAGTATCATACACAGACATATAAGCAAAAGTTTACTCATTGGCATACTGCGAAGACAAACAAATACAGTATAAACAGCAATAAAACAAACACAATGACATCACAAAGAGTCATATATAGCAAACAGGTAAACCACAGGAGAAGCATTTCACAAAAATGCATTTTTTTTAATGATTTAATTTTGAAACAGTGCCACAATATTCTTCTAGGGTGTTTATAGGGTGTTTATAATCAGGGATAAGCAAATAAACTGGACAGTTCATGGTTTAATGAATAGAGGGAAGTTACCACACCACTGTTATGTATTGCAATGTTATATAATCGCCCTGCCTTCTTGTGCCAGGCATTACATGCTGGAGTTGCCAAGTAGATCAGGTTTGATTATTTAGGCACATTGTTGCACTGTACGAAATAAATCAAGCAAACAAAATACTATGTATGTGCTCAATACAAGTGATATCAAAGATGACTCATTGTAGCTATAAATATTGCTACCCCTCACATACTGTAGATCTAGAACTGTAAAATAAAGAACATTTTTTTGCATAAATCTTAAAATTGTAAAATATGGGAAGTTAATAGACAAAAATAAATATGCCGTCCTTTGACATTTTAAGCTTAAGCCTTTCTGTGTTAACCTTTAAAGACAATTTTCTCAGCATGTGTTAGATATTTCTGGCAAGCATTTTAACAGTGATTATCAACCAGTGTTCCTGTCAGGACTAATTTTTTTATTTTTTATTTTTTTAAGAAAGGTTAAGAAATGTGAAGAATCCAAACCAAATTTTAATGCAAATGTTAAAGCTATCTGATTTATATTCATATGTCAGGATATATTTTAAAATAACATTTAAGTTGCATACGGTTTTCGGTGATAGCAAAGTGCCAGGCATTTCCAGATCAATTAAGTATATAAAATATTAGAGGGACAAGTTATAGCAAGATAAAGACACAAAGAAATTATCGCTGTTTAAAGATGTGTATGTAATAATGGTAGGTTCTTGGGTTTTTACAAACCACATATTTTTTTGTATGCTATATATACCGTATTTTTCGCCCCATAAGAGGCACTTTTTTTCCCCAAAAAATGGGGGAAAAGTGCCCCTGCATCTCATGGGGCGAATGCTGACATTGTTTACATCGCAAGCTGCGATGTATGCGCGAGCGGGGAGGGACTGGGAGGAGGAGCTGGGGGCCGGCAATTGCGGAGGGGCCGTTGCAGTGACTGTACTCCGGCCCCCCTGCTCCAGTGCTGCACTATAGAAATATAAGATACCTAATTCAATTAAAAGTTACTGTCCATGCCCCCCAACTCCTAATATTACCGACACACGGCAGCTTCTGTTCAAAGCAGGCAGTAAGGCCGGGCGGCCGGCACGTCACTCACTGACGTCACGTGCCTGCGCCGGCTCATACCCTTAGAATACATGATTTATGACTGTACGGTCGTGTACAGCTTGTAGCTTACCATCCCACAAACTGCTACTGGTTGTCTGCAGCTAACAAGTAATACATAATCCCAAGTCCTCATTTATGAGGCTGCTAGTTTAATAGTGTCGCATAGATCTTTTATGGAATCTGCTAAAAGAAGTATATTAGGACTAGGAGTTTCCAGATATTTTGTGAAAAGCATAGCCTGAATATATTTTATGTCTGTACTATAAAAAATGCTCTATATTTATAGCAACCCATCAACAGTGATCTGCAAATAGTACACTACACATTTATATATGTCTATTTTGGCACTGAAGTTGGAGCTTTATCAATTTAGATTATTTTCTTGAAGGGAATTTTGGAAAGGGAATTGTGCTTTGGTTGTTATATCTATTTATGGATAGGCCTAGGCATAATTAAGCCCTAAAAATGCATTTGTATGTTATTTCAAAGAGAATTGTTTCTAATTGCATCATGGTCTGCTTCAGTGCTGAGATCCTGTTAGTTGAAGAAGAGGGAAGAGAAAAAAAAAATCATGAAGCTCATTAGAAAGTGTTCTGTTAAACCCATGCAGTGGAACTGACTCGAGATCCAAAGGGGTTTTCTGCCATTCTTTTATCTAGACGTGATCTTATCTGGAACAGAAATTTTGGAAGGTCACATCCTGTAGGCAGTGATAATGAACTTTAAGCTCATTAGAAGACATTTGATTTTAAATAATTAGCTCTAAACCTACAAATACAGTTCTTAAAATAAATATACAGAAGGAAGAAGTTTTATTGCATAGTATTCCCATTTCAGAAAAACAGGATGTTATAGAGAATCATTGTGTTCTCAAATATATATGGGATAACACACCTTATAACAAGGCTATATCTCTAGTGGGTTCACACATGGGACCTGACACGTGAGGCCCAAAGGTTCCTCAACCACATAATAATGCAGAAACAAGAGCAATACAGAGGAGTGATGATGGTTTATGAAAATTACTTAATAATGGACTTCCAGGACTATCAGGCTATGGACTATGTTATGGTGTTATCGCCAAAGTAAGCTATGTTTGCCAATATATTTGTGGCATTAAATGCCAGCAACTTAAATGAATGGCCAACGATGTAGTGCATGGTCAAGAAGGGTCTTCAAGAGCAGATCCTTGTTCTTGCTCATTCGGCAGGCCCCTATGGGATCCTAATATACAATGCTCTAGTATACAATCCCTTTAATACTCTGCTTTGAGAAAATACTGTATATAGATCCCACACAGTATAAGGACATTAAATGTGATGATTAAAGGGGTTGTCTTCTCTTGCCGTTACTAAGGTGAGATGAGACATAGTGATGACCTCCAGCTGGCCAGTCTTACATTTAGACCTTTTTCTATGTCTGAAACAAGCATAGAAAATAGTAAATCAGATGGGCCTAACGGCCCGTCTTCACCCACAGCACACCCACAATTTTAGAACTGGCGTGAGCAGAGAAAAGTCGCAGATGGTTGCGCAACCATAATATAAGCGTATTTCAGTAAAATAAATGACTCCCATAATGTACTTAAAAATACTTTAATAAATCAAAAGAAAAGTGTAAAATTGATCATTATACATAGATCCACATTTAAGTAAACAAAAATAGACCTAATAATAGAATTAGGGATCATTAATTTGCACAATATAAGGGGTAAGACTTTTAGAGAAATCTCAGTTTCTCATCTCTTGACAAATGCACATGATTTTCTGATTTTCCTATGACCTGCTTTGTATTGAAAACTGCATTAGATTAGTGTCTCTGTCTATTGATGTGACTCAGGAGATTCCTTTATATGCTTTGGTTTGGTAGGCTGGCCCAATTTTACTGTTCTGCTCAATTACCAGACCCCAAGATTAGTTCCACTTGGTTCAACATGTTCGTTTGAAGCTTCCCTTGAGCTTAATACTTACAATGGTTGGAGTGTGTATTTAACTCAGCGTTGTATTTCCCAACTAAGTATGAAAGCAGCAAATCTTATTTTCTTTGGAGTTCATCTATATTTTAAACTTCCAATTACCTTATGAAGCTTGAATTCAATTTGGACTAAATGACAATTGTGTATTGTTTTTGTTTTGTTTTTGTTAACAAGTGTTATTGAGCACTGAGAGTCATTCCAGTTTAATTTCCTACACAGAGGCATAGTACCAATCTGGAATATCATGTATAGCATGCATATGCAGAGACTAAAAAATCCTTATTTTACGTGCACTGATGTCAGTATCCTTAGATTCAAAGTAACTTTCCCTTTTTTGAATATGTCTGTATTAGTACAGTAATCATGTACATTTATGCTGTGCTGGCACCTTTTGGGCCTAACCCACCCACAGAGTCAAAGGTATAACCAGATCCCAAAGTAGATGTGGCCCTGGCTGTTCTTTGGGAGGTATGTTGTCTCTGCTCTTTATTCCTGCCACCACTGCCCTTCTCCACTGATGCTGCCTCCTCCTCAGCAATCCGAACTGGCTCCCAGGTCCTGTCCAACAGATAATTGTCATCGGAGTCGTCACCCTCCCTACCGCTTTTATCACACTGTGAGATATCATGATAGGCTCCTGGGCACCCCTCCCCTGCTCTGTGTCACTGACTACCACTGTCTCGGCCCACACCGCCAATGCTGTGGCTACAGGTGCCACTATTACCACCACCATCTAAATACCTCCCAGGCTATGAGCTGAGCGCTGCGGTTGGTCAGCGCTACAGCCTGGGAGAAGGAGACGCCCAGGAGAACAAGGGCAGGCTCCTCCCAGTTGAGACGCAGAGCTGAAGTCACCGGAGGACATACCGGGAGAACGGAGCGGCGCCCAGGGATAATAGTAAGTGCTGGGAGATCCCTGGGCGCCGCTCTCCATGTATGTATACTTAGTTTAGATTTGTTAGGGTGATGAAAGGTCCTCTTTAAGCCTTTTTTTATGCGGGCTGACCAGGAGGAAAAATTATTCGGAAAGCTTGTTCCCAATAACTGCGCTGTATAAAGGTGCCACTAAGCACTCGATGATTAAGCAAATGCTCCTTCATTGGGTGAAGGCACCAATGGTGCAGATATCAAGATCATTGTTTCTGAGCATGTATTGTAAGATAATTTTTAAGTGAGTGATTGGTTCTCCCCTTTAATTCTGTTTAATACTCTGTGTAATAGTTTATAAGTTTCCTTTGTAATGAAGTGGGTTAGAGATAGTACCCATCCCCCATTGTGCTGATAAGATCACATTCCTGAGTGATCTCAGAGACATGCATGCTGCACACTGGAGGAGGGGCTAACAGTTTAAAACTCTGCTACCCACCTTCACTTAGTAGACTCAACCAGGCCCTCCATTCTAGGTAGGATGTGAGTATGACTTACCCTATTTCTCTTGTACACCCCGGGGTGTCAGTCATGTGTTATAACGGTGTAGACAGCCATGGGTTATAGCATGATCAACGGAGTCTTCACCCAATTAAGGCTAGTGATGTTTCTTAACTTTATTATTCTATATGTGATTTCTTTGTGTTATCGTATATTTAATCACTTAGTAAATATATTTATTCACATAGCCTGCGTAAGCTTAATCATTCTCAAATATTTTGAATTTACTTTACTTTACAGGGCATCAGATTGTGTTGTGTAAACTTAGATCTGCTGGCCAAAAACAATGATTGTTTTTGGGGACGAGCGATCACAGAAGTAATCCCTCGTAGCTATATAGCGGAGATAATTGTGGCATGTAAATGGAGATCTCAGTTCCTCTGACGAACAGACAATTATCAGGAATGAACATTGTGTTCTCAATAATTGCCTGCTGTATCAGCAAATGCCAAGGGGCCCTTAGTGTATGTATTTATCAAATTGTAACCTACAAAGAAAAAAATCAGGGCTGTAGTGGTGGTTTCCTGGGAAAGAGATTATTCACTGCAGGAATAAAAAAGGCGAACAACAATTTGCAAACTATATAAACCATTGAAAATGAAATATGGTTTTTCTGGAGCAGTCAGATAAGCTCTAATATAAATTGGTAATCCACTAGCAGTTCACTACTGCTGTGAGGGAAAGGGTAATCCTTGTGATAGTAGTAGGTGTAAAATATACATCTAAAAATACATGCCCACAGAAAAGTACTGTATTGCATCGATTAGGTCATGTGCTCTAATTGAGTCACTACAGTGAAGCACTGGGCTGACAGAAAAAGTTAAGTTTACTGTGACAAAAGTCCAAACAAATAGGAAGTTAAAAAGCTAAGACAGGAGGCATGGAGTAACTTCAAAAAATGATGTCCAGAAAACCATGCACCCATTTTCTATTTAAAAAATGCATATAATATTCACATAGGTTGTAAATGATACATAAACTTTGATGGAAGTGTTTTGATTTAGGTATTCTGCATATTTTATAGAAATGGAGAAACTATTTAATGCTCTGATATGGGTGGGTAAGAGAGCAGGAATAAAAATAAGTAGCTCTACTAGGGCTTATAACCAAGGAGGTTTGCAAGTACCGGATATGAAGCTTTATTATTTAGTGATATTGCATTGATAATGAAATGGGAACAGGTGGATTTTTAACAATATTTAGTGAATAACAGCTGCTTGCCGAATATGTTCGCATTGCTTAAATCAGAACAACTATATAATAATGGGGTATACAGGATTCCCATGGTAAAATCGTTAGTGGACATTTGGGTTATGGTGAAGCGATATTTGGGTTTGGAGAGTATTACAGGTTTGACTCCTTTCTGGTATAATAGGACACTGGGGGATATTACTTTTGTGGGGGATGCTAAGTATTGGACTTTTAAAGGTCTTTAGTATATATTAGTGTTGATTGAGCACCAAAGTGCTCAGGTGCTCTGGTGTTCGAGTAGAACACATCATGATGCTCGGGTGCTCTACAGAGCACCTGAGCACAATGGAAGTCAATAGGAGAACCAGAGCATTAAACCAGGCACCCCCTGTTCTGAAGAGGGGAGGGTGTCTGGTTCGCAGGAAAAGGTCAGAAATTGATGGAAACACCACTGAAATGGTTCGGGAACAGCATGGGGATGATGTCTGGATGCATCAAACCAAAGATAAATTTGATTTTAGAGGAGAAATTGTTAGGAAACATTCTTTCCTGTATATTTACTTGTATATAAAGTGCAAGTGCTGCCAAAAATTACAAGAAAGAGGCACTTCGATACAACCTCGACGCGCGTTTCACCACACTGAGGGCTTTCTCCTGACGAAGCCCTCAGTGTGGTGAAACGCGCGTCGAGATGTTGCTGTACCTGAGAAACACATAAGCTGGATAATGGGTAATATCGTTATTCTATTATTTTGTTACTTTCTGCTTATATCTGTCAGGTTTCTCCTTAGCCTATTTTAGGTATATATGTATTTTGGAGTATACTGGGCATGTCTTTGTTTTTGATATTGAAGTTAGAGTCTTTTTTTTTCTCCTTTTGTATTGTGGTTATTTGGGATGCACTCTTTACAATACAATTTGAGCTAGGTAATTGTAGTAGTTACCTTTTACATATTTTCCCCATTTCCTCCATGTGTTTCTCTGGTGGGTGTCTCTGGTGATTGCTCCGGCTGTCGGACCATTCAGTAGTTGACCTACTCTTTAATTATATATTTTGTACATGTTTAATAAAGTTTATGGTGATATTTTATCTTGCATTTTGGTGAATCTTTTGGAAAGCACTGGTTTTTGTCTCTTGGTATAGGCGAATGCATTATTGTTACCAGTTGCACTAGACATTCCGTTGTATTTTGAGGTTATGTAGGTTTTAATAGGTTGTTATGGTTACCTGGAGTAAAACTATGTGTGTGGAGACAAACTGCCAGCGAGCTTCTATTGGCTGATAAGGGTCATGTGACCAGGCTTCTATTCGTTAATGCATTTTTTGGGAATATATCAGGAACGGTACGTCCCAGAGAGCTGAGACCTCGTCTAAAACCTTCTCAGACACCTGATGTACCCGTGTGCCAAATTTCGTGATTGTAAATGTGACGGTGTGGATTCCTTTAGAAGACATACACACACATACACTCAGCTTTATATATTAGATTAAGAGTAGTTATTAATAGTGGAGAGAGATGTAATAGTAAGATTGCATGGGAAAAGGATATAGGTCCCCTTACAGAGGAACAATGGAGGAGCTTTTAGCGAACGAGTAACTATTTGAGGAATCCATTGCATAGAGTTACTCGATTTATGATTTTACATCGGTTATATGTGACTCCTAGTTGGCTTCAGAGATTTTCAACTGGTACTTCAAATGTATGCCCAATATGTGAAAATCTAAAAGTGGGTATTATCCATATGTGGTGGCGCTGTCCTAAAATACAACCCTTCTGGCAGGGTCTTATTGAACTGATTGGAGATGTCTTTTGTTTTAATTTACCTTTGTCGAGTTCTATCTATGTTTTAGGAGAAATTCCTCATAAGTTATCAAAAGACAGTAAGTTCATACTGTATAAAACCCTCTTCCTGGCTCGTTTATTAGTGGCCAGAAGATGGATGAGAACTGAGGTGCCCACTGTTAATGAGTGGATAAATGTGATGAATTTACATAGGTCTATTGAAAAAGCAGGTTATATTAAATTAAACAAAATGCACATTCATAGTAGAATATGGAGTAAAGGAATATTTTTATGGACAAGATGAATGAATAGAAGGAGGAGGGAAAAGGGAAGAGAGAAAGGAAAGAAAAGAAAAGAAATTAAAATTCTCTTTTTTTCCCTCCTCTTTGCTCTCGTGAATTTTTGGGGTTATATGTATAAAACTTCTTATGAATGTTTTTTTTTTTTATGTATAGTGTTTGTATAAACTATTGTTGACATAACTATAGCAAAGGCAGGTGCACTCTGCGGCAATACTAAACCCTCACACTGATGGTAAAATTGAGACGTTAGCTCGACACATCCTACTAGGAGGACATGTCTTAAGCTCGGACACAACGCCAAGGTCTCTCAAGTAGCCGAAGACCCTACCACTCAACCTACCTGTGCCGTATGGGCGATACCAGGGGCCGTTGTCGAACTAACCTCTCAATTTTAACATCAGTGTGAGGGTTTAGAATTGCCACAGAGTGCACCTGCCTTTGCTATGGTTATGTCAAATTAAAAAAAAAATGATAACAGGTCCTCTTTAAGCATTACAGTTTAGTGCCATATATGCATCTATTCTGCTCTGCAATAGCTAGTACCATTTGTCTGCGCTCTTCATATTACCTATTGTTGTAATTCATGTCACACACTCATATATGATTTGTCGACAACACATATTCAGAAACATTTTCTTTCCTCAGAAAAGAAATTACACAACAATTGTAAATGTGCATTGGTTTTACGCATTCACAGTCTAGAGTAATCTTTAAAAGTCAGTGTACTTTGCTCTTGATAAGAAAACAATGCTCGGCTTGATTTCTGTGCAGGGATCCTGCGAAACTGAACAGATTAGGCATTTCATTTACCCTGGGGGGTAAACATGGTATTTTGAGAAGGAGAGCAGGATTAAACTGAGAACCTATTGGAAGGAGGAAATAAAAAATAAAACAGCTAGGAAATCTATATATAAAGAAGGACATATATATGTGTGTGTGTGTGTGTATGTATGTATGTATGTTCCACAATAACTCAAAAACGCAACCATCGATTTGAACGAAACTTGGTATACTCATCCCTTGCTTCCTGGAAAGAAATCTTGTGGGGTTCACAGCTCTCTAGCAGAGCTGGTTCTATAATAAGGCAGACCAAGCGGCTGCCTTAGGGCGCAGAGAAGGGAGGGGGGGCGGAAAAATGAACTTTTTTTTCAAATCACTTGCGGCGACTTGCGCCGCAGTGCTGCCGGCCACCCACCCCAGCCTGCATGTGCCATGCGGCCTCGATCCTCACTCACAAAGCGGCAGCACAGCAACATGGTCATGGGGGCACTCAGGGGGTGTGTGACTGGCGAGTGGCTCCGTGGCGGGCAGCGGCAGGGACTGGAGCAGCTGTTGGTGACTGTGACTCAAACAGCCAGCCCAGATGGACTGTCGACTCCCGCAGGGTGGGTGGTAGGTGATGAGCGCAGAGCGCATATTGTTTATAATTATTACACAACATTAATGGGGGGGGTCACGGGTGACACGATGCGAGGGGGGGACAAATCAAATGTCTGTAGTCTGTGCCATGGAGGGGGAGAAATGTGACATGGGGGGGATGATGTGCCATGGGGGGGGGGAGAAGTGTGACACAATAGGGGGTCATAATGTGATCATGGTGGGAGGGGGGGGTGCCAGAAGGTAGCTTTGCTTGTGTTGGCAAAAATCCTTGAACCGGCCCTGCTCTCTAGGACATACCGTTCCTTAGATATTCCCAAAAAATGACCTGCATTAGCCAATACAAGCCTGCAAGTCTTTCTCTTCATATCCCAACTGCCATCCACACAGTCACATGTCCCATATCAGCCAATAGAAGTTTGCAGGCCCTTAGTCCCCACATACACACAGTTTTACTCCATGTTTCCATAAAAACCCAGCCATTTTTCTTCACTGCTTTAGGTCAGCTTTTGGCTAGGGCTATACGACAACATGTGTCGCGCGACTATAAGTCGCACAACACATAGGGCACAACTACACTGCTACATGTGTCGAGCAAAATTAATATCGCACCAATGTCGCGCAACTATTTTTATAATGATAGTCTATGGTGTTGCACTGCGACTGCTACGTGACGCAGTCGCAGCATGTCACTTGTCACAGTGCGACACCATAGCCTATCAATATATAAATTGTTGAGACAAAATGTTGCGAGATACATGTCGTCGTGTAGCCCTAGCATTAAAGGGGCAGGACGCAGTGGAGGTCACTGTTAAACTGTACTTCATGACAGTGGTCAATTTGAATAAAAAATATTTATTTTTATATATTAAAAAATACCAAATTTACCAAAAATTTGGAAAAACTTTCCAAATTTCAATTTCTTTTCTTTTAAGGTTACATGCACACGACAGTTGTTTTTTGCTGTCCGCAAATCGCGGATTCGTCTTCCTTTTTTTTCACATCCACATCCGTTCCGTGCGTTCGCAAATTTTGTAGGTTGTGTTTCCGTGTGTCTTCCGTTTTTTTTGCGGATCCACAAAACAAGGCTTGAACCAGTTTCTTAAAGTACCTGTAAGTGCCCTGGTTTCCAAGCAACCATCAGCAAAAAAAACCGGATGCGGATGGCTTCTGTTGGTCATCCGCATATTTTGCGGACCCATTGACTTCTATGGGTCCGCAAACCATTTTTTGCGGACAAGAATAGGACATG
This sequence comes from Bufotes viridis, assembly GCA_033119425.1. NCBI lineage: Eukaryota > Metazoa > Chordata > Amphibia > Anura > Bufonidae > Bufotes > Bufotes viridis. The sequence continues at coordinate 33,330,380 of CM065596.1, forward strand.
CCATTTTTTTTTGGCAGACATAAAATGCAGACAGTGGACGCGGACAGGCAACGGAAGAGGCAACCGAATTTTTAACGGATCCATAGAAATGAATGGGAAACCATCGGATCCACAAAAAAAACGTAACGGAGGCCGCAAAAAACCATTGCCGTGTGCATGTAGGCTAAAACAGATAGTGATACCTTATGTAATAGTTATTCCTTTACTTTTCCCAAATGTGTACTTCATGTTTGGATCATTTTGTAAATGTATTTTAATTTTTTAGGGTCGTTAGAAGGCTTCGAAATTTTGAAACAAATTTTGAAATTTTTGAGAACATTTCAAAAACCCACTTTTTAAGGACCAGTTCAGGTCTGAAGTCACTTTGTGAGGCTTACATAATAGAAACTACTTCAAAATGACCCCATTTTAGAAACTACTCCCCTTAAGGTATTCAAAACTGATTTTACAAACGTTGTTACCCCTTTAGGTGTTCCACAAGAATTAATGTAAAATTTTCCATTTTACTCATTTTTTTCCGCTAACAAAGCAAAGGTTAACAGCCAAACAAAACTCAATATTTATTGTCCTGATTCTGTAGTTTACAGAAACACCCCATATGTGGTAGTAAACTGCTGTATGGCCACACGGCAGGGCGCAGGAGGAAAGGAACGCCATATGGTTTTTGGAAGGCAGATTTTGATGGACTGGTTTTTTGACACCATTTCCCATTTGAGACCCCCCTAATGCACCCCGAGAGTAGAAACTCCAAAAAGTGGCTCCATTTTAGAAACTACACCCCTCAAGGTATTCAAAACTGATTTTATAAACTTTGTTAAACCTTTAGGTGTTCCTCAAGAATTAATGGAAAATGGAAATGAAATTTCAGAATTTCACTTTATTTGGCAGATTTTCCATTTTATCTTCATTTTATTTTCATTTTTTCCGCTAATAAAGCAAGGGTTAACAGCCAAACAAAACTTAATATTTATTGTCCTGATTCTGTAGTTTACAGAAACACCCCATATGTGGTCATAAACTGCTGTACGGGCACACAGCAGTGCACAGAAGGAAAGGAACGCCGTATGGTTTTTGGAGGGCAGATTTCACTGTTGCCATGTCACATTTGAAGACCCCCTGATGCACCCCTAGAGTAGATATTCCAAAAAAGTGACCCCATTTTGGAAACTACGGGATAAGGTGGCAGTTTTGTTGGTACTATTTTAGGGTACATATGATTTTTGGTTGCTCTATATTACACATTTTGTGAGGCAAGGTAACAAAAAAATATTTGTTTTGCCACTGTTTTTATTTTTTGTTATTTACAACGTTCATCTGACAGGGTAGATCATGTGCTATTTTTATAGAGCAGGTTCTTACGGATGCGACAATACAAATAATGATTTTTTTTGTGTCTCCATATTCTGAAAGCCAAAGTTTTTTTTTTTTTTGGGGAGACTGTTTTATGTAGGGGCTCATTTCTTTCAGTATGAGGTGTCGGTTTGATTGGTACGATTTTAGGGTGCATATGACTTTTTCATTGCTTGGTATTACACTTTTTGTGATGTATGGTGACAAAAACTTTTTTGACAAGTTTTTTTTCACCTGAGGGGTTAGCTCATATGATATTTTTTAGAGCAGGTCATTACAGATGTGGCAATACCTAAAATGTATATATATTTTTTAATTTATTTATGTTTTACACAATAACAGCATTTTTTAAACAAAAAAAAACATGTTTTAGTGTGTCCATATTCTAAGAGCCATAGTTTTTTTTATTTTTGGGGCAATTGTTTTAGGTAGGGGCTCATTTTTTTTGGCATGAGATGACGGTTTGATTGGTATGATCACTTGGTATTACAATTTTTGTGATGTAAGGTGACAAAAAAATTGATTTTTTGACACAGTTTTTTTTTACGGTGTTCACCTGAGGGGTTAGGTCACATGATATTTTTATAGAGCAGGTTGTTACAGACACGGCGATACCTAATATGTATACTTTTTTTTATTTATTTAAGTGTTATACACTAACATCCATTTTTGAAACAAAAAAAAAAACATGTTTTAGTGTCTCCATAGTCTGAGAGCCATTATTTTTTGGGTGATTGTCTTAGGTAGGGGCTCAGTTTTTGCGGGAGGAGGTGACGGTTAGATTGGTTATACTTTAGGGGGCATATGCCTTTTTGATCACTTGGTGTTGCACTTTTAGTGATGTAAGGTGACAAAATTGCTTTTTTTGACACAGTTTTTATTTTTTTATTGTGTCTATTGGACGGGGTGGATAATGTGATATATTTATATAGCCGGTTGCTACAGACGCGTCGATACCTAATATATTGAAATAGTCCACTGAACACTTTCACCACAAATAACTGCAACAGTGAAATGCGTATATATTTTTCCTTTTGTACTGAGATAGGCCACTAAACGCTTTCTCCACAAAAAATGCAACAGTGAAATGCGTATATATTTTTCCTTTTGTACTGAAATAGGCCACTGAACGCTTTTACCACAAATAACTTCAACAGTGGAGTGCCTATATATTTTTATTTTTGTACTGAAATAGGCCACTAGACGCTTTCACCTCAACTAACTGCAACAGTGAAATGTGTGTATATTTTTCTTTTTGTACTGAAAAAGGCCACTAAACGCTTTCACCACAAATAACTGCAACAGTGAAGTGCGTATATATTTTTATTTTTGTACTGAAATAGGCCACTAAATGCTTTCGCCACAAATAACTGCAACAGTGAAGTTCGTATATATTTTTCTTTATGTACTGCAATAAGCCACTAAACGCTTTCACCACATATACTGTAACTGCAGAAGTGAAGTGCGTATATATGTTTCTATGTTTCTATGTTTTTGTACTGAAAAAGGCCACTAAACGCTTTCACCACAACTGCAGAAGTGAAATGCGTATATATTTTTTCTTTTTGTACTGAAATAGGCCACTAAACGCTTTTACCAGAGATATCTGCAACAGTGAAGTGCATATATATTTTTCTTTTTGTACTAAAATAGGCCACTAAACGCTTTTACCACAAATATCTGCAACAGTGAAGTGCATATATATTTTTCCTTTTGTACTTAAATAGGCCACTAAAGGCTTTTTAACATAGCACTTGCACCCCAAAAACAAGAACAAATTGCTGGAATGATAGAGCTGTATAATGGCTATTTGGATCCCCAAATAATCTTTCCCTGAACTTGTAAATCGCTTTTCTAGCACTGTCCCTAGCACTCTCTGACGTCTCTCCCTGCACTAAGATGCTGTAAAATGATTCCTCCCTATCTTTTCCCTGCATAAATCGTATTTTCAGTTGTTGTTTTTTTCACAATGATGTTTTTGCAATTGCTGTCCCTAGCGCCTTCACACATCTGTCTCTGCACTCAGAATGATGGAAAATGTCTGAATCCAAGATGGCTGCTGTATTTATAGGGCTGTGACATCACATGGCTGGCTGGCTGCTGATTGGCTGCATGCATGGCATTATGGGTCATACCGCCTTCCCAGAGTTCCTTGCCCCATGTCCTCACACATGTAGCCACCGTTTTAGGAAAAATTGCGATTCGTTACCATGAAGCTTCCACTTCATCAGCTTCAATTCGCTCTTCTTTAGTTTGCACATACCACACGGAAAAAAGTCTTTTTTAATTTTTGTTGTTATTAATTGGTCACTTTTTTCTTTACTCTTACTCGTTAAACTTTTTTACTCTTTACTCTACTTTTTTACTCTTTACTTTGCTCTAACTCGTTAAACTCTCTCCTATTATCTTATCCTGTTTTAAAATGTCCCAATGTTTTTTTTTACAGTTTTCCTAAAAAAGCCTACTTTTCACTATACTTTCTAATTATAGGTACTTTTACTAAATTAATTCTTTCTGCATTCCCCTTTGTCCCAGATATTCTACTTTCTGTTTCATTTGTGTTCTTATTTTTATTTTTTAGCAGTACGTCTCTTTGTGTGTGCTTTACTTCATGTTTTATTTTCTCTAATTGGGGGCTATGATAGCCTTTTTGTTAGATTTTTTCTGCAGGTTTTTTCGCCTCCTTTTCATATTGTTCCACTGTAGTGCAGTGTAGTTTGTATTGACTTTTTGGTATGTTTTCTAGCCACTTAGGTAAGTGGCAACTAGTTAATGAAATGTAACTATTACTATGAGTAGGTTTATGATAAGTTTTTGTTTTGATCTGGCCATTATCTATGAACAAAAAACTCTCCCAATGTTGCCTCTTACCCTTCCCATATAAAAAACATGTCATCAATAAAACATTTCCAGAGGACAAGATTCCTTGGTAGTGCTGAGCGAGCATGCTTAAAGGTATCATTATATTCAGCAGAGTGAGCCCTACAAGGCGGCATGCCTGGTTTATAAGTGAATTTCCTGGTGACAGGTTTCCTTTAAGGACTATTGTGTGTGACAGCGCCAATATATATTTGTAGCGCAAACTGCGCTAAATTGCTAAAATTTTACAGACCCAAAAGTCCTTTTAAGGACTATTGTGTGTGATAGCAGCAATATAATTTTTTTGCCCATCCTGCGCTAAATAGCGTCTAATAGGCTGCTGCGGACAGTTAAATTATCTGCGCAACATCTGTGTAAAGTGTGCGCATCCCAAAAAATATCTCTGATATCCACTTTTTCCGTAGACAGTGTCCACTGCGGACAGTTAAATTATCTGCAAATATCCAGGAGAGAGAGCACTGGGTCGCACATCTATGCTTTGATCTATTGCTTTTCAGCATTCTATTAATGTGTACAGCCCCCTATACTGCATGCTGTACCAGAGGCATTAGTGTACATTTTAATCAAAAGGCATAAGCCCACTCACCATGCCAAGGTTGCCTCTTTGAGTGGGACCTACTCTGACTAAGGGGCGCAGCACAATGTGGTGACAAAACGGCACTGCCCTTGTAGGCGGTGGGACCCAGGAGTCACAATGTACACTAATGCCTCTGGTACAGAATGCAGTATAGGGGGCTGTACACATTAATAGAATGCTGAGAAGCAATAGATAAAAGCATAGCATTGTGGATGTGCGACCCAGTGCTCTCTCTCCTGGATATTTGCATGTTTAGTCTTTCTTTTTTATTACTGGTGTCAGCACTCCTTCCATTTGGCACAGGTGGTTTTAATTTCGCAGAGGTCTGCATAAAAGTGGTGATTGACCTGCAGTCCCTGATAGTAATGGACATGTTGTGTTAGACAACTGTTCACATGGTGCAGTACTGCGTGGTGGCCTTTGTTTTGTGGTGCAGCACTGGTGGGATGGTGGGACCCAGCGCCATGGGTGGCATTGTCAGACAGCAGGGTTGCTGTTTGACTCCTGGGTCCCGCTGCCTGCCAGGGAAGTGACGCTTTGTCACCGCATTGTGTCGGGCGCCTTAGTCAGAGTAGGTCCCACTCAAAGAGGCAACCTTGGCATGGTGAGTGGGCTTATGCCTTTTGATTAAAATGTACACTAATGCCTCTGGTACAGCATGCAGTATAGGGGGCTGTACACATTAATAGAACGCCGAGAAGCAATAGATCAAAGCATAGCATTGAGGATGTGCGACCCAGTGCTCTCTCTCCTGGATATTTGCAAGTTAAATTATTTGTGCAACATCTCCTGTGTAAAGTGTGCGCATCCCAAAAATATCTGTGACATCCAGTGTACTTTTTCCGTGGACGGTGTCTGCTTTGGACAGTTAAATTAGCTGAGCCACACCTCCTGTGTAAAGTGTGCATATCCCAAAAATATCTGTGACATCCAGTGAACTTTTTCCATAGACGGTGTCCGCTGAGGACAGTGACATTAGTTGCGTCACGTCTGCAGTGTAACGTGTGCGCTGAAAAAATTTATCAGTGACATACAGTGTACTTTTTCAATAGACGGTGTCCGCTTCTGACAGTGACATTACCAGTGCCACATCTAAAGTGTAACGTGTGCACTGAAAAAATGTATCAGTGACATACAGTGTACTTTTTCAATAGACGGTGTCCGCTTCTGACAGTGACATTACCAGTGCCACATCTCCAGTGTACTGTGTGCGCTGAAAATAATTTATCTGTGACATACAGCGTACTTTTTCAATAGACTGTGTCCGCTTCTGACAGTGACATTTCCAGGGGTACATCTAAAGTGTAACCTGTGCGATTAAAAAATGTATCTGTGACATACAGTGTACTTTGTCAATAGACGGTGTCCGCTTCTGACAGTGACATTACCCGGGGTCCATCCTACGTTACTGTACGTGTGACATACTTTCAAGCATATATAACATTTAAAATGAAGAAGGTGAGCAGTAAGGGATGGGGAAGTGGCCGTGTTGCTGATGGTGCACGCAGAGGCCGTGGCCCTGGGTATGTTGAAACTATGCCTGCTGCCAGAGCACATGAAAAACAATTATCCACGATACCTAGCTTCATGTCCCAGTTTGCAGGGCGGCGCAGGACACCACTTTAGAAGTCAGACCAGTGCGAGCAGGTGGTCGGTTGGATTGCAGCAGATAATGCTTCTAGTCGGTTAAGCACCACCCTGTCTTCCACCAAGTCCAGTCTCAGTAGCCAGGAGTCTGGTCAACACAATCCTCACCTTGATCCTCCTTCCTCCCACCATGGAGAGTCGGGGCAAACATGTGATCCCACACTCTAATATTCCGAGGACCTCTTTTCATCGCCATTCCTTCAATTGGCCCTCTCATCAAACATGCTTGAAGAGGGACAGATCTTGTGCCTTGATTCCCAACCTCTCAAGCATCGACAGTCACAAGAAGATGACGGTGCGGAACGGCAATTACTGTTTAGATGAGGTGGGATGATGATGAGACACAGTTGCCAATCACTGAGGTTGTGTTTAGGTCAACAAGTCAGGAGGATGAGCAGAGTGAGGAAGTGGAAGAGGAGGTGGTGGACGATAAAGTCACTGACCCAACCTGGGAAGATGGAAAGCCAAGCAAGGACAGCAGTACAGAAGGGGAAGGATCTGCAGCACCGCAACAGGCTGGAAGAGGCAGTGGGGTGGCAAAAGGGAGAAGGCGGGCCACACCAAAAAGGCCTGCAACTGTTCCACGAAGCACCCCCTTGCGAAAATCTCACTTGCCAAGAGGTAGATGTTTCCGCAGTATGGCGCTTTTTCTAGAAAAGCGCGGACAACAAAAGAATAGTAGTTTGCAACCTGTGCTGTATCAAAATTAGCTGGGTTGTGAACGCTAGCAACCTCACCAACCACCAGTATGATCCGCCACATGGCATCCAAGCACCGTAATAAGTGCGACGAATGCCTGGGTCCACAATCTGTGTCTGCAAGTCACTCCACTGCCTCCTCTTCCCCTATGTTACATGCTGGCCAATCCCCTGCGTCTGGAGGAAAAAAGGTTTGTACACAAACATAGAAGAGGATTCTTTACGGTAAGAGCAGTGAGACTATGGAACTCTCTGCCTGAGGAGGTGGTGATGGTGAGTACAATAAAGGAATTCAAGAGGGGCCTGGATGTATTTCTGGAGTGTAATAATATCACAGGCTATAGCTACTAGAGATGGGTCGTTGATCCAGGGAGTACTTCTGATTGCCTGAATGGAGTCGGGAAGTGAGGAAAATGGGGAAAATTGGCTACTACCTCACAGGTTGTTTTTTTTTTGCCTTCCTCTGGATCAACTAGCAGGATGACAGGCCGAACTGGATGGACAGATGTCTTTTTTCGGCCTTATTTACTATGTTACTATGTTACTATGTTACCATCAGCGGCCACCTCCACTTCCAGGTCCCAGCGCAATGTCCAAATGTCCTTACCCAAGGCCTTTGAACGTAACTGCAAATACCCAGCCACCCACTCACTGGCCATAGCACTAAATGTGCAGCTTTCCAAATTACTGGCCCTGGAAATGTTGCCATTTAGGCTTGTGTACACAAAGGCCTTCCGCAGCCTGATGTCAGCGGCCGTCCCGCTTTACGCAGTCCCAAGCCGCCACGATTTTTCAAGGTGTGCCGTGCCCCCCTTACACCAACGCAGTTACTGGGAAGGTCCACTTAACCACAGACACATGGACAAGTGCATTCAGCCAGGGATGCTACATTTCCCTGAAGGCACACTGGGTGAACGTTGTGGAGGCCAGGAGCGAGTCGTACCCAGGGATGAAATAGGCGCTACCGATGATAAGAATTGCGGGAACTACTTCCTTCAGGATTTCCGCCGCCACCTACATTAGGGGCTGCGACCCCCCATCTCCTCCTCCACCTCCTCTTCCTCCACTTCCACCTCTGAATTCTCATCTTGCAGCACCAGTCAGCCATCAGTCAGTAGCTGGAAACAGTGTAGCACGCCAGTGGGGAAGCGGCAACATGCCGTGCTGAAACTAATTTGCTTAGGTAACAAACAGCACACCGCCGCAGAGCTGTGGCAGGGTATAAGGGCCTAGACTGAGCTTTGGCTCTCGCCACTTAAACTACAACCAGACATGGTTGTGTCTGATAATGGCCGTAACTTGGTGGCGGCTTTAGAGCTCGAGAAGCTCACACACATCCCATGCCTAGCCCACGTCTTAAACTTAGTGGTTCAGCAGTTTCTCAAAACCTACCTCAATTTTCCTGAGCTACTGGTGAAGGTGCAGCGCGTGTGTGCACATTTCCGCACATCAGTGACAGCTTCAGCCGGTCTGTCAACACTGCAGCAGAGCTTGAAATTGCCAGCTCACCGGCTGTTGTGCGACATGAGCACGCGCTGAAACTCGACTTTCCACATGTTGGCCACGCTTTGTGAGCAGCAGAAGGCAGTAGTGGAATACCAGCTGCAACATGGTCGTCACCTTTCCAGTCAGCTTCCGCTATTTACAAACGAGGAGTCGTCATGAATGGCTGACCTCTGTGAGGTTTTAACCACCTGCCAACCGCCTAACGCAGTGATGCGTCCAGGCAGCAGGTCTGTTCCTCCTTGACGCAGCGGCGCGTCATCTCGCGAGAGGGGAGATTTGCTGTGAAAGCGTGCGCGCTTGCGCGCGCGTTCACAGCAAGTTAAGGATTGAAAGTTATACTGCAGCCTGCCAGCGATGATCAATCGCTCGCAGGCTGTAGATGCGAAATAAAACGCATCAAACAGGTATATCAGAAGGCTGTTTTGTTAACAGCATCTGATATACCTGCTACCTGGTCCTCTGGTGGTCCCATTTGCTGGGATCGACCACCAGAGGACCAGGTAGCTATGTAAAGTAGCACCAAGCACCACACTACCCCTCCCCCCTCCCCCCCTGTCACTTATTAACCCCTTGTTAACCCCGCAAACAGAATTGAGGACATGTGAATGGGGCATAAGGGTCCCTTATCACCGCCAGTTAGTTAGCTACTTGTTAGGTAGTTAGCGCCCAGCCCACCGCACTGCAGTCACCGAATTTGATAGATGCGAAAGAAGAAATCTGTGCCGTTCATTTTTTTTTTTTTCAGCCCAGAAGCTGAACGGAAAAAAAAGTCTCATTACCCGTATGCTCAATATAAGGAGAATAGCAGAAACTCCTAATGCTGGCCATACGTGTAATGATTGCGGAGACCCTCAAATGCCAGGGCAGGACAAACACCTTACATGTGACCCCATTTTAGAAAGAAGACACCCCAAGGTATTCCGTGAGGGGTATGGTGAGTTCATATAAAATTTTATTTTTTGTCACAAGTTAGTGGAATATGAGACTTTGTAAAAAAAAATATATATCAATTTCCACTAACTTGTGCCCAAAAATTTTTTTTTCTGTGAACTCGCCATGCCCCTCACGGAATACCTTGGGGTGTCTTCTTTCCAAAATGGCCCTGGCATTTTAGGGGTCCTAAAACGTGAGAATCCAAATGCGTAAAAATGCCCTGTGAAATCCTAAAGGTACTCATTGGAATTAGGGCTCCTTTGCGCATCTTGGCTGCAAAAAAGTGTCACACATGTGATATCGCCGTATTCAGGGAAGTAGGGCAATGAGTTTTGGGGTGTATTTTTATATATACCCCAAAACACATTGCCCTACTTCTCCTGAGTACGGCGATACCACATGAGTGACACTTTTTTGCAGCCTGGGTGCGCAAGGGGGCCCAAATTCCAACGAGTACCTTTAGATTTTACAGGGATGCTCACAATTTAGCCCCGCCCAAAATGCCAGGGCAGTACAAACACCCCACAAATGACCCTATTTTGGAAATAAGACACCCCAAGGTATTCGCTGAGGGGCATACTGAGTATATGAAAAATTAAAATTTTTGTCACAAGTTAGCGGAAAGAGAGACTTTGTGAGAAAAACAATAAAAAATCTATTTCCGCTAACTTGTGCCAAAAAGAAAATCTTTTATGAACTCGCCATGCCCCTCATGGAATACCTTGGGGTGTCTTCTTTCCAAAATGGGGTTCATCTGGGGTATTTATACTGCCCTGGCATTTTAGGGGCCCTAAAGCGTGAGAAGAAAAATGCGTAAAAATGCCCTCCTAAAAGGTACTCGTTGGAATTAGGGCCCCTTTGCGCACCCAGGCTGCAACAACGTGTCACACATGTGGTATCGCCGTACTCAGGAGAAGTAGGGCAATGTGTTTTGGGTGTATTTTTACATATACCCATGCTAGGTGAGAGAAATATCTCTGTAAATTGACAACTTTGTATAAAAATTTTAAAAAGTTGTCATTTACAGAGATATATTTCACACACAGTATGGATATATGCAAAAATACACCCCAAAACACATTGCCCTACTTCTCCTGAGTACAGAGATACCACATGTGTGACACTTTTTTGCAGCCAAGATGCGCAAAGGGGCCCAAATTCCAATGAGTACCTTTAGGATTTCACAGGGCATTTTTACGCATTTGGATTCTCACGCTTTAGGGCCCCTAAAATGCCAGGGCAGTATAAATACCCCACAAGTGACCCCATTTTGGAAAGAAGACACCCCAAGGTATTCCGTGAGGGGTATGGTGAGTTCCTGTAAAATTTTATTTTTTGTCACAAGTTAGTGGAAAATTAGACTTTGTGAAAAACAAAAAAAAAATAAAATATCAATTTCCGCTAACTTGTGCCAAAAACATTTTTTTTCTGTGAACTCGACATGCCCTTCACGGAATACCTTGGGGTGTCTTCTTTCCAAAATTGGGTCACTTGTGGGGTATTTATACTGCCCTGGCATTTTAGGCGCCCTAAAGCGTGAGAATCCAAATGCGTAAAAATGCCCTGTGAAATCCAAAAGGTACTTATTGGAATTAGGCTTTGCATTTGGCTGCAAAAAAGTGTCACACATGTGGTATTGCCGTACTCAGGGGAAGTAGGGCAATGAGTTTTGGGGTGTATTTTTATATATACCCATACTTTGTGTGAGAAATAACGCTGTAAACGACAACATTTTAAAAAAATTTATACAAAGTTGTCAATTTACAGAGATATTTCTCTCACCCAACATGGGTATATGTAAAAATACACCCCAAAACACATTGCCCTACTTCTCCTGAGTACGGCGATACCACATGTGTGACACTTTTTTGCAGCCAAGATGCGCAAAGGGGCCCTAATTCCAATAAGTACCTTTAGGATTTCACAGGGCATTTTTACGCATTTGGATTCTCACGCTTTAGGGCGCCTAAAATGCCAGGGCAGTATAAATACCCCACAAGTGACCCAATTTTGGAAAGAAGACACCCCAAGGTATTCCATGAGGGGCATGGCGAGTTCACAGAAAAAAAATGTTTTTGGCACAAGTTAGCGGAAATTGATATTTTATTTTTTTTTTGTTTTTCACAAAGTCTAATTTTCCACTAACTTGTGACAAAAAATAAAATTTTACAGGAACTCACCATACCCCTAACGGAAAACCTTGGGGTGTCTTCTTTCTATAATGGGGTCACTTGTGGGGTATTTATACTGCCCTGGCATTTTAGGGGTCTCTAAACCGTGAGAAGAAGTCTGGAATCCAAATGCGTAAAAATGACCTGTGAAATCCTAAGGGTACTCATTGGAATTTGGGCCTCTTTGCGCACCCAGGCTGCAAAAAAGTGTCACACATGTGGTATCACCGTACTCAGGAGAAGTAGGGCAATGTGTTGTTTTGGGGTGTATTTTTACATATACCCATGCTGGGTGTGAGAAATATCTCTGTAAATGACAACTTTTTATTTTTTTTTTATACAAAGTTGTTAGTTTACAGAGATATTTCTCTCACCCAACATGGGTATATGTAAAAATACACCCCAAAACACATTGCCCTACTTCTTCTGAGTACGGCGATACCACAAGAGTGACACTTTTTTGCAGCCTGGGTGCACAAAGGGGCCCAAATTCCAACGAGTACCTTTAGGTTTTACAAGGTTGTTCACAATTTAGCCCTGCCCAAAATGCCAGAACAGTAAACACACCCCACAAATGACCCCATTTCGGAAAGTAGACACCCCAATGTATTCACTGAGGGGCATAGTGAGTCAGTGTTTTTTTTTTTTTTTGCCAGAAGTTAGCAGAAATGGAAGCTTTATTATTATTTTTTTCCTCAGAAAGTGTCATTTTCCGCTAACTTGTGAAAAAAAATGAAATAATACATGAACTCACCATGCCCCTCCGCAAATACTTTGGGGTGTCTTCTTTCTAAAATGGTGTCATTTGGGGGTATTTATACTATCCTGGCATTCTAGCACCTGAAGAAACATGACAGGTGCTCAGAAAGTCAGAGCTGCTTCAAAATGCAGAAATTCACTTTTTTGCACCATAGTTTGTAAACGCTATAACTTTTACCCAAACCAATAAATATACACTTATTGAATTTTTTTTTTATCAAAGACATGTAGAACAATAAATTTTGTGAAAAATTTATATAGAAATTTTTTTTCAATTTACAACAGAAAGTGAAAAATGTCATTTTTTTGCAAAAATGTTGTTAAATTTTTATTAATAGCAAAGAAAGTTAAAATGTCAGCAACAATGAAATACCACCAAATGACAAGCTCTATTAGTGAGAAGAAAAGGAGGTAAAATTCATTTGGGTGCTAAGTTGCATGATGGAGCAATAAACGGTGAAAGTAGTGTAGTGCAGAATTGTAAAAAGTGGCCTGGTCATTAAGGGTGTTTAAGCTAGGGGGGCAGAAGTGGTTAAGAAACTTTGAGGAATCAACACAGATGGTGAGCGGCTATAACGCTATTATCAGCATAACCATCCCACTTTTGTGTCTACTCAAACGCTCGCTGCTCACAATTAAGGACGATGCTTTGCATGTGGAAGAGGTTGAAATGGGGGAAGACATTACACAGGGTGACAGCCAGACCACCCTCAGTTCGTCTTCTCAGTGCGAATCGGACAATGAAGAGGAGGAAGAGTAAAAGACGGTTGCCTCCGCTACAGAGGGTAGTGCCCATGGAACTTTAATTCCATCTGTTCAGCGTGTGTGGGACACAAGAGGAGGAAAAGGATGAGGAGATTGAGAGTCATCTTCCTGATGACGACAGTGAACTCTTGCCTGTTGGTACTCTAGCACACATGGCTGACTTCATGTTAGGTTGCCTTTCCCACAAACCGAGAGTTATACGCATTTTAGACAACACGGATTACTGGTTTTTCACACTTCTCGACCCCCACTACAAAGAGAACTTCTCATCTCTCATTCCTCTGGTGGAGAGGACAAGCAAAAAGGTGCAATACCAGAAGGTCCTTGTTGAAAAATTGCTGCAAAAATTTTCATCTGACAACGCTGGCAGCAGAGTCCGTAGTTCCTTGGGCAACCGAGGAGTGGAGACAAGGGTGACACACAGCAGTTCCAACATAGTCAGGGCAACACTCGCTCTGATGCGCTGCCTACTGTCACAAGGAGGGAGACATTTTGGAACATGGTGAAGGAGTACATAGCAGATCGTGTCAGCATCCTCAATGATCCCTCAGTGCTTTACAACTACTGGGTGTCCAAGCTGGACACGTGGCACGAACTGGAGCTCTACGCCTTGGAGGTGCTGGCCTGCCCTGCCGCCAGTGTTTTGTCTGAGTGGGTATTTAGTGCTGCTGGTGGCATTATAACAGATAAGCATATCCGCCTGTCAACTGAAAATGGTGACAGGTTGATTCTTATAAAAATGAACAAGGCCTGTATTGCCCCTGACTTCTTGACTCCACCAAAGGAAAGCGGATGAACATAATGGCACTTTAAATGTGTTGTTTATAATGGACTGAATTCAATGTATTCCCATGCACCCCTTCCACCACAAAAAGGGTATATGGTTGAATCATCCTCCTCCTCCTCTTCCATCATATCAACATGCTTATTCGTCGCATATAATGTTTTACAGGGTCAGCTCACCTACTGGCCCTCACCTATCATCTTTTACAGGGTCAGCTCACCTTCAGGCCCTCGCATATAATGTTTTACAGGGTCAGCTCAGCTGCAGGCCCTCGCATATAATGTTTTACAGGGTCAGCTCACCTGCAGGCCTTCACCTACAATCTTTTACATGGTCAGCTCACCGGAGCCCCTCGCATATAATGTTTTACAGGGTCAGCTCACCTGCAGGCCCTCACCTACAACCTTTTAGGGGGTCAGCTTACCAGCCCGCCCTCACTTACCTCCTCCTCCTCTTCCATCATATCAACATGCTTATTCGTCGCATATAATGTTTTACAGGGTCAGCTCACCTACTGGCCCTCACCTATCATCTTTTATAGGGTCAGCTCACCTGCAGACCCTCGCATATAATGTTTTACAGAGTCAGCTCCCCTGCAGGCCCTCACATATTATGTTTTACAGGGTCAGCTCACCTGCAGGCCCTCACCTACAACCTTTTAGAGGGTCAGCTCACCAGCAGGCCCTCACCTACAATCTTTTAAAGGGTCAGCTCACCAGCAGGCCCGCACGTACAAGTCCAGTCTCACTATCCAAGAGTCTGGTCAACACAATCCTCACCCTGACGGCACACTGGGTAAACATTGTGGAGGCTGGGAGCGAGTCAGCTTCTGGCACCAGACTTGCCCTCCAATAGATCCTCATTAAAGTATTTAAAGTTTACTCATTCCAATTACAGGGCCTAGAAAGAGTCCTGTATTGTTATGTTTCGTCGCTACCTCCCGAGTCGGGAATGGGTAATTTGCATGCCTGCTGCCTTCCTTGGATGTGGTAGCCAATTCTCAGGCTCCCTCTCCAGAATCAAACCCTGATTCTCCGTTACCCGTGGTCACCATGGTAGGCGCAGATAGTCGACTTGAAAGTTGATAGGGCAGACATCCGAATGGATCGTCGCTGTGACAGGGACATGCGATCGGCCCGAGGTTATCTAGAGTTACCAAAGCGGCAGCAGGGCCTCGACCATAATGTTTTCGATGGTCAGATCACCAGCAGGCACTTGCCCATAATTTTTTCAATGGTCAGCTAAGAAGCAGGCACTCGCCCATAATGTTTTCTATGGTCAGCTCAGCAGCAGGCCTTCAACCATAATTTTTTCGATGGTTAGCTCAGCAGCAGGCCATCACCCATAATTTTTTCCATGGTCAGCTCAACAGCAGGCCCTCACCTACAATCTTTTACAGGTCAGCTCACTGCAGGCTCTCGCATATCATGTTTTACAGGGTCAGCTCGCCTGCAGGCACTCACCTACATTTTATAGAGGGTCCGCAGCGAATTGCTGTGGCTATATATATTTTCAGTAAAAGTTTTATCAACGTTCATCCTTTTGCTTTATTATAATTTTTTCCCCTAATCATTAGAGGTTTTTCTTTTTTTCCACCCTAGACATAGTATAGAAGTGTGACTATGTTTGAGGGCAACCGTAATGCGGTACCTGTCCCTGACCTTTGGGACTAGCGAGTTGGATACCAGCATATAGTTTGCAGCTTAGCATTCAATGACAGGCGGCCTACCCCGCTGAGTGTTGTACAGCTTCGTCGTTATTTCATGACCGAAGTTATGATATTGAGGTTTTTAGATCTCTATTGTTTAACCATTCTGTGCTTTCCTCTCTTTGTCCGGTTACTAATGGGTATTAAATTTATCTTATTTACAGCGATATATTAATTAGGGGTTTTATGACCTATTTTTCACAATTTTTCCTACCTCCAAATATCGCTGTATGACTTAGTACCCTCTATTATTCCTGCCGACGATGCGCTCCACCTTGGAACGCATCGTCATACGCCAAGCCGGAAGTGACGTCAACTTTATCCGGATGTGACGCCGTATACATCCGCTGGCGATGCGCTCCACGGTGCAACGCATCACCACACGCCAACCCGGAAGTGACGTCAACCGGACCCGGATGTGACGCCCGACCGGCGTCTATGCGGTAAAAGCCGCTTGTTAGCAGGAGCACCATTTAAAAACGTGGTGGCGCCAGTCTTCCTCAGGTCCTAGATATCGTTGGACCCATGAGGGGGCTGGACACCTGAAGGGCCACCACACCATGTGAGTTACTGCTAACTGTGTTTGGTTTATGTTCGGCTGAGAAGGAAACGGTCACTGATTTGGACACATCTTTTTATCTTTGTCTACAGATATGTAATTCGACGAGTGCTGCCTCATTTGCATCAGGTACCGCTGGTTACCACCAGCCCCCTCTCTCTTCATGGTTACACCAATGACCATTCACTAACACCTTAATTTGTTCTGGTGACCCCCTGATGAACCCTTGAATAGGGGGAAACGTGTCGGGGTACGCAGGTGTTTTGAGGGATATTCAGGGTGATAGGGTTAAGTATGAGGACAAGGGCTTACCACCATCAGGTGAGTCCCTCGGGCTTAGGGATACGTAAGGGATACAGTAGGGCTACCTCACCTGCCTCCCCCTAGGCCTTTATCTGCCGTTATCTGCCTCTCCCTCCCTGATGGGATTATTTGTATAGGATTTTTCCTTGGGGAATAATTTTGGGCATATGGTTCATTGAGAAGTTTGTCTTTTTAATGCATATCAATAAACTTATTGGTTTTAGAGTCTACCACTCATAGGGCCTTACAGAGGGTCAGCTAACCAGCAGGACCTCACCTACAATCTTTTACAGGGTCAGCTCACCTTCAGGCCCTCGAATATAATGTTTTACATGGTCAGCTCACCTGCAAGCCTTCACCTAAAACCTTTTAGAGGGTCAGATCATCTGCAGGCACTCGCCCATAATGTTTTCTATGGTCAGCTCAGCAGCAGGCCCTCATCCATAATTTTTTCCATGGTAAGCTCAGCAGCAGGCCCTCACCTACAATCTTTTACAGGTCAGCTCACTGCAGGCTCTCGCATATTATGTTTTACAGGGTCAGCTCACCTGCAGGCACTCACCTACAACCTTTTAGAGGGTCAGCTAACCAGCAGGACCTCACCTACAATCTTTTACAGGATCAGCTCACCTTCAGGCCCTCAAATATAATGTTTTACATGGTCAGCTCACCTGCAAGCCTTCACCTACAACCTTTTAGAGGGTCAGCTCACCTGCAGGCCCTCGCATATAATGTTTTTCAGGGTCAGCTCACCTGCAGGCCCTCACCTACAACCTTTTAGAGGGTCAGCTGAACAGCAGGCCCTCACCTACAATCGTTTACAGGGTCAGCTCGCCAGCAGACTCTCACCCCTAATATTTTAGAGGGTAAGCTCAGCAGCAGGCCCTCGCCCCTAATGTTTTAGATGGTCAGCTCAGCAGGCCTTTGCTTCAAATGTTTTTGAGGGTCACCAGCATCAAGGGTGTATTGAAGTGCCGGTTCCTTGTAATTTTTGGCAGGCCTTTCACTTAGTGCGTAGGCTTTATGAATCCCACTACATGAACAATTAATGTTGTACCACAATGTGAATGAGGCCCTCCTTTATGTGATATACAGGTTGTATTGGAGTGCCTCTTGCTTGTAATTTTTGGCAGCACTTGCACTTTATATACAAGTAAATATATAGGAAATAATGTTTACTAACAATTTTTCCTCTAAAATTGATTTTATCTTTGGCTTTGTGCGTATTATTGTCAGTCTGTAAAAGTGGCATACTACTCGGACAACATCGTTCCGAGCACCGAAATGGGAGTCTAAGATGCATCCAGACATCCTCCACATGCTGTTCCTGAACCATTTCGGTGGTGTTTCCATCAATTTCTCACCTTTTCCTATGAACCAGGCACCCTCCCCTCTTCACAGCAAGGGGTGCCTAGTTTAATGCTCGGGTTCTCCCATTGACTTCCATTATACTCGGGTGCTCTTTAGAGCACCCGAGCATCCCGATTTGTTCGGCCCGAGCACCTGAGCAGTTGGGTGCTCGATCAACACTATTCCTTGGGAGTATATTGTTTGGTCCTCCCACCTTCCCATATAGAGGTTTGCGAAACTCGGTGCGAACCTAGTCCCCATTGCAGTCCCCCACGTCTGAAGGTAATACTCAGTCTAATATTTAAAATAATTATGTTTTAAAATAAACGTCATATAATCTCCCAGAAATTTTACCTGTTCTGGGGAGTATAGATTACTTTGGGTGAGGAAGTATTCAGCAGCATCACTCACCTTCTGATTCTCAATAACGGTATATAGTGATGTGACATCCAAGGTACCTAGTATATACTGTTTCTTCAATTGTACTTCTTGTAGGAGTTGTAAAATATGTTTAGTATCTGTTAAGTAAGCTGGTAATTTTTGTACACAACCCTGTAAAAATACATCAATGTATTTTGATAAATTGGAAGCAAGACCTCCAATTCCCGAAATTATCGCTCCTCTATTGGGATTGCTTTCTGACTTACGTAGTTTAGAAATATGATGAAACATTGACATCCTCGGATTCAGACTTTTTTTGTTTAGAAAATACTTTTTTTTTTTTACATATTATTTTCTCCCTTTTTTTTCTTCTAAATTATATTTCAAATTTATTACAAGCCCCTTCACATGTCAAAACACAACACACACACCTCACACGAAATAAAGGTTTCCAGATTTCACATGTGACACCCCAATAAAATAAAAATAGCCCGTCCATCCCAACGAGTATACTCAGCTGAAGAGGCCATATGCCATGCTTGCCTCCGATACTGAGTCTGCTAGTGAGGGAGAAGAGGATGCCACTTTCCTCTACTCCTCTACCCCCTCATCATCATCATCATCCACTGATGAGGGACCCTCTAGAAGGCGCCCCAGGGTAGCAGCGGAGGTAGCCCCCTAGAGTGAACCCTCATGGAACTCAGGGCAGGTCCGGAATACAGATAGATAGTGTGGGCTTCACTGAACTAGATTTTTTCAAAATCTTCTTCTCTGAAGATTTTGTAAATTTAATGGTGGCCCAAACCAATCTGTACCCCCAACAATTCATTGATCAAAACCCTACATCGCCATATGCTAGACCTCTAGATAGGACCCCAGTAAGTGCACCAGAGATTATGACATTTTGGGGTCTCATGCTGCATATGGACGTTGTAAAGAAGCCAAACGTTAAGCAATATTGGAGATCGAACATTTGGTACCAGACTCCAATTTACAGTAAGACCATGAGCCAGAATCGATTTGAGTCAATTAGGAAATTCCTACACTACAACGACAATGCACAGTGTCCATCCAAACCGACCCAACATTTGACCGTCTGTTAGGCCTGTCATTGACCACTTTAACACCAAGTTTGCTGAGGTGTACAGATAAAAATGTCAGTGTAGATAAGTCCCTATTCCTCTTCAAAGGGAGGAATAGATTCCGCCAGTACCTGCCTAGCAAACGGACAAGGTATGGCATAAAGATATACAAACTTTGTGAGAGTAGCTCCGGGTATACCCACAAGTTCTGCATTTACGAAGAGAAAGATTCCCGGATAGAACCCCCAGAATGCACCCCCCATGCTAGGAGTTAGTGGGAAGATTGTGTGGGACTTACTGCACCCACTGCTGGATAAGGGTTACCACCTCTATGTGGAAAACTATTATACCAGCATACCCCTATTTATGTCCCTAACTGGCTTCCAGCACAGTGCGCAAAAATCAGAGAGTCCTCCCTAGATCCCTGGTAGGGCAACCACTGAGAATGCGTGAAAGTAGGGTCTGCTCCATGAGAACATGCTGGTGGTTAAGTACAACTGACCACCATTCACACTAACGCCAGCTCCCCTGTTCCTGTACGAGGTACTACAACCACAGTCCCCAAACCAGTTTGTATCCTGGACTACAACAGGCACATGGGAGGGGTGGATCTTTCAGATCATCTTGTGAAGCCCTACATTGCCACACGAAAAACGAACGTGTGGTACAAAAAGGTCCGTACACATTTTACAGATGGCAATGTGCAATGCGTAGGTGCTATTTCAGTCTTCTGGCCACACAGGAACCTCCCGTCAGTTCCAAGAGGTGGTTATCAAGGCCCAAATTTTTCAAACCCAGGCTGGGGAGGGTCCCAGTACTTCTGGAAGTCGTGGTGCCCGTCTCATACCAGGGCAACATTTTCCAGGTCAAGTCCCATAGACAGCAAGGAAGAGAAAGACCCCAAAAAAGATGCAGGGTGTGTTGCAAAAGGGGGATTTGGAAAGACAATGGGGTCACTTCTTGGGGGGTTTTAATTTCTGGGGACCTCAGGAATTTTTTTTAATGTGACATGGCAAAAAAAATCTATGTCTGTTTATTCAAGCTTGCAAAACGATATTTTGCACTTTGCCTCTAGAGCCCTGCTGTGCGCCCATACAGCAGGCTACAAGCACATATTGGGTGTTTCCTGAATGGGGAGAAAATGGGGAACACATAAATTAAAATTGGAGTCTGCTAGTAATTTTTTTCCACAAATGTGTGCTTTGAAATCCTTTACCAAGTGTTTCTGCCTTCTGTGAGACACCTGTTTGCTGAAAAGTACCCTTTCTACCAGGAAGCTTTTAAATGCGACATGGCACTTAAAATCCATGTCTGCCAATTCAGGTCAGCAAAATCCATATTTTGCTGTTTGACTCTAGAGCCCTGAGCACATATTGGGTGTTACCGTATTCGGGGGGAAATGGGTAACAAAATGTGGGGTGCATTTTGTCCTGTTACCCCTTGTGAAAGTAAAAAATTTGGGTGTAAAGCAACTTTTTTGTGAAAAAAATGCAATTTTTCTTTTTCACTACCAAGTGTTTCCTATTTCTAGGAAAAACCTTTGAGGTCAAAGTGCTCACTACATACCTTGAAACATTCCTTGAGTGGTGTAGTTTCCAAAATGGGGTCACTTTTTGGGGGTTTCTACTGTAGGGCCACCTCAGGATGCCTTCATATGCGACATAGCTCCCAAATACCATTCCAGCTAAATCCGCTCTCCAAAAGCTGTATGGTGCTTCTTCCACTCTGAAGCCTGCTGTGCACCCATACATCATTGTTTGAGCATATATGGGGTGTTGCCATATTCGGGGGGAAATGGGTAATAAAATATGGGGTGCAGTTTGTCCTGTTACCCCTTGTGAAAGTGAAAAATGTGGGTGTAAAGCAACTTTTTCTGGAAAAATTTTTCTCTTTTTCACAGCCAAGTGTTTCCTAATTCTGTAAAATGCCTGATGGGTCAAAGTGCTTAAAACACCTTGAAATATTTCTTGAGGGGTGTAGTCTCCGGAATGGGGTCACTTTTTGAGGGTTTTCACTGTAGGGCCACCTCAGGGTGTCTTCATATGTGACATAGCTCCCAATTACCATTCCTGTAAAATCTGCTCTCCAAAAGCCATATGGTGCTCCTTCCACTCTGAAGCCTGCTGTGCGCCCATACATCTGCTTTTGGGCACATATGGGGTGTCTCTGTAAACTACAGATTCAGGGTAATAGATTTTGAGGTTTTATTTGGCTATTTGCAGGAAAAATGGATTGAAATGAAAAATCTGCAAAAAAAAAGTGAAATTTTGAAATTTCATTCCCATTTCCCTTTAATTCTCGTGGAGCACCTAAAAGGTTAACAAAGTTTTCAAAAGCAGTTTTGAGTAGCTTGAGGGGTGTAATTTCTAAAATGGGGTGATTTATGGGTGGTTTCTAATAGTAGACTATTTTTGAGCACTTTGGAACATTGTACTAAATTGTATATATCGGAATAAGGCATATAATTTTCTTTGTGGGAGTCTTTATTCTATTTATATTGCAGTAGGCGCAATAGGTATTGGTGCATTTGGAATATTAATATTAAAACTAGCATCCAACTGATATCAGCACTAATACCCCACAAGAAGTGATAGGTGCCTACTAGTAAGCGTGTGTTGATAGCTTTTTATTATTTTTACAGTTGTATCATTCAACCTGTATGCCACAGTGCATATTACAAGTATAACTGCAAAAACACTGTTGCCAGCCGTAGATTCTATTGAGAGAGACTTTTAGCAAGAGACTTTTGCTACACTGGCCCTAGGGAGCAATGTGGAGAGGCTATTGTGATAGACTGTGTTATATCAGGAGCCACTACCAATCCCATACTCCTCTGTGGCTCCTAAAGAGTTCAGTGCAGTTGCAGCTGTGAAACTGGAATTTAGGCAACTGTAAAATCTTCACATGAAAATGCCCCTCATATGGGTATAGACTTTTCTAAGGAACACTGGCATCTCTAGAGTAATCTCTAATTGCAACCACTGTACATGGTCTTCTGATGAATGGTACCAGAATCATAAGGTCAGGGTTGAGTCCACTAGCTGACATACTGAATATCTGGCAATTTAAAATTTTGCATGCTCTACAGAACCCAGCAGTAATGGTGCAGAGAGAGGGACATTATTCACACACACAGGTGGAGTGGTTGGTGTGCTGTGCTACACTTCAATACATTATTGGGCATGTAGAGAAAATGGAAGAAATAGACTGGGCATATGCATCTAGGAACTTGACAAAGGACAATAATTGCCTGAAAACTCATTTTGAATCTGGGCTGTTATCAGCAGGCAACAATTTCCAATGCCATGTGGGCTTCTATAAACTTTAACTGCATATTGAACCTGTTATAGATCTCTAATTCATTCCAAATTACAGCAGCCTATGTAGTCGTAGTCTTTTCCAAGTGCACACTAAATACAGAAAAAGAAGTGCTTGTGCAAAAAAATGTATTTATTATATAAAATGTATCTATTTAGACCTTGAGGACAGCAATGCATCTCAAAAATTTGGGACAGAGCCATTCCTACCATTGTGTGGCATCCCCTCTTCTTTTAACAACAGTTTGTAAACATCTAGGAAGTAATGATTCCAAATGCTGGAGTTTTGGGAGAGGAATGCTGTCCCATTCTTGTCTGATGTAGGATTCTAACTGCTTCTGGGTCTTCTTTTCTGGATTTTTATCGTTTTATGATGTGCCAAATGTTTTCTATTGGTGAAAGGTCTGGACTTTAAGAAGGCCACTTCAGCTTGTGGACTCCTCTTCTGCGAAGCCATGCTGTTATCTGTCTAGCTGAAATACGCAAGGCCTTCCCTGAAAGAGACTTTATCTGGATGGAGCATATGGGAGCTTGCAGATAACAAGCTGGATGGTTCCTCTCTTCTTGAGTCCATAGTACATGGCGTCTGTGGTTTCCTAAAAGAATTTAACATTTTAATTCATCTGACCATAGAATAGTTTTGCATTTTGTCTCAGTCCATTTTAAATGAGCTTTGGTACAGAGAAGACAGCAGCATTTCCCCATCATGTTGGCTAATGGCTTATTCTTGATACAGCTTTAACTTGTATTTGTTGATTGCAAATTAAAGTGCGTTCACAGAAAATGATTTCTGGAAGTGTTCCTAAACCCATGCAGTGATTTCTAGTATAAAATCATTTTAACCCTTTAAAAAAACAGCCAGTTTGGACCAAATGCCAGAGCCTCATTTTTCAAATCTGACATGTGTCACTTTATCTGGTAGTAACTCTTTTACTGATTAAAGTGATCCTAAGACTGCTTTCTCATGACATACTTCATGTTAGTGGTGAATTTTAGTTGATATGTTTTACCTTTATGTATAGAAATCCTGAATTCGTAGAAATTTTGGAAAAATTAGCAATTTTCTGTATTTGAATTTCTTTGATTTTAATACAAATAGTGATTACTTGCAAAATAGTTATTAATGAACATTCCCCTATATGTCTACTTTATTTTTGCATGATTTTGATAAATTTCATTTTAGTTTTTAGGATGTTAGAAGGCTTAAAATTTTGCAAGCAATTTTTTACATTTTCAAGAAATTTTTTCATTTTTAAAGACCAATTCAGTTGTGAAGTGACTTTAAGGGGCTTATATAATAGAAACCACCAAAAAATGACCCTATTTTGGCTACTTTCTCCCTCAAACTATTCAAAACTGATTTTACAAACTTTGTTAACCCTTTGAGTGCAGATTTTTCATTTAAATCCATTTTTGTTTCTGTAACACAGGAAGGGTTAACTTAACAGCAAAACATTACCCTGATTCTGAAGTTTATATAAACACCCCATATGTGGTCGTAACCTGCTGTATGGGCACATGGCAGGGCGCATAAGGAAAGGAGCACCATATTGTTAACAGAGGGCAAATTTTTCTGGAATGGTTTTCAGGTGCCATATCACATTTGAAGAGACCCTGAGCTACTCCTAAAAAGAAAACTGTAAAAAGTGACCCCATTTTGGAAACTACACCCCTCAAGGAATTGATCAGGGGGTGAAGTGAATGCTTTGAACTAACAAGCGTTTTATAGAATTTAGAAACACTTGACTGTGAAAATAAAAAATTATATTTTACTTCCAATAAACAATACACCCAAATGTTTCATTTCAGAAGGCATAACATGTTATTTTGATCACTTTTTATACAATTTTTTGGAAGGTGAGGTGGGCAAAAATTGCAATTTTGACAGTGTTTTTTATTTTTTATGGGGTTCTTAATGCGGTATATATGATATGATAATTTGATTCTGTGGGTAGATACTGTATGGTTATGGCGATACCAAATTTATGTTTTTTTACTTTTTCAATATAAAATATTTTGCATCGCCATATACTACCATCTATAACATTTTTATTTTTTCACCAATGTAGCCGTGTGGAGACTTGTTTTTTGCAAGAAGAGCTGTAGTTTTTATTGGTATCATTTTGGAGTACATATGACTTTTTGATCACTTTTCTTAAATTTTTTTTGGCGATGAGGTGTCAAAAATCACAATTTCATCAGTGTTTTTTTATTTTTTTACGGCGTTCACCGCATGAGATTAGTAACATGATACTTTTATAGATCAGGTCATTATGGACACTGTGATACCAATTTTATGTACTTTATTTTATTTTTTATTTTTTTAATCAATTATAAATGAGCAGATATGGGAAAAGGAAATTTATTTTAGTTTTATTTAACCCCTTAAGGACCGGGGGTTTTGGGATTTTTGCGTTTTTGTTTTGCGCTACCTGCCTTCCAAAAGCCATAACATTTTTATATTTCCGCTCACATAGCCATATGATGGCTTATTTTTTGCGGGACAAGTTGTACTTTTTAACGCTACCATTTATTTTTGCATGTGATGTAGTGGGAAACGGGAAAAAAATTCCAAATGGGGTGAAATTGCAAAAAAAAAGCAATTTCACCACAGTTTTACGGGTTTTTAAATTACAACGTTCGATTTGCGATAAAACTGACTGGTTAATTTTATTCTTCAGGTCAGTACGAATCCGGCAATACCTAATATGTATAGTTTTTCTTGCGTTTTGATAGTGAAAAAAATTAAAAGTGGGAATTTTTTTATTTTATTTTTTTGTCGCCATGTTTTGACCCCTATAACTTTTTGTAATTATGCGTACGGAGCAGTGTAGGGGCTCATTTTTGCAGGGCAATCTGAACTTTTAATTGATACCATTATGAGGTGCGTATGATGTTTTGATCACTTTTTATTCATTTTTTAGGAAATGAAGCGTCCAAAAATGGCGAATTAGCCATTTGGACGCTTTCTTCCGTTTTTATGTTTACCGTATGGTGAATATTTTTAATATTATTATAGTATGGGCGTTTTCGCACATTGTGACACCCATTATGTGTAATTTTTTTATTTTTTATTTATTTTATTTTCATTTTGGGGAAAGGGGGTGATTTGAATTTTTATATTTTTTTATTTAATTTTTATTTTTAAACTTTTTTTTTTTTTTTTACCACTTTCTTATAGTTCCCATAGGGAACTATAAGATGCAATCATCAGATTGCTATTCTCATATATTCCAATGCAATAGCATTGGAATATATGAGAAAATCGTATATTTCCTATGGAGCCTATTACAGTCATAGGCTCCATAGGAATACTGTAGTAGTAACCTAGGTTTCATTCACAGAAACCTAGGGTACTACATGCATGCCCGGCTCCCCTTGTGGCCATCAGGGAGCCGAGCAAACCGAAGTGAAACTTTCGGTTTTTGCGCGATCAGATGCCGTGGTCAGGATTGACCACGGCATCTGAGGGGTTAAATGTCCGCGATCGGCATCGCTGCCGGTCGCGGACATGAGCTGCGGGTGTCAGCTTGATGAATCAAGCATTTACCCGCAGCTCATGCGCCATCTTTAAAGTGCGGACGAAGGGCGTACATGTACGCCCTTCGTCCTTAAGGGGTTAAATTATTTATTTCCAGTGGGCCTGATTTCTATACAGTGCATTGCAATACTATTGCAATGTACTGCACTGTTAGTATTACACTGACACTAAGCGTCCGATTGCCATGGTAACTCCAAGCCCCTCCCTCTATTAAGCCCATGGGTGCTGCAGGCGGCTACTGACCGTGGCATCTAAGGGGTTAAATGGCAAAGATCGGTGCCAGCACTGATCTCAGCCATTCCAGCAGAGTGTCAGCTGTATGTTACAGCTCAGTGAGGAAGTTGCCGACATCACAACTGAACAAGGTGGACCACAAGCAGCGCTGCAGGGGTGATCGGGGGCACAATGGAGGCACAGGGGATATCAGTGGGCACAAAAGGCATTGGGGCACAACAGGCGCAATACCTGATTTCAGGCTGTTATCTTCACAGTAGAAATCAGAGCTGAAAACTGCCAATTTCTCACTGACTCTCTTCAGTTGGTTAGTCTGCACAGACTAACCAATTGGAGCACTTGCCGTTAAGAGACCACTATGATGGGTCTCTTCTACCAAGCTTTGTGACCACCTGCCTCTGTTCTGCTGAGGTTCCCAGCCCCGTCGTCATGAATATTACATCTTCTTTTATTAGAGGAAATTGAAGGAAGAGGAAATTAAAAGGATATAGTGGTCAGAATGTATTCACATAAACAGCATTGTAACTTTTTCAATTGTGCATTTCTTAATATCACTTCTATATAAAGATCCATACAAGTGCTTAGGTCCTTTGTCTTATCATCAATTAGAGGGCATATCCATATGGTTATTATAAAACCTTGTCTTACCATCAGTCTATAAGTATGTAAATGTCTATAGGAGATCCAAGGGATATTCCAAATATTATAATAATATAGCATTATGACCCCCCAGCTATGGGATATCCCTACCTAGTGATTTTTATTTTTTGAGTAGACTAGTTTATGTGGATTTCTCAAATCCGTATCATGTGAATGCATGTACCTCATAATCCCTATTGAGTCCTTTTGGCGTCAATATTTGCAAAGTATGGATCCAAAATGCTTCCCTGTATTTGAGCATTCTGGATCTATCTCCGCCTCTTCTGGGTATTGGAATATGTTCGATCACCTGGAATTTAAGATGTGAGATTTTGTGTTGTGCTTCATTGAAGTGATGTGGGAGTGGTAATAGTAAGTTTTGCAGACGGATGGTAGATTTATGCTGGCAGATTCTGTCTTTGATTGTCTGAGTCGTTTCCCCTACATACATGAGGCCACATGGGCATTTGATGGTATATACTACATAGTATGTGTTGCATGTAAAAAAAACTTGGATTTTGATCAGTTTACCTGTATGTAGGTGTGAGATGGTTGTTCCTCTTTACACGTTTGTACATTGTGCGCAAGGTAGGCAGGTGAAAGTGCCTGTTCTTTGTGTTTGAAGGAGTAGCTGTCTAGGTGGTGGTCTTGATGGTTCTATGTCTGCCCTGATTAAAAAATCTCCGAGATTTTTTGGTCTCCTATTGCATGGGAGTATGGGAGTATGGGATTACTGAATCCTTCTACTTCCGGAAATGCTTTTTTAAAGAGTGGCCAATGAGGATTGATGATGTTAACAACTTTTCTGGTGCTGGGGTAAAATTTATGGACAAAAAGGATACGTTTTTGGTCTGGATTACGTTTTCTTGTATTATTGATTCTCAGCATGTATATTGGATAACCTCTGTCCCGGGCCCTGTTTTTTTTATCTCGGTCTCTAGTTTGGATCTTATGGTTAGATCTGTGTCTATTGATTGGATATGTTTTAATTGAGAACCTGGGAGTGATTCTTTTTTGTATTGGGGGGGGGGGGGGTGGAAGCTGGTGAACTGTAATAAGTTGTCCCTGTCTGTTGGTTTTCGGAAGAGCTCTGTGGTTAGATATCCTGAAGGGTCCTTGTGCACCACCGTATCTAAAAAACTGATTGCTGAACTTTCATGATGTATGGTAAAATTTAATTCTGGATAGATGTTGTTGAGATATTCATGAAACTGCATTAGGTTCTCTGGGGGCCCTTGCCATACACAGAAGACATCTTCTATGTAGCGTTTCCACACTAAACTGTGCTTTTTAAACAGGTCATTGTTGTATATGTGGGACTCCTCCACATCCGCCATATAGCAATTAGTGTACGGGGGCCCCATTAGACCCCATAGCTGTCCCCTGTATCTGCATGTAGGAGGTATCTTGAAATAAGAAAAAATTGTTGTGAAGGACGATTTTAAGTAGGTCAATGCTGAGTGAGATTATGTCAACATCATGTTGTTTAGAGGTAAGTAATTTTTATACTGCTTTGATGCCTTTCTGATGCTGAATGGACGTATAAACACTGGCAACATCCCATGTGACGAGGATGCTATCTGATGGGAGTGGTCGTAACTTATTGATAATTTCTAGAAATGATGAAGTATCGAGCAAGAAGGATTTCATTTCCTTTACGGGAGGAGTCAGAATTTTCTCCAGGAATATGGCAAGTGGGGATAATAGAGATTCCATGGAGGCCACTATTGGACGACCCACAGGATTCATTAGATCTTTATGAACCTTTGGAAGAATGTAAAAGACTGGAATAATTGGATGTGATTTGGTCAAAAAATTGGCAGTTTTGGTATCTATAACATTGCGGGTTTGGTAATGCAGAAGGGTTTCCTGTATAGTTTTGATAATAGTCGGTGAAGGATTACTATTAAGTTTTGTGTAGACTGATGTGTCTTGTAACTGACGGTTAATTTCTGAAACATATTTTGACCTGTCCATTACCACTTGGGCGCCCCCCTTGTCTGCCCTTGAATACTAGTTGTTTGAATTCTTTTAGTATCTGAAGAGCCTGTCTTTCTGTGTTGATAATGTTATTTTTGTATTTGTATTTGCCCCATAGATATCTCTTTTGAAACTGTCAACGTCTTTTTGTACGAGTTCTATAAAAGTTTTTATGGCTGGGTACATTTTAGGAGGTAAGCATGCACTTTTATTGCGTAGGATATCTTTGTGGTGCTTTCCTGTATGGTTGTGGAGGTTGGTTTTGAAAAATGTGCCCTCAGGCGAACATTGCTAAAGAAACACTGTAGATCTAAGTCTAGCTGAAAAGTGTCCAGGTTGTAAGAAGGACAGAAGGATAACCCTTTCTGTAAAAGTTCCAATTCAGTTGTACTTAGTGATTCCGAGGAGATGTTGATCACCAATGAGTGAGTTGCCGTACTTGGTATATCTACCTGTGAACGAGTCATCATCGTAGAGCTTTGGTGACCACCAATGTCTCCGCCTCTTTGTCCCCGGTTGGTGCTTCTAGTCCTCCGTGGATTGCGATTTTGTTGTCGTAGTTGTTCTCCGCTTGATGTAGATCTCTGTGAGTCGATGGATGTTGACCTCACTCTTGTTGATTAGATTCTGCCCAGTTGTATACCTTGTTCGGTAGTCATCACAGTCCCTTAGGAACTGCTTTCTTTTAGTCACTTCGATATCCTTTCTAACTGCTGTTAGAGTGGTTGATATTTTGTCTTGAAGTTTGTTGTATTCTTCTGTGGACATGATGGTTTGTAGTTCAATGGAATGAATCTTTGTCTTAGTCTCTGAGATTGCTGTCTGTAGATGCATCAGAGTGAGTGTCATCAGGTCGAATGAACACTTATTCAGAATTTGTTCAAATCTGATACAGTAGTCCGCGTTGTCTTTAAAGAAGGTTGGTTTGTTTCTCATTCATAGTCCCCTTGGGATACGCATGGTTTTCACATATTCAGCGAATGTCACGCTGTGTAATTCCTAGCTTTGAAGTCTTCTTGCCCCCTTCTCAAGATCCCTTGCCTTGAAATCTGCCACGGAAGTTTGGAGAAACTCGCTGGATATGGTTATCTGAGAAAGAACTGTGGAAACCTCTTCATCTGTATATGACATGGTGGTATCTGCCATTGTATTCAGCAGGAGCCAATCCAAATTAGGGAAAGGTACGTCTTCTACCAAGCTTTGTGGCCACCTGCCTCTGTTCTGCTGTGGATAGGGTTCCCAGCCCCGTCGTCATAAAAATTACAAATCACAGCCAAGGAATTCTATGATAGTACTTTTCATTTGAGCATGCGTTAAGTGTGGCTTAACGTTCGAAAGTTTTCGGCAGTAATTCAGCCTTCGTCAGGCACTAAAAAAGTATAACAAGGTATGTTCAGTGAGACATATATTGACAAATGTCAGTTTATCATCACATATAGAAAACAAAATTCCGTCATATAATCGTATCTGTACTTCGTATCTGGAGAGTTTCTATACAATCGCATGATATCTGCAGAGATGTTAAGGTAATAAAAGCCTTGACACAGTTCATAAATAAGCCTTGACACAGTTCATAAATAAATAAGCTTAAGGTATAGTTTCACATTCTCACTCTTAACGTAGTTAGTAGATATGTTTTCTGTCACAGTAAAATCATGATTAATGACATTCTTAGATATTATATGCAAAAATTGAGCTTTAGAATATGTTTTGGTATTCTCATTCCTTCTAATTTTCTCCGACATAATGCTTAAAGTACAAACAAGATATATTATTTCTAGGGCCATGGTATCTATGTTATATCCTCTGACCCCCTTATTCCTCTAGAATGGATGTAACATGATCTATACGTTATGTTTATCATTTACTTACCTGTGCCACTATTGGGACGAAGTTTTGAAAAAAAGATGCACTCAATAGAAGAGGATGGGGGCGTTATGGCTGCCGAAAAAAGAGTAATGTGCACAGTGGTGAACGGTATCACGCCCTAGAGGAAATTAAAGGGATATGGTGGTCAGAATGTATTCACATACCTGCATATAGCTAGGACTTGCTTCCGACATATTTCCCTTCATTTATGTACTCGTCAGAATTTTACTGTGCTATGTACTGCAACCTTTACTACTGTTATGTGTCTAAAATCTTAATAAAATGAATTTTGAAAATAAAAGAATGTATTAACATAAACAGCATTGTAACTTTTACAATTGTGCACTATCATACTATCATAGAATTCCTTGGCTGTGATTTGTAATATTTATGATGGGTCTCTTGCCGGCCTCTCCGGTGTCACTGCTGTTAGGGAGAGTGGAGACTCTGGCAATGTGACACTTTATAGTGTCACATATAGTTTCTCCAGATTCCCTGAATCTTCTTTTATTATATTATGTACTGTAGATGGGATATTAAAAATCTTTGCAATTTTTACGCAATAATTCCACAATTTTTAGGCACAGTTTTTCCTAGATCGGTGAACCTCTCCCCATCTTTGCTTCAGAAAGACTCTGCCTCTCTAACATGCCCTTTTTATACCCAGGCATGTGACTTAGTGGCAAATTGCTCCTCCGGCTGTTTTTTTATTAGTACCACTTACTTTTCCAGCCATTTATTGCCCCTCGCCACCTTTTTAGAAATGTGTTGCTGCCATCAAGTTCTAAATGAGTTCTTTATTTATTTTTTTTCAAATTTTAAAATATCTCACTGTCAACCTCTAATATGCATTCTAAAATCTTTTGTAAATAAAATATGGGTCTGTGAGATTTGCAAATCACTGCATTCTGTTTTTATTATTATTTATT
The DNA here is from genome assembly GCA_033119425.1 of Bufotes viridis. Taxonomy (NCBI): domain Eukaryota; kingdom Metazoa; phylum Chordata; class Amphibia; order Anura; family Bufonidae; genus Bufotes; species Bufotes viridis. Next base: position 33,362,342 of record CM065596.1, read on the forward strand.
ACACACACACACACACACACACACACTGTATTTTTTGCCCTATTAGACGCACCTAGGTTTTAGAAGAGGAAAATAAAAATAAAATATTTTCCATCAGCACTCAGCTCAGACCCACAATGTTAATCAGACCTCAGCTTACAGCCCCAATCAGACCTCCCAATATTAATCAGTCCTCAGCTTAGAGCCCCAATCAAACCGCCAATGTTAATCAGCCCTCAGAACAGATCCCAAATGTTAATAAGGTAAGACTCCCAATATGACCGCAGACCAGACCCCCAATTTTAAAAAGGCCCCTATTGAGACCTCAGATCAGACCCCCAATCAAACCTTAGATCAGATGCTCAATTTTTATACGACCCCCAAAGTTTTTGAGACCCCCCAATCAGACCTCCATGTTAATAAGTCCCCCAATCAGACCTCAGATGATACCTCCATCTGTGAAGCATATGTTAGATCAGAGAAAAAAATCTATGTACCTCTCATGCTCCAGAAGCCTCCAATGCTCCTGAGACACAGTGCTCTTCCTGGTCTTCCTCAGCTGGTCACTGTGCTGTGACCCAATGCCGCACAGCATGAGGACACATTCTCACGCTGTGCACAGGACACAGCACAATGAGCATCTGAAGAAGACCAGGAAGCAGTGAGTACAGAGCCTGGGGAGCCCTGCATTCACCGCTTCTCTGTCCTTCTGTACTAATGCGCGCTTCCATAATGGAATTGCTCATTAGTTTGTGCCATTGACATTTTCCCATCCCTCTAATAGGGTGAAAAATATGGTATATATTGGTATATTCTGGTATGTATTTATTAATAGTGTTTTCTATCGGTAATAATAAAAAAAATGCATGTTACATTATATTGAAGGTTATATTATATTTCTGTATCAATGGATACCGCTACCGTATTTTACTATGGCATATTCTTTGCTGAGCGTGACAGTGTTAACAAGCTGCACTTAGGAGCCTGAAAAGGTAGTATTTTTGGAACCTCTCTTCTGAACCCTGTGCTCTATATGCTTAAACCATTTTCCATTCCATGGATAATGGATCCTGAAATAGGGTCTCAGGGACTGCCTGAATTGACTGTCAGTGATTGTCATAGAAACAGTAGTTTTCAAGTCAAGTGGAATTATTGTAACTCAAAATGGATTACATTTTATTTGAATGTTAGTAGTGACCTGTGGTGAATACACTGTAAAGTGTATTACAGTTCAAGGGAAAATTCTGTATCAAATATGTTTTCGTGTTAGCAAGTGCTCAGGATACAATATATAAGCATAAAGAGTATATAAAATGTTTGCCTTTAGGGGGTTGTACATCTTTTGGGGGTCAGCAGACCCCCCTCATGGCTGGACCTGCAGAGGGAACAATACTTAGCAGCTCCTAGCTCCTTCGCTCCCGCTGCCACATTCAGTTTGATGTTGCTGCAGCCAATGACTAGCCACAGCAGGGGCCAGGTGATGTGACGCAAGTGAGGCAAATCACCGAGACGGCCAGTCCACAGCTGCAATGGTGTCAAACCAGAGGTTGGCAGTGGGGGACTTGAGCAGTGCAGTAGCGGTGGGGGAGTGAAGGGGCTGGGAGCAGGTTACAGGTAGGCATTCATCTCTCTACAGGTTTGGCCATGATGGAGGAGGGGTGAAGGAATGTCTGCCAAAAGCCCCATTGAAGATGAACACCCCCTTTAATACATTTTGTTTGGGGCCAAACACATCTAGATCTCCATTAGATTATGTATACATGAAGGCATTTTACTGCAGCAGCCACATGTTCAATATTAGAGAATAAAATATTTCAAACTATTACCATTTCTATTTTGCATTAGGGATCATTTAGGTTTTGAAGCAGTTTTAGAGCATTTTACTGTTTATGTGGTATGGTGTCAGGCCATTATATGAGTGCCCACTGAAGGTACATGTTAACATGTGGAGGGATGCAATCTTATATGTCTGCCTGATTATGGCTAGTGGGAGCATCACACTTAGATTCTGCCTCCACCATGAGATCTCATAATGCATGAACCAACTGGCACGGTTCTGGAATTGATGTGGCACATGATGGACAAGACACATGGACAGTAAATACATGACAGCAATTTCTGTATGGTTTTCTGGTGCTTGGTTTATGACCTCACTAGAGTGCCCATAAACAGAGAAATGGTTTCCATGACCCATGCAACATGTGAGTTTATGTGTTTTAAAGGGGCAGTCCAGTTATTACAATTACTGTGGATAAGAGATAGCTACCAATTAGATTGGTGGGGGTCCTACTGCTTGGACCCCCGCTGAGGACCAAAACTGGGAACTTATACACATTGGACCCCCCAAAATGAAAGGAGCAGCAGGTTGGGCATGAACTACTGCTACATTCATCTCCATGGAATTCCAGAAATTGCCAAGTGTTGTACTTGGCTGTGTACAGAACTCTTGTAGAGATGAATGGAGTGTCAGTGCACATGCTCATCCTGCCACTCTGTTCATTTCTAGGGGTGCCAAGGGATACTCAGTCCTGTTCTCATGATCAGTGGGTGTCCAAACGGTAGGACTCCACCTGATATAATAGCTATACCCTATCCTGTAGCTATATTCTGGTTAATAAAATGCTCCTTACTATCACCAACCATCCCATGATGAAGCTATTAGTGAAACTCACATCTGGAGGTATGGGCACATGTTATGAAAAAAATAATGTTAAAATGCTTTGCAATTTCTTTGGTTTGGCACGATCTCTTCTTGTTTGGTGTGTGTAATGTGTATAGCTACCTTAACTATCTCTGTTTCAGTCCTAGCTGTTTGTGTAGGATCTGCTATCTGAGAGAATTCACTGGCTCTGCCTCTGAAATGCTAGACTGTTCCATGTTAGGGCTAAAGGCTTCATAGTCATCATGTCACAAGGACTAACATCACTGACTTGGTGACATCACTGCTGGTGACACCATTGGGGGAGGATCGTGCAATGTGATGGTGGGTATCTTGTGAGGCACAAGTACATTTGAAAATCTCATACGGGTGATATAACAGGGAGCATGACATCATAATGGGATGAGTTTTTTTTTATAAGAACCTATTGGGGTACATATAATGTATTGAATAATATATTTTGATGAGGAATAGGAATAAACAGTAATTTTTTACTTTTTTTTTTTACAAAATTGATTTTTATGTTGCCACATTTCAATATTTCAAGACCCTGTTTATTAGGTTGTGCTTGTGGCACAGTCTAATAGGCATACAGTCAAGGCAGGCTTGGGGGCACTTATTAGGACTCTGCTGCCATGGCAATGAATCAGCACTCTATAATTGTGTTTGATGGGGAGCTGATGAGGCAGAGGAAGTCCCCTCTCTCTGTATAAATGCCTTGATGCAGCAGAAGCAGTCCTTATTGACTGTGGCATCCAGGTGGATAAACGGTTAGGATCAGAGTTATATCTACCAAAATTTAAAAGAAAAGCTGCAAAAAAATTCTAAAACTAATTTTTTTCTCTTAATGTTGAGTTTAAAAATATCCCTTTCTGATGTAAGTGTCCCTTTAAACACTCTTGTACTATATTTAAATATTTTGTTTGTAAAATGACATGAAGAATCTAAAATATTCTGTGGCCAAAAAAAAAAAGGAAAGTTTGCTGTGTAGTTCTCCTTTGGTATTTAAATGCAGACCTGATATTGAAACACAAATGTCATGCAAACACAACAAATCCAATTATTTTTAAGTGCATTTGTCCTTGTAAAATGTTAAAATGCCAGGGGAAGGAAAAAAAACTGTTGTCATGCCAACAGGTCTTGTCACATTGTACAAATGAATCAAAGCATCTAACATCTATAATTTCTCGACATCGATATTGTCAAGGTTTGCACATAGTTCTAAGATTTTATTTAAAGAAATTGCAAATTATATTAGGAATTTTTTGAATCCTTATGCTGGCTTTTTATGTCCTTATGTTTTTCATTTTGTTCTTCTGTAAAGTTTACTCAGTGCAACCTTGCTAAACATAATGGATCAACATTAACAACCACCCTACCGATTTCACTGGGTTAGGTCAACCACTTAAAACATATGGGGTTTCTCGACTTTTCCTTGATAGTTGATGTTGGGGCGATCAGGCATGTTGGATTTCAACTACTCAATCCTTTTGTTCTTAGGAAATAGAATTTCCTTCCTCTCTCCATTCACTACATTTGCAACCTTCGCCGAAACAATCATGCATATGTATTGCAGGATTGGGAGAGATCTTATATTTATGTCCTGCATAACACACAGAATAATTAATTAAATTTCGATATCATATCTTCAAAGAACACAAGAAATCCATCAAACCACAATTGAAAGAAATTGGACCTAAACCTATATTACCATACAATACGGGTTATAAAAAACTGAAAAATGAATCCATAAACATTGGTATTTAATTATAGACAATAAAATATTGGTTGCAGAGCTGCCCAACAAAACCCCCCTTTGTGTACACAAGGGCACCTGATATGTCTATTCAGATAGCCCCTACAGTTAGGGCTCCATCTTCCTTGATTTCATTGACATCATGGGCAGGCATACAGGGCGTTTATCAATGTCGAACATGTCGAGGTTGTTTTGTAATAAATTTTTCTAAAAACAAACAAAAAAAACACTACATTAAAATCTACTGTTAATAATTATCAACATAAGATTAAACAATGCTTTACCTGCAGCAGTGTACGAGTCATATATATGGTGGAATGCGAATGTGGCAAGCAATATATTGGCAGGACATCTAGAAACCTTAAAAAAGAATATCAGAAAACATTTGCAATACTTATGTAGGATATGAAAAACTAACATTATCATTACATTTCACACAATATCATAATAAAATTAAAATTTGCAGCCATTGTACAAGTCAAAAAAGACTGGAGGGGAGGTGACAATATCGCAAAGATGTCAAGGGCTGAATCAAAACATATATATACTGTGGCTTTGAGACTCTCTTTCTGAAAGGTCTCAATGCAGAAATGGAACTTTTCAGATTTTTAGTAAAGAAAGAGTAAGGCAGCTCTCACCAGCATAGAACACCCTCTGTGCACGGATGCTGCACCTGGATGCGGGAGCATATAATTAAGCAAAAAGAAAAATCCAGCTCAGCTCGGGTGAATCTTTTTCTGTGACTTTATTCCAGCGGTAAAACTTCATACAAGATGTGAAAAACAGTTACGCGTTTCAGACCTCTCTAATATCTGGGTCCTTCTTCATGACAAACATCTTTGTCATGAAGAAGGACCCAGATATTAGAGATGTCTGAAACGCGTAACTGTTTTTCACATCTTGTATGAAGTTTTACCGCTGGAATAAAGTCACAGAAAAAGATTCACCCGAGCTGAGCTGGATTTTTCTTTTCAGATTTTTGTAGACATATTTTTCTATCAATTCAATTGATATGTCTTTCGGTGGTTCCCACAGCCATCTGTGTCAGGCTGTTTTTCAGCATCCAGGTGCCCCTGTGACCCACCAAAGACACTTCCTGTACTTCTATCAAACATATAGCAAGCATATGGATCATTGTTCTCCTTTTTTTTGTATGTTTTTAAATTATATATATATATATATATATATATATATAATTTTTTATTTTATTTTGATATATTTTTCTTATTGATTAGTTATATATAGACCAGGTATGGCTATACCAATGTATAATGTTATCAGTAGACATGGTCCACTTTAAGTTTTGTAAATTGCTCAGTCCAGTCCAGAGTTTGAAGAATACATTTTTGCCTTTAAATTGCTACTAAAAAGGAAAGAAAAACACTTGGCATTTTGTGTGGATACTGAAGAGGGGGCCAGGAGCCCTGAAAAATGTTTAGCCTTATAGCACAGCTATTTGACAAGAGACTGAACCCCAGACTGATTGTTTACTTTGTCCCAAAGAGGAGATCATCTTTATTTGAACTGAATCTACTCAGGTGTATTCATCATCGCTCACCTGCTCGCCACCATTTATCAACTGAGCCTGTAGACAACCAATATCCTGGCAAAACAGGAATACAGCTGGCTGTGCAACTACATTGCTCAACTGGGTGACATCACCAGGGCGTATGCGTGCAGTTCCAGCAGCGGCTGAAGACTTGCACTTTACAGTTATCCAGATATGCCAGCGCTCCTAGTTTCAACAAAAGAGGTGTGTAGGCAGTGCGAGGAGCAGTGAGTCATACTGCATTTTCATACAACTGATTGCCGATTTGAAGCTGTCAGTGGTAAGTTCACTATACTATCAGTATCTTTGTTACTATTTCAACAAAGCAGTGAGCAGTAGCTCAATCAACTAAACCTCAGCGTTATAGCACCATAAAAGTCAACATAATGTTGCAAGGGAATGACATAGAACGCATTGTACCAATTTCAGCTCATCACTCATTACTATGTGGTTAAAAACAAGAGACTTTATGCCGAAAGACATTTATTACTCCTGATTGTAGGGAATATTATCAGACTCTTGAAAAATAGATATATTTAGTACATATGGATCCAATTATTTACCACTAGCTGCTGGACCCACAACAATTCTGGATCACTGATATTTTTATTGTGTTTTTTTATTGAGTCTTTTTTGTATATATTATTATATTTGATATTTGTTCTTGAATAATAAATATTGTATACTATACTCCTTGAGCTACTCACTGTTTGCATTTTTTTGGTATATGTGTCACAGTTAGGACATGGCCCTTTCAGCCACACCCTTCTCATGAAGCCACATTCCTTGTTGGTTAAGGCGAAAAAAAACTCAGAGAATGTGTAAAACAGTAAATGTGGTGCAAAGCACGCATACCAGATCCTCCAAAAACTGCACATTTTCAGTGTTACTCAGGGACAGAGAGGTTATGACTAGGGATGAGCTAACTTCAAGTTTTGTAAGTTTGGGTTCGGGTATGTGCCGAATTGCATTATGGATTCCATTACCACGGGTCATAACGCAATTCCATGACGAAAGGCATAATGGAAGCCTTTAGAGGCATTCTGTAATGCATTTCATCATAATATAAGTCTATGGCCAGCATAATGGATGTGTCTGGTTTCTGTTATGCAGGAGTCCTTGTTATTACATAAGCTTTTTAGCATCTCCAAGATAATAAAAATACATTTAGAAAGAGAAGCAAATATAAAGTGGACATATGGTAAATGTCAATTATTTGATATTTTGTGAGATATGTGTCTTAAAAGCAAGGAAATACAAAATATAAATTGCTAATTATAGGTTAATTTTGGTAAATTTCATTTTTTTAAATAAATATTATTAAAGTACAATGCATTCAAAAAGATTTGTAACTCCTTAACTATTTTAAATTTTTTTTGTTGCAGCCTTGTCCCTAAAAGGCTAATCCTGGTTAGCTCAGAGCTTTCTAAGGAAAATTTATTTAAAGGGAATGCGTCATCAGACAATAGCCTATTGTTTGAATCAAATTTTAAATGTAACTTTAAAAAAAAAAAAATTGGTGTTTTTTTTACACTTTTAATGTCCCTATCTATTAAAAAAATAGGATCCTGCAGTTCTTGCACTGGCCACTAAGCTTAAAATATGTCAAGACTTCCTGTTCTTTGAGAGCAGCAACAAAGACCAAAGACACAATAGACTAGTGGGTATACTGCTGGTTGATTTATCTAGGCATGCTCTGTGACCTGAGCAGATGTCAGGAGAGGGCAGATAAACTGTAGTAATAAGACGTAGTAACTGAACTGGTATTTTCTCTTAAATGGGTTCTCTGGGAATCAAGTTTTGTCTAGGGTGTAATCAAAAGGAGAAATAAAATGGCCGCCATCATATTAGCAAAATAGATAGTTGGGGCATCCCCACCCTTGGGTGTAACCTTGGGCGGGCTCACCCGCTATCACAATTAACAAGCAACATACAACATTCCAATTTATCATTATAACAGATAACAAATGTCTTACTGGAGGCTGGGGGCTGGTCAGCAATAAACTGAAGTGAAGTGCATCATGGTGCGCGTATCCTTGCATGCCACCTGTATTCTGTGTACTTGCGGCTCTGTTATGACATCATTTCCGGTTGACGGGACTTTGCGTCCCCTGAACACATTGAATTTTCAACTGGCCAGGCAATATATTAACATTTGCAATACGGACATAAACTTCAGCCTAGGACAAACCGTATTTACTTCTATTTACTATGCCCTCAGTGCGGCGTATCTGGCGCTACCTCCCAACTTCCTGTCACATGATGCTGGTGGAGTCACCTGATCTCCTTGTGTATCATTACTAGGCAACCACTTATCACATGATCCCCTTATGTATGTCGTTGCTATATAACGAGAATCATGCGGTAAATTGGTCATTATTTATCTCACAATCGACCCGGAGAGCTCCCAAAGTATGTTGCCGCAAAAGCAGGGACAATAGTCCCTAACCAATTAGGAAAGGGATGTGGCAACAACTAGCAGCGCCAATAGCTTTATAGCTCATAATCATTATTTATTATTGTATAGCTACAAAGTTATTACGGTGATAAGTGAAATCCACTGACATGTATCAATTCAATCAGGGGACCACACTCTGACATGGGTATACATCTGTTTCCACAGTGTGCCCCATGTCTGCTGATCCCTCTCATTCATTCTAGAGTTGGTGATTTAGAGGTCCGCCTCCCCAAGAAGTTATCTTTGGGGGCGGGATCCTCCACCCTCCTCATATAACATTCATACTCGTGGACCACTTTCAATGTGCATTCACTATATGATCACCATTTAAAATGAGCCTCAATTCCTTTGGCACTACTACATCTCCCCAAATTAAAAAAAAGGGGGGGAGTCTTCTCCGCAAACTACAAATGCGCCACATCACTCTGGGCAAAACTCACCTGGTCGAATGCTATGAATGGTGACTATTTCTATCAAGGTCCTCCTATATGCAGCATGTGTGACCTTTGACCTTCCCATCTGCCTCTACTTAATAATAGCAAGATCTAGAAATAAAAGAAAAGGAAATGCAATTAACATCATGAAAACACGACTAAGTCGGGTACACAACTTATGTTACTGTACTAGTTACAACCCGCTGGGTTGATGGGGAGTCAGGACTTTAAAACAGAGTACCAACCTTGAATTCGCGATTCATTCCCCTTGGTTCTAATCTCTTTAGTTTTTTCTCTCTGTTGCCTCCCCTTTTAAGTGGGGGCACTCGATCAATTATCTTGAAGTGTAATTATGCTACACTGTGCTTATACTTTATAAAATGTTCAGGTACTGGTTTTAGTGGTTCTTCTGTGTCCAACTTTTTGTCCTGTTGTTTTTTAATATCCTGGCGAATGGTATATCTATCCGGATTAAGCCTATTTCTGCAGGGCTGGGTTGTCTCCCCCACATAAAGCAGCCCACAAGGCCACTGCAAAATGTACACCACAAACTCTGAGAAACAGGTGTAATAATCCTTCACCTGATATGTCCGACCTGTTCTTGGGTGATGGAATTCCCTACCTTTAATCATAGAGTTGCAGTTGCTGCAATTTAAGCATGGAAAATTTCCCACTCTTTTGTGTGACTTGCAACCAATGTTACCCATGTCAGCATGTATAAGAAAGTTGGCAACTTGGTTTTTGTTTCTCTTATAGGACATGAATGGCGGAGTTTGAAACTCTATAATGTCTGGGTAAGAGTCAGCCAAGACATGCCAATTACGTCTAAGTGAATTGGCTATACGTCCACTCATGTCCGAATAAGTGGAAACAAAGGGAACCCTATTTGATGTCTGTATCTTTGTTTTCGGTACTAATAGGTCTTCCCGCTTTAATTGTTTTGTCCTTACCAAACTCCTGTTTACTACCTTTTTTGGATATTTCCTATTTTCAAATTTCCGACTCATCTCTGTAAGTCTTTGGGTCACCCTTTGTTCGTCAGACACTATACGTCTGACCCTGACAAGCTGACTGTAGGGCAAAGAATCCAACATGCCCTTTAGATGTGCACTATCAAATCTCAATATTGAGTTGCAGTCAGTGGGTTTTACATAGATGTCAGTCTTAAGTTTCCCAGCTTCTACATAAATTAGTGTGTCCAAAAATTGCAGAGTTTTTTCAGAATACCCTTTCGTGAATTTCAATTGAGTGTGTACATTATTCAAGAAAAAGTGAAACTCATCAAGTTGTTCAACAGTACCTTTCCAGACTAAAAAAATGTCATCTATGTACCTCATCCACCCACTCACATACTGAAAGTGGGTGGATGGGTACACAGAGTTCTCCTCAACATATAAATATTGGCATATGTCGGTGCCACATTTGACCCCATGGCCGTGCCACGGCGTTGGACAAAGAATCGGTCCTGAAACTTAAAGTAATTACATGTCAATATGATCTCTAGCAATGACAGAAAAACATCTAGACAAAACCGTCTCAGCAATAGTGTTGGGCACGAATATTCAAATGACGAATTTTAATTGCGAATATCACCACTTTGAGAATTTGCGAATATTTAGAATATAGTGCTATGTATTTGTATTTGCGAATAGTGTTGACCGTGAATATTCTAGTCGCAAATTTATCGTGAATTTTTCGCGAATATCAGCACTTAGCAACATCCCTAGCAACTTATAGGAAAGTTGCCTACCCCTTAGTGTTGATCTCGAATATTCTAATCGCAAATTTTTATCTCGAAAATATTACAATGCCCATTTTCGTAACCAAGTAAATAATGAGTGGAGATCCTGAATTCTCAAATTTGCGAATTTATGGCGAATATTTGGCCAAACATTTGTTAAATATCACGAATTCGAATATAGCCTATGCCGCTCATTACTACTTAGCAAACTACACTTTGCTGAAACCACTGCAGCTTTCTGGATTTCAGTTATCTCACCCAGCTGAGGTATTTGGGTGGGATATACACGCCTCTCAACACTTATACTGTACACATCACCACTATATATACATACTATAATATTTAAGTCAGTAATTTTATTTTGTTAACTCCTGGAGAACCCCTTTAAAGACTTTTGCAAGTCATCCAACGGCTTTCTCAATTGGGTTATTTTCTTCTGAGAACATTCCCTTCTTATATAATTGCTCTTTTGCTATTTTGGACACATTAATCCTAGCATTCTAAAATAAAAATGTGTATATTGAGTGACTATTGCATAAGATTGTCCTGCGTTTAAATACCTTGAAATTAAAACTCAGGTCACAATGTTCTTAGCTGCAGATGAAGATGCTGAATGGCAGAATGGAGTCAGAATGGAGACCTCACTAAATCAGCCGTTGCAAAGTGATTCAAGTCTGAGACTGAACTCATCTCCTTAATACATCCGTGCAGACCCAAGAACAGTCAAGATTCTGTATTTGATGTGACAGGTTTAAGACTCTGCCTGGGTAAGAAGTGGCAGCACAGTCTCTGCATCTGCCAGGCTCATAACTTCATACTATAATGAGTCCCTGGTTATATGTAGTACACAAGGAAGCATTTATAGGTTTCTATGGTAACATTCCAAAAATAGTCTTCAAGTGTGTACATTTCATTCGCAGCTCTAGTGTCCAGAATGAACTGCTATAGGAAAAAATATGCACTGAGCAGTAAAATGAATATTACTATACACATACCTACTGCTGGTCAGAGTGCAGCAGACTTCTCCTATAGAAAAAATCCTGGTAACTATAATATTGACCAGGTTTAATGCATCAAACATCAAGATATGTGTAGAAAATGAATACTCCACAGGTCTGGTGACGAGCTAACCAAAAGTGTGTGAACCCCTTGAATTATCCAAAAGGGGTAAAAATAGGGGCTCATATACATGACTGTGTGCTGCCCAGGAAACACACCCTGTATGTTCTCTGCATCTCCTGGACTCGAACACTCTCCTCTGACCCGAACACACTGCATCATCGTGTGAGTACAGTAAAATAGACCCACGGTCAGATAGTGCATAGTGAATCAATGATATGGTGAGTTTGGGTCAGAGTAGCTGCAGTCTATCCGTAAGGTGCTGGATGCTACATCCAGTGACGAGTAAGTGTCCCCAGGAGTGCAAGTGGTGAGGTGAGATCTGTTTTTTTTTGTTGTTTTTTTAACTCCTGAAAGGCCATTTTCCCCCTAGTGAACCCATTTTTAATCGTCATTTAGACAGTAGTTCACCCATCTAACGGCCATTAACCCCTTGAGAACCTGCCATTTTTCACCGTAAGGACCAGACTATTTTTTGCAAATCTGACGTTTCACTTTATGTGGTAATAATTTTAGATATATTTCACTTTATGTATAAAAAAATCCCAAATTTATCAAAAAGTGGGAAAGATATAATCTATTTGAATTTCTCTGCTTTTAAGGCAGATAGTGATACCCCATAAAATAGTTAGTACTTTACATTTCCCATATTTTTATTTTGGCATCATTTTGTAAATGTCATTTTAATTTTTTGGACATTAGAAGGCTTAGAATTTTAGTAGAAATACTTAAAATTTTAAAGAAAATTTCCGAAACCCACTTCTTAAGGATAAGTTCAGTTATGAAGTCACTTTGAGGGGCTCACATAATAGAAACCACCCATAAATTACCCCATTTTAGAAACTACACCCCTCACATTATTCAAAACAGTTTTTGAAAACTTTGTTAACCCTTTAAGTGTTCCATAAGAATTAGTGGAAAATGTCACTTTTTTGGCAGATTTTCCATTTTAATCAATTTTTTCTTGTAACATCTCAAGGTTTAACAGCCAGAAAAAAACATCAATATCTACTGCCCTGATTCTGCAGTTTACGGTAACACCCCACATGTGGTGGTAAACTACTTATGGGCACACAGCAAAAGTGACTACATTTTAGAAACTACGGGATAGGGTGACAGTTTTGTTAGTACTAGTTTGGGGTACATTTGATCACTTGATTTTTTATAAGCTTTTTGGGAGGCAAAGTAACCAAATAATGGCCATTCTGGCACAGTTTTTATTTTTTGTTTTTACAATGTTCACCTGACAGGTTAAATCATGTGCTATTTTTATAGAGTTATTACGGATGTGACAATATCAAATATGTCTACTTTTATTTATTTTTTGTTTCAGTTTTACATAAAGCATTTTTGAATCAAAAATCATGTTTTTTGTCTCAATTTTCTGAAAGCAATTTATTTTTTATTTTTCGGCGATTGTCTTATGTAGGGGCTCTTTTTTGTGGGATGAGATGATAGTTTGATTGGCACTATTTTGGGGTACATACGATTTTCTGATTGCTTGATATTACACTTTTTGTGATGTAAGGTGATAAAAAATGGTTTTTAGTACAGCTTTATAAGGCCACTTGTTACGGACGTGGCAATAGCAAATATGTCTGTTTTTCTTTGTATAACTTTATATATGTTTATTATGGGAAAGGGGCGTTTTGGGGTTTTGTTTTACTTGAAGCTTTATTTTTTTATTATGAAAACCACTTTATTTTTTATTTTTTGGGATTTTTACTTTTGGAGGTCGAATCCCCTCTATAGTGCATTACAATACATCATGTATTGTAATGCATTGACTGTCAGCATTACACTGACAGCTGTCTAGGAGACCAAGCCTAATAAGGCTGGATCTCATAGACTCCCATAAAAGGTAAGCCCTGATGCCTATGGAAGGCAATGGACTGCCTTTCCAGCCACCGGGTCCCTGTCACCGCAGTGCGGGGACCCAATGTGGACAGAGAGGGAGCCGAAAACCCCCTGTACCACAGTCAGCTTTGACAGCAGCATACAAGGGGGTAATCTGCAAACGTCGCTGTTTACATCGGTGCCGGCATATACAACAGGGTCCCGGCTGTCAGTCACAGCTGGGCCCCTGCATTGATCACGCACTGCTCCGGTGCCCAAGCGATCATCTTGATGTACTAGTACGTCAAAGGTCATCAAGGCACTGGCGGCCATGACGTCCTAGTATGTCAAGGGTCGCCAAGAGGTTAAAAATCTGGTATATGGTGTTTTTTAGGGGTTAAAATAAAAAAATAAAAAATTCATTGGGGTATGTCCGGCTGAGAAAATGGCCACAAATAGGAAATATCTTATTTTTTGATGGCTGCTATTAACTAGCCATTGAAAAAAACATTTATATGAAGAGCCCCAGACTACAATGGTTCTTAAAACAGCCATGTGTTTCAGCACATGCATTTTTTTATGGTGTCTCTTTAGAAGCCATGTGGTTTTCTACAGTAAAGTATGTACCCAACTGATGTCTCTACCTATGTACATCAATATGAAAAAAGCCATGGTTAAAAAAAAAATAAACCCCATAAAACAGCATATGCATTGATGTTTTTCAAACAGCCTCCTCTCCCCCCCAAAAAATGGCCGAAAATTAGAGCTGACATCATCACACTCGAGTTGAAGAAAAAATGGCACTGATCCATAAAACGCAGTGTACGTTATTGGAATCACCACAAGTACTGTGTGTACTCATTTTTATTTACTTACTGCCAACATCTAGAGGTGGAAGAGAGAAAGAGAGCAGCGCTTCATTGGTGTGATCGAGACCAGCTGGTAAGCTACGGGTTAGGGAATCTCACCTGAAAGGGTTATGCTTGGAGCGCAACACCCAATACAGCTTGCAGTGTGTGTGCAGATGCCGATGCAGCCAGGCTTCTCCCTCCAGGCATGGACGTGCGAGGTTCAGGTAATCAGAGAAAAAGAAGATGTGGGAAGAGCAGTAGCGCAACCAGGTGTGTCCAGAGGCATGGTATTCTTGACATCTGTCTTTTTTAAAGTTGTTTCTTTACAGGTGACGCCATTCCTGTAAAGAAACAACTTTAACCTGTTCCTGACTGCCTTATGTATATATGTGGGTAAGAATATAGTGATGGAAAGAAAAGAAAAAATTTCCAAAGTTTTTTTTTCCAGTATTAAAACACAAGAAAAACTAAACATGTGTAGTTGTAATTCTACTGACCCAAAGAATGAAAATAACAGGCCATAGGAAACGCTGTAAAAACAAAACACATAAAACTGTGGCAGAATTGTGTTTTTTATAATTCCGCCCAATTTGGAATTTTTTCCCGGCTTCCCACTACATTGTATGCAACCGTAAATGATGCCATTAGAAAGTACAACTTGTCCTGCAAAAAAAACAAGCCCTCATATGGCTATATGAATGGAAAAAAAATAAAAAAGGTATGGATTTGGGAAGGCTGGGAGTAAAAAAGTGAAAACTGAAAAAATGGAAAATTGTCTGGTCATTAAGCGGTTAATAAAGAGATATATCAAGAATAACACGCATCTGGACTTACCTGATTGTGCTGTTGCTCTTCCTGCATCTTCTTCTTCTCTGAACTCTAAACATTACAGCAAAAAAAAGCTGAAAAAATGGACTAGAAAAAATGCAACTCCTAAAACACACCATAGATAAGTAGTGGTCACTTGTTATGCCTATGGGCTTGCTCTCTTATGCAGACTTATTAGTGTTACTTACTAAGTGGAATATGAATGTACCTCTGCATGCATATATTTGCGATGGGGGGCGTTTGTAAAATTGAGGAGGGTTGTGGCCCATATTTTATTCCTAATTGTTAAATACTCCTCTTTAAAGAGGACCTTTCATCACTCCTGACATGCCTGTTTTAATAGCTTCATGCATTCCCTATGTAATAACAATTCAGGAGCCTCTATTCTTATGGCTCTATGCTGTGCCATTCCTTTATTATTTCTACTAGAAGTTATGAATGAATTGCTAGCAATCTGCCGTAAGGATACATAGGGGTTGTAACCAGTTGGGGTGTGTACCTGCACACTCTGCAAATGGCAGCACTGATTGGATAGAGTGAGTCTGTGTAGGTACACACCCCCAACTGGTTACCACCCCTCTGTACCCTTACTGCAGACTGCTAGCAATTCAATCATGACTTCTAGTAGAAATAATAAAGGAAATAATTTTGGAATGCTCCAAAATTGTTATTACATGGGGAATGTATGAAACTATTAAAACAAGCATGTCAGGAGTGGTGAGAGGTCCTCTTTAAGTCAATATTCCATTTCGTTGTTTTCCCTTTTTATTCTACCTGTGTGCGCTCAGCTTGGTCATTTCCTCCATGTGGGTGTAATTCCTACCGCATCATTCTTAGCCAGGCTAACAGTATACAGAACACATGGTTGTTAAAAATAAGGATACTGAGTAGCATTATCAATTTGCCGGATCATATTGATTTTTTTTCCCCGCTAAGATATTAATGGGAAAAAAAAACTTCTTTGTAAAGTTTACCCCAATCATCGAGAGTACAGGAGGCTATTACCACCAAGAAGAAATCTGCTGTCAAGAAATTGCAATAAAGGAGTAAATTGAAAGTAGAACAGAAGAATTGTACAGTTATGCTGTGCCAGTTATCACACTGTTTTCTTTACAGCAAGACTGATAAGAATCTACAAGCAAGTAGAGCCCGAGGGACTTCAACATGCCTAGTGAAAATTGGAAATCAATAGGAGTCTATAATCGCAAGCAAACGGCATCATTTTCATTAGGGTGAAAGATGACAGACATCGCACTCTTTCTATAGAAATGGTAACACACAGGGCATTTCAGGAAGCTTGCCTCCTCAGTCATCAACAATTCATCACAGCGGTGGAGAAGAAAATACCTGGCTTTTCTATAAAAGCCTCCCCGATAAAATCAGCTACCATGTCACATACCTCCCTTTCAGAGCAAACCGTCTTATGATTATGGATGAATATCAGATACCTAGGCAAAGATGTAAGGGGGCAAGGAAAGGACTGATAGAAAATAATGAGGAAATGGTATTAATCAAAAGCACACATGAAAATATTGCAGTGAATTTTTTTCTACTTTGTGTTCTATTTTTTTATGTATACGTATAAAGAGTAAATCATGTTTTTTTTTCTAATGATGTGAGATCCAAAGGGCGGCTGAGGCTTACTTTTTTATTTTTAAGGATATAGATGTATAACGTTAATCAGCTAAGGCCAAGACCTTTTCCATTCAAGTGGGCTTGTATGTAAGAGGTAAAACACGAGGCACTGCCTGAGGGTCGAAAGCATCTAGGGAGGACCTAGAAACTGTACCATATATCCTAAAGGTGGGTTACAGTTCAGCTCCTTACAAAAAGCGTTTCTCTGTCTCAGGAGGACCTGCCCTGTTCTGCACTACACAATCTTTTGATTTAAATGAGCACCGTGTAATACTTAAATTCACCTGTGGAGGTGCTGTTGGGAAATTGAACACTTTGGCTGTCGTAAAGCAGTTTTCCCAATGCTTTCTAAATGCTGTGAAGAACAGCTCAGGCAAGATGGCCGCCCCCATAATGATGTTCCAGAAATAGAACAAATGCAGAATCTGTAAAAAAAAATTGGCAGAGAATTTTTTTGCTGACACATTTCCTTTAAAAGGGTTGTGCAGGGGCAGATATCATATTTTTCTAATCTGATTTTATTTTCCGATTACAGATTTTTAAATTCTGTCTTCTGT
Organism: Bufotes viridis; assembly: GCA_033119425.1. Taxonomy (NCBI): domain Eukaryota; kingdom Metazoa; phylum Chordata; class Amphibia; order Anura; family Bufonidae; genus Bufotes; species Bufotes viridis. Next base: position 33,379,744 of record CM065596.1, read on the forward strand.
ACATGATTATGAGGGGCGACCATCTTGTCTGAGTTGCATTTACAAAGTATTTAAAAAATTTCTTTATGGCAGCCACATGGGTCATAAATGGTTAGGAGGGAACCTATGGGAGAGTTTTTTAGGCAGTTCTGTGACCTGTGCAGAGGTCACTGTACAGATAAGCTGTGACAATCACCTATTGTAAATGGTGGATCCTGACTTATCTATACACAGAAGTGATATCTCCTTATCATTACAGGCAGGTTTAGAATAATATATTTCTGCAGTAAAGTGATCTGTACTAAGCCTATCATTAGGCTTAGTGACCAGTGCAAAAACTGCAGGTTTTTATGGTTTTTGTTTAAACATATTGACATGAAAAATAAAAAAAACTACATCATCAAAAATTGTTTAATAATATGTTAATTATAAAAATTGTGTTTTGAACAATAGGTCATTTTCTGATTTTCTGATAAAACATTCCCTTTAATATTAATGATCTATCCTGTAACCAATACTGTCCTGCAACATAAAACACTGTCTGTATTACAAATTCCAAAAATTTGGGCCTAATATAGTGTCCGTAATCTGTAGTGTCCTATACCCAATACTAAACTGTATCTGAAAACAGTGTGTATATTACAACTTCCATTAATCTGGGCCTAGTATAGTGTCCAAAATCTGTTGGTTTTTGTATCCAGTATTGAACTGCATCTAAAGACACTGTCTATATTACAACTTTCATTAATCTGGGCCTATTATAGTGTCTAAAATCTGTTGGTTTTTGTATCCAATACTGAACAGCATCTAAAAACACTGTCTATATTACAACTTCCATTAATCTGGGCCTAGTGTAGTGTCCAAAATATGTTGGTTTTTGCATCCAATACTAAACTGCATCTAAAAACACTGTCTATATTACAACTTCCATTAATCTGGGCCTAGAGTAATCTGTTAGTTTTTGTATCCAATACTGAACTGCATCTGAAAACAGTGTGTATATTACAACTTCCATTAATCTGGGTCTAGTATAGTGTCCAAAATATGGTTTTTTTTTTGTATCAAATACTGAACAGCATCTAAAAACACTGTCTAAATTACAATTTCCATTCATCTTGGCCTAGTGTAGTGTCCAAATTCTGTTGGTTTTTGTATCCAAAACTGAACTATATCTAAAAACACTGTCTATATTACAACTTTAGTTAATTTGGGCCTAGTGTAGTGTCCAAAAGCTGTTGGTTTTTGTACCCAATACTGAACTGCATCTAAAAACACTGTCTATATTACACCTTCCATTAATCTGGGCCTAGTGTAGTGTTCAAAATCTGTGGGTTTTTGTATCCAATACTGAACTGCATCTGAAAACAGTGTGTATATTACAACTTCCATTAATCTTGGCCTAGTATAGTGTCCAAAATATGTTTTTTTTTTTTGTATCCAATACTGAACAGCATCTAAAAACACTGTCTATATTACAACTTCGATTAATCTGGCTTAGTATAGTGTCCAAAATCTGTTTGTTTTTGTATCCAATACTGAATAGCATCTAAAAACACTGTCTATATTACAACTTCCATTAATCTGGGCCTAGTGTAGTGTCCAAAATCTGTTGGTTTTTGTATCCAATACTGAACTGCATCTAAAAACACTGTCTATATTACAACTTCCATTAATCTGGGCCTAGAATAATCTATTGGTTTTTTTTATCCAATACTGAACTGCATCTAAAAACACTCTCTATATTACACTTTCCATTAATCTGGGCCTAGTGTAGTGTCCAAAATCTGTGGGTTTTTGTATCCAATACTGAACTGCATCTGAAAAGAGTGTGTATATTACAACTTCCAATAATCTGGGCCTAGTATAGTGTCCAAAATCTGTTGTTTTTTTTATCCAGTACTGAACTGCATCTAAAAACACTGTCTATATTACAACTTTCATAAATCTGGGGCTATTATAGTGTCTAAAACCTGTTGGTTTTTGTGTCCAATACTGAACAGCATCTAAAAACACTGTCTATATTACAACTTCCATTAATCTGGCTTAGTATAGTGTCCAAAATCTGTTGGTTTTTGTATCCAATACTGAATAGCATCTAAAAACACTGTCTATATTACAACTTCCATTAATCTGGGCCTAGTGTAGTGTCCAAAAACTGTTGGTTTTTGTATCCAATACTGAACTGCATCTAAAAACACTGTCTATGTTACAACTTCCATTAATCTGGGCCTAGAGTAATCTGTTGGTTTTTGTATCCAATACTGAACTGTATCTAAAAACACTGTCTATATCACACCTTTCATTAATCTGAGCCTAGTGTAGTGTCCAAAATCTGTGGGTTTTTGTATCCAATACTGAACTGCATCTGAAAACAGTGTGTATATTACAACTTCTATTAATCTGGGCCTAGTATCGTGCCCAAAATCAGTTGGTTTTTGTATCCAATACTGAACTGCATCTAAAAACACTGTCTATATTACAACTTTCATTAATCTGGGCCTATTATAGTGTCTAAGATCTGTTGGTTTTTGTATCCAATACTGAACAGCATCTAAAAACACTGTCTATATTACAACTTCCATTAATCTGGCTTAGTATAGTGTCCAAAATCTGTTGGTTTTTATATCCAATACTGAATAGCATCTAAAAACACTGTCTATATTACAACTTCCATTAATTTGGGCCTAGTGTAGTGTCCAAAATCTGTTGGTTTTTGTATCCAATACTGAACTGCATCTAAAAACACTGTCTATATTACAACTTCCATTAATCTGGGCCTAGAGTAACCTGTTGGTTTTTGTATCCAATACTGAACAGCATCTAAAAACACTGTCTATATTACAACTTCCATTAATCTGGGTCTAGTGTAGTGTCTAAAATCTGTAGGTTTTTGTATCCAATACTGAACTTATCTAAAAACACTGTCTATATTACACCTTCCATTAATCTGGGCCTAGTGTACTGTCCAAAATCTGTGGGTTTTTGTATCCAATACTGAACTGCATCTGAAAAGAGTGTGTATATTACAACTTCCATTAATCTGGGCCTAGTATAGTGTCCAAAATATGTTGTTTTTTTTGTATCCAATACTGAACAGCATCTAAAAACACTGTCTAAATTACAATTTCCATTCATCTTGGCCTAGTGTAGTGTACAAATTCTGTTGGTTTTTGTATCCAAAACTGAACTGCATCTAAAAACACTGTCTATATTACAACTTTAATTAATCTGGGCCTAGTATAGTGTCCAAAATCGGTGGTGTTCTGTAACCAATACTGTCCTGCATTAGAAAACTATGTCTCTAGCGGACAGTAAAACAATCTGCCCTATATCTACAGACAAAACCATTAATTTGAAGAAGGCGAGCACAAAGGGATGGGGAGTGGGCGTGATGCTGATGGTGCAAGCAGAGGCTGTGGCCCTGGGTGCAATGAAACTGTACATGATGCCAGTGCACCAGAAAAAACTAAAAAATCACTGGCAAAGTTGGACCAGTGCGAACAGGTGGTGGGTTGGATTGCTGAAGATAATGCTTCCAGTCGGTTAAGCACTACCCTCTCTTCCACTAAGTCCAGTCTCTGTAGCCAAGAGTCTGGTCAACCGAATCCTCTTATCCTCCTTCCTCCCACCATGTCAAGTCTAGCCAAGCAAGTAATCCCACACTCGGATATTCACATGACCTCTTTTCATCAACAGTACTTGGTTTGGCTCTCTCGCCAAGCACGCTTGAAGAGGTAACTGAGATATTGTGCCCTGATTCCCAACCTCTTGAGCCTTCACAGTCTCAAGAAGATGATGGTGGTGAACGGGAATCATTCGTTCATGAGGTGGATGATGATGAGTGGTTAGGCTAAGTCAGGAGGATGAGCAGAGTGAGGAAGTGGAAGAGGAGGTGGTGGACGATGAGGTCACACTCACTGACCCAACATGGGAAGGTGAAAAGCCGAGCGAGGACAGCTGTACAGAGGGGGAGGGATCCGCAGCACCGCAACAGTCTGGAAGAGGCAGTGGGGTTGCAAAAGGGAGAAGTCGGCCCACATCAAAAAGGCCCGCAAACATTACACGGAGCACCCCCATGCTTAAATCTACCTTGCCAAGCGGTAGGTGTTCCGTAGTATGGCACTTTTTTGAGGAAAGTGCATACGACAAAAGAGTGGAAGTTTGCAACTTGTGCCGTACCAAAATGAGCCGGGGCTGAACACTAGCAACCTCACCACCACCAGCATGATCTGCCACATGGCATTCAAGCACCCTAACAAGTGGGCCGAACGCCTAGGTCCACAATCTGGGTCTGCGGGTCACACCACTTCCTCCTCTTCCCCTGTGTTACGCACTGCTGGCCAATCCCCTGTCCAAGGCGCAGACCCCGATGCCCCTTGCCCTGTCGATAACACAGGCATTTGAACGCAAGCGCAAATACCCACCCGCAGGCCATAGAACTAAATGCACAAGTTTCGAAATTACTGGCCCCTAAAATGTTGCCATTTAGGCTTGTGGATACTGAGGCCTTCCGTAGCCTGATGTCAGCGGCCATCCCTCGGTACACAGTCCACAGCCGCCACTATTTTTCATGGTGTGCCGTGCCTGCCTTACACCACAACGTGTCCCAGAACATCACCCGTGCCCTGACCAATGCACTTCCTGGGGAGTTACACCTCACCATGGAAACATGGACAAGTGCTGGTGGCCAGGGACGCTACATTTCTCTGACTGCACATTGGGTGAATGTTGTGGAGGCCGGGAGTGAGTCGTACCCTGGGATGGCACAGGTGCTACCCACGCCCAGGATTTCAGGCCCTACTCCCACCAGGGTCTACGCAAGCAGGTATGTTACTGGCTCCAACCCCCACTTCTCCTACTCCGCTGCCTCCTCCTCCACTTCCACCTCCAACAGCAGTCAGCCATCAGTCGCTAGCTGGAAGCAGTGTAGCACTGCTGTGAGTAAGCGTCAACAGGCCGTGCTTAGGTTGATCTGCTTAGGGGACAAACAGCACACTGCCGCAGAGCTGTGGCAGGGTATAAGGGACCAGACCGAGCCGTGGCTCTCGCCACTCAACCTACAACCAGGCATGGTTGTGTCTGACAATGGCCGTAAATTGGTGGCGGCTTTGGAGCTTGGCAACCTGACACACATCCCATGCCCAGCCCACGTCTTAAACTTAGTGGTTCAGCGATTTATAAAAACCAACCCCAATTTGGCAGAGCTACTAGTGAAGACGCGCCGCTTGTGTGCTCATTTCCGCAAGTCGTTCACAGTTTCGGCCGGTCTGTCAGCGCTGCAGCAGCGCTTGCGGCTTCCAGCTCACAGACTGCAGTTGGCCAGGCTTTGTTAGCAGCAGAGGGCAGTTGTGGAATACCAGCTGCAACATGGTCGTCGCCTTTCCGGTCAACCGCCACTATTCATAAGCGAGGAGTGGGCATTGATGTCAGACCTATGTGAGGTTTTAAAAAACCTTGATGAATCCACACAGATGGTTAGTGGTGATAACGCTATTATCAGCGTAACCATCCCACTGCTGTGTCTACTCAAATGATCGCTGCTCACAATTAAGGACGACGCTCTGAATGTGGCAGTTGAGGAAATGGGGGAGAACATTACACAGGGTGATAACCAGACCACACACAGTTCGTCTTCTCAGCGTAAATTGGGCCATGAAGAGAAGGAGGAGGAGCTGGAGACAGTTGCCTCTGCTACAGAGGGTAGTACCCATGGAACTTTAATTCCATCTCTTCAGCGTGGATGGGCAGAAGAGGAGGGGATAGAGAGTCATCCTTATGTTGACATCGATGTCTTGCCTGTTGGTACTCTGGCACACATGGCTGACTTCATGTTAGGCTGCCTTTCCCGCGACCCTCGAGTTATACGCATTTTAGATAACACAGATTACTCCCTTCTCGACCCCCGCTACAAAGAGAACTTCTCATCTCTCATTCCTGTTGTGGAGAGGACGAGTAAAACGGTGCAATAACAGAAGGTACTTGTTGAGAGAATGATCGAAAATGTTTCATCTGACAACGCGGCCGGCAGAGTCCGTACTTCCTTAGGTGACCGAGGAAGGGAGACAAGGGGAACACACAGCAGTTCCAACAAAGGCAGGGCAACACTCTCCAAGGCATGGGACACTTTCATGACACTCCGCCAGCAACCTCACCCTGAAGTGCGGCCTAGTGGCACAAGAAGGGAAAAGTTTTGGAAGATGGTGAAGGAATACATCGCAGACCGTGTCAGCGTCCTAAATGATCCCTCAGTGCCTCACAACTACTGGGTGTCCAAGCTGGACACGTGGCACGAAATTGCACTCTACATCTTGGAGGTGCTGGCCTGCCTTGCTGCCAGCGTTTTGTCTGAGCGTGTATTTAGTGCTGCTGGTGGCATTATAACTGATTAGCGTATCTACTTGTCCGCTGACAATGCTGACTCGGATAAAAATAAACAAGGCCTGGATTGCCCCTGACTTCTCAACTCTACCAGAGGAGAGCTGAGCTTATGATGAACATAAAGGCAATTTCAATGCATTGTTTATAATAAACTCAGTCTACTGTAGAGTATTCCCATGCACCTTTTCCACCACAAAAAAATGTGTATATGGTTGAATCTTGTTTTCTCCTCCTCCTCATCCAGGTTGTATATATTCCCTCCACTACAATTTTTTAGGAGGGTCAGCTCACCAGCAGGCCATCAACCATAATATTTTAGAGTGTCAGCTCACCAGCAGGCCCTCACCTATAATGTTTTAGAGTGTCAGCTCACCAGCAGGCCCTCACCTATAATGTTTTAGAGGGTCAGCTCACCAGCAGGCCCTCTCCTATAATGTTTTAGAGGGTCAGCTCACCAGCAGGCCCTCAACCATAATGTTTTAGAGGGTCAGCTCACCAACAGGCCCTAAACCATAATGTTTTATAGTCAGCTCAAAAGCAGGCCCTCAACCATAATGTTTTACAGGGTCAGCTCAGCAGCAGACCCTCAGCCATAATGTTTTAGAGGGTCAGCTCAACAGCGGCCCCTCAACCCAAATGTTTTAGAGGGTCAGCTCACCAGCAGGCCCTCAACTATAATGTTTTATAGGGTCATCTAACCAGCAGGCCTTCAACCATAATGTTTTACAGGGTCAGCTCACCAGCAGCTCCTCGTCCCTAATGTTTTAGAGGGTCAGCTCAGCAGCAGGCCCTCGACCCATAATGTTTTAGAGGGTCGTATTTTTGTCAGTCTGTAAAAGTGGCATACAACTCGGACAACATGGTTCCCAGCAGAGTCTAAGATGCATCCAGACATCGTCCCCATGCTGTTCCTTATCCTTTTTGGTGGTGTTTCTATCACTTTCAGACCTTTTCCAATGGACCAGGCACCCTCCCCTCTTCAAAACTGCAGCCTGGAGATGGCCCAATAGACCCCGTAAATCTGGAAAGCTCATTGGGATCGCAGCTATCACCTAATTCACCGCACAAAATAACATATTTCTAAAGCTTAGTCTGCATGGCTTTCACATTGTGTGTCAACAATCTGCATGAAATGTAGACACCGGCTATTTGAAAGGACTCAGGCAAGTCATTTTTCAACTTGCTGATGGTACATAATTTGCACTTGTATGGTGATTCTCCACATAAGCGTTAACATTCCATTGCATATGGATCATTTGCTTTTGTTGCTTTCTAAAAAGGAATTAATTTGCAGACAAAGTGAGAACAAGAAGAATAAAACAAAATCCTGTAGGGTAAAACAGATAACTGTTGCCTTAGTTTAAGTATGGAAACTTTAAATGCCAAGCAGTATAAAACACTTGCTTACATGCCTGTTTATATAGAAGTTACACTTATTTGTCAATTTTATTTTATTAAAGAATAGGCAGTTCTATTATAAAAATGTGGCATGCACATGCATCTGCAGTTTAAAGACAGCAAAATATATACGGTCGTGTGCATCAGTCTTATATATGTTTAGCCCTTTGCTCCAAGGAGTTATAAATATTTTTCTATCTGGATCTTTATTCATATCTTGAAGCATCCAGTGGTGGAAAGAACAAGAAAAGATGACACAGAAGACCATTCAAGGAAAACAAGTGACATGGTTTCAAAGTTAGTACTAAGAGCTCCCTAGGATGAAGGAATCTACAGCCAGTTTGCTCTGTCAACACAAACATGGACATCTCACTTGGATACTAGACATAAATACTGGTTGTTCTATCTCCTGAGGCAGCCCCAGAGTGAGGAAATGATGACTTGGAACACAGCAGTGAGATTTATCAAAGCTAAGGAAAAGTGTAGCTATTGCCCAAGGCAGTGTCTATGGAAATTTATGCTATGAAGGCAAACATTAAATATGCCCCCCACCCCCCTGCCATCCATAACACACACAATATATTGAAATGCATTTAGAGTACTTTCACACTGGCGTTTTTCTTTTCTGGCATAGAGTTCCGTCGTCGGGGCTCTATGCCGGAAAAAAAAAAAACGCTTCAGTTAAGATAATACAACCGCATGCATCCGTTTGAACGGATCCGCTTGATTTAACTTTAACTATTTTTTAACATTGTCAAAATGGATCCGTTTTGAACTCCATTGAAAGTCAACGGAGGACAGATCCGTTTTCTATTGTGGCAGAATGTGCCAGAGAAAACGGATCCGTCCCCATTGACTTACATTGGGGGTTATGTTTTGCTTCTCATCCCAGGACGGAAAGAAAACCGCAGCATGCTGCGGTATTTTCTCAGTCCAAAAAACGTTCCCATACTGAACGGAAGACATCCTGATGCATCCTGAATGGATTTCTCTCCATTCAGAATGCATGGGGATAATCCTGATCAGTTTTTTTCCGGCATAGAGCCCCAAATATGGAATTCTATAACGGAAAAGAAAAAATAAATCATATCTATTCCTATAGTGAGTGGTCTTAAAAAGGAACTGGTCATCTTGGAAATAATATCCATACTACAGGCAGGATTTTATAGGGCAGGGGATGTTGAGATACATTATAAATCCTTGCTCTTTCTAGTTCAGTGGGTGTCCTCACTTGTGAATAACAGCCTCCCACATGTGTGTGTGTGTGTATGTGTGTGTGTCTGTGTGCATGCTGAGACAGCTGGGAGTATGATCACCCACTGGACTAAGTCCAGAAAGGGCAACAATTTAAATGAATAATTTTTTAAGTTATTGTTTACCACAAAACTGTATATCAATCTACTTAGCATCTCCTACTCTATAGCATATGGCAGAACAGACATCATGTTCAGTCTGACTGGTTCCCTTTAAAATGTACCAAAAATTGTTTGCATAAATGGCTGTGCTTCTTTGTACAAACATAACTGTAAATGAACAGGTGTTTCTTGGGCTTTCCTAACGTCTCTTTCAGCCATAATATTCCCTGTTTCAACTGCACAGCTGGATGGATTTCACTCAGAAGCAATGGGTGTCTCCCTTGAGGTTGAATCTGCCAGCGATCTCACTTCCCACTATGTATTTTATTTCTAGGGAGTTTAGAAAGCTGATAAAAAGGAAGAGATCACAATTACAGACATTGAGGAGAGGAGCTTCTCTGCTCTTTAGAAGCAGCGTATAGGCAGTGCTATCAGGCTCAGGGGCTCATCTAGTTCTGAAACTCCCCCATTTCCTCTCAGCCATCTTCTGAGTCACAGTTAGTATGGAGGGATCTTGCCTGACAATAGGCAGTAGACTGAAAGTTAGGCGAGACATCTAGTGGCCATGACTTTACAGCTTTTTTCAGGTGGATGCAGTCATATTTTTTAAATGATGTGATTTAGAAATTTGCTAGTTATACCATGTTATATTAAATGAAATTGTGTGAAAGTAAGGACCAGTATGAGCTTACTTAGTAGCTAACCCTTTTATTTGTATTAGAGCTGAAGCACACAAAGATGGTGCAAAAAAACTATTCTGTTTTACATAGCACAGTTAAAAAAAAAAAAAAACATAAGTGCATAACTACAGGATGGTAGGGGATGTGGATTAAGGGAATGGAGTGGGAAACCAGAATTTTACATCTGACTTTTTAGAAGCCATTCACAGTTCCTGCTTTGACCAGATCCTGAGATGACAATACACAGAATCACAGCTCTTATGGTGAAGAAAAATGTTGCTTATGAAGAATGAACTCTTTCTTTACCAGATGGAGGCAGTACTCCCCTGTCATTTGATGGTATTTTATAAGGAACAGCCTTCCATTATATTTTTGTACAGACCATTGATATACTTATATAATGTAATTATGTCCCCCTAAGAAGACTCTTCTAAAGACCAAATAATCTATTTTAATCTTTCTTTGAGCACTTTTTGTATCAATGTTAGATGTTTTAAATAATTAAGTAAAAGTTATGTTTTATATTATTTAGTATAAGGAGGACCCAGACTACTGTATCAGTTAATGATAAATTTAGCACAAAATACATCAATACAAAACTGACTTTAAGTATAATAATATACTATAATATAGCCTTATCATAAATTCCTCTTATGTCTACACAATTCCTCCTATGTCTACACACAATGAGCTCTGTATTAAAAAAATGAAACTCCAACCACTTAAAATATATATTAGGAATTGAATCAGCACAGAATTTTTCACCTAAAGATTACATTCACGTTTGGTTTATGAACATTTTAGTGCTAGTGACAAAAAATGGTGGTTAGTATGGTGACCTGACTTCATGACCAGAGACAGGCTGTGTTCATCTATTGCCACTTCCTATTACTCAGTCCCTAGTACGGTCTCAACCTCTGTCATCTCCAGGGTTATTCTTCAATGTAGCCTAGCCTATCTATAGGATAGTACTGAGGTAAGGGACCTTGGCTGTCTAGTGGACTCCAATTTATTTCGAGAAATAGTAATGTTTGCGAACCACAAATTAATTCACTCATCTTTAATTAGAAAAACTGAAGTACAAAAATAATTGAAAATGATTGAAGGATTAAAAACTGATTTGCTACTAAATTTAATTTAATTCCAAGAAGTCCATTTTTGGTGAGCTGTAGAAGAGACATAATCCTCTTCTTTCTTTCCACACATCAGAATGGAGTATTCTTGTGTGCAAACCCATTTAAAGTAAAACTATCAGACGTTAATTTTCATGAACTGTTCATTTGCATATTGCTCATTACATTTTAATATCTGGGAACATTACATTTAAATAATAATTTAAATAATAAGACAATCCTGTGAGCAAACCTCTTTAAGATTCAGCTATCTTTTGAGGCTGCTTTATCAAGCATGGAAATTGTACCAATAATAGCAATGAATGGTACATAGGGCTGCAATTTCTGCCAATTTATTTTAGAAATGTTTTATTAGGCTGAGATGATGATTTCTCTGATGAATGTGCAATCGAGGCTACACTGATAAGCTTCCATCTTCTGTCTAGTCAATAAATCGTTTATTTAGAAGTCACAGTGCAATAAAGCCACCATTACACTAAAGTACAGTTCATTAGCTCTAAATTCTACTGTAGTTTTCTCCAGTGAGATAGTTTTTTGCATTATCCTACCATTATTTGCACCAGGTTGCAGAACAAAATTAAATATCAAGAAGTGTAATAGTAGGGGTTTTTTGAACACCATAAGATTGGAGTACTTAAAATAAGACAGACTGGTTTCAGCATGCAGAAAATGTAATAAATAAAAAAAGTAAAGAAACAAAGTGTCCATATCCATGCACCCCTGATATGAGACACGAGCTTTGTTATTAACTTGGGCTGTGAAACCTTCAGAATTTTCTAAATATCTGCATAAATTTGACCTAAAACTACATCAGATTTTCACACAAGTCCTAAAAGTAGATAAAGAGCAAAATAAAACAAATGAGTCAAAGATATTAGACATGGTCATTCATTTATTGAGGAAAATGATCCAATATCACAAGTCTGTTAGAGAAAAAAGTATGTGAATCTTTAGGATTAGCAGATAATTTGCCAGATAAGATACCTCCAGAAGTCTGTTCTTCTGCGGAGCAGACTATCTGATTACCTTAATGGAGCTGTGAACCTACCCCTATCAACAATTACTGGAAATGTTTAGTTGGAAATATTGCTGCAGGAACCCCAGCATAAAAGTAATGTATTTCCCGAACCTGATTAGGAACATTTACTATGTCCCAACCTTCTCCCCTGCTTTTTGCTTTACGTCTGATACCTTGGTTGTTGAATTAATTGTATGAATTTGGACCACTGAGAATATTATTGATGTTCCTAGGTATTTCAGCCCATCACCCACCACCAGTAAAGACCTAAATATCTGCATTTAACGCCATCTCTTTTCGTGACAACCTTACCTTAGCAGTGAATTGGCCACCAATTGGTGACTAGTCTGAGGTTCACAACCCGAGGATTTGCACAGGAAAGTCCACACCTCCATATGGGGTTTAAGGGCAAAGAATATGAACATGGTACCTCGCTATCACCAAAAAAACAGAGATGCACATTTTCACTCAAAGGAGAACAAAGGTAAAGAAAATACAGAGGAATAATACAACTATTCCCAAGCCCACAATGCTTTGCAGTCAGCCTGATAGCCTATCAGGCTCTATGTTAGCTCAGACCCACAGACGCCATTGTGAGCTCAGCCACTGATGTAACAAATTAGACACACAAGCCAACTATTTTACAGGGAGAGTGTAAGGATTGTGAAGAAGGTATATTTAATTAGGTAAATTGAATTACTGTGTATCGTGTGTCTGTAGCCAGGGCTCCAGCTGCACTACATGCGTTTCACTACAGAAGAGACATGAGTATTTAAAGAGACAGTACTCTTTTTTATGCCCAGAAACCTCTTGCAAAGCTTTTATAGTTTATAAGCGTGCAATAGGTATATTTTCCAGCATAAACAGCAGGATATATTTCACTACATACACTGTACAACTGAGCCTTTTTCTTTCAAAAAACCTGTTGTAAAGATTCAATGTTTTTATTTGTGCAATAACCTTATTTTACTGGATCAACAGCAGCATAATAGCATATATTTGTGTCTCTCAGGGCACTTCCAATAGCGCTTGTTTTTGCCCCCCGCCCCCAAAAAATTTCTATGTTTATAAGTGTGCAAATAAATGTATTTAGTGCATCAACAGCAGTGTATATTTTGGTTGCACGTCCAATGCCACTTTTTTTCCGACAAAAAACCTATTGCAAATTTTCTACAGTTTATACGTGTGCCTGTGCATTAAACATATTTTAGTGTGTCAACAGCAGTTGTCCAATTGCACCTTTTTTTTTTTACTCTGTGTATTAATATGAGCAGGCATTTGCCCCTATTAAGGAATCATTTTTGGACCACTTGTTCAGTAAAAATAAGTTTTTTTTTTTTTTTTGTATAAACATGTATAAACATGGACAGGCATCTGACACCAATAAGGGAAAACTTTTGAATTTTTTTTTTATTTTAAAGCAGGACAAACATAAGGCACAGTGCTCTTAAACACACTGTTAATAAACTTAATACCATCAACCATTTGTTTCCATGCGTCACATTATTTACTATTGCTGTCTTTGTGCTAAAGAGCTTGGAAGTGGGGATACAAGAGAAACTTAAAAAAGAGAGAAAGATAAGAGAGAAAATGTGAGTCCTAGGAGAACTCAGTGTCATACACCAATTTTCAGACCAATTGGAGCATTTTTGATTCAGACATAAAGGAATTAGACCCAAATTCATGAGATTTGCTCATCTCTTCTAGCCAGTCTAAAGATACGCCAGATTTATAACCCAACACCAGCCTCTGTGATAGATGTAGTGTAGCTTAAGACTGTCTAGTCTAAGTTTAAGCTGTTTTAATCTTAGACATTACTGGTAAATGTGCCTGTGTACAGCTCAACGCATTACAAAGGATTTTAAATAAGCAAATAAAGCCCTGTTATTTTAGACCATAAAACTGTTTTTAACCAACATCAACATAAAAATCCCTATAGTGACAGCTAAGGACCCAAAAGGATCTTCTGCATTCTAAGTGAGTGTTCAAGCATGTACCTCAAGAAAAACCAAGAAGATTAATGTTCATTGAAGATAACCTCAGGGGAAATTACTCCTGCTCATTTCCTAATGACCATTTGGATGTTGAAGAACACTTCTAGAACAAGGTTTTGTAGACAGATGGAATAAGTGTAAAGGACTGCAACATTTATTATGAGATGGCAAGGCAGAGCAAATCAAAATGGGAGTCATTTGAAGCATGAGCTTTATGACAATGATCCGAAACACAGGGTATACAAATCAGAAGAAACGGCAAATCCTGGCATCAATATCACTGCAAAGAAGCTACAACTGGACAACATCTTAAGGGCTGATTTGCATGACTGTGGCCTGCAGCATCTCCTGGGCCAACCGTGTCTCCTCTAATCCAAAGTGACTTCATCATAGTGTTTTATGATACAGTCAGTTCGGGTAAAAGGCACCATGGTTGGCCCAGGAGATCCAGCTGACAAATGGACCGTGTTTCCTGGTCCGACCGTACAGCAGAGAAATATCTTCCTCTTGGGTTGAAAAAAGCAGATGCAACTGGAGAACACAATTGCAGCGCAGCTACAGAAGCAAATATCTACATTATAGACTGAACATGTTCTTATGGCTTTTGGGCATAAAGTCTGGTATTGGTCCATTCAGGCTCTCATGATTAGACAAAAATTAGGAATTAGTTCCTACTTGAATTTGATTAAAAGTTTTGTCAAAAACTGATTCCAAAAACTACAGGCTGGTGAGTCTATCTGTTGTGGGTAAGCCAGAATCCTACTCCACACTGATGAGGGGCAACACCCCAAAACAGCTGTCTGTGGATGGATAACTGGCTTAGGTCTTCCCCGTCACATCTTTAAAGTTTGTAAAAAAGCGGGATCTTGACATGGGAGCCATTGGTGATCTCTGTAATGGGGACACCCCTTTGCTCAGTTTTCCTTCCTTTGAGGGATATCTAGTTTTCATTGTGTTGTAGACCCAATACTGGGGCTCCACATTTATTTCGCATATTACTGTTTCCCAGGGAGCTTTGCACTTTGGATTGCTGTGTTGAGACTCTTAAATGAGGCTCCGGGGTGTTTTTTGCAGTTGGTCTCCCTGAGATCAGATATTATTTTGTTTCTGCTGTGGGTAAGGCTACTTTCACACTCACGTTTTGGGTGGATCCATCATGGATCTTCCAAAAACGATCCGTTACAAAAATACAACTGCATGCATCCATCATGAACGGATCCGTTTGTATTATCTGTAACATAGCCAAGACGGATCCGTCATGAACTCCATTAAAAGTCAATGGGGGACGAATCCGTTTTCTATTGTGCCAGAGAAAATGGATCCGACCCCATTGACTTACATCGTGTGCCAGGATGGATCCGTTTGGCTCAGTTTCGTCAAGCGGACAGCAAAACGCTGCAGGCAGCCTTTTGGTGTCCACCTCCAGAGCAGAATGGAGACTGATCGGTGGCAATCTGATGCATTCTGAGCGGATCCTTTCCCATTCAGAATGCATTAGGGTAAAACCGATCCATTTTGGACCGCTTGTGAGAGCCCATGATGGATCTCACAAATGGAAAGACAAAACGCGAGTGTGAAAGTAGCCTAAACTGTTTGAACGTTTTCTAAGGTGCTATGCTAGAGTATCTCAATGAAAATAAGTGTATAACGCTGTATCAGTATGGGTTTAGTGGTGGATGCAGGACACATCATTTTGCCAGTTTTTGTCACGGGAGATGTGGCGCTATACACCAGAAATTGGCGCTCTGAAATATAGTAAAGAACAAAAAATCAGCTTACAGTTTTAGACCTATTTAAAAAAATGTATTTGTTTTAAGAATCAACATGATTTTCTATCAATGGTCACCATTGTACTTGTACTGTTAACCATATGTCTGATTTTTATCCTTGACTGTCAGGATAGCAACATACTGTACCTCCTCATTTAAAGCTAATACAGTTTTGCTGTGAATTTTTATTATACATCTAAGGGTACTTTCACACTTGCGTTGTTGAATTTCAGCAGGCAGTTCCATTATTGGAAACTGCCGGATTCGGCAATCTGTATGCAAATGGACACGTTGCAATACCAGATCCGTCTCTCCGCTTGTCATCCTGAAAAACGGATCCGGTATTTTCCTTTTTCACATTTAAAGGTCTGCGCATGCGCAGACTGCAAAACAGGATCCGTTTTTCCGGAACACTTCGGGCCGGATCTGGCATTAATGCATTTCATTGGAAAATAATGCTGAATCCGGCATTCCGGCAAGTGTTCTGGAATTTTGGACGGAGAAAATACCGCAGCATACTGTGGTATTTTCTCCATCCAAAAACCGTACAGTGACATCCTGATGCATACTGAACGGATTGCTCTCAATTCAGAATGCATTAGGATAAAACTGATCAGTTTTTTCCGGTACTGAGCCCCTAGGATGGAACTCAATACCTGAAAAGTTTAACCCAAGTGTGAAAGTACCCTAATACTGCCTCACAGTGGGACATAAAACATGAAAAGTAAAATATATATATTTGTTAACAGGACTGTTAACTTTCGGGCATTTCATAGCAAAACATGTGTCTAGACATTACCTAGGGGAGCCAGTTACTTGCCCATGTGAATGAAAGTTTTGTAGGAAAATTACCACTTTAAATGAAAAAGAACCAAATTACTGTATATCTATTTGTGCTTAACCTGTGCAATGCAGTATGTAATAGAATGCCTGTTTTTAAAACCGAGACTACTTTACTCTATACTTACATCTCAAAAGAAGCTCAGATCAGTAAACGCATTTCATTATTTAATTTGTATGCTATTGAAATTCAAAGACCAGCCGCAATAAATGAAAACCATTTCCCTGTACATTTTCACTAAGAATACACTTATAGACTCCCGCTACAAAGATAACAGGTAATAAATGCAGTATTAGGAAGCTTATTGGATTTGCATGGCTGGTTGACTAACAGAGATTTAAGAATTGGTAACCGTTACTGATTATTCTTTGTAATTCATTTTTTCCCATGAAGCAATAATTTTGTATCTATAATGTACCATCATCTCATGTAAACAAACCCTTTCTATATAATATATGAAGAAATAGCTTTAATGTATAATGTCAAAACTCTTTAGGCTGATACTGGTACCTGCCCAAATCACAGAGCATTAAAGGAAGCCCCTGTCAACATGCCTACCCCGATATCTATTCATTACAAGGATGGCCATTCATTGGAATGGTTACCATGCGATGTCAAATTTCTCCTGCAGAGGAAATATATGCTTGATCATTCCATGCTCTAGCAATAACAACAGATGCCCTTGGGATAGAACAGTTTAATCAGATTGGCGAACGCTCCTGACAATCTGCCCATGTGAAGGTGCAGCAGATCACGCGATTAATGAGCGAAACATGATCTGCTGCGCAGAAAAAATGCGGCTGTATGAAAATGAGCGATGGCCATAGCGATCCCTCGTCCTCATTGCTTTACCTCCACTAATAAGCAGTCTACTGTCAGGTAGGAACGCTTCCTTCCCAACAATCGGCTGCTCCTAGGCACTTGTAAATGTGCCTTTAGAGGAAGACATTTCTCTGGTGCATGATACGTTTTTGACAAGAAATTTGTCTTTAGCTTTATGTAACTTCTGAATAGCTTTATTGATTCATAGGGGTTCACCATACCTTAACATCCCTTCCGGAGAGCAGCAACACATGGTGACACCTCGGCGGTGTCCGGGGGACCCAGCGTAGTATTGGGGCCACCCCAAACCCTGCCACTGTATTCTTACTGTGGTAAGGTGAACAGTAAAGTGCTGGAAGGGGATGATATTTCACCCAGAATTCTCAGCTGGGTGAGATAAATAAAATCCAGAAAGCTGCAGTGTTTCAGCAAAGTGTAGTTTGCTGAGACCTGTTTGTTTAGAGTCGGTCCTGGGCTAGGTTTTGGACTGGTGGAGAGGGACCAGCCAGTCCACACCCTTCCAGCACGGCTATTCGTCCTAGCCCAGGGATGGGCAAACTGTGGCTCTCCAGCTGTTTCAAAACTACAACTCCCAGCATGCACAGACTGCTTACAGCTATCAGCCTACAGCAGAGCATGGTGGGAATTGTAGTTTTACAACAGCTGGAGAGCCGCAGTTTGCCCATCCCTGTCCTAGCCTGAGGTGATCCCAGGTATGGCTGTTGGGATTATTGCTGGGGAATAAAAAAAGTCAGGGTCAGAAAGCCTTGGAAGCTAGCTGACCTACTAGCTGTCTGAGCCTGATTCCCCTTGTGTGAACTGCACTGTATTGGTGAGACAGAGACAACTTGTCTAGGTAGCGCCCAGACTGGCAGTAGTTTTTTTTATTTTGTTTATGTTATGTTGGAGCCATAGCTTCAACCCACCAAGAGAAGTTATAACTTCGATTCTGTTTTGGTATGCTGCATATCATAAAATAAAAGGTTTGGACTTTTAAACCTACTGTCTCTGCTGAGCAATTTGTCTCTACAGATATTGATAGGTTTTTCTAGCTTGCTACAGCAAAATTTTTGATTCATGGGTCCTGACATGTGTCTGATCAGCATACCGATCCTGTGTCATCTGCCCTGAACTGTTTCACAGATTTGTACAAGCTTTGCCAGTCCTGAACATGTCTTTTGACTGTTCCCTGGTTGGTTGGCACAGTGTTTCTATAACCATTGCCTGTAACACAAAGACGGATCTAATTTTAGCCTGATGTTATAGTCTTACATTTTAAAATAGCATATTTTACAGGATAGAGCCTAGAGCTATAGTATTTCTCCTTGCTGTGGTGATGGCCAACAGGAAGATATGTTCAATGCTAAAAGCTTAATATTGGCCTGAGGAACATTGGTCTCTTAAAGATTTAGATGATCACCACTCCATGAATAAAATTTCTTCTGTATTTTAAGATTAATTGACATAGTGATCTGCTTATAACTCCTAAGCAATGTGGATATTGCCATCTTATAAAGACTTTGGTTCAGAAACCTTTGCCTTACAGGATCTATACTGAGAATTTTAGTTTTGCTGCCATTTGGTAAAAAACTGGACCTCCGTGAAAAAAGCTAGATGAAGGACTAAACCCTCTAATGCAAGATCTTTCCTAGTCTGCATTTTGAAGGAATTAGCTCCATCTTCTGGTTTTAACTTTTCCTAATCCTTTTCTAT
The DNA here is from genome assembly GCA_033119425.1 of Bufotes viridis. Classification (NCBI taxonomy): domain Eukaryota; kingdom Metazoa; phylum Chordata; class Amphibia; order Anura; family Bufonidae; genus Bufotes; species Bufotes viridis. The sequence goes on from CM065596.1 coordinate 33,398,824, forward strand.
GAAACAAAGGATTTTTCTTAATGTTTTTCTTCTGGAAATGTCTTATCGGTGGCCTTTTTTATCATATCATAAAAATCAGTGGAATTTTATCTTTTTATTTTCCCTATGTAAACTATTGCCATTAAATTGCAAACCAGGAACGTAAGTTCCATGAGTCAAATCTGTTTCTGACAACCTTCCTGATGAAAAATCGGTGCTGGATAATGAACAAGGACAAAACAGACCCAAGTCCAGGCAAGTGGAAAACTTTCTTGAGTTTTCTTTTGGATCCAATATCTGAACATTACTATAACCATTATCAATACTATTTCTGCATTCAAGACCAAACAAACATGCTCTATTTGCCAGATAATGCAGATTTTGAGATTCATGAACTCCTGTATGGAGCCAGATTCACTCTCACCCATTTCAGAGCCATATTCTATCCTGCTGTGAAGAGAAGAATCCTTACACAAAAGGTTCACCTCTCTAAAATGGTTTAAACCCATCAAACCCCTCCAAGGAGTTTGCTTACATTCTTTCTTTGTTATTTACTATTTTGATGGATACAAGTCTGACAGGATTAGATACCAAGTACTGACCCACACTTTCCAGGAGGCCTGGTCTCCTAAAGAAAGTAAAGTAAATTACTGAGAATTGAAAGATGTTTCAGAGACAATTCAGAGATCTCAATATCTTCATGAACAGGCAATATGGCCATGGTGGCCTTTCTGATATACCAAGGTGGAACCAAACATTCCCATCATCAGTTGGTCACTGCTCTACGTGACCAACTCCCTCTGAGGACAATGTCTGAGTCCACCCCTCGTCCTTCACACAATATCTCTGATGGTGAGGAGAGACTTTCCCGAGGGGAGTACCAGGTGCTACCTCAGAGGGGAATTGGAACATAAGGGAATCGGGACCAGAGTGTGAACCCACTGGACTGACCTCCCGTAGACACAATACATCCAGTGGATGCTGGGTGGCCAGAGGCTGATCAGACGGAGGTGTATTTAGGGTATGAAGGCAGTAGTCAGGGCAGGCGGCAGTCAGGCAAAGTCCGTAAATGTAGATCAGGGTCAGGGCAGACGGAAATCAGGCAAAGTCCGCTATACATAGTCCAAAGTCCGGTACACAGAATGACAAGAACCAACAGAACACCTTAGCACAAAGAGGAAACTAGACTAGCTAGGAACCTAAGTTGCTCAGGTGCCTTTCTGTAGAAGAAGGAGCCTTTAAATGCCTCCGGCAACCAGCTATAGGCAGGGGAAGACATAGGGAGTGCATAGGCACTCACAAAGGCTAACTACACACAAGGAACTCTGAGCCGGAGTGCAAGCTCTGCTCAGAGCCAGAAAGGAAATGCTGGTGGTGTCAGCATGGTGTGCATCAGCGGGAAGGAGTGAAGAAGCCCTGCACTCGTACCTCCGTACAGAATCGCAGGTATGGGGAGCACAAGTACAGGTCCAAAAGTGTAGTTTTTTTTTAAGGAGAAAAACACAGTTTATTTATTTAAGACAAACTTTACAAAGCATAAAGCTCAATGTTAGATGAGTTAAGATTTTTTTCCTTATTGTTTAATACCCCTATTTCCTCCATTGATAATTTGGAAAAAAAATATCAGGCAATAATTTTAGGCTGAGATGGTGAGATTTTTTTGTTAGGAGCTGAGTTCTGATTAAACTCTCCAGAACTCAGCCCCTAACAGAAAATCTCACCATCTCAGCAGAGGTGTCATTAAGAAAGGTAGTCCACATTTTAAGTAAAGGAAGAGAGACAACGATTTGGTCTTGATTTTTAGGGGATTGTCTAACTGATTGATCCAAATGAACATGAGCCTTGACATTTAGATACCTGCTTTCTTTTGTTTTTTATCCTGTTGTTTTTTACTCTGGATAGGTCATCAGTATCTAATTAGTGGGACCCCACTGATTAACTGTATAAGAAGGCACCGGCAGGTTCTCTGTCACCAGTTTATAATGCCCTTAGGCTATTTTCACACTAGCCGCAGGTCGTACTTTTAGTCCGGCAGCCTGTCACCGTGCGCTGCCGCCGGAACGCTGCCCCTGCCCCCATTATAGTCAATGGGGAGCGAGGGGCAGTCGGGAGCATACGTGAACTAGCGGCAGGACAGATCCGACAGGCTGTTCACCTACCACAACAGCCTGACGGACTCCCCTGCCACTAGTGTGAAACTAGCCTTAGAGCAGCAAAAAACTGGTTACAGATTAATAAATTAAACTAGTTGCATAATACGTTATAACAAAGAAACAAATATTACTAACCTGTTATACCCCTTGTCGCTCCAGTACCAGTGCTCTACTGATCTCAGATGGTCTTTATTTTATTTTTTGCAGCAATAACAAGGTCTACAGGAAACCGACCACTTCAGCCAATCACTGCATCCTCAGTGGCGATATTAGCATTTACAGCCCATGACCATTGAGACCAGAGATTAACTGTAGTGGTCATGTGCCAATACAGCATTTCATTGCTGCAGGAAAAAAAGTACAGTAGGGTCCAAGAGGACATCAGGCCCTGAAGAGGCAGAGATGGTAACAGTAAAGCTTTTTACCCTATAACATTTCCTGTAGCTAGATCAATTTCTTAAATTCTTGGACAACCATTTTAGCTCTATTTCTGTGCTGGGAATTGAGTGCTCTCTTTCAGAAAAACAGAACTACTATACCTATAAATACTAAAACATTAATCAGCAAAAAGATTTTGGACACACTTAGATTAAAAAACAAAATAACCAATGGCTGACATTTTACATTTATTAACGTTTGAAAAAAATTGCATAATAGCAGTGCTTCTTTATATAATCATAACTGTGAAGGAACAGTTAAGTTTGAGCTTCCCTAAAGTCTCTTTCAGCCATATTATTACCTGTTTCAGATACACAGCTAGATGCATTTCTCTCAAAAGCAGGGGGTGTCTCCCTTCTGCCAGTACTGTATGCAGTGACCTCACTTCCCTAACTTCCTACTATGTTTCTTTTTTTCTAGAGAGCTCCGAAAGCTGATAAGGAGGGATAAATTACACTTACATGAAGGCAGGTGGCTCATTTGATGTTCAGAAGCATTTTTTTTTATCAGGCTCAGGATCTCAGCTAGCTCTGATACACTCCCACTTCCTCTCAGCTGTCTTCTGAGTCTCTGTTTAGAGGGATGGATCTTGCCTGACAACAGGTGGTGGACCGCAAGTCAGGTGGAAGTGAGACTCCTTGTGGCCATGACTTTACAGCTTTTTTTCAGGAGGATGCAGGCATATTGTTAAATTAAGTGATTTAGAAATTTGCTAGTTACACCATTCTCTAGTAAGTGAAATTAAATTGTGTAAAAGTACAGTGACTCTTTAAACTGTAAATGTCAGTAATCTGCTATGAGTAGAGGCATTTACAACCCAAATGTGTAAGGAAAGTTCTTAACACGTAATGAAATAAAGCTCTAATGATAACTGGAGTGCTGGTCTTTCAATTCGCCCATGTTCTTTGGGTAAATTTCCTTAGAGGTAAAACGTCCTGACTGTGACTTTCAATAGCTTTGGCAACTCTAGACAGCAGAGGACAAATATAAAGTACAGCTGAGATTATTTTGTGTGTGAGAGGCCATAGGCCCAATTAACTGGGCCATAGTCCTCAAAAATAAAAATACAACCACAAAATGGGAGATTTTTAAAAGCATTGTAACATCAAATTGTGATCGATGCATACCTTATAGAAATAAAAGGCTAAGAAATAAGAAGAAACCAATGTGGATAAATAGAACCGTAAAAAAAGCAATAAATGTCAAAAAGAAAGCATATAAATCACTAAAACAGGAGGGGAGCCAGGAAGCACTGATAAACTATAAGGAAAAAAATAGAATATGTAAAAAACTAATAAAAACTGCCAAACTAGAGACCGAGAGATTAATTGCCAAAGAGAGCAAAACTAACCCTAAAATGTTTTTCAATTATATAAATGGTAAAAATATAAACCTGAAGGAGTCGGCCCTCTACATAGCAATGAGGGGAGTTGCAGAAAGCGATGAGGATAAAGCCAAGCTATTAAATATTTTCTTCACCACTGTTTTCACTGAGGAAAATAAACTGTCAGATGAAATGCAAAATGTAAAAGTAAATTCCCCTTTAAAAGTGCCCTGTCTGACCCAGGAAGAAGTACAGCAGCGACTTAAAAAGATTAAAATAGACAAATCGCCAGGACCGGATGGCATACACCCCGTATCCTAAGGGAATTAAGTGATGTCCTAGCCAGACCCTTATTTTTGATATTCACGGACTCCATACTGACAGGGAATGTTCCACCAGACTGGCGTATAGCAAATGTGGTGCCAATATTCAAAAAGGGTCCAAAAACAGAGCCTGGAAATTATAGGCCGGTAAGTTTAACATCTGTTGTGGGTAAACTGTTTGAAGGTTTTGTAAGAGATGCTATCTTGGAGTATCTCAATGAAAATAAGCAAATTACACCATATCAGCATAGCTTCATGAGGGATCGGTCATGTCAAACTAATTTAATCAGTTTCTATGAGGAGGTAAGTTCTAGACTTGACAGCGGCGAATCAATGGATGTCGTATATCTGGACTTCTCCAAAGCATTTGACGCTGTACCACATAAAAGGTTAGTATATAAAATGAGAACACTTGGACTAGGAGAAAATATCTGTATGTGGGTAAGTAACTGGCTCAGTAATAGAAAACAGAGGGTGGTTATTAACGGTACACACTCAGATTGGGTCACTGTCACTAGTGGGGTACCTCAGGGTTCAGTATTGGGCCCTATTCTCTTCAATATATTTATTAATGATCTTGTAGAAGGCTTGCACAGTAATATATCAATTTTTGCAGATGACACTAAACTGTGTAAAGTAATTAACACTAAAGAGGACAGTTTTCTGCTACAGAGGGATCTGGATAGATTGGGGGCTTGGGCAGAGAAATGGCAGATGAGGTTTAACACTGACAAATGTAAAGTTATGCACATGGGAAGGAATAATGCAAGTCACCCGTACATACTAAATGGTAAAACACTCAGTAACACTGACATGGAAAAGGATCTAGGAATTTTAATAAATAACAAACTAAGCTGTAAAAACCAGTGTCAGGCAGCTGCTGCTAAGGCCAATAAAATAATGGGTTGCATCAAAGGGGCATAGATGCCCGTGATGAAAATATAGTCTTACCACTTTATAAATCACTAGTCAGACCACACATGGAGTACTGTGTACAGTTCTGGGCTCCCGTGAACAAGGCAGACATAGCAGAGCTAGAGAGGGTTCAGAGGAGGGCAACTAAAGTAATAACTGGAATGGGGCAACTACAGTACCCGAAAGGGTATCAAAATTAGGGTTATTCACTCTAGAAAAAAAGACGACTGAGGGAGATCTAATAACTATGTATAAATATATCAGGGGTCAGTACAAAGATCTCTCCCATCATCTATTTATCCCCAGGACTGTGACGAGGGGACATCCTCTGCATCTGGAGGAAAGAAGGTTTGTACACAAACATAGAAAAGGGTTCTTCACGGTAAGAGCAGTAAGACTATGGAACTCTCTGCCTGAGGAGGTGGTGATGGTGAGTACAATAAAGGAATTCAAGAGGGGCCTGGATGTATTTCTGGAGCGTAATAATATTTCAGGCTATAGCTACTAAAGATGGGTCGTTGATCCAGGGAGTTATTCTGACTGCCTGATTGGGTCGGGAAGGAATTTTTTCCCCTTAAGTGGGGAAAATTGGCTCTACCTCACAGGGGTTTTTTGCCTTCCTCTGGATCAACTTGCAGGAAACAGGTCGAACTGGATGGACAAATGTCTTTTTTCGGCCTTATATATACTATGTAACAGTCTATTCTTCATCAGAGGCATCTGAAAAATATCCACAATAATATTTTAACATCCCAGCGAGTGCTGTTGTGATTCGGATCTATTACCTCTGAATATTGCATGAGACTGACAAGTACTTGTCATTTAAAGACCACATGGAACCATTTAGTTTTCAATTTAGACACAACACTTTATGCAAATGTACATGCCAAGGAAAGCTAGAGGCTTCTATGATATATAAACTGCCAAATACAAGTTACTAATAAATGAACATTTTATATCTCGTCTTAAATTTTAAGTCAGAAAGCATGCGCTCACAGACACTGCACTTTTTCTGGTTCAATGGTTGCCCCAAGAGACGGAATTAATACGGTCATTTACAAAAAAATATCTAAATTGTGCTTAAATGAAAATGTAATATTTTTATGAAGAAATGAGCAAGATAATTTTCTTTAAACAGATGCGTATTATCATAATCAGCTTATTCTTGGCGATATGATTTTCTCCGGCACATTTGAAATAGTTTGTTGGAAACCCTTATTGTAATTAATGCAACAAATTGTATTATCTATTCATGATATGCAAGCAAATTGAGGGTTGAAGAAGCAAATAATAAAAATGAAGCCGTAAAATACTATTAAAATTTCAATGTTCGTTAATGTAAACACTTTATGGTAATAAGAAGTCTTTTGTATTTCGTACTTAGATGCATATAAAAAAAAAAAAACAGGAAAGTGGATGGCATTTACAGTTTATATGAAGCAATGCCATTACAAAGGTTTTTTTTTTTATTATGTCTGTGCATTTTTTTGATGTTATTTTATGTTTTGCCATCACATAAAAATTGGACAAACAGCAAATATAGAGATTTAATTTTGGTATTATTGTCAAGTTTGTTTTGTCGTTTTGGTAAATTACCCAAAAATGTGACCTAATGAAATCCCAAGTGAAGTTAAAAGGGGTTTTGCAGTGCAAAGATATTGCTGACCCAATGAGCAGCTGTTTGAAGCACACAGTCTAATTACGATACATTCACTTGAATGGGATGAGCAATTGTAATTACACTGCGCCGCCTCCACAAGCGAGACAACGCACAGGTAATTTTGAAGTAGAAGCAGGGCTTGCACGGGAGCCGATACCTCTTCAAACAGCTAATAGTGGGGGTGCCGAAAGTTGGACCCCTGCCGATCTGATATTGATGATTGAAAATGAATTTTCAAATAATCTCATGTTAGTCTTCAGTGAAAAACAGACACAACATGGATGTGTGTCAGTGATTTTCATGGACCCATAGACTTCAATTGGCGTGCTTGACCAGCAAGCGTGCATATAGTTATGCCTTACATACTGTACCTAAAATGGGAATACCCCTTTAAAGCACAATAGGCTGTATAAATTACATGTTTTGCTGAATTATTTCCCACAAAACTATATGTAACGCTGCTCAGCGTCTCCTGCTCTATGACGTGCTGCCTGCAGCTTTCACTGCATTTTGTGGTGGCAGGTTCTCTATAATGCTATATAATTTTCTTTGAATATCCAAAAATCCAGAATATCCAAAAATTCTGCACCCATTAGCTTTCACTAAAAGCCCATTAAAGAAATTTTACACAGAGAGACAGACAGAGTGAGAGAGCAATAGGTACAAGGGCACATATTGGCTTATATAATCTCAAAACCAGCCATACAAGGATGAGAAGGTGCACAAGCTAGAAAAAAAAGCTTCTAATTTGAAGACAAAAAAAAAAAAATCTGTAGCAATTTGCGCTGGCTGTAAGTGAAATTATCTTTTCTCGAAAAAGAGCAATAATGTGTTAATTTCATCATTAATCTTTCTACCTGAAAATTATTGATGAGAAAATTAGCAGTAGAACCCCTAAAGCACTTTCATATGAGCACAATATGTTATATTTCTTCTATAATGAACGGGTGCATCATGAACACATTAGTTCCCTTTAATACGAGCACATTCATCATCACTTATCACAAATATGGAGAACCACAACCTGTGGTTTGGAAACAAAGTTTTAACAAAAAAGTTCAGAACTATATTTTACATAACACTAAGGAATAACAAAAAAACAAGCACAATGCAACAGCACTCCGCAAACACAATATATAAAGTACCATATTCTCTATAGAAAATATGCTAGTGCTAAAGCTATGTCCATTATATAAATGTGAAATGAATGGCAAATACATTTTATACAAAATCATTTGTGCCTCTTCACTCGGGCAAGCTGATCTCTTTTGGACAGGAACCTACGCCAAATGCTACCTCTTTTGGTGCCAACTGGCCTCCAATAAATTCAGGGGATGCAGGTTTCGCTAAAGAATAACATACCCACAAAGGCAAACTGAGAGTGAGTAATAAAAACCAACACTGAAGATATATAGTGGGGAAAAAACGGTGCAATCACGTGCGAAGAGGTGGATAAATCAGACTTCAACGTGACCTGGAAAAGAAACATATCACATATTTCAGATATCGGTATTTATTTTGGGCTAATCAATAGAATTGTCAGAAACACATTTCTATAAAAATGTTAGTATTGGATAGGATATGACTGCTGGAACTCCACAACTGCTGGAACTAAACGGCTGGAGTACTCTTCCAAATGCTGTGTAACTCTGGCTCCTGATGGACTTACTCAGATTGTTTTAGCAGCCAGTGGAATGCTCCAGTTGCCCCTCTGAAAAAGGATTCTTAGGCTGCATGGTATGAAACCATGAAGATGAAAAAAGAAGGGCAAGGTAAGCACTCCCCTAATGCGGGATTAGCCAACTAAGTCGCTGCCTGAGGAGCCTGCCAGCGTCTTGCTCCTCTTTCATCATTGATAACGCATGGACACTTTTTAAGGGACTGGGGGATCAGGAGGAATATTTCTCAGCCAAATGAGTATTTGCCCAACAGCTATAGATGGTCTATGGCCAACACTAATGGACTGTACTGGTATACAAAAACTGTTTTCTGTAATGCCTGCAGGTAGAGACAGACAAGGACAGTGAGCCCTAACTTAGAACCCAGCCCGCTTTCCCTACCTACTTGCAGTGTAACCCCAAGTAGCAAGACCGAAACTGGTCGACAGTCCCTATGCTACTAAAGTGGAGAGATAGACAAATATCTAAAGACAAACGATGCAAAGACAGAGTTGTACGTAAATGTGTCAGAACCAGGATAAGCCAGTACAACAATGAGACAGAGAGTAGCCAAAAGATGAGCCAAGGTCAGAACCATATGGGATGCAGTGTACAAACCTTTAGAGACAGAGAGTGGTAAAAGGACAAGCAGGGGTCAAAAACACGAGAAATCTAAATCAGCAAAGGAACCAGAACCAGGAACCAAACTAGTGAGCCTAAACAAGACTATCACTGGCACTGGTGTATGGCCAGGAAGGAGTTTAAATAGAGCACCGAGTCCCTGGATTAGCACCTGATAGGTGCTCCATTAGTCAGAAACACTAGCACAAAGGAACAGAGTAGTTGAGCAATCAACCCACTGCTAATCTCCTCCAGCACGTGCCCGCTGCAGGGAGAAACAGAGCATTGCATCCTGTTGCTAAAGATGCTGCTGTGTCTCTCCAGTCATAGCCATGCCGAGACTGAGGATCACGCCGCTAGAGCTCGGACAGGTAAGTTTATGACTAGAGATGAGCGAACTTTAAAAAAAAGTTCGGCGTTCGGTTGTGGTAAGTCGCGCATCCCGTTATGGATTCCACTATCGCGGCATATGGAATCCATAAGGGGCGGCTTCCACCAACCCGAACTGTTGAACAGCCGAAGGACCTGGGGTGACGTCACCGTCATGTGATCAGTGCAGGGGGCGTGGCTCAGCACGGGATCAAAAACGCGCTGTAATACGCGCGACAAAAACGCGCGTTTCAAGAACGCTCAGGTCTGAACCCAGGGTAATACAGATCAATGAATAAAATAGTAAACTAGTACATAAATGACCAAGTAATAATAAAATAAGGTAGAGTAAAACAACTAATAATCCCACCTATACCTAAATGAAAAGGGTCCTCAAAAAATCGAATTGTTTCTACTGCTGTGTAAAACTGGTGAACTTCCTGATTGAAGTCACTGCGCTGTAAATAATATCCGCAAAGTCATATAGCAATGATCTTTCGTATCCAATATTCTGAAACAGCATCCAATTATTATGGCTGTCTAACAGAAACACTGAATCTATTTGCAGTGTCCGAATATAGTGGTGATATAAGGTAATGTATCCTACAAGTTCGTAACAGTTTAGCGGCGTCCCACTGTACTCACAAGTCAGCGGCGTCCCACTGAGTTGTTCCACTTGTTATGCTTCCTGCATACGATCTTTACTAGATATATTGTTCGCGATGTTCTTCTGTGCCTTCTCCGTACCCCTCTGCGACTCTGGATACCGTTCCTATTGCGGCTTGGAGCCGGTGTCTCACAAGCCCAATTCGTCCCTCTTCCGCGCCAATTTCTGTTTGCACGTGTTTAGCCAGTACTAGTTTACTATTTTATTCATTGATCTGTATTAGCGTTTATTTTATTGGTATTAATAAACTTATATGGTCCAAATATTTGGAAAGTGCCCAGTGTTCCTATTTTTAATAGACACTTTTTCTGGAGGAAGGGTTATTCCTCCTAACTGTGAGCACCTCTGGTGTGATTCGTGTGCCAATCCTGTGCACTATATTTTTTGATCTAAAACTCAACATTTATTAACCTGATTCTGCAGTTTACAGAAACACCCCATTTGTGGTAGTAAACTGCTGTATGGGCACATGGTAGGACGCAGGAGTGAAGGAGCAACATATGGTTTTTGGCAGGCACCCCTACAGTAGAAACTCCCAAAAAGTAACCCCATTATGAAGACTACAGGATAAGGTGACAGTTTTATTGGTACTACTTTGAGGTACATATGATTTTGATATTACGCTTGATATTACGCTTCTTGTGAGTCAAGGTAATCACAAAACTGCTGTTCTGCCACCATTTTTATTTTTTGCAGCGTTATCCTGACAGGATAGATTATGTGTTGTTTAATATAGACGCAACTATATCAAATGTCTATTTTTGGGAAAAAAGCATGTTTTTATTTTCTGAACACTACATTTCTTTTACTTTTCTGCTAATCGTCCTGTGTAGAGTTTTTTTTTTTTTTTGCAGGAAGAGCTGATGGTTTTTTTTTCGTACCAATTTTGGGTGCATATAAATTTTTGATCATTCAATATTACACTTTGTTGGTCACCAACAAATGGCCATTTTGGCACAGTTCTTATTTTTTTTAACAGCGTTTACCTGATGGGGTAGATCATGTGACATTTTTATAGAGCCGATCGTTGCGGACACAGTGATACCTAATATGTGTATTTTTGTTTATCCTTGTTTCTCCATAAAGCATTCAAATGTTTTACCTCCGTGTAGGCAGAATTTGTTTCACATTCATACTGCACCAATGTTGCGAGACATTTTTTATAATGATAGTTAGTGTTGAGCGAATTGAGCTTCGGATGATAAATCCGAAGTCGATTCATTCTTCGGCCTCGTGCACACGGCTGTTGCCCCGCCATGCCCATCTTGCGGCCCACATATTGCAGCCCGCACTTTGTGGGGTTTTTCTCATTGCCTCCGCACTGCAAAAAGGATTGCATGCACTACTTTTTTGCGGGGTGGATGGATCATGGCATCATTCAAGTTGAATGGGTCTGGATCCATCTGCGGAATGTTGCCCGTGCATTGGAGGCTACAAGTTGTGGTCCCCAATGCATGGAATGGCCGAGCAGTGTGAATGAGCCCTAACAATTCGATTTAATGCTGTACATAGCTCTGTCTCCGTACAGCATTAAAAGTATTGCATACAAGACTTCGGTGAATTAATTCAGTATTCATTTCTACATCTTTAAAAACATTTCAAATTCGGTATCCGAAGTCAGGTTTGGTACTGGCTGGTACCGAGATACTAAACCCGACTTCAGATTGCTCATTTTAAATGTTTTTTTAAGATTTCAAACTGAATACAGAATTCAGTCACCGAAGTCTCGTGCGACAAATTTTTCCTTCACAGAGCCAATACATTTAATGCTGTACGGAGACAGATCTCTGTACAGCATTAAAATGAAGTGTTAAATTGAACCGACTTTGGATTTATGATCTGAAGCTTGATTTGCTCAACACTATGATTATAAAAAATGTCTTGCGACATTGGTGAAGTATGAATGTTGTGAAACATGTTGCAGTTGTACCTTTTTTGACGCGAGACACATGTTACTGTGTAGCCCTAACGTAAACCAGACAGAATCTCTTGTAGACCTAGCTGGGCTGAATGTAATGATAATTTTCACCTAGCGGTTTATTCTGGAGAAAAAGTACTTTAAAAAGGGACCTTGTCAACATAAAATGTGAATTAATCTGCAGGCAGAATGTTAAAGAGCAAGAGGAGCTGCATAAATTGAGATATAGTTTTATGGGAAAAGATTCAGTAAAACTTGTATTTCATTCATTTAAATTCCTACTTCTGAGCTTTGAGGTCCAGGAGGCGGTCCTTGATAACATGCTGCCCTCAGACGCCAAATTCAAGGTGACAGAGTTCCTTTAATCTATATGTAAATGAACAGTTACGTGCACCATTGGTGGGCCCTATATTTCCTGTGATTTCCTGCTGCATCACTGATGGTTATCTGTACCACTGGTATAACAGACTTGTTGAAAGCAACATAATGACGGACATTTACTCAATTGTTTAGACATGGCATATTTGCGCAATAATTTGCGGCTTTTTGAGCTTTTCGCCACTTTTCTAAATTGGCAAGAAAAGATGAGGGGCTTTGTGTGGACCGCCGGATTTACTATAACTTTTGCCAGAAACTGGCACAAGTTATAGCTGAAGTCTATGCCATCCTCTAGCTGGTGTAGACCTCAGTTTTTGGCGCACGGCAGGACAGAGATGTGCCTAATTTATAAGGAGGCACCCACCAATACCGGGAGATCAAGACTGGTGTATGGGTCTGCCAGTCCTGAGAAATGTCCCTCACTATACTTCAGGGTAACCATGATGCCTGGAGGTGTAGTGGTCAGATAATGATGTGGCTGTGATATCAGTGCACTGCAATGTGGGAACTGTAGTACGGGCAACTGAGACATGCCCTGAATGTACACAGTCAGCAGTGACAGGCACTAAGGCTACATTCATACAAAAGTGAAAAATGGCTGTGTGACGGACAATTTTGTAAAGGCCATCACACTGCCGTTTTTAGGACCACCTGAAGTCAATAGGACTATTCACCTGGCTGTTTTTTTAATGGCCAATAAATAGTGGCCAGACGGAACCCATTGAAATCAATAGGAGTGTTTTTAACAGCCGTTAGACAGAAGTACACCCATCTAACAGCCATTTAAAACTGGTACAACTGTGTAATATAAAAAAAATAAAAATACTCATCCACTTGTACACGCAGAGGCAGCCGCTACGTTCCTCATGCGGAAGGAACTACGCTCCCAACTGGGAACACAGGTCGTTCAGAATCAAGAGAGGAGTGACTACCTCTGCACTTGCAAGGTGAATAAAAAAAATTTTCGGCATAAAAAGAAACTGCACATTATTAATGCTGGGGCCACCCTGGGGGACATTGTTACTGCTGGGGGCCAAGCTGGAGGACATTTTTACTGCTGGGGGCCACTATGTGGAACATTATTACTGCTGTGGGCCACTATAGGGGACAATACTACTGCTGCTAGGGCCACTATGGGGGACATTACTGCTCGGGGGCTCTATGGTGGACATTATCTATACTGCTGGGGGCCACTCTGGGGGACATTATTACTGTTGTGGGGGCCACTCTGGGAGTACATTATGTATGCTGCAGGGTTTGGGATTTAAATAAAAAAAATAATTAAATCATCCATTTTTAATAGCCACTTTTAACAGCAATTAAAAACAGGCGCAAACTGGTCGTCAAAAACAGCCAGAAAATAGACACAAAAATAGTTGTAAAATAGCCATGAAAAACTGAAAGGGAGTCCATTTTTCACTGCCATTTTTTTCACTCTTGTGTGAATGTAACCTAAGAGGTCATCAAAAAAAAAAAAAAAGATGCTACATTATATCTGTCTTTATATATTTCATGGTTATGGAACATTTTTTACATTTTTCGGGTCCTGGACAAGCCCTTTAAAAGAGTGTTATTCCATAATCAGTGTTATTCCATATTTGCAAAAAATGACTGCTCAGTTTGACGGCTGGGACTCCCCAGTGAGTGCTTATGCAATCAAAGGGTGGATTAAAAATATGTCAATTATTGTATTATTTATATACTAAATACTTAAGTCTTTTTGTATATGTGGAACAAAAAAAAAATTCCCTAAGCTTCATTTGTGGCTATGGAAGTTGGAACCAAGATTATCTCCCCGAACACTGCTTTTCCATGTATGGTCACAACAAATGTCTCTCCATAAGAAAAATGAATCACGATCATTAGATATCACAGGAAGTTATTTGTAAAGCGACCTATTACCTTCCCAAAAGAAATCTGCTTTTGGCTGAAAGCAAAATGAGAAATACAGTTAGTCATTACTCAAAGAAAATAGTTCATCATCTTCCCCATGGGTAAAGAAGATAATCAAGCCTTGTGTTTTATTAAACTGGAAATATTAATTATACGAATCAGCGAGACAAAATCATCTAGACAAATTAACTCCATGATGGCTTTCCAATGGCCGGTAATGTTTCTTTGGGGGTACGCTGCCAGGCTGGTGCATGCTTAAGAGCAAGAAATGTGGACTGAAGTGAATAATCAGGAAAAGCTAAGCGGCATTAGGCAATGATACCAGAAACCTGAGACGGTGAAGGACTCTGGGGTCTATTATGTCAGGGCTGAACTTTCTGTGGTTAGTATCCAATCACTAGTGGCCTTTGTGATGAGAAGTCCTTCCATTACAGAACAGCTGCTTATTTCAGTAGGGAGAGGTCACTGCCAGACACTTATGACATGGGCTAATCTCCCAGAGGAACCAAGGATCACGAACACTGAAATCTAAAAGCTGCCCATACATATTAGATGCATAATATGTTGGCAGGATTGGCCTACTGTATAATGTGTATGGGGGCAGTGCTCCAGACTAAAAAAAATATCAAGGAGCCATTGGCTCCTAACCTGAAAAATGTAGGAACCAAATGAAATTTTTAGTCGCCAAATTTAAAATGGATATAATTATTGTATAATAAAATAAAAAAAAGGGGTCTTACCTTGTGTAGTTGCCCATTTGTCTCTCCTTTTGATTCGTTCTTCTGACCCCATCGATCTTGAGGCTCTGGAGGGGTTCTATGAACTCTCAGACTAGCCAGATTTGCGTTGCAGATGATGCTTCCTTGATCCCTCGGTGCTGGGCCTTGGCTCATTCGCTTCCAGGCCTTTGCTGCTTGTCTTGGGTTCCTCCGTGAAAACTTTTATCTTGATGCCGCTGCAGCCAATCACTGGCCACAGTGGTGATCTGCTTCCCTTGCATCACATGACCATTTAGCATAATGCAAGGAAAGCAGTGATCAGTTATTGGCTGTAACGGTGTCAAACAGGAAGTTTTCATGAAGGGACTCAAGACAAGCAACGGAGGCTGGGGAGCAAACGAGCCGGGACCCAGCACTGGGGGTCAGGTAAGTATGATCACCAACAAAGGTCCTGCCAGTCTCAGAAATTAGTGTATACAAACCCTTTAAGGAGCAAATTTTTTTAAGGGGGTTTCAAACCAATATGCTTCTATATGTGACTCAGAATGGGTTAAAATAAACTATCCCCACTGCACTCCTTAAAAGGCCAGTCACTTAACCGCTACAGGACCGCCTAACGCAGGGATGCGTCCTGCGGGCGGCCCTGTAGCTCTGATACGACGCATCGGCGCGTCATCTCGCGAGACGCGAGATGACGCGAGGACGCGCCCGCACATGCGCGCCATCGGCGCGCTCGCATGTAGTTATACTACAGCCTGCCAGCGCCGATCGTGCGCTGGCAGGCTGTATATGGCAGAAAAATCGCAGATCAGACGTTGTTCTGTGAACAGCGCCTGATCTGCTTGCTGCCCGCTTCTCTGGTGGTCCCTTTGCTTGGGACCACCAGAGAAAAATATCAAAGTGCACCAATCACCACACAACCCCCCCACCCCCACCCACCCACCCACCCACCACCCCCTGTCACTGATTAACCCCTGATCTCCCATGTCACCCCCTGATCTCCCATGTCACCCCCTGATCACCCCGTCACCCCCTGTCACTGATCACCCCTGTAAGGCTCATTCAGATGTCCGCATGTGTTTTGCGGATCCACGGATCCGCAAATCCGCGGATCCGCAAAACACGGACACCAGCAATGTGCTTTCCGCATTTTGCGGATCCGCACATTGCCAGAACTATATAGAAAATGCCTTTTCTTGTCCGCAATTGCGGACAAGAATAGGACATGTTCTATACTTTTGCGGATCTCCACTACGGATCCGCAATTACGGATCCGAGCGGGACAAAGTCTGTCCCCATAGAATTGAATGTATCCACAATTCTGTTCCGCAAAATTTTGCGGAACAGAATTGCGGACGCTTGAATGAGGCCTTAGGGTCCCTTAGCGATCGCAGCTTTATAGCTTTTCCCTCTTTTTTTTTGCACATTTTTTAGAGATTTTTTCATCCACATTGATCAATGTGAATGGAAAAATCTGTGACGTTCATTTTTTTCTTTCAGCGCAGAGGCTGAACGGAAAAAAAATTTCTCATTACCCGTATGGTCAATATAAGGAGAATCGCAAAAACTCCTAATTCTGGCCATACGTGTAATGATTGTGGAGACCCTCAAATGCCAGGGCAGTACAAACACCCCACATGTGACCCCATTTTAGAAAGAAGACACCCCAAGGTATTCTGTGAGGGGTATGGTGAGTTCATGCAAAATTTTATTTTTTGTCACAAGTTAGTGGAATGTGAGACTGTAAAAAAAAAAAAAAAAAAAAAAATACCATTTCCGCTAACTTGTGCCAAATTTTTTTTCTGTAAACTCGCCATGCCCTCACGGAATACCTTGGGGTGTCTTCTTTCACAATGGGGTCACATGTGGGTATTTATACTGCCCTGGCATTTTAGGGGTCCTAAAGCGTGAAAATCCAAATGCGTAAAAATGTCCTGTGAAATCCTAAAGGTACTCATTGGTTTTAGGGCCTTTGCGCATCTTGGCTGCAAAAAGTGTCACTCATGTGGTATCGCCGTACTCAGGAGAAGTAGGGCAATGTGTTTGGGGTGTATTTTTACATATACCCATACTGGGTGAGAGAAATATCTCTGTAAATTGACAACTTTGAATAAAAAATTTAAAAAGTTGTCGTTTTCAGCGATATTTCTCACACACAGTATGGGTATATGTAAAAATACACCCTAAACCACATTGCCCCACTTCTCCTGAGTACGGCGATACCACATGTGTGACATTTTTGCAGCCAAGATGCGCAAAGGGCCCTAAAACCAATGAGTACCTTTAGGATTTCACAGGGCATTTTTATGCATTTGGATTCTCACACTTTAGGGGCCCCTAAAATGCCAGGTGAGTATAAATACCCCACATGTGACCCCATTTTGGAAAGAAGACACCCTAGGTATTCTGTGAGGGGCATGGTGAGTCCACAGAATTTTTATTTTTGGCACAAGTCAGCGGAAATTTTTTTTTTGTTTTTTTAATTTTGTTTTTACAAAGTCTCATATTCCACTAACTTGTGACAAAAATAAAATTTTACATGAACTCACCATACCCCTCACAGAATACCTTGAGGTGTCTTCTTTCCAAAATGGGGTCACATGTGGGGTATTTATACTGCCCTGGCATTTTAGGGGCCCCTAAAGCGTGAGAAGAAGTCTGGAATCCAAATGCGTAAAAATGCCCTGTGAAATCCTAAAGGTACTCATTGGTTTTAGGGCCTTTGCACCCAAGCTGCAAAAAGTGGCACACATGTGGTATCGCCGTACTCAGGAGAAGTAGGGCAATGTGTTTTAGGGTGTATTTTTATATATACCCATACTTTGTGTGAAAAATATCTTTGTAAACGACAACTTTTAAAATTTTTATACAAAGTTGACAATTTACAGAGATATTTCTCTCACTCCAACATGGGTGTATGTAAAAATACACCCCAAAACACATTGCCCTACTTCTCCTGAGTACGGCGATACCACATGAGTGACACTTTTTGCAGCCTGGGTGCGCAAAGGGCCCAAATTCCAACGAGTACCTTTTGGTTTACATGGCGGCTCACAATTTAGCCTCGCCCAAAATGCCAGAACAGTAAACACACCCCACAAATGACCCCATTTCGGAAGTAGACACCCCAAGGTATTCACTGAGGGGCATAGTGAGTCCGTCTGAGATTTTTTTTTTTTTGCCAGAAGTTATCAGAAATTGAAACTTTTTTTTTTTTTTTCTCAGAAAGTGTCATTTTCCGCTAACTTGTGAAAAAAATGAAATGATACATGAACTCACCAAGCCCCTCCGCGAATACTTTGGGGTGTCTTCTATCTAAAATGGTGTAATTTGGGGGATATTTATACTATCCTGGCATTCTAGCACCTGAAGAAACATGACAGGTGCTCAGAAAGTCAGAGCTGCTTCAAAATGCCGAAATTCACTTTTTGCACCATAGTTTGTAAACGCTATAACTTTTACCCAAACCAATAAATATACACTTATTGGATTTTTTTTATCAAAGACATGTAGAACAATAAATTTAGAGAAAATTTATATAGAAATGTAGTTTTTTTTGAAAAATTTTACAACAGAAAGTGAAAAATGTCATTTTTTTGCAAAAATGTCGTTAAATTTTTATTAATAGCAAAAAAAGTAAAAATGTCAGCAACAATGAAATACCACCAAATGAAAGCTCTATTAGTGAGAAGAAAAGGAGGTAAAATTCATTTGGGTGGTAAGTTGCATGACGGAGCAATAAACGGTGAAAGTAGTGTAGTGCGGAATTGTAAAAAGTGGCCTGGTCATTAAGTGTGTTTAAGCTAGGGGGGCTGAAGTGGTTAAGAGAGGCGCCACTGCAACCAGTGAACACATCAGCAGGCATCACATGTTGACGGGACCAGCATGACAGTGGTCTAGTGACACAGCTTTTTAATTATTTTTTTACACACATTTAGAAAAAATATAATATAGCAGATAAAAATAGTTTACAAAAAAAATAAATATAATAATAATTAATACTTCAGGAGCTTTACGCTTTATTCTCAACACCTCTGCCTGCCTGTCAGTGACTGAAAACCTTTGTTTGCTCTCAGAAGGAGGGAAGATTGCCCATATTCTTGTGCTGCTCATTGTGCAACTGTGGCCGGACATTGGCATTCAGTCTTGAAGGTTTCCATTCATCGCCAGCAAGCAGAGGTGTGGGAAAGGTAGGAGACCTCCCCTGGCAGCTGAACTAGCCTGTGCTTAACCCCTTATAGGCTGCTTCAGTGCCATTATCCCTCTTTGTAAGGTCATCACATGTCTTTGGAGCAGAAAAGGAGCAGCTAACTGATCTCTGCCCATCACCCACGTGTCAGTAAGGAGCCGCGCACGGACATCGCCGTCCTTTCCGACATTGTGTGCAGTACAGACGGCAAATCTCTCCTTGTCAATCTGCATGCCTTGGGACTGCTGAGCAACCCCTAGGCCGGGGGAGTCCCACTGTTTCATCATCCTGCCAGCAGTAACATGGATTGAGGAACAGGTTGAGAACTGATCGCTATCCCCTATTTGTAGGTGAGGGGGGGGGGGGGCGTTCACAGTA
Source organism: Bufotes viridis (assembly GCA_033119425.1). Classification (NCBI taxonomy): domain Eukaryota; kingdom Metazoa; phylum Chordata; class Amphibia; order Anura; family Bufonidae; genus Bufotes; species Bufotes viridis. Next base: position 33,418,406 of record CM065596.1, read on the forward strand.
GTTATTAACCCCTTTCAGCAGTCCTCAAAGCAGGGGACTGCTCAAAGGGGTTAATAACTACTGCGAAGGGCCTAGCCGTCTGGGCAACCCCACAGATCATCCCACAACCCTCCTAGTACTTGTTCCGCTACTTGCAGGATGTGCGGGAATAAGTTCAGAACTTCAGTCACTTTGGTAGGAAATTCTGTTCCGCGGCTCATGATCCCGCGAGACCCGTGACCTCCCGCGGCGGGTCTCTCGGGATCACGCGCCGCAGAACAGAGTTGCCGACCGAAGTTCTGAACTCATGCCAGCACAGCCTGCAAGTAGCGGAACAAGTACAAGGGGGGTTGGGGATGATCTGTGGGATTGCCCAGACGGCTAGGAATAGCCAAATAAAAAAATACCACCAGCATAAACATTCGGGGCACTGGACAAAACCATCCGGGACTCCAGCCCTGAATGTTTTGACCTAACGACGCCCCTGCAGAGCACCATAAATCAATATAATGTTATGCGAGCCGGTCAGTGCTACGCAGACTAGGACAGGGGATTCCACGGACATACTTCTCATTAAGACCTCAGTAATAAATCTGCATACGGGTGAGTCGTCTAGTCCGTGGACTGTGCGGGAGCTCTGTACCTCCTCCTTTAGGGTCCTTTCACACTGGCGTTTTTGTTTTCCGGCATAGAGTTCCGTCGTCGGGTCTCTATGCCGGAAAAATCCTGATCAGGATAATACCCATGCATTCTGAATGGAGAGAAATCCGTTCAGGATGCATCAGGATGTCTTCAGTTCAGGCCTGGAACGTTTTTTGGACGCAGCAAATACCGCAGCATGCTGCGCTTTTTGTTCCGTCCAAAAATCCTGAACACTTGCCGCAATGCCAGATCCGGAATTAATGCCCATTGAAAGGCATTAATCCGGATCCGGCCTTAAGCTAAACGTCGTTTCGGCGCATCGCTGGATCTGACGTTTAGCTTTTTCTCAATTGTTACCATGGCAGCCAGGACGCTAAAGTCCTGGTTGCCATGGTAAAATGTAGTGGGGAGCGGGGGAGCAGTATACTTACCAGAGTGACGTCAGGGCGCCCTACACGCATGGATCACGTGATCGCATGGATCACATGATCCATGCGCATGGGGCGCTCTGACATCATTCAGGAGCGCCCCGGGAGCCGCACGGACTGTAAGTATACCGCTCCCCAGCTCCTACTATGGCAACCAGGACTTTAATAGCGTCCTGGCTGCCATAGTAACCTGAAAGCATTTCGAAGATTGATCAGGATCCTGATCAGTCTTCTAATGCTTCAGGCGACTTGCGTTCTGCTGGATCCGGCGGGACGGAAGTGCCTGCTGGATCCTCAGAACGCAAGTGTGAAAGGACCCTTAGCCACTTGATCGCGTAGTTGGCGATCTCTCTTCTCTCTGCCATGTGATTGGACCATGTGATGTGACGTCATCACAGGTCCTTTAGACTGCAGCTAATGCTTGAAGAGAGAAGAGAGATCGCCAACTACGCGATCAAGTGGATAAGGTGAGTTAAGTTTTTTTTTTTTTAACCCCTTAATCCACATTCTACAAAGCTTTATTGAGAATGCTATTATTTTCCCTTATAACCATGTTATAAGGGAAAATAATAAAGATCGGGTCCCGTCTCTTAGCAACCATGCGGGAAAATCGCAACGCATCCGCACTGCTTGCGGATGCTTGCGATTTTCACGCAGCCCCATTTACTTCTATGGGGCCTGCGCTGCGTGAAAAACTGAAATATAGAGCATGCTGCGATTTTCACGCAACGCAGAAGTGATGCGTGAAAATCACCGGTCATGTGCACAGCCCCATAGAAATGAATGGGTCCGGATTCAGTGTGGGTGCAATGCGTCCTCCTCACGCATTGCACCCGCACGGAAATCACGCCTGTGTGAAAGGGGCTTTAGGGCTCTTTCACACGAGCAGATGCCGTGCGTGGTATCCGCTGCGTGAAAGAGAGCCAAGCCCCGTACCGGACAGCAGAGACACGGAGCAGTAACATGATTGATAATGCTCTGTTCCTCTCTGTGATCTTTTTACTACAAAATCACAATGAGATAAAGTTGTCACGGTGATTTAGTAGTATAAAAATATAGCTAATGGTTTTTGTCCGCATCCAGTCCGCATTTTATAGTGGATCAGATGCGGACAGCACACCCGTGCGCTACCCGCATCTGTAAGCCCTTTCTGCATCCCCCCAAAAATAGAATAGAATATGTCCTATCCTTGTCCGTTTGGCTGACAAGGATAGGCCATTTCTGAAGGTATAAAAAAAAAATCTGTCTTTTGCAGATCTGTGATTCTCGGACCACAAAGCAGGCTACGGTCGTGTGCATGAGCCCTAAGGCTGGCCATACATAAATTGCTGATGGCCGGGAAAGATATCTACTATATGGAAAAGTCGGGAGGCCCCCCAGGGCTCCAGATGGCGACCAAAATGGTTACTAATGCGACTTAAAATTGCAAAATGCCGACAAGACTTTGTAGCCTTGTTGTCATTTGCACTTAGACCCTCCGCTGTTCTGCCTCTTTAAGAAGAAACGGCTTTCATCCAGCAGACACACGCTGCAGACGTCTGCTGGGTGAAGATCCGCCCCTCACTCTTCCCGGCATAGAGGGTGGGGGTGGCCTGGGTTCCCGCGTCTCGCAACTTTGGAGGTGAAGCTGAGCTGCTGGAGACATTTCAACTAAGGGTCCTTTCACACTTGCGTTCTGAGGATCCGGCAGGCACTTCCGTCCCGCCGGATCCAGCAGAACGCAAGTCGCCTGAAGCATTAGAAGACTGATCAGGATCCTGATCAGTCTTCGAAATGCTTTCAGGTTACTATGGCAGCCAGGACGCTATTAAAGTCCTGGTTGCCATAGTAGGAGCTGGGGAGCGGTATACTTACAGTCCGTGCGGCTCCCGGGGCGCTCCTGAATGACGTCAGAGCGCCCCATGCGCATGGATCATGTGATCCATGCGATCACGTGATCCATGCGTGTAGGGCGCCCTGACGTTACTCTGGTAAGTATACTGCTCCCCCGCTCCCCACTACATTTTACCATGGCAACCAGGACTTTAGCGTCCTGGCTGCCATGGTAACAATTGAGAAAAAGCTAAACGTCAGATCCGGCGATGCGCCGAAACGACGTTTAGCTTAAGGCCGGATCCGGATTAATGCCTTTCAATGGGCATTAATTCCGGATCCGGCCTTGCGGCAAGTGTTCAGGATTTTTGGACGGAACAAAAAGCGCAGCATGCTGCAGTATTTGCTGCGTCCAAAAAACGTTTCGGTCCTGAACTGAAGACATCTTGATGCATCCTGAACGGATTTCTCTCCATTCAGAATGCATGGGGATTATCCTGATCAGGATTTTTCCGGCATAGAGACCCGACGACGGATCTCTATGCCGGAAAACCAAAACGCCAGTGTGAAAGGACCCTAAGGTGAGTTAAGTTTTTTATTTTTAACCCCTTAATTCACATTCTACAAAGCAATCTGTATTGAGAATGCTATTATTTTTCCCTATAACCATGTAATAAGGGAAAATAATAAAATCTCCAGAATACTCAACCTGAAACCGGACTTCAGTGATGAAGTCCGGCTTGGGGTCTGGGTACCAAACATGACAATTTTTCACACGCGCGTGCAAAACGCATTACAAAAGTTTGCACATGCGCGGAAAAAGCGCGCATTTTACCGCAACGCACCCGCATCCCATCCGGGCGTCAAACGTGACGCCCGTGTGAAAGAGGCCTAAGGGTACCCTCAGATGTGGCCGATTTAATTTAAAATCAGTTCCTTTCTTCTGAATTGAGTTGTTTTGACAAGAAGCACATGGATTTCTGCACGCCCCAAATAAATGGAGGGGTTGTCCGAGTTATAAAAAAAAAATATATAGCACTATAAATCTGATGGGCAGCAATATATAACTAAGCTAAGCAAGTTTTAGGCAAAAAAATGTATATTTCCTCATTTCCCTGGTTCTCTTCTGGCCCTTTGTTTACCTGCAATAATAACAATCTCTGCCACAGGACAATGCGGTTCGCGCATGCGCATTGGCCCGTAAATCCATGGTACCCTCCGCGCTTTCACACAGCAATGTTATTTGCGCATGCGCGGTGGGCCGTAAATCCAAGGTTCCCCCCCTCCCTCTGCGCGTTCACAGCCACTACATGTTAAATCATGGTACCCATGTTGCTTCTGCGCAGGCGCCAACACGCCTTCGCGTCGGCCAATGAGGAGCCGAGCTCTCAGCTCACACCTTCGTTTAAACCTGACTTCAGGACTGGAAGTGACGAGGTACCAACTTTTCACGGAACACCAGGCATCATCTTCTTTCTTCTTCTTTGAGGACCTGCAAAAGGACCTTTGATGATGCAATCGCTGACATCAGCGCAGGTCCTGCTGAATGAAGATAGAAGGATTACGTCAAAGGTCCTTTTGCAGGTCCTCAAAGAAGAAGAAAGAAGATGATCAATTGGATGAGGTCAGTTTATTTTCTTTTATTTTTAACCCCTTAAGCCACATTTAAGTAAGCATTCTGTATTAAGAATGCTATTATGTTACTTAAAGGGATTCTGTTACAGCATATATAGATGCGGACATGCACGGCTAGATCGCCGCTAGCATGTCCGCACTATATGTGTGCCATAGCGCTGCGCTTCTTTATTGACTGTAAAAAATGATTTTATGAATATGTAAATTAGGGAGTCAAGGTGCCCAGGGGGGCGGTACGAACCTTTCCTGTGCCCAGCCACGCCCCCTGTATCATTCTCATCCGTGCTGACAGTTAGAGCGCTGTAAGTCTCGCGATGCACGAGATCGCGCATGCGCAGTTCTGACATAGTGTTCTTTCCCTGTGTTGGCATCAGCCTCAGGGAAGGAACTGGGCATGCGCGATCTCGTGCATCGCGAGACTTACAGCGCTCTAACGGTCAGCACGGATGAGAATGATACAACGGAGGCGGTGCTGGGCTCCTTCACAGGGGGCGTGGCTGGGCACAGGAAAGGTTCGTACCGCCCCCCTGGGCACCTTGACTCCCTAATTTACATATTCATAAAATCATTTTTTACAGTCAATAAAGAAGCGCAGCGCTATGGCACACATATAGTGCGGACATGCTAGCGGCGATCTAGCCGTGCATGTCCGCATCTATATATGCTGCAACATGGTGACAGAATCCCTTTAATAACATGTTGTAAGGAAAAATAATAAAATCTGCACAACACCTAACTAGAGATAAGCGAACTTCTATTTTTAGTTCGGCGTCCAAAGTTCGGGTTATCGTAGCATCCCGTTATGGATTCCGCTACCATGGACCATAACGGCATTTGGAATCCATAAGGGGCTGCTTCATTGAACCCGAACCTTGGACAACCCTAAGGACCTGGGGTGACATCACCGTCATGTGATCAGTGCAGGGGGCGTGGCTCTGCACTGGATAAGAGGTGATCCAGTGCTAAGCCACGCCCCCCGCACTGATCACATGACGGTGACGTCACCCCAGGTCTTTAGGGTTGTCCAAGGTTCGGGTTCATTGAAGAATCCCCTTATGGTTTCCAAATGCCGTTATGGTCCATGGTAGCGGAATCCATAACGGGATGCTACGATAACCCGAACCCGAACTTTGGACGCCGAACTAAAAATAGAAGTTCGCTCAACTCTACACCTAACCCAAACTTCTTTGAAGAAGTTCGGGTCTGGGTACCACATTCAGATTTTTTCTCACCTGCGAAAAAAACTTGACAAAGGAACGCCTGAAATTGCGTCCCTACTCGCGAGGGTTTACCGCATCGCATCCAGCCCTCACCAACGAAGGCCGGTCTGAAAGAGGCCTAAGGACTCATACACTAGAACAGTGTGTATTTTGCAGTCCACAAAAATTACGGATGACGTCCGTGTGCATTCCGTATTTTGCGGAACGGAACAGCTGGCCCCTAATAGAACCGTCCTGTCCTTGCCCATTATGTGGACAATATTAGGATATGTTCCATATTTTTTATGGTTCCTCATGCGGTCCTCAAAAAAAACAAAAAAACGGAAGGGAAAGAAAATATGTTCGTGTGCATGAGCCCTAAACCATTTGTGTCCCTCTTTGACTGTACAATAGTTTGGGAAGGATGTCTTAGTGCGGAATTTACGACACTGTCATGTGCATGCGGGAAACAAAAACTGGTGGAAAGAGGGAAAAAATAAAAACTTCAGTGTTTTATGTGGTAAACGGCTTGGTAACCGCCGTCAGCCGCCCGCCATCTCCGCTCGCGCACACCCCCAGGCTGATGAAACCGTTCGTTTTTCCCTCTCCGGCCCGCCTCCCTCACACAGCACATTCCCGCCCCACCCAGAGAGTGGCGTTCGGCAATTTCCGGCCAGTGTCGTCGCTCTGCTCGCCCAGCGCTCGGCTGTTTCCGTCCCATCGGGCGGCGCCATTTTGTTTATGTGTGAAGTCGGCGGTTGAGGTGCAGGTTAGGATCCCATAAGGAGCGGACACCAATCCGGCAATGGACGGGTAGGTTTATTCTGGCTGGAGGCTGGGACTGTGTGCGTGGGGTGAGTGTGCCGCTGCCGTCTGTCGGGGGGATCGCTGTGCCGGGACTGAGGAGCTTTGTTACCTCAGGACCTTGTGCGTACCCCGTTATGGCGGGAAGGATGGGGGTCGCGCGCTGTGGTCTAGAGGTGGCGGGAGGCTTCCCGGTTGGGGTCCGGTCTGTGTGGGGGCAGGGACGGGCCTTCGTGTGAAGGCCGCCGGTGCCCGGAGCTGCCGGGGGAGAGCGTCCCTTGGAGTCTTTGTCACCTGCCATGTGTCATTGGGTGGGCCTTCACCTCCCGCCGTCTATTCCGGCGGCTCTCCTCCTTGTCGCCTCACTGCCAGTGATCGGATGACTGCCGTCTATTGTTCTCTGAGAGCAGCCATTGCAGACCGACTGTAGTCACCGATCATAGGCTTCCCTGATCTGTTAGGACCGTCATATACTGTGCTCATTCCACAGATGAAGAGGAACCAGGGACCTACTCATTATATAACTGGTAATCTGTCTGGGGTGGGGGGGTAGTCCTCATTTTCAGGGGATCTCTGAAGCCCTATCTGAGAGCAGGGTGTGATGGAGGGAGAGGCTGAGAGTCCAGCTATACAGCTCTGTGTGAGTCAGAGCAGAGAGTAAATCCTGATAGGACTCCTAGGAGAGAGAGAGTCCTGATTGCCCCGCCCACACACTGACAGATCTGATTGATCCGCCAACACACAATGACAGTGGCAGGCCTGATTGATCTGCCAACACACTGACAGATCTGATTGATCTGCCAACTCACAGTGACAGTGGCAGGCCTGATTGATTGCTCCGCCCACACACTGACAGTGGCAGATTTGATTGCTCCGCCCACACGCTGACAGATCTGATTGATCCGCCAACACACAATGACAGTGGCTGGCCTGATTGCTCCGCCAACACACTGACAGATCTGATTGCTCCGCCCACACACTGGCAGGCCTGATTGCTCCGCCAACACACTGACAGATCTGATTGCTCCGCCCACACACTGGCAGGCCTGATTGCTCCACCAACACACTGACAGATCTGATTGCTCCGCCCACACACTGGCAGGACTGATTGCTCTGCCCACACACTGGCAGGCCTGATTGCTCCACCCACTGACAGTGATTGACAGTCATCTTTATTCACACTAAGGACCCATGCACACGACCCTGTCCATGTTGTGTCCTGTCTTTGGCCACAATATGTGGAATATGTGGAGACCCCCAGCGGTTATGGGGGTCCACAATCAGAGTGCAGTGGTGCTATGTCCACCTCTCCATTCACTTCTTTGGGGCGCCTGTGTACAGTCCTCCTGGAAGTCCCATAGAAGTGACTGGAGCGGTGGGCGTAATATCTCTGCGTTCCCATGGGGCTTCCCCTGTTCTCGTGATTGCTGGCGGACCAAGCAGTCGGACCATCAGCAATGAAAAACGTGCTCATTAGGCTACGTTCACATGAACAGGAAAAATCGTCTTCAAACTGTCCTTTTCAGCACCAATAAAAGTCTATGGGGCTGTTCACAGTTCACATGGACTTTTTTTAATGGGCAGTGAATACATGTCCTATTTGTGGCTGTGTTAACGGCCAGACGGACCCCATTGAAATCAGCGGGCCTGTTTTTAGCGTTTATTTAGACAGGAGGGCATCCATCTAACAGTGTAAAAAGTGGCTCAAATAAAATAAAAAATAACCCTTTTCACTTGAAGTCGGGGAACACTGTCTCTACCAGAGGGAGCAGGACTAACGCTCCCAGCGCCGTGACGTCACATGTTCTGGAGCATCTATTCTATCCCGCTCTTGTGCCATTCGTCTATTATTCCTACTAGAGGTTTCTTAGTGAATTGCTAGCAGCCTGCAATAAATGTCAGTATGGGTGGGGGTGTGTCTCTGCACAGTCTGGCACTGATTGGATGTTGTCCGTCTGTGCGGGGACACACCCCCTACTATCGAGATGCACGGCGAGAGGCCGTCGGACTAAAAGTACTGCAGGTCTGACTTTTTTGTCCAGTGGCCTCTCGCCGTGCTGCGCCATAGCTCCCCCCCCGCCATTATAGTCGATAGGGACAGAGCGGCAGTCTGTCAGATCCATCCTGCCGCTAGTGTGAAAGTAGCCTAAACCCTTCATCAGCTCTGGGGCTGTATTATTGGTATAATAGTAATAATCTTTATACACCGCCAGTATATGCCGTGTATAGTGGGAAATGTGGTAATGTCCTTGGGCAGCTGAGTCTTCTCTATGGGTCTCCCCCGACCTGACATTTATTGGGGAGCAGCATTGCTCTCCCTGCCCTGTAAGACTAAGGCCCCTTGCAGACGAGCGTTCCTCACGCAGCGAGTCCGCAACGGAGCTCCCGGCCTGACCTCCCAGCACTGCCAGGGATCACATAGCATTATATTGATTTATGATGCTATGTAACCCTTACAGTTCTGGAATGTATTGGATAACACTGGCAGCATTATGCCAGTGTTATCCAATACATTCCTGAACTGTAAGGCCCCTTTCACACGGGCGAGTTTTCCGCGCGGGTGCAATGCGTGAGGAGGACGCATTGCACCCGCACTGAATCCGGACCCATTCATTTCTATGGGGCTGTGCACATGAGCGGTGATTTTCACGCATCACTTCTGCGTTACGTGAAAATCGCAGCATGCTCTATATTGTGCGTTTTTCAGGCAAGGCAGGCCCCATAGAAGTGAATGGGGCTGCGGGAAAATCGCAAGCATCCGCAAGCAAGTGCGGATGCGTTGCGATTTTCCCGCATGGTTGCTTAGCAACGGGACCCAATCTCTATTATTTTCCTTATAACATGGTTATAAGGGAAATAATAGCATTCTTAATAAAGAATGCATAGTAAAATGAAGTGGAAGGGTTAAAAATAATAAAGTTAACTTACCTTTGCCACTTGATCGCGTAGTCGCGATCTCTCCTCTCTTTCCCAGCATCAGCTAAGATCTAAAGGACCTGTGATGACGTCACATCACATGGTCCAATCACATGGTCCATCTTACCATGGTGATGGACCATGTGATTGGACCATGTGATGTGACGTCATCACAGGTCATTTAGTTCATAGCTGATGCTGGGAAAGAGAGGAGAGATCGCGACTACGTGATCAAGTGGCAAAGGTAAGTTAACTTTATTATTTTTAACCCCTTCCACTTCATTTTACTATGCATTCTTTATTAAGAATGCTATTATTTCCCCTTATAACCATGTTATAAGGGAAAATAATCAATTCTCCAGAAGACCCGAAACCGGACTTCAGTGACAGATCTGATTGCTCCGCCCACACACTGTGACCGATCTGATTGCTCCGCCCACACACTGTGACCGATCTGATTGCTCCGCCCACACACTGTGACCGATCTGATTGCTCCGCCCACACACTGTGACCGATCTGATTGCTCCGCCCACACACTGTGACCGATCTGATTGCTCCGCCCACACACTGTGACCGATCTGATTGCTCCGCCCACACACTGTGACCGATCTGATTGCTCCGCCCACACACTGTGACCGATCTGATTGCTCCGCCCACACACTGTGACCGATCTGATTGCTCCGCCCACACACTGTGACGGACAGATAGATATGCTTACTCCACATACACAGTGACCAGTCTGATTGCTCTGCTCCTACTTGGATTTGCATCCATTCCGCAATTTTGCGCAACTTCTGCTGACCCATTCATTTCAATGGGGCCGCTAAAGATGTAGACAGCATGCCATGTGCTTTCCACATCCGTTGTTCCGTTACGCTGCCCCCCAAAAGATATAGAGCATGTCCATGGACAAGAATATGTATTCTCTATATAGCGCCGACCATGTGCGCTCTGCAAAATTCGGAACGCACACAGCCGGGATCTGTGTTTTGCCGATCCGCAATTTGCATTGTAAGGCCTTATTCAGACGTTAGTGAATTATGTCCGTGTGCTGTCCGTGTTCTCCATGGACATCCCACTTAGCCATTGATCTTAATGTGTGTATTCACACATCTGTGATTTCCCATAGTCTGGTCGGTCCGGGCTCACACCCCAGAAGCACGTCCTATTTGTGTCCATGTTTATGGATTCATCACGCCCTTTATAGTCTATGGGTCCATGAAAAAACACAGGCACAAGACAAATGGCGTCCATGTTTCACGGATTGTTGTTAGGAGACGCTCTTGAAATTAATTTTCAGCCTAGCAGTGTCCGTGGAATATGGATGACAGACAGACCAAACACAGATCCTTCACGGACATCTTCACGGATGAACCACTGACCATCCTGTCACGGATTTCATCACGGATATGTGAACGAGGCCTTAGTGAATAGAGGCCACTGGTGGACGGGATCCTCCTTCCGTGGTCATGTTCCCTGGGCGGCGCCTGCAGCAGACCTGCGTGTAATTATGAATCGTTCGTACATCGGAATAATGCGTATTACTGGCTGCATGCGTGTGATGTTCCCAGCACATGTGCAGCTAGTAATATGAGGGGGCATTCACACAACCATATGTATTTTGTGGTTCACAAAACGCATCCTTTTCTTTTGCAGACCCGTTGTCACAATTCCTATTCTAGTACGCAAAACAGACAAGAATAGGACATGCTCTATCTTTTTTGAGGGGCTCAGAACGGACATACGGATGCGGCAGTACACCGTGTGCTGTCGGCCTTTCTTGCGACCCCATTGAAATGATTTGGTCCGCATCCGCTCTGCAGCAAAAATATGATCGTGTGAATGGGGCCTAAACTGGCCTACCCCTTCATTATGTTGGATCGTTTCTGTCTGCGGCACAGTACATAGGCCGCATGCGATGCACACCCATGCCTATGGCTTTAGAGTACGGAGCTCCTGTTTACTGCCCTGCTGTGTGTGCGAGGCCTGTGGCTGGTGTCATACACGTTTAGGCCTCAGGCACACAACTGTGTGTATTCTGCTGTCTGCAAATTGCGCATCTGCAAAAACAGGATTTGGTCTGTGTTGCATATGCGCTTATTGCAGACCCGTTTATTGTAATGTGTCCATTGTCCACATTTTACCACCCAGTATAGGACATTTCGTGGAAAGCACAGAGATCTATGTGCTTTCCACATCCGTATGTTAGTTGCATAAAAATATAGAGTATGTCCACGGACCCATTGAAGTTAGTGGGTGTGCAAAAAATAAAATGCGGAAGGCACTCTGACTGCATCCTTATTTGCTGACCCGCTATTTGCTGACCTCATAACTGGATACGGTCGCGTGTATGATATGTACACGTTTTCCTGTCCTTATGAAGGCTACATTTTCCGGTAACACCGGGTTGTATGGCGATCTCTGTTCAGTACGCTTGTGGTCACATTACCCTCTGTATTAGGCCTCATGCAATTGCGGATCGTAGAAACGTCAGCGGCCGTGTGCCTGAGCCCTTACCACGGCTTTCCCTGACGAGATCTGACCCACTTCTGGCTCCACATCTACAGCTTACAAGGAGCGGTGAGGGGGCAGTTTTGTACATTTTTACTTCGTTTGTCAAAATCCCACATTCATTACCCTCATGGTCGATGGTGTATATGACGCTATTGGATAAAAAAGGTATTATTACATTTTAGTATCTAGTGTGGAATCTAATATACCATACAAATACTGTATGCGACCAGCCACAGCTTCTGCAGGAGAATGGGGCCGGAGCTGACTTCCGCCAGCATGGTGGACTTGCGGTAGGACGGATCCGGCAGGCTGTCCCCCTACCGGAAAAGGCTACCACCAGTGTGAAAGTAGTCTCAGTGTCTATGGACTTGCCCCTTATTAGTGTGATATACTGCCACCAGCAAGCTATGAAACCGGTCTGATATATATTCCTACATGAGGTGGAGTTTGCTTTGAGCAGGAGGATGTGGCTGGTTTCTCATTCTAAGGGGTTGAAGCTTTGGATCAGGAGCGAGGGGGGTTGGTGGGGTAAGTACTGTATCACTGCTATTATCTTTACATCGTCTGAGCCGTCTGTTTAAAAAAATAAATAATTCCAGAGGGTCCCTTTTATTGGTTAGTGCTCTGCTGATGAAGGGCCCTTTTACACGGGCTGTGGTTTGGGTAATTATTGGGAATGAGTGTTCTGTCGATGTAATCGGCCTATTCAAGAGCGAAAAAGAACATCTTTCCTGCAGCACATCGCCCTGTGTAAACCCAAATGTGCTGCAGATGAAACGAAGTGTATAGGGATGAATGATCATATTAACTATTGTTCATCCCCATACAGTACCAATGATTGCCATTGAAATGTAGCCAAAGAGCGCCCAATCGCTGCCCTCTCAGTGGACACGTGCAGGACAGATACTTTATACACAGCTTCAATGAGTTGTCCGAGATAACAAGGAGAGCTCCTGTAACGCGTGTCCCCGTTGCTGGTTGTCATAAATATAATTATTGGACCTCATTTGGCAAGACTCTTAGCGACGCCTGCTACGTTCTCGATCCAACGGCTTGTCCTTCTAACGCCTGACGCAACAACTGTATTTTGCTTCTTTGTCCTATCTTTGTGTTTTTTCCGATCACACACAGACCCATTAATTTCTATGGGTCAGCAAAAAAAAAATGGCAGTGAGAAAAATTCTGAATGCAGACGGAAGGTGTCTGTAACTTGCGGTTCTGTGGTTCGCACACCGCAGTACAGACGCGGTTGTGTGCGTGAGGCCTAACGCTGGTCATACATTTGAGATAACAATCGGCCGCGTTGTGGCCAATTAGTTGTCCATGGCATCCTTTGTGCGCCAACTAAACTGGCTTAGCAGGGAGTAAAAAACGGACTCCCTGGTGTCTGAGCACAGCGGCCGGTGACCAGCCGATCAGGCCATCAACTTGCAGATTTGGCTGATGAACAGCTGAAGTTTTCCAGCATAGCGGATTACATTTTCGATAGATGAGTGGGGCTAGTTTTTCTTCCATTCCTCCCGACTTCAGTCTGGTGTATGGCCAGCTTAAAGGGGTTGTCCACTTTTTTCTATTGATGACCTATCCTCACAATCAGATGGCTGGGGCCCGACTCCCGGCGTCTCTGCTGATCACCTGTTTGAAAAGTACACAACACTCGTACGAGCGCTTCCTTCTCCTCGCTATTTACCTGCTCGCCATTGCAACTACAGCAGTGAGTAGGGGTACTTACAACCATGGCGTCCCCGTTCACTTCGGTTGGAAAATTGGAAGGCTCTGCTCTGTTCGAATGAATAGAAAGGAGCTGTCCCATTGACGTGAATGAAGACAATTGATGAACAGAGAAGAGGACAGGTCATCAACTGAAAAAAGCGGACGGCCCCTCTAAGTGTTGTTGTTTCGGTGTTGAGGACTGTATGTCCCTTAGGCTACTTTCACACTCGCGTTTTGTGCGGATCCGTCATGGATCTGCAAAAACGCTTCCGTTCAGATAACACAACCGCATGCATCCGTTCTGAACTGATCCGTTTGTATTATCTTTAACATAGCCAAGACGGATCCATCCTAAACACCATTGAAAGTCAGTGGGGGACGGATCCGTTTTCTATTGTGTCAGAGCTCAGTTTCGTCAGACGGACACCAAAACGCTGCAGGCAGCCCCCAGAGCTGAACGGAGGCAGACTGATGCCTTCTGAGCGGATCCTTTTCCATTCAGAACGCATTAGAATATAAACTGACCCGTTTAGGACCGATTCTGAGAGCCCTGAAATGATCTCACAAACGGAAAGACAGAACGCCAGTGTGAAAGTAGCCTTTGTGTAAAAAACAAAAAAACCTTCCTCTGTTTGCTGCAGATATCTTATCAATCAGCATATGTGTTTGCCCCTTTAATATCAGCCCGCCAGAGAGATCAGAGGCGAGCAGTGTATGTGCCCTGCCCCCCCAATTGTTATGCATCCCCCTTGTATCTTCTGTTTCATCATTGTCTGGACCTTTCCCTCCACCTATTGTTTCCCAGCGGCTGGTGGAAAATGAAAGGCAGCAGCTTTATCTCTGCACATTGGATATGATATCTCCTTTTAACACAGTATTTGTATAATCTTGTGGTTTACTTTGCCGCACAGTAAAAAAGACATAGAAAAAGGGAGGCTTTTGTTGTGAGGACAGTCTGGCAATAGGAAGTTCCAGCCATATGGAATTGGCCCTTTGTATCCTGGCATTGATCCAGAGAAAGCAGTCAGCACATTACGTGGCTGGGTCTGATGATGGAAGGGAGGAGGGGGTCTCTGCTTATTGTGACCAGTGCATCCGCCTTCATAAATGCAGCATAATGGAGATAATTGAGCCTTGTGGTGAAAAGGCAGACAAAACAATGGCCTGGATGAGATTAGGCCCTGTGAACGCCCTGTAATAATGGATATATGTTTCATGGAGTGAAAAAAATCCAGTGCTTGCAACTGCGTCTGATGCGTTAACTGTTCACATGGATATAATGATTATTTTTTCATTTTTATATATAACTTCATTATTTTGTGGTATTTATAGACTTGCAATAATTCAATGGATCTGTACTTAAAAAGGAGCCAGACCAAGGATTTCAGTCTTGCATATTCTCTACGGAGACATGGTAAAGCGGTTCTCTAGCTTTTTCTTACTGATGATCTATCTTCTGGGTAGATTGTCGGCATCTGTTGGGCCAGGGTCCGACACCTGGGACCCTCCTCGATCAGCTGTTTGAGAAGGCAGTGGCGAAGGCCCAGTGACGTCACGACTACTACCACTGGTCTGGGGACGGCTAACCCTAACCCCTTTCACTTCAATGGGCCTTGGCCGCGCCCAGGCCAGTGATACTAGTCGTGACGTCACTGGGCCTGAGAGAAACAGCGAGAGGGCTACCCGCTACTGCCAGCACCACTGCCTTCTCAAACAGCTAATTATCAGGGGTCCCGGGTGTCGGACCCCCGCCCATCAGATGCTGATGATCTATCTATCCTTTAAAGGGGTTGGCCACTCTTTATTTTCACAAAAGTGTTAGAAACAAGTGAAGCCACTTAGTAATACGTCTTCGGACGACCTGTGGCAGCGTCCTGATCTGTGTACCGCCACCTGCTTGTAAAGAAAATGGGCGGTATTACACATAAGTTTGTCATATGGGCCGTATTTCCCAGTCCGCACACGTCCGTGTGAAACTAGCCTTAGGCCTCTTCTGACTGGACCCTACAGGGAAATTTCTTGGTGGGCTAATGCCCAGGAGGCCACCCAAGCCCTCCTTATAGCCCCCAGCCAGGTATGTAAAGATCTGATGCTCTCAGCATTAATTAATGTAGGCACTTATGCTCCTGGCCAGTGGTCGCAGACGCCCTCCTGAACTCAACTGCATCACCGTCCTGAGGAAGCTCATACAGTCTCATTCTGTGGCGCAGGCGGCAGTATTTTGTGCTGCATTGTGGTATGTGGCCCAACTGGGGCAGTATTTTGTGCTGCACTGTGGTATGTGGTCCTACTGGGGCAGTGTTTTGTGCTGCACTGTGGTATGTGGTCTTACTGGGGCAGTATTATGTGCTGCACTGTGGTATGTGGTCCTACTGGGGCAGTATTATGTGCTGCACTGTGGTATGTGGTCCCACTGGGGCAGTATTATGTGCTGCACTGTGGTATGTGTTCCTCCTGGGGCAGTATTATGTGCTGCATTACAGTATTGTCCCTGCCTACTTGAGTTGCCCCGCCTCCTGTCAGCACCCACCGACATCATGGGGCCACTTTTATTTTTTTTTTATCCAGGACTTTAATTTTCCAGTCCGCCCCTGGGCCTCTTTCACACAAGGGTTTTGAAATCCGCCCATATTCCGGATGATATACCGTCCATATTGTCATCAGTACTACTTCAGGAATTTGCATGCGTATTTTTTCCTTCCTTATATTTTTTGAATGCACTCCTATAGACTATAATGGGGTTATTTAAAAGCAAATACACGCAAAACTAGAACATGCTGCGGATTTCGGCGAAAGACGGAAAATATACCTCTGTGCGAATAGCCCTATTCATTAACATTCCGGTACACAAAATCCGCCCCATATACGGATTGCAAATACGGTCATGTGAATGAGGCCTTAGGCTGATACAACAATCCCACATGGAGTCCCCTTTCTAGGAGCTGGAGGGGCGTCAAATACCCATGCAAGAAGAAGCCCTTTCCCACAAAGAGGTTGTCCATATTAAATGCCTGCACCCCTCATATAGATGGTTCTTACCCCGCTCCCCGTCACCCGCACAGCTCCCCCCGCACGACCGCCGCTGCATTTGCATTGCAAGTAACACTAGGGGCCCCTAGTCCCCTTTAAGGCACTGTTCATATCTATGGCTTTTTAAAATATTCTTAAAATATGAATATTTTAAATGTTCGGGATATTGAGCGCCTAGATTTCCATAGACCTAGATGCACCCAGAAGACCCTGTTGGCTTTTTCTGGGGTGGTATGTAAAGAAAGCTGAACATAGTCACACACTGGGGCCGGTTACGGGCTGGTGTAGAGTACACGTTCTTACATAGGCCCCTCACCCAACGGCAAGTCCTTCCTACTTCTTGTGAAGCTGCTCTGAACGACAGAAAAACATTTAAAAGATGCAGAAAATGGTGACCTTTCTACGCCATAAACCTGGTCTAAGGCCTCTGTGCTCTTTGTGCCACCGCAGTGATTATTTCCATAAATGCCTATTGTTTGGCTTTCCTATTATAATGACAGACGTATTAATTATTAAAGCGGTTATCGGGGCTGTCATCTCAAATAATTAAAGACGAGGTGTGCTGGAATTTCCTAATGTGATTCATTAAATAGCTGTAGGTGCAGTAAATCTGTAGCCGTGTGTAAGATTTGCTGAAAACCTGTTGCTTTTTGTCCAGTTTTAGGAATCTGAGTATATGATATAATTCTAGGGGGATGTCCAACCTCCGAGCTAAAATAAATTGAGAGCTGGAATGCGTTAAACATAAAAAAGGAAACCCACTCACCTGTTCGCTGGCGCTGAGGGTCGTGCCTCTGGTCCCCTGTCCAGTCACTGGCCTCAGCTGTTCACGTGCCATTTAGGGCTCATGCACAAGACCGTATGTATTGTGCGGGTCCACAAAACACGGATCTGCAAAATAAACGGATGACATCCGAGTGACATCCATGTTGGGTCAATTTTTCTGCGGATCCATTGTAACATTGCCTATCTTTGTCCACAAAATGGACAAGAATAGGACATGTTCTGTTTTTTTTTTTTTTTTTTTTGTGGAATGGACTTGCGGACACACGGATACGGAATGCAGTCATTTCCGTTTTTTGGGGTCCCCATTAAAATGAATGGTTCCACATATGGGCCGCAAAAAAATACGTTTGTGTGCATGAACCCTTAGGGACACTTCACTGCTGAGGCCAGTGAATGGCAGCAATGGTTCATGTGATGACAGACTAGACTCGCTTCCACTTCACGTTTTTTATCAAAACAACTCTTTCTGTCCCAAGTAAGTGACCCAGTATTTCTATCAAGACCTCTGTGAGGCTAAGTTCACACTTCAGTTATTTGGTCAGTTATTTCCATCAGTTATTGTGAAGCAAAGCCAGTAGTGAGCCCAAAAACTTTTACCGAACTGGGGTTTGGTTCCGCACTTGGAACGGAAACAGAGTTCAGTAAAAGGTTTTTAACAGGAGAAATTAATTTCTGAAGTTATTACCCGAAGTCTCAGGAGACTTCATGAAGTACTAACTTCGGCTCATCGGAGCCAATACATTCTAATACTGTACGGAGCGGTCCGCAAAACACGGGTGCCATCTGCGTGCGTTCTGCAATTAGGACATGCTCTATATTTTTGTAGGGCCGCTGAACGCAACAACGGATGCAGACGGCACACAATGTATGAATTGCGGAACGGATGCGGACTCATTCATACGGCCGTGTGAATGAGCCCTTATAACCCCTTCAAAGAAAAAAAAGCCATTTTGGACCAAGTGCCGGAGCCCCATTTTTCAAATTTGACATGTGTCACTGTATCTGGAATAACTCTGGAACGCTTTTACTGATCCAAGCCATTCTAAGATTCTTTTATTGTGACACATTTTGCTTCATGTTAGTGGTAAATTTGAGTTGATATTCGGCCGTTGCAGCAGAGTGTCGGCTGTATGTTACAGCTGACACTCGCTGCTGATGGCGGTGGCTCTGTTTCTGAGCTGCTGCCATCACAGCTGCCCGGGGCAGAGATGGGCTGTAGGGGGCTCCTGCAGGACATTGGGGGCACTGAGGGTATCAAGGGCACAAGAGGGGCAATGCCTGATTTCAGGCTCCGATCTCCAGAATGATGAGGTCAGAGCCTGAGACCGGTATTTTTACACTGCCGCGCTCTGATTGTTTAGTGTGTGCAGTCAGAGCGATTGGCAGCTCGGGGCCACTCTAATGGGTCCTTTGCCGGCTTCTCCGGTGTCTCTGCTCTTGGGGCGACTCCGGGGCTCTGACACTGTACGCCTGATTGCCTTAAATTACATGCAGTCGGGACATACAGTTATGTCCGAATACGTTAAGGGGTTAAGCAGTAATCATTAGACTTTACTGGGAAGAAAGAGACCGGCAGCAAGAAGGTGGTTTTTCAGTTGGAGTTGGACTTTAATAACCTTTTATACTCCGTTGAAACTGGTGGTAATCATGTTTGGTATAGTCCAGTTGTATCTGTTGTGGATACTTGTTAAAGATGTATTGTAACATCTGCCGAGACATCTGTGCACTCAATTATAGAACCCAGCAATTCTCCTCTCATGTTTTTATGTCGCTTAAAATACGCCTTAGTTTCCTATTTGTCTTAAAGGGGAACAATCTAGTTTCTCTATCACTGCCAAGATTTCCACCAAAATGTTTTCTCATTTCTTTTCTTTTTTGTAGAAGCTGAATATTATTTGCTATTTTTGCACTGCTCAGCTGAGCAGATGATTGTCAGGAAGACAGTCGCCTGCTCGTCAGTGATCTCCTCCACAGTATGGGGAGGAATAGGGCTGGGCGATATGGCCTAAAATCCATATTGCGATATATTTTGAATCATGTGCGATATATTATTTTTTAAATAATAATATTTTTAGTGTGATACAGCCAATCATCAGCCCCGCCCGGCCCCATGCCATTGCCAATTTGCCATCATCATACATCTCCCCCAGCCAGCGCCATTCAGCCCCCATGCCATTTTCCATCAGTCTGCGTCACAGCCCTATGGCATTTGCCAATAGCCATCATCGGACATGAGTGCCAACGATCAGCCCCATGACATTTGCCATCATCTATCAGACTGTCTGATGATGGCAAATGCCATGGGGCTAAAATATCTGATGGCACTGGCTCACTGGGGGACACATGGAGTCTGATGATGGCAAATGCCATGGGGCTGATCTGATGGCACTGGCTCACTGCTGGGGGACACATGTCTGATTCAAACATGTGTCCCCCAGCAGTGAGCCAGTACCATCAGATCAGCCCCATGGCATTTGCCATTATCAGACTCCATGTGTCCCCTCCCCCCTGCTATTCAGACAGAGCAGGAGTCTGCAGTGCCATCAGAAGATGATCAGCGGCCCCAGGCCCATTTCCTTTCCTTATCCCCTCCCCCCAACCTCGACGATCCACCTCCAAGAGTCCCTGTCCCCCACAAGAGTCACTGTTGGCCTTACCACTGTGACCTTTCCTGCAGTGTGCTCGGCAGCGGCTGGCTAATGGAGTCCGCAGGTATGGCGTCTTCTTCCAGCACTGGGCGGGATCCGACGTCACATACAGCGTCAGCAGAGCGGGCTGACGCTGTGTGCACGCCAGGCCCTGGCCAGTACAGCGCGGTGCGGAGTCGGGAGGCCAAGGAGCGGTAAGCCAGAATCTTCTGCGGCGCGCAATCATTTACTACAGCTCCACATGGTCAATCATATTGCGGTGAAGCGATATGTGTGATATACACAAAATCCATATCATGGCCCAAATTTATATCGCATATATTAGCCCACCCCTAGAATGAACACTTCATTGTTAGCCAGAGGCTGTTTGGCCGGCATGATCTGCTGCCGACAAACGATGCTTTGGGTGACCTCATGAAAGATCCAGTCACCCGATGAACGAGCGTTTTGTCTGTGCATCGTGTAACTGGCCGCAGCTTTACACCGCCATGTAATCACTGACGAGCGTTCCTAGCAGTGTAAGGCTCTTTCACACTAGCTATATGGATTTTGTCAGGATCTCTTCAGGAAAAAATTGATGGTCTTGCACGCAAGTTGAGTCAGTTTTGTCTGAGATTGCGTGTACTGTGTGCATTTTTTGCATCCGTGAAGAATAGCACTTTACATCTCCCAGCAACCATAATTGAATAACGCATTGCATCCGGTTGCCTTCGTTTTTCACACAAGCCCCATTTACTTCTATGGAGCCAGGGCTGCGTGAAAGACGCACAGTATAGAAGATGCTGCGATTTTTACTGAACACGAAGAAGATGCGTGAAAGTCTACGCTCCTGTGCACAGACCCATTGAAATGAATGGGTCTGGATTTAGTCGGGATGCTATGCGTTTGCTACATGTGGAAAAGGCCTTAAAGGGAATCTGTCACCTCTGATTATACAATTTCAGCTTTTAAACCAGTCATGCAGAACACAGTACCTTGAATCGGCTTGTCTTTTCTATTATGCCATTCGTGCAGTAGTTTTGCTAAAAAACGCTTTTTATCTTTATGCAAATGAAGCCTGAAGGTGCCCACAGTGACCAAAGCCGCCTCCAACAAGCAGACCTAACCGCCCACAGCGTCTCCTCCCCCTCCCTGACGGCCGAGCGAACTCTCGCGCAGGCGCAGTACCCACTGAGGGCTGCGCCAGCGCGATGTAGTGGAGACTGAGGGCAGGAGCTTCATCATTGTCACTGGGCATGCGCTTCCTCCCAGGATGACTGAGGGGAGAGCGAGCATCTGACGTCACTGGCTCGGCGCATGCCCAGTGACAATGATGAAGCTCCTGCCCTACGAGGGGTACAGCATCATTGTAATCTATGATGCTGTGTGCACGATCAATGCCGCTCTGGGACATACGGCCGCATGTCTCGGAGGGGATACGGTTGTGTGCCAGAGGCCTTACACTGACAGTTCACCTATGAAACTCATTCTGGGGGCTTGGCCTCATAGGTCTCCAGAGCTGACAGGCTTGCCTCGGGTTACCTTGGCGGCCAACGGCACCCCTCACGCGCATTGCAGGGGACCAAAAGGTTGAGAAAGTGAGCCCCTCCCTCTGTAAACCCCTTAGATGATGCAGTCAGTATTGATGCTGCAGGGGCCGGCTGTTAGTTGCCATAGATTGAGCAAGCCCGGCTCCAGAACTCCCTGTCGGCCGCGTCGTACATGTACAGTGAAGGTCCGGAAGGGGTTAACTGATGTCTGACCCTGAGATTTGCTGCACAGGTTTATGTGGCTCACAGAATTTGTTCCTGGCTAACACTTGCCTTCTTCACCAGTTTTGGTGCCAGAATATAAAAACTCTGCTCCTGCACTGGATGCAGAAAGGTGTGTGTGGGGAGGGGGTTTATTTATTTAGTGATTTTTGACATGTGTTAAAAAGTAACCTGTTTTGGTGGACACAATGTTTGCACAGAAACGTGTGACCTTTTGTGCTTTTTACGTTGCGTTCTCCATAAAGCAGGCGGTGCCTGGTGAGAGGGCATGTGGCCTCCAGTGACTGGCATAAGTTATAGCTGATGTCTATGCCTACTCAATAACTGAGGAGCCGACTACACCGCCAGTCTTAATGCGTTCCCTCCATGTTGCTCAGTGATTTTCGGAATGTCCTGGACTTGCTGCCAGCGCAGGGCTCAGATTTGCACGTACGGCCTGGAATGTGCATTTTCCATCAGGTCATTTTACCAAACAGATTTGTTTTGTGATCCCGGCTTATATTAATCAGGGAGTTTATTGCCTTCCTCTCCTGCTGGTTTCTGTTTTACTTCTTGGCGCCTGTACAGGTTTGTATCACTTTGATCCCATTCATTATCTGCTTGGTCTGCTTTAAACCTTGCTCAGCTCTCAGAGTGGAGGTTTATTGTTTTAGGCACAGACTTCATTTTTCTCCTTTCAGATTGTGGTGTGCAGTAATGTTCATATTGCTGAGCAAAGTCATTAATCTTTTTTATCTTTTTTTTGTTACAGCATTGTTACTGATGTTGCAGTGGGCGTTAAGGTAAACATTTTCTTTTGTGTGATATATGTTGGCACTTGCAAATGTAATGTCTACCCCATTTTGAGGCCTAGTCACCTCCTATATGCCATATGTGTGGCAGTTTTTTTTTTTTTTTTTTTACATATAGTAAGGACCCATTCACACGACCGTGGGACGACTATGAACGTGTTGCGGACTGCAAACCGTGGGTCTGCAAATCACAGGCACTAGCCGTGTGCACTCCGCATCATGGTGCGGCCCCATTGACTTCAATGGCTCTTCAATCCGCAAGATGCTGCGAAAGATGGGACATGTTCTATCTTTTGCTGCGCTGAGGTACAGACCTGGATGCTCACGGATGGGCTTCCTTGAGTTTCCGGGGGTTCCGGATCAGTGCCTCCAGCGGTCTGAGTAGTGTGAATGGGGTCTATACCTGTCCTAGGAATCTCCCTTTCAGATTGACAGAAAAAATGTATGAATTGTGTGTATATATAAATGTAGTGTTAGTGGAGCCTTATGGTAGCTAAGACATCTCCATCCAGCACCTTTGGTGCGTCTCATGTATGTTGAAAGAGAACCTGTCACATTTCACATGGTGTCTGAGCTGCAGGCAGCAGATTATAGAGCAGGAGTGGAGCAGAATGATGTATAGTTTTGTGGGAAAAGATTCAGTAGAACTTGCATTTTATTCATTTTTATTACTGCTCATTCTGGGCTTTGAAGTCCAGGAGGCGGTCCTATCAGTGATTGACATCTCTCTCTGTATACACAGTCATAGAGGGCAGGCTGTCAATCACTGATAGGACCGCCTCCTGGACTTCAAAGCCCAGAATGAGCAGGAATTTAAATGAATGAAATGACAAGTTATAGAGAATCTTTACCCACCAAACCATATATCAGTCTGGTCAGCTCCTGCTCTATAACCTGCGGCCTGCAAATTACTTCACATTTTCATGGTGACAGGTTCCCTTTAAAAGTGAACAGCGCCTAGACAGCAGCCAGTATGGTGTAAAACAGAGGTGCATGTAGAGGACCAAAAATCCAAGTTGCCAACAGGCCCAGCAGACCGCTGTGAAGGACTTTGTACAGTGTCCTAAGACCTTCATTAACAGAAGGCACAAGGTCGTATAAGGCTACATTCAATTGCGGACCCGGGCGGGACATCGTCTGTCCCTATTGAAATTAATGGGTCTGCAATTCCGTTCCGCAAAATGCGGAACAGAATTGCCGGACATGTGAATGGGGCCTAAAGATGTTAATTTCCCAAGTGCAGCAGAAATGCCCATATTACCGCAACATCTGCAATCCAAGTGATGCCTAGAACCAGTGCTGGGGAAGTCTCCCTATTAGAGTACTGGTCTAATGAAAGAGTCACAGTCCAATGTCTGTGTTTCACTCCTTACCCCATTTTGAACTATCCCCCGGCACATACTGCTGTTTGTGTGAGTTACTGCAGCTTCAGATTCTGGTTACACACATTCGGGAACCGGCCTTCTCACCTTTACCATTTTTTCTTTTTTTCCTTTAGAGAGGTTCTGACGAGCTGCTTTCAGGAAGTGTTCTTAATGGTCCCAGTTCTAACATGACCAGCCTAGTTGTGACAGGTGAGTTAACGGTTATAGTGTGATCACTATACAGTGATGGAGTAGCATGGCATCATAAAGCAAGTTATCCATTCTTCGTAATAACTTCTTGTTACGCAAATAGGCATCTAACTTACTTTCTCACACAGAATCACAACATCCTATTCCAACCTTAAAGTTTAAAGTGGTGTTTTTTTTAGTGTCATATAAGCCTTTCAGAGAGACTGCCCAATACAAAAAACTAAGTGCTCCCGAAACTTCCCCTGCAGCTCCCATGAGAGGACTAATGCCTGTATTACACCTGACGATTTTTCTGGCAGATGATTGCTAACAAGCTTTTGTAGTAACGCTCATTAGCGATCATGTTGCAGTGTAATACTGCCGCCCATTGCCCAATGTTTGCTCGTTCATCGGGCAATCCAAATCTATTGACAGGCGGCAGATCATGCTGTCTAATCATGTTCTGCTGCTGGCAAACAATGATTCAGTATAGGGAAGAGCGATCGTATAACGATTGCTCCTCCATGTACTGAGGAGGAGATCTCTGCATGTAATAGAAGCGGTCTCCTCCGCTAGTGAGCAGACGATTGGCTGTGTAATACAGCCTTTACTTTTCATAGCTCGTTACTTGCCGTGCAGACTTCTATTTCTGAAGCAGGTGGTGTTTGTCATATTGGAAATTTTGGTAAGAGGACCACTTTGTCTATCAGTCAGCAAGACATGGTCCTTGCTATTGCCCCCTCCTTCATTCCTTCTGACATAATGTGAGCTGCTTCTGGTGGTCACCCTCTCTGACCAGTGAACGGATATGCCGTGATATCACTGTGTGTAAGGACCTGGAAGGGCTGTAGTCAGGCGTGGTGTCTGCAGACAGCAGCTTCTCACAGGTGCTGTTGTGTAAAATATAGGTTTGATGAAGGATTTTCACCAAACACCCCTGCTATATGCCGTCACTCACATCATGGTTTTTCATGTCGGTCACTGGAAGTCTGTTTTGAAAATGTGGAATTTTTTTTTTTATATAAAAATCATCTGAATTATTGAACTGAACTATCAGTGGGTTTGGGGCTACTAAACAACCAGCATCTCTTATGCAATCTTGTTGGGCTATTTACACACTAGCGGCAGGACGGATCCAACAGGCTGTTCAGCCTGTCGGATCCGTTCTGCCGCTAGTTCAAGTGTGTCGCCGGACTGCCGCTTCCGTCTCCATTAACTATAATGGCAACGGGGGCAGAGTCACGGCGCAGCACGACAGTGCACAGCAAGAAGCCGCTGGACTAAAACGACGGCAGTCCAGTGATACACTTGAACTAGCGGCAGGACGGATCAGACAGGCTGAACAGTGTGAAAATACCCTCACAAGATTGCATAGGAGATGAAGGACACATAAATTACTGGCGATAAGTCCGGATTCCCTTCCAGCAGCCTCGGGCCGATCAAGTTGAGCACTGCACATTCAGCGCGTGCCTAGGGACGCGAGGTGTATTGTCGTCAGCTTTACTGGAGCAAAGCAAAGGTGAGATGCTGGAGAGGAGTCCGAACTCCTCTCTGGTAATTAATGTAACTTAGTACTGGGCAGGTTTGGAACGCTAACCCCAGCTGTATGTAGACATGCTGGTTGTCTAGAGTGTACCGTCGGGTACACTGTCGTAATAACATGGACATTTGCATCTACAAGGACTGCCTTCACTACGCTTTTTGTGATCTGTGCTCCATATTCAGCCAATGCCTGGCTTTGTTGGGTGTTCAGTATTTGCATGAATTTTTCAGTGCGTTGTCAACAAAAGGGTTAAAGGCAGAATCATATTGGAACAAATTCTCGCTGTACTGTAACGCCCCCACGCCAAATGCTCCATTATTGATTCCATAAGTTTCAACTTTCTGGGTGATGAAAAAGCGTCCAATTTCTCGATTGTGACGCTCGTGTACTTTATTTTAATTTACCTTGAAACAGCCGTCATCTGGCCCTCCAAAAGGGAGCTTCTTTTCTTTGCATGTTCTCACTAGACGTGAATAGCGGTTTTGTAAAGGCATACATTTAGGACACTTTAAAAGTAAAGCTGTTCGGAATGTGCGGGGCCTTTTGTTAGCCGGTAAATGGGATTCAGACATACAGTGTAGAATTATTCCCCATGATTATGACATTGTAAAGAATCTATTCATTGGTGCTTTCCTCACTTATTCCAAGGTCATTTTCTGCTGGGAGAAGACAGTAAAGCAGGTGCAGAAATGCCCATGAGCAGCGACCTAAATGTTTTACATTGGCAGTTTTCAAACAAAACAGGAGATTTCTGTATGGCAAGAACAAAACCCTCTTTATGAATATGTTGTGCGCATTGAAGTGCTTCAATAGAACTCTTGTTGTTTTCACCTTCCTGTACATTAGGCTTGCCGCAGATTTACAAGGTGCATACTTTCCTTAGTATAGGAGTATTGGTGGTGAGGCTTCATCTTGCCAGCTTTTATGCTTCCATTTGAGTTTGCAATTTCTCCATTGGCCTGCGCTGGTTTAGGATCTATATTGAGTCGGATCAATCAGTGCTGTCTTGCCTCCATTAGTAGCAAGAGCCAAGGCTACATTTACACGACAGTGAAAAACATCAGTCAAACGTCTGTCTGTTTTTAAAGCCAGTTGAAGTCTATGGGCCTATTCACAAGACCTTTTTTTTTTTTTTTTTTAATAGCCAGTAAATGGCAGCCATCAAAAAACAAGATGTGTCTTATTTTTGGCTGTTTTCATGGCCCACAGCTGCTTAGACAGGAGTGCACCCATCTAACGGGCAAAATAGTAAAAAATTGCCTTTTAGGAGTTAAAATAAAAATAACTCGCCTCATCCGCTTGCACCCGCAGACAGTTGCTCTTCTCTTGATGCAGAAGGACCTGTGCTTTTAGCACTTTCATCACGCTGGGATCGCAGGTCCTTCTGCATCAAGTGAAGAACAGTCAGTCCCTGGGCATGCAAGTGGATAAGGTGAGTAATTTAATTACTTTTTCTGCTTAAAAACTACTATGGTGTACAAACACTATGGTGGACATTAGTAATGCCGGGGGCCACCATAATGGACATTAGTAATGCCGGGGGCCGGGATTGAAATAAAAAAGCCAATGAGAGTGAAGGATGCAAAACTGGCATTAAAAATGGCCAGGAAACGGATACAAAAAGGTTAAAGAATGGCTTTCATTGCTATTTTTTTTTCACTGCCATTTGCATGTAGACTGCAGGACATCCTGACACACAGTGCTGCAGACTGACAATCCACATGGGAAACTAGATTTCTTGCTTGCTTTTAGCATTAATTTCTAGTTTTATTGCCCCTTCAAAGGGGTTTTGCCATTTCAGACAATGGGGGCATATCGCTAGGATATGCCCCCATTGTCTGATAGGTGCGGGTCCCACCTCTGGGACCTACAATGAGAGCGGAGCAGGGCAATGAAGGAAGGGCGAACTGCACATGCGCAACCGCCCTCTATTCATTTCTATGGGGTCATGAAAATAGCTGAGCGCTGGCTTGGTTATTTCCGTCTGCCCCAAAGAAATGAATGGGAGCAGGGGCTGCGAGTGTGCGGTGCGCTCCCATTCACTTGAGAGCATGCGCTTGGTGGTGGACGGACCCCAGTAAGTTCGGGGTCCTCCAGCCACAGCTCTCCCCACTCCGTTCTCGTTGTCCTAGCGATATGCCCCCATTGTATGTGACACTTCACATCTGCCTTCCTACTAGGATATGTTCAACTAATTTGAAGTGTGCCCCAAAGTTTCACCAAGCACAGATCTCTAGGGGACATCGGGGTAAATAACGGTGGTCCTGATCGGGGTTATAGGGGGTTGACAAGAATTTGAAAAGCATACCAGATTTCCTCCAACCCCGACCACAAGACTTGTGTTGAATTGCAGCTCTTCCCCATTCACTTCAATCACACTGAGCTGCGATACCAGACAACCCGTGCAAGTTGTGGTGCTTTTTCTGCTAAAAATCTTTGTTTTCCTAATCCTAGACAAACCCCGTCATCTCGTTGAGCTCTGCCGTGCAGTGATTTCCCGGCAGTTGCACTATTGGTAAAATCACCAGATTCCTGGTGATGGGGGAATCTGCCATATTAGAAAGGTTATTTGAAATGAAGTTTATATTAAATTGAAAAATTGCCTTTCTTTATATCCTTTTGAAATTTTACAAAAGATTATGTAATGATTGAAGCAACGTTTGATTTGTTTTTCCGTTATGAACATTATACTGACGGCTGTCAGCTGCATAGTAAGGATTGCCTGACTTTGTTAGATATCCTGTCACCTCTCCTGACATGTCTATTTCAGTAACTAATTGTAATAATAATTCTCAAGCATTTTTTCATATGACTCTGTTGTACCATTCTTTTATTATTCCTACTAGAAGTTTATGACTAAATTGTTTGCAGTAATGGTCCATCTGGGCGTTACCAGTTGGGGGGGGGGTTCTGCACAGTCTGAGACTCTTTAATCAGTGCTGTCAGTGTCGGGCTTTGCAGGGACGCACCCTCAACTGGTATCACCCAGATGGACCATTACTGCAGACTGCTGGCAAGTCATCTGTAAGTTCTATGAGGAATAATAAAGGAATGGCACAACAAAAAGTCAGACGCTCCACATACGCAAGTAGTTACTGACACAAGCGTGTCCGAAGAGGTTACGGGTCCTGTTTTAACATGTTTTTCAAATGATTAATGTCATTAATGATTTCTTTTTCAGCCAATGGAAATGATAACAAAAAATTTAAAGGGGATGATAAAATGGAAAATGTACCTTCCCGGGTGCTTCATATCCGAAAACTTCCCGGTGAAGTAACAGAGACTGAAGTCATTGCTTTGGGGTTGCCTTTTGGGAAAGTAACAAATATCCTGATGTTAAAAGGAAAAAATCAGGTAACATTCATTTTTTTCCCCTTTCACACTTCACCACGATGCAAAATGAAACAACACTTGCACCATATTCTACATGCTTTAAAAGGTTTTCCCACAAAAGCCACCCCCTATCCACAGTATAGGGGCATAAGGGTCTGATTGCTGGGGGCATCACGATCATGAGAATGGGGGTCCCATATTTCCTGGTTTGGATGATGGTTGCACATGTCTAGTGCAACTCCAGAGATGGCTAAATAACCCTTATTCTGTATATTTACTGCAGAGACATCCCCTGAGATTAGGAAAAAGGGTATTGTGCTGGTTTATGTGTTGACTGAAATGAAATCACTGAGCCCTTATAGAAATGGGATACTATTTCTTAAAGGGGGCTATCCCATCTCGCTGTTTCCATGGCAAGATGGAACTAAGTGCCGGCGCCAGGTGTAGTCAATGGCAGTTTCGCAAACAGCATAGCAGAACAAGCCATGCTGTAACTCCTGACCCCTGGCCCACTCTGCTGTTTCCTTAAAGGGGTTGTCCGCATTTTACTATTGATGACCTGTACTCCCTGGAGTTGGACCCCATCGATCAGATGTTTGAAGAAAAGGCAGTACTCATATAAGCGCTGCCTTCTCTGCCCTGTTTACCTGCTCGCCGCAGCAATTGCTGTGGTGAGCAGGTGTAATTACATGAAACGGGTCCCCATTCACTTCTGTGGGATGGCTCTGTAGGATTCACTTGAACAGACAACCGTTCCGTAGAAGTGAATGCGGACGCCATACTTGTAATGACACCTGCTCACCACTTTAATTGTTGCGGCGAGCAGGCAAACAATGAAGAGAAGGCAGTGCTCCTACGAGTGCTGCTTCCTCTTCAAACAGCTGATCGCCAGGAGTCAGACCCCCACTGATGGGATATTGATGACCTATCCTGAGGAGAAGTCGTCATTAGTAAAAAGCCCAGCCATCCAGACTGGTGCTTGGTCCCTCCAAGGAAACTGGAAGAAGGGACACCCCCTTTAAGCTCTAAATTTAAAGCTCCTTTTTTCCCGTGAGACATAAACCTTCAGAGTTTTTTTTTTTCCTGGGCCTGCTGGCAGGTAGTAAATGTCACTTCTCAGCGAGACCGCTCCAGTGTCTGCTCTATGTTCAGCAGTCCTATGCCTAGTAGATTGAGGCTGGGGAGCAGGGTATATTGTGCACACCATTCTTTACAGTATAGCTGTGGAATCACTTAGCGGTACTTTATTCTGAGAATCTCCTTAATCTGCTAATTTAGAACATGAATATTTAGTTTAAATCCAGACCTAATATGAGTACAATATCTTCTATTCTTCTTGCTGTCTTGTGTTTGCCTAATTCCAGTCTCTTGATGTTCTAGGCTTTTTTGGAATTGGCAACAGAGGAATCGGCTTCCACAATGGTTAATTATTACACTTCCATGACGCCTCACCTACGTAACCAACCAATCTATATTCAGTACTCTAACCATAAAGAACTTAAGACAGACAGTGCACTGAACCAGGTATTTATGTTCATTTACATAACTTTTTGTCTTCACTATAGCCTCCTGAGGAACCACCTTTTTTAAGGCTACGTTCACATCAGCACCGTTATAGGACGGACAAATGGAAATAACATAAGTGCCCGGCACATAACTGACTCAAACGGAAACTAACAGATCCCATTGATTATAATGCAGGACTTTGCTCTTCGCTGTTTTTTATTAAGGCCTCTTGCACACGAACGTTGTTTTTTGCGTTCCGTATACGGAACCATTCATTTCTATGGACGTCATCTGTATTTTTTAAGGATCCGTTTTTTGCGAAACGCAAAATACTGAAAAAGCCATACGGTCGTGTGCAATTGGCCTAACTCTGTGACGGAGGTTCCTAACAGAACCTTCAACACAGATGTGAACATAGCCTAACATTCTGCTGTGTGGTGTGCACATTTTATTGTATTTGTGTGCGTATACAGCAGATGTAAAAAAAAATGGCACCCATTGCCGTCAGTGTCCCTGACCTGAGACACCGTTCAGTCAGTGACATTGAACCCCTGAACACAACGCTCCCAAAGAAAAGCCGCCTCAGATGCCATGGTTACTATAGACCAAGGCACCAAAGGGGTTAAAAGTGATACAGCGGATGCAGACATCATCCCTGAAACAGCAGAAACCCGTTCTGCTCTGGAGGAGGCACCATTATTAAAGTGCCGCAGTACATGTACAGTGGGTGTCGTGAAGGGGTAAAGTCCCCAAGTCCAGATGCTGTTTTTTACCCTGATTCTTCAAAACCCCTCAAAGGTTATGTTTTTACACAGAAATGCAAATGACAGACCAATAAGCTGTTAGCAGGTAGCAAGTGCGTCTAAGGGTCCATTCACACGTCCGCAAATCTGTTCCGCATTTTGCGGAATGGAATTGGGGACCCATTCATTTTAATAGGGACAGACGATGTCCCGCCCGGGTCCGCAATTGCGGATCCGCACTTCCGAGTCCGCAATCGCGTTTCCGAAAAATATAGAACATATCCTATTCTTGTCTGCAATTGCGGACAAGAAAAGGCATTTTCTATGAGAGTGTCGGCGATGTGCGGTCCTCAAAATGCGGAACGCACATTGCCGGTCTCCGTGTTTTGCGGATCCGCAAAACACACACGGACGTGTGAATGTAGCCTAAATGAGTATCCATAAGTCGTCATTTTGGTTAAAGGGCATCTGTCAGCAGATCTATACCTATGACACTGGCTGACCTGTTACATGTGCACTTGGCAGCTGAAGGCATCTGTGTTGGTCCCATTTTCATATGTGCCTGCATTGCTGAGTAAAATGATGTTTTATTATATGCAAATGAGCCTCTAGGAGCAACGGGGGAGTTGTCATTACACCTAGAGGCTCAGGTCTCTGCAACTGCCTCGCACTCTGCTCGTTGACATGGCCAGGTGTGATGATTACTCTGCCTGGCCCTGTCAAAATGCACAGAGTGCGACAGTTGCACAGAGAGCAGAGCCTCTAGGTGTAATGGAAACTCCCCTGTTGCACCTAGAGGCTCATTTGCATATATTAAAGAATTGTTTTCCTCAGCAATGCGGGCACGTATGCACTTGGGACCAGCAAAAACCCCTTCAGCTGCCAAGTGCACATGTAACAGGTCAGCCAGTGTCATAGGGACAAGATGCCCTTTAAGGCGAACGGATCAAAAAAAAAATAACCTCCCATATAGTGTAGACTATGTCTGTTCTATCAGCAATCTGAAATTATTGGCGTGAGCAAGTGTTTAGATGATAGTTGTGAGGGACAGATTCCCTTTTAATCAGTGCAACTGATCTACTGAATTAATGACTTGGGGGAGGATAAAGTTTTGCCTGGTGATGCAGAATACCGTATGGGCGCTGTGCATCCTGTGAACGCCAGATGCTGGGCTTTGTATCTGTTAATTTTACAAACCAAGTAAATGTCTTTTGGACATTCTGTTGTGGGAAAATCAAAATTGTAATGCACAGAGAAAACCTTGAAGGAGCAGATGCTAATGCTAAGAGTCAAAACGTCTTTGCTTCTAAGAAAGCCTGCCTCTATAGCTTAGTGGTTCCCTGAGATTTAAACAAACTTTTCCTTATGTATTATTCCCTGTTCTGCCATATAATGCGTGGCGTCTGCAAATTCCCTTTAATTGCTCTGTACAATGCAGCTGCTCTCTTTCCCATCACCTCAAAGTTGTTTGTGTTTTTCTTTCAGCGCGCCCAAGCAGTGCTTCAGGCGGTATCTGCCGTTCAGACTAGCAATTCCACTGTGGCTAACCCAGCAGGAGCGGAGAATGCCCTATCTTCTGCTCAGAGCCCAGTGCTCAGAATCATCATTGACAACATGTACTACCCTGTAACACTTGATGTCCTGCACCAGGTTTGTGAAGCAAATGGTTCTCCTTGTTTTCATGAATTGGATTGTGCAGGTAAGAGTGTTTTAATAATGCTTTTTATTTTTTTTTTACCCCTAGATCTTTTCAAAGTTTGGAACGGTGTTGAAGATAATCACATTCACAAAAAACAATCAGTTTCAAGCTTTGCTTCAATATGCAGACCCAGCGAATGCACAACAGGCAAAGCTGGTAGGTGACCTTGTGGTGTAATCATTAAAAGGGATTTGAATACATTTCTGGGATTTTAATACTGATGACCTATCGTCTGATTGGTGGGGTCTGACATCCGGGATCCCCGTCGATCAGCTGTTTGAGAAGACACCGGAGCACCTGAGAATGCCGCTGCCTTCTACATGCTTACCAAGCACAGTGCTGTACATTGTATGGCGGCTGTGATAGGTATCGCAGCGTCAGCTGCATTCACTTATGAGCCTGAGCTGCACCAAGGCCACGTGACCAACAAACGTGTCGTCACTGGCCTAGGGAAAGCAGCGAGAAGGTTTCGGCGCTACTGTGAGCGCCTCTGCCTTCTCAAACAGTTGATCGGCAGGGGACCCCCACCAATCAGATACTGATGACCTATACAGAGCATAGATCATCAGTATTAACATCTTGGAAAACCCCTTTAGGAAGTCTCACAGTTCTGCAGAAGTGCATCTCCACAACGAGATATAGTACCCCCTGAATCCTGACCTAGGCCTCTCACCCAATTAAGCCAGCACACTCTGCTCGGCACCGATGAGGGGCAATCTCCCCAAAACAACTGTCTGCAGATGAGGTACTGGCTTAAATATTATCTAAGTCATGTCTCAAGGTCCATTTAAAAGGTCGAACGTTGACTTGTAGGAAAGCTACCTTCCATCTGGTGGCATCAGAGGCAGAGCTTGCTTACAGCTCATTTGCATATTCTCTTCCCAAAAATTCCAGAGGAGCGTTGCCTGGCCTATAAGACTCCTCACACCATTTAGATACTCTCCATAAGCTTCATGACATGAAACTTGTGAAATGAGCATAACTAACCGTGTTAGTGGGGGCACACCAACAAATGCAAATAATACAAGGAGTGCAAAAGAGTGGTTTTAAAGTATGATACGGACATAAATGGACTCACTAAAGAGTCAAAAGAACCACCCTAAAAATGCACATCTAGCAATAACCGTAAGTAAAAGAAATATAAAGTTTATTAGACAACTCAGACAAACAGACGCATTAAAAATTGTATACAATATAAACAACGTGTCGGTAACTGAATAAGACCGACACCTACAGGATTCACTGAGCGTCCGCAAAATCAGGACATGAGATGCATGCCAGCTATGCACAATAGCAACATATAGAAAATGTTAAATAAGGCATGGCCACAAATAAATGGAAACAGACCGCAATAAGGTCAATGGGTAAGAGCCAGAACCTGTAAAAGCAGCTGGTGCAGTGGATCTGAACAAAGTGAGAGATGCCTAACGCGTATTGCCCGCGCAGTCCGGCTTCCTCAAGGGTAACTAACCGTGTGCTACCTATTCATTTTTTTGTTGCAGGCATTAGATGGGCAAAATATATACAATGCTTGTTGTACCCTCCGGATCGATTTTTCCAAGCTGGTGAACCTAAATGTGAAGTACAACAATGACAAAAGTCGAGACTATACACGACCAGACTTGCCGTCTGGGGATGGGCAGCCTTCATTAGATCCAGCTATAGCTGCGGCTTTTGCCAAGGAAACGTCCCTCCTAGGTATGCCTTGCAAATGTCTTTCCACAATAGTGGAGTCTCAGACATACTCGTATCTTAGTTGCTTTTACCTTATACAGCTTTCTTCTCCATGTTCTGTGCTGTATAGCAATGTTTTATGGGACTGCGGTTCTGCTCCAGATCCCTGATGTTAACCTAATATGGTGTGCTTACAGAAATGAAGAGAATGATGTAAACTGCTCTGTGCATCTGGAAATATTCACCCCATCACCTTGGGACAGCTGCGTTTAAACAGTGATATTTAAAGCCAGGCTGTTTAGATGGGAGCTGTCGTAAACCACTGCTTCCATACAGTGCAGTCTGCTTAGTATCAGAGCTGACCGCAGGCCACGGAAGAGCTTTACAGACACAGTTTCCAGTGCTTCTCAATGGCATATGGTGTCTGTATGGACATGCACTAAAGATTCCAGTATTTAGGCTTTGATTCCTTCATTGCTAATCTTTTTTCGATGCTTAAAGGCTAGTTTACCAAAATCTGTTGAAAATGTCGATAGTTTGACATTAGAAATATAGTGTAAATTATGTTAACTAAGACTTCCACTCTCCAATACATTTAGCTTAGCCTCACTCTTGGGTGCAGAATCATGAAAGGACAGCTTGTTTTCAGAGGCAGCTTAGATGAGTATGTGTAAGTCAGCTTGATGTCTGCATATGGAAGTGAATGAAAAGCTATGGGAAGAGGCAGATTTCAACCTCCTATTCACTATCACCGCTGAAGCTTGGTGAGCACTAAAAGGTGTTCTCCCACAAACAGCATTTATCACCTATTTGCAGCATAGGCCACAAATTTAGGATTGTGGTCCTGAGAATGGGGTTCCTTGAAGGGACTTATCCTTAGGATAGGTCATCAATATCAGATCAGTGGGGTCCTGATTGCCAGCACCCCTGCCAATCGGCTGTTTAACGAGCATGCAGTGCTCATACAAGCGCTGTGTTCTCCTTTTCTGTTGACCTGCTCGCCGTTGACATTGCAGAGGCAAGCAGGTGTACTCCATTCACTTCACTTGAATAGGAGGGAAATGTCCCATTGAAATGAATTAAAGGGGTTTTGCTATCACAGACAATGGGGGCCTATCGCCAGGATTTGTTCCCATTGTCTGATAGGTGCAGGTCCCACCTCTGGGATCTGCACCTACACTGAGAACGGAGCGGGGAATGTTGTGAAGGGCGCATGTGTAGCCGCCCTCCATTTATTTCTATGGGGCCGCCGAAAATAGCTGAGCTCTGTCTCGCCTGTTTCCGTCGGCCCCATAGAAATGAATGGGAGGGGGCCGTGCATAAGCGGTGCGCTCACATTTACTTGTAGGGTAGCAGCGCTTGGTGGTGGCTGGACCCCGGGAAACCCAGGGTCCTCCAGCCACAATTCTCCCCCGCTGCATTCTTGTTGTAGGTGCAGGTCCCGGAGGTGGACCTATCAGACAATGGGGGCATATCCTAGCAATATGCCCCTATTGTCTGTGATGGAAAAACCCCTTTAAGCCCCCTGTTTGAGTACAGTGTACTGTCTGTGTTGGTTCACTGCTGCGTTCACTTTTATGAAACTACAAAGCCCATTGATTGGCTGCTCCAGTATACAGTGTCATGGCTGCAGCCTGGTGGAGAGGACATATCGGTGGAGCTCAATTAGAGGGAGGTAAGATTAGTGGTTTTTTTCTTACCATTACTTTAGGTTGGAACTATAACCTAAA
The DNA here is from genome assembly GCA_033119425.1 of Bufotes viridis. Taxonomy (NCBI): domain Eukaryota; kingdom Metazoa; phylum Chordata; class Amphibia; order Anura; family Bufonidae; genus Bufotes; species Bufotes viridis. Next base: position 33,454,835 of record CM065596.1, read on the forward strand.
AACTCAGACAACCCCTCTTAGTTTCTGTCCATGCTTCTGCGGGGATCATGAATAGGGGCTCTGTTAGACTCTGCCTCTTCCCATAGCTTAGTCAGTTTCATGACACTGCAGGTTACAAATACCAAACCTGTAAAAGAAGGATTTTTGGTGAGATTTTGTTCACGTATGTTTCAATTTTGCAGCTGTTCCTGGTACACTAAGCCCATTAGGATTATCCAATGCAGCTGCCGCTGCAGCCGCCGCCGCGGGCCGTGTTGGCATGCATGGTGTTACAACGGGTGGCAACACTGTTCTTCTTGTAAGCAATCTGAATGAAGAGGTCAGTGACACAAATTCAAGTTAAATGTGTGTAATTATGACTACTCTGCTTTTATTTTCTGTTTTTATATATATATTTATAACATTCAGTCCTTATTTCATTATTTGCTAAAACTTTTTACTTTGCGCCATTGGACTAACGTGGGAAAACTTACACAGGTGAAGTGGAGTTTACTGTGAAGCAGTAGAAAGGTCACCATGACCGAGGCGCAGTTATGCTTCTCCTGAAACCTCTGGATCCTGTTTTCAGTTTCTCCGTTTATTGTACTGACCACATCATCTGTATGAGTTCTTACCATGCTTGTTTTTTTCCCCCCCCATTTGATTTATTTTCTATCAGTTACCTTTTTACTATATTCTCCATATGTGTTTTTATTTATTTTTTTCTTATTATTTCTACAAATCTCGATTTGTATCAACTGCTCTAATACATTTTTCTTTCAAGGTTCTCCCAAAGATTTTGATGAAGCTCTCTTCCTGTCTTAGTAATCTCTTATTCTTTCCAGTATCTGGCCACACTCTCACCTTCTCTGTCGCTGTATCTATCTCTGAGACCTGTCTCTCCTCTGGCAGTACTGCCATAGTTGCGCTCTCTCCTTCATTTCTGTTTGGATGCTGAGTATACTGGATGAAATGTGGGAAGTTTGACGACATTCCCTGATGGCTGTCTTCTCACGTTCTGTTTCCTGTGTCGCCACGTTTTAGATTGACCGCGAGCGACTTGCTGCTTTCCAGGCTTAGATCCTGGGGGGACGCAAGTTGTTTTCTTTCATTCTAAAAGGTCTGTCCATTTCTGTGCCAATTCTGGGAAGCATAAGTCACGTCTCGTCATTTTACATTGTCTAGAATAATTAGCCAGCCATCCACGTTTGACACTTCCTACTCATTTCAAAGCCAGCCATGCTTTATGCATTAAAATGTAAAACATAGTTTGTTTCTACAGCATGCCTCCCAACGTCAAACCAGATTAGTACTGTGAACTCTGATGAATGTTTATTTCCCCCCCATATTTGTCTTGGATGACTACATTTTAGTTTTTCTTGTACAGTACATAAGCCAACCATTATTCTGACCAAACTCCTGCATTTCCTTTGTACTGACCTTTATTTTATTTTTTCCCTTCTTTTTTTCTTTTTGTTGTGCATCATCTCCCAACCCCTCTCCCTCCCCTTTACATCCTTCTCCTCCTTGTGTGTGACGTTCCTCCTGTTACTTATTGTTTTCCAACTACTGCTGTCAAACTTTTCCCATCTTATGTGTCTGTCTTTACCCCCCCCCCCCCCCCTCCCTTTTCCCTTCCCCTCTCCTTGTGTTCATGCTTCTTTGCTTGAACAATATGTTCCTCGGACCAACTTGCCCCAATTAACTGCCTTGAACCATGATCCATGACCACCTTCACCATTCTACGGGAACCACCCTTCGTTATGGATGATCTGTTCATCTTCGCTCTTCCTCGACTCTTCTCTCTTCTTGTCTTACGCTGCTTGCTCTTCTCTCCTTCTAAAGATGGTTTCGCCCCAAAGTCTGTTTACCCTCTTCGGTATGTTATTGTTAGCACTATACTTTTATTATTAATTTCATTTTTATTTCACCTTTTTTTTTTTTTTTTTTTTTGTAGCTAGCACTTTGGTGTAATTTTCAATAGTATTTTTTATTTTATTTTTTATTTCGTACAATTTGTTTCTCTTATCATTGCTTTCTTCTTTTAAAAAACTCACCATAGTTGCAATTATTTTAATGCATGGGAATTTATTTTGCATGGTATTTTATTATTTATTTATTTTTATTTGTCATTCACATAGGTTTGAGGGTATATCAAATATTTTCTTATCCAAAAATTCACTGTTCAAGATCTGTCATTCTTGTGTATGTTAGGCCTGTTTGAATGGTACTTTTGGTGTCTGGTTGTTTCATTTGACCTTTCAAATTTAAAGTTGGCAACCAAACTCCTACTTGCCATTTACCCTCTTGTGTTTGAATTTTAATAAAAGGTGTCTATGGCGATGTGCAGCGCGTGAAGATTTTATACAATAAGAAAGACAGTGCTCTTATACAGATGGCTGATGGTAACCAGTCTCAGCTGGGTAAGATGTGTCTTTTTGCATTAAGCTCTTAAAAGAACGGCCAGAAGCAAAATATCCTTTTAATTTTATTTTTCTAAATGAAAACCTGTTAAATGCCCCGTGTTTTGAGATGATTTTCCTGAAGTTGTGAAATATAAGGTAAAGTAAAGGTCATCAAGTAATGTGTTTATTCCTCCTTCGTCACAATCCGAGGCAGGGATAAACTGAGAAGACTTCACGGTCTTGTCGAATCTAGGAAAGACTTAGTTGGAACCCTTCTTGCCGTAATTCTTGGTTAAGCAGAGCTATTTTTGTCATTAAAGATGATTGAATTTCTGCTTATGAAATTCGTTCACCGTTCGTTTGTTGGTAAAAGGTGAATTGCGTTATGGATTCTATTACCACGGACCATAACGGAATGCCTTTAGAGGAATTTTGTTATTCATAAAAGAAGTCTATGGGCTGCAAAACGGTTCCGTCCCGTTTCCGTTATGCGGAAGGGGATTCCTCTGAATAACGGAAACGGGACGGATCCGTTTTGCATCCCATAGACTTCTATTATGGCGGAATGCCTCTAAAGACATACCGTTATGCATTCCGTCATAGGATTGCGTTATGGTCCGTAGTAATGGAATCCATAACGCAATTCTGCTTTTACCATCAAATAAAGCGTGAATGAATGTCATAACAGGAAATTCACTCATCTCTGTCGTTATGCTCAGGTTATTATTGTTGGATATTTTCATAGATCCTGGTCAGTTCCTTTAAATGTAAGCACATGCGATGTCTGTACCAAATTTTCATTTTATTATAGTGGAGAACGGTTTGTGTGTGTGTGCCTCTCTCTAGAGCAGTAGCACACATATTTTTATTTATTCATATATATATTTTTCTATTATACTCACTTATATAGCGTTACTACAATATTCCACATCACACTGTCCCCATTCGGGCTCACAATCTAAGGTCCCCACGGGAGGAAACTGGAGAACCCTGAGGATACCCACGGGGAGAACAAACTCCATGCAGATGATGTCCTTGGGCAGATTCGAACCCTGGACCCCAGCGCTAACCACTGAGCCATTATGTTGCCTACTGTTTTGTACCATTCCATTCACTTCTATGGGACAAAAAGAGCGATGTCTACGTCAATCCCATAGAAGTGAATGGAGCCGTGGACCGGCTTACGCACTGCCGTTCCATTCAGATAGGGAAACCTTGATTCTGAGGATCGCTGTGAGTCCCAGTGACTTGAACCCTCACAGTCTTATGTAACTTTTTTGTAGGATAACCTTTTTAAAGTGTGACTGTCGTTTCACATATTGTTTCAGAATAAGTTGCCATGTGGGAATAACACTATTTCTGGACATTATTATACTTTTATCTAGCATATTTAGAATAATTTCCCCAGCAAGCTGTCTGAAATTATCAACTTTGTTAGAGCGGTTGGGTGGAAACTAGCTGATCATTGTGTCTACCACAACAGCGGATATGGATAAAGAGCAGTACCTGCTTACTAATTGTCTGTAGCATCAGAACATTACACAGCAGAGCTGAGCAGCTTAGGTGTGAATACAGCAGTGAAGTAAGACAGTCACTTTGTGCCTGTGTGCAGCATGCCCTCCATCTACCACTCCTCCTCCTCTTCCTGCCCTCTCCATAGACTTCTATGTAATCTGATCCTTCACTGAGCACACAGCACATCTTCAAGTGGTGTTTTGACATTTAGAGAAGAGGGGGCAGAGCAGGAGAGGACCCTGACAACAGAAGAAAGCATCTTTCTCTGATGAGATGTATTACAAAGTTTCATGTGTTTGCCTGTAGTATTCTTTATGGGGAAAAAAAAAAAAAAACTGAAACAGCAGTTACACTTAAGACTTCTGTATTGGTTTCTTGATGTATTTTCGGGCTCTTTTTTTACTTTTGGCACTTAGATCATGTGACCCGATGAGACTAATGCCACAGCATCTGCCGTATGGACAGGATGTCCCTTTCTTTTCACTCCTATGAAACTGAGGCTCTCATAGCGAAGAATAGAGAATCTGACTTCCTGTCCACGTAGCAGAGTTTGTGGGATTCAACCAGTCTCATCGGGGTTCGTATGATCTAACTGGCGAATGTCATGTAAGCTGGAAATACATTAAGGCCTCATGCACACAACAGTGAATAATGGCCGTGTGACGGCCGTCTAAGTAACGTCCATCACACGGCCATTTTTAGCAGCAATGAAAGTCTATGGGGCTATTCACATGGCCTTTCTTTTAACGGCCAGTGAATAGCGTCCGTCCTAAAATAGAACATGTCCTATTTTTGGCCATTTTCACGGTCAGACGGACCAATTGAAAGTGCACCTGTCTAACGGCCGTTAAAAATGGGTGCACGGGCCATTTAGGGGATAAAACAAACTCGCGTCATCCACTTGCTCGCGGTGCGGCAGTCTCTTATCTCTTCATTGAGCAGGACCGGCGATATGCGTGGTGACGTAACCACGTGGGACGTCACCGCGCACCTTCGGCAGGTTCCATTCTGTGAAGAGAGAAGAGACTGCTGCAACGCGAGCAAGTGGGTGAGGTGAGGTTTTGTTTTGTTTTTGGCTGTGGGACACTATAGGGGCATTATTTAAACCACGGGGGACATTGTAAAGCTGGGGGAGTAAAAAAAAAATTCTACACTATGGGGGACATTATTTAGGATGGGGGCAGTAAAATAAAAAATAAAACAATTCCTATACTATGGGGGACATTATTTTAGCTGGGGGCCAACCATCCTATGGGTGTTCTCAGAAAGGTGGGTCTAGAAATAACTGGCAATCAAATTCATCCATTTTTCATGTCCGTTATTAACGGACATAAAAAACTGATGCACACATTGACAGTGTGTCTGTTTTCTAATGGACTTTTTTTCAATGTCGTGTGCATGTAGCCTAATGAATCCATATGTAAGCTTGTTCAACAAGTTATGTACAGCAGCACATTTACACATGGGACGATAGTGGGGGGGTATCATTTTCTGGGTTTACCTCTTTAGAATATTTTTAATCTGTCCATTTAAAGCACTTTTCTCAACGTATTTGAGTAATGTTCTTGCAGAAAGATGCAACTCTTGGGATGAAGACAAGATGTCTTCTTGTACAAAGCAATGTTGTTTTTTTGGAATACATGATTTGGAAAGGGATTTTTCTGTCTGCTGAATGAAGCACAGGAAGTGTAGATCCTGGATCATTAGGCCGTTCATTAATGACGCATACTAGGAGAAGCTTCGTGGGTATGGGACATGACACATGAAGACTTATAGCCTACCAATGAAAATGCCAAAAATAAGGAGCGGAAGTGAGGCAGGTATAGTGCCAGAGCACAGGGTTTTTTATAGCTGAAACGTTGTACTGAATATACTTTAAGGGGTTTTCCATTGTTTGTTGACCATCCACACTGTAATGTGCAGCGATCTCTCACTTTAATATAGTCTCTTTAGTTAGATCGCCGCTTTTGCCCTCTCCGCAATCCAGTCACGTGAACCCTTCCGCTGTGCTCTCTGCTGCTTCCTCTGACGTCACGTGTGGGTCTGGTGCTGGAGACTGAACGCCCATCTAATACACATTGGAGGAAGGTTCCTCTGATTCTCTGTAGTGAAGTTGGGAAATGACGGCTCTACAGAGAGTGCAAAGAAATGCGAGTATATGGAGGATGGTTGACAATGAACAAAAAGGTCTGCATCGAATAGACCGTTTAGAAAGATGTAGTGAAGCAATCCTTTTGTAAATTTCCCTCAAACCCCCTTACTAATAGCCAGCGCACACCCTTCTTGACTTCATGGCAGGGGGGTTATGTGAAATAACCTGAAATTATGAGTAAGCTACCCATGGCTGCATTCAAATTGTTGTCTTTATTTACAGCTGCAATATCTGCATGCTATATTTTATTGCTTTTTTTTTTTTTTTTTTGTCAGCTATGAGTCACCTTAATGGACAGAAGATGTACGGAAAGATTATCAGGGTTACGTTGTCCAAGCATCAGACAGTGCAGCTACCTCGAGAAGGGCTGGATGATCAAGGGTTAACAAAGGATTTTGGCAACTCTCAGCTACATCGTTTCAAAAAGCCCGGTTCAAAAAATTTTCAGAATATCTTCCCACCTTCTGCAACTCTTCATTTGTCGAACATTCCGTAAGTCAACGTAACATGTTGTGGCCACGTTTCATCTTGTCTTATAGTTATTTCATTTTATTAGTTTTGGGATGTTTTTATCGCTGCAGAACAAAATGGGAGAGAAATGTAAAAATATAAACTTCATTGTTCTTCCTTTTTTAATATATTTATTTCTTTCCTGTAGGCAAACCATCACTGAAGACGACTTGCGCACACTTTTTACAAATACAGGGGGAACTGTTAAAGCTTTCAAATTTTTTCAGTAAGTTAATTTAATTTCTAGACAGAAAACAACCACCTTCATGTGAGAGCCAGTAACCTCCAGTTAAGGCCCATTGCACACGACCGTATGGCTTTTTCAGTATTTTGCGGTCCGCAAATATACAGATGACGTCCGTGTGCATTCCGTTTTTTACGGAACAGCTGGCCCCTGATAGAACAGTACTATCCTTGTCCGTTATGCGGACTATAGTAGGACATGTTATATCTTTAAATGGAAGGCATACGGAGAGAATTCGTTTTTTTTTTTTTTTGCAAACCAATTGAAATGAATGGTTCCGTATACAGAAACGCAAAAAACGACCCGTAAACTGATAAACCTTCGTGTGCATGAGGCCTAAGTAGGACTTTTTTCCTCTATCATATGGTTAATGTTTAAAGAGGATCTTTCAGCTTTCCAGACATGTCTGCTTAAAGTAGAACTCCTGCAAACATTTTTTATTCTCTGACGTGTTGGAAAGGTTCATGATGTAATCTTCTCATTAGTGGCTGTATTTGTGAGCTATCCCCTCCGTTTTAATGTTTAGCTTTGTCATGTGACCAACTCTCTGATCTCCGACTGACACAGGACAGGAAGTCAGTTCCTTCTCCATTCATTCCCATGAGACTGAGGCTCCCATGGAAATACATAGAAAAACTGGCTTCCTGTCCGCAAGTAAGGTGCTGTGTCAATTGGTGAGTCTGATTGCTGGTCACATGACACAGCTGAGACGCAGAAGGGAGGGTATAACTCACGAATACAGATACTGGTAAGAAGATTTCATTTAGCACAGATTACATCATGTTTCTTTTTAGCAGGTCAGAGAATAAAATTGTTTGTGGGCGTTCTTCTTTAAGTACACTAAATGCAATATTCAAGTGTACTTGGTTATTGCTTGAGTACACCGCCTCCAAAAAGTGCTTCATGTATGTTTAGAAATCCTTCAATTTTTAAGCATCCCGTTAAATGTTTTAGGAGTCCACTGTGAGATGACCATTAATTTTTTTCCCCCCCATCCTTCTGAATTTTTAGGGACCATAAAATGGCCCTCCTTCAGATGTCCACTGTGGAAGAAGCTATACAGGCGCTGATTGACCTCCACAACTACAACATTGGTGATAATCACCATCTGAGAGTTTCATTCTCCAAATCGACCATTTAAAAGACCAGAGAGGAGGATAAAAAAGAAAAACAGAGCGTCTGGTGTTGTTGCATTGTTCAGTGTGTTGTCACCAATAGACTGTTCAGAAAAGTGGGGACCAGACTCGATTTTGTTCTTCACTCTGTTATCATTCCTTGGTTCATTACATTAATTGATTTAAACCGCAGTTAACATTTAGCTGCAGATTGTGCGCGGTGACTAGGGAAGCCATTTGTGTTTAAGTTTCCATTTCAATTTTCTTTTTTTTTTTTCTCCATGGACATGTGCCTTATGAAAATGTGTATTTTTTTTTTCCTTACGTGCTACCATTTTAGAACACAGGAGAATACTCATTGGCACATTGTTACATGTGTATAGCTGCATTAAGCACCAGGGGTTGTGTAAAAAGGTTAAGTTTTGATTCATCTGCCATTTTCATTTTTCCTTCTCCCCTCCCTCTGCCCCTGTTAATTGCCTTTGTTCCATTTTGTAGGTTTCTTTGTTTACTGTCAGAGGACTAAATTTTTATTTTTTGACTGTGAGAAAGATCCCTAAAGTTTTGAGCACGGTATAGAAAACCTTAACCTTTTGTACACTCTTGTGAGACGTATCATTTAAATGTCGGCACTAAAGTAATGTCTTGTTTGTGGCTGAATATTTTCTGTAGTTTTTGAAGTTGACATGACTGATGTGCATTTACCTATATATTGCCATCTTCTGTTTGTAAATTCTACTTGGATATAGTTGTGGATTTTCTGAGCATGTGCAGACCGGTCAAGCAAATTCCGAAACTGGCGCATGTATTTTTACTATGGCAGGGGGAGCCTTTGACAAGTGAAGAGAATAGTGGCAGTTTTTGATAACTGACAACCAGGTGGGACCAAAGTTTAATGTGCCTTTAGTCTTAATTTTTTTTTTCCTTGCATTGTAATATTATGTTTTAATAAAGAACTTCAGAAATATTTTGTATTTAGAAACAGACCTGACTTATAGACATGGCTCAGAATCTACAGGCTGCAGTCAGGAGAGCGGCTCATCTTTTCAGCGATCCGCTACCTTGACTCTGCAGGACAAGTACATTTTTTCGAATTGATGTATTTGGTTAAAATCCATAGATTCTGTTTATGTAGGAAATAAATGGTCATGTATATTTTCTATTAGTTAAGTTTTTACATCTTTAGAAATGTAAAATTCAGTCTAGTTTGGTTGCGGCACAATTAAAAATTAATTTTCTAACAAAGTTGGAAGGTTTGACGGTGGTTTTGATTTCATCTTGTGTGTATTCTGCTTACCTCTGTAGCATGCTCAATAAACACTTCTGTAGCTCTGTATTCTCTCTTCTGTCTCTCTCGCTGCCTCTTCTTTCCTCAGCTCTGTTTCTTTCTACTATTTTTCTAAATTCACTTCTCTTCCAGGGTGGGAAACATTACAGTTTTACTTAATTGGCATAAAAAGGCTTTTATTACCCTGAAGTCAATAACACACATCTGCTGAGAATGAAAGATTTGAACCAAGCAACTCACACTTAATTCTTCTCCACTGTGTTCCAACCTGGTGCTTTGGCAGACAATTCCTATTGGATTTATAATGAGGGGCCACTGATTCCCTGCACAAGAGAATGGCTGGGAGCCGCACCCCTTAATTTAAATGCCGCTGCTGTTCAGGAAAGATTGCAGAGGTGCGGTCAGACCTCCACCCACCATAAAGTCATGGCATATCCTAGAAATAGGCCGTCTCTTTAAGGTGAAAATAACCCATTAATTTTTGGCCAATAGTACCACTTAATGCTCTATTTCCAAAATTGGCAAATTACTGGAAAGCCAATAATATGTGAATTCAAATTTACCTAAGAGCATATGAAAAAAAGAATGTCTCAGCTGAAACTTAAAGGCTATTTAGCATCTTCAGGGACCGTTTTTTTATCATTGCAATTTAATCATTTTGATCTAAAAATATTTTTTTCAATTCGTCTTTATTAAAAAATATCACAAGTTTTTGTTTTGCAGGGTTAAAGGGAACCTGTCACCGGGATTTTGTGTACTGAGCTGTACTAGATGGCCGCTAGCACATCCGCAATATACAGTCCCCATAGCTCTGTGTGCTTTTATTGTGTAAAAAGATTTGATATGTTTGCAAATGAACCTGAGATGAGTCCTGTCCCTGGACTCATCTTAGGGACAGGACTCATCTTGGGTTCATTTGCATATGTATCAAATCGTTTTTTACACAATAAAAGCACACAGAGCTATGGGGACTGTATATTGCGGATGTGCTAGCGGCCATCTAGCAGCCCATGTCATCAGCCCTGTACACAAAATCCCGGTGACAGGTTCCCTTTAAGTTTATCTGTCTGTAGAGTGTCCTTGCTTTCAGTTTCACGCTGAACCCGTCAGTTTGCTGCTCTGATGGCTCGATTGTATGTTTCATGAGAGCTCATAAACACTCATATCTAAACTCTTATGAAACGGATACGAATATGGCTTAAAAGAGTCATCTAGGAATTTGGCATTGATGGCCTATACTTGGGTTAGTTCATCAATATCAGATCAGGTGGAGTCTGACTCTTGACATCCCCGTTGATCAGCTGTGTAAAGAGGCCGCTGCCGTCTATTCACCGCTTACCAAGCATAGTGCTGTGCTTGGTATTGCTTCTCGGCTCTATTCACTTGATTGGGACCCAGCTGCGCCTAGGCCTCATGACCAATGTAGAGTGAAATCACTGACCTTGGAAGCGGTCTGAATGCTCGCGTAGCGCTGTTGCCTCTTTGAACAGCTGATATGCAGGGGTCCTGGGATTCCTGAGGATAGGCTATCAATATCAAGTTCCCAGGTTTATGAGCTGTCAGGAGTTCAAAGATAAGGGTTATACATCGAGCCGCTCTGACAGGTTCAGTGTGCAATTGAGATCAAGATATTCTGCAGATATATAAACCTAACCCTGTAGAGCAAAAGCTGTTGAACATTTTTAGTAAAGACCAAATTAAAAAATTATTCTTTGACCAAAATGAGTAAAAAGCAATAAAAAAAATTGCCTTTGAAGGTGTTCATGGCCTTCAATTCTTTTTGATCTTTTCAATTGCTAACATGGGAGGAGGTCGCTACTAGAGATAAAAGTAAAAAAGAAAATAAAAACATGTAAATCTAATACACCCAATCAACAATGTGTTAATTGCAGCACTTAAGACCCCTAAACATTTTATAGATTTCATCAATGTTATCACCCCTCCAAGTTTCCTGTTCAGTTAATTTGGGGTCTTTCCTGAACAGCTTCCATCGTAGCTGTGATTTCAGAAACATGACTGCACCCCTAGAATTTTATTTATGATGTAAACTATTAGTACAGGACTTGCTTGGTCATCACTGCCAACATGCATTGCCTAGGAATATTTACGCCTTCCTCAGTCTGACTTTATACTATGTCTTGCCGTTTTCTCTGTTTGCCTCTGCTGTTTTTCTATCTCAAATCTATATTGCTTCTTCTATAACTTTCCCTATTGCATACAGCTCTACTGTTAAGTCTTTCTCTAATTTCAATTAATCTTACATAATTTACCATTATGTATTTTAATTGGATTGTTCACTCTTCGCTTAAGTTTATGAAATTCTGATACGGCCATATGGAAGAAGAGCGATTGGAGTATTACCCGCCTCTCGTCTTTACTCTTGCCTTCAGTAGTATTCCAGCTTAGATTTGAAGGAAAGACCTGACAATACTCTAAGAATGATAATATATTAGGAATGTAAAGCTCCATTAAAGAAGCATTCCAGCGGTTCTTTGGCACATTTAATGCTAACTCGCCACCAATATTCTAGCAGTGTAGTATTTGTTTTTATCCAAGCTCGGTTGCATCCATATATCTTTCATTACAGGCAGCAAAAAATTATATTATTGTGTAAAACCTAAATAAATAAGAAAGTACACATATTAGGTATTGCCATGTCCGTTGCGATCTGCTCTATAAAAATATCACATGACCTAACCCCCCAGGTGAATGCTGTAAAAATAAATAAAAACTCCTAAAATTACCAATTTTTTTGTCACCTTGTTCCATAAAGTGTAATAATGAATGATCAAAAAATCATATGTACCCATAAATAGTACCAATAAAAACGTCAACTCTTCCTGCAAAAAATGAGCCCCTGCATAAGACAGCAGAAAAATAAAAAAAAAAGCCTTTCAGAAAATAGACACAAAAACATAATTCTTTTTGCAAAAATGCTTTATGTAAAACTGAAACAAAGAAAGTAGACATATTTAATATCATTGCGTCCGTAACAATCTGCTCTATAAAAAATAGCACATGATCTACCCTGTCAGATGAATGTTGTAAAAAATAAAAACTGTGCTAAAACAGCCATTTTTTTTGGTTACCTTGCCTCACAATTTTTTTTTATATAGAACAATTAAATATCATATGTACCCCAAAATAGTACCAATAAAACTGGCATATCTCCTAGTTTCCAAAATGGGGTCACTTTTTGGGAGTTCCTACTGTAAGGTGCATCAGGGGGGCTTCAAATGGGACATGGCATCTAAAAACCAGTTCAGCAAAATCTGCCTTCCAAAAACCATATGGCGTTCCCTTTCTTCTGCACCCTGCTGTGTGCCCTTACATCAGTTTACGACCACATGTGGGGTGTTAAACCGCAGAATCAAGGTAATAAATATTGAGTTTTGTTTGGCTGTTAAACCCTCAATGTGTTAAAGAAAAAAAAATCGATTTAAAATGGAAAATCTGCCAAAAAAGTGAAATGTAATCTCCCTTTTTCTTTAATTCTTGTGGGGCACCTAAAGAATTATCGAAGTTTGTAAAATCGGTTTTGAGTAGCTTGAGGGGGTGTATTTTCTACAATGGGGTCATTTATGGGTGGTTTCCTCTATGTAAGCCCACAACGTGACTTCAGACCTTAACTGGTCCTTTAAAAGGTGGGTTTTGGAAATTAAAAAAAAAATTTTAAGAGTTGCTTCTAAACTTCTAAGCCTTCTAACGTCCTAAAACAATAAAATGACATTAGAAAAATGATGCCAACGTAAAGTAGACATATGGGGAATGTTAAGTAATAAATACCTCATAAAAATCTTACTTTCTGTTTTAAAAGCAGAGAAATAGAAATTTTGAAAATTAGGAATTTTTAAAAATTTTGGGTAAATTTGGGATTTTTTTCATAAATAAAGGTAAAATATATTGACTCAAATTTATGACCATCATGAAGTACAATATGTCACGAGAAAACAATCTCAGAATGGCTTGGATAAAGAAGTGTTCCAAAGTTATTACCACATAAAGTGACACATGTCAGATTTGCAAAAAATGCAATGGGCAGGAAGGTGAAAACTGGCCCGGGGGTTGAAAGGGTTAAAAGACTTGTCTAAGTTTACAAGTTATCTCCCATCCCCACTAATCAGCAGTAGTTGGACCACTGAGACCCCCACCAATCTCGAGAACTGAGGCCCCCCCCCCCTCCATCTACTGGAGCAGCAGGTTGAGCATTGCACTTTGCCACTACATCATTCTGTATGGAACCGCTAGAAAACAATGCTCAACAATTTCACAGCAAAAGAAAAAACAAAAGCTGTGTTTTTTGTGCGACAATAGTGCAAAATTATCACCAAAAAAGGCAAATACAATTCTAATCAAAAATATCTTTATTCAACAACATAATATAAAATGCATAAAACAAAAGTAGGTGGTGAGAACTACATAAAAGACCATAATACAGCCCATAGAAGGAGCGACAGTGGCACAATCAATTACAAACAGTGGGGATAGTCAAATGGCAGTGATGTATAAAAGACTGTCTACTAGTCTATAATTAGCAGCATCAAATAAAGTGCAAATACATAGTGCTAAGTTTTATTATAGACTAGTAGACTTTTTTGGTGATTGTCTTGTTGGGATTGAGTATTTACATTTGGTTTTCCCACTATAATTAGGTGATGATTAGTGCAAAATTGCAAAATAAAATATGAATTTGGTGGGACTTAATTATTATTTTTTTTTTTATCGTCATATTTTTTTACCTTTTATCGTCATTTACCCACAAAACAAAATTATAAACATAATATTCAATGCATGTACCCAGAATGCTGTCATTTTATAAATGCAACTCTGTCATATGGCTTTGACAGAAAAAATAATTCTTTTAGTATGTGGTGATGGGGAAAAAAATTGCATTGATCCCTTAAAGGGGTTGTCCTGTTTATATCAACAATCCTTTAAAATCATTTATGAAGGTAGCGGTAATTTTGTAACATTTCTTTTACTTTTATTGCTCCTATCTTGCGTTCTAGGCTGTGGTCACATGACCATGCTGACGCACTTCTTTATTTCCTGTGATGTTAAGCCTTATGGGCGTGTCAAAGCAGCAACAAGGGGCAGTGATAGAGCAGTGTCTATGTAACTAGCTGGGCATTGTTGGGGGTGGTGCTGGAGCTGTAGCAGAGAAAGAGGTGGTGCATTATGGGTTTGTCAGCTACAGCAACAGGAAGTGCTACATACAGGATGGAAACAAACCAGAGGAATTTGTTTACATGGTGAAAACTGGGCACGAGAGTCCAGATTGAAAAAAGCATTGGGAAGATGTACATGAGGTAAGCAACTAAGTGAGCACAGTAATCCCGGAAAATACCTTTAATGCCTTTGCGGCACCATACATGTATTGTAAACATCAGGTCTTCAGATAGGGCACCAGCCTAAAAGTTGAGCTGGCACTATAGTCGATGGGTACCTGCTGTTTTACACAGACACATGACAAACTAGGAAGTAGGGTTCAAATATGGGAGATAAGAGAAAACTGCAAATGAGGTAAATAAAAAAGGATTGGAAGCTAGAGTAATTGATGAATATACATGAAAATTTGTTAATGGCACAGCCCCTTTAAGCCATGCCTTACTTGGGGTTTAATAGAAGCATAGGTGTTTTATCAAAACTATAGCAACCAGTATGGTTGATCCTTTCATTCTCTAAAGAAAAATTATAGGGTCAATCTGGTTGTTATGGGCAACTAAGCCAGTTTTTCCCTTCGCCCATGACAGCACCATAAGAGAGAGGATCCACCCACACAGACAGGAAACCTGCAGAATAAAAGGGCGGACACTCTCCTCCCAATTCAGTGTGGTTTCTTGTCTCTGGGGAAGCCTGCAGTTTTTTCCTTTCAGGTTCCCTCCCTCTGGTGGTGCTCCTATGCTGACCCCTATTGTGGGCTGGATTTCTCCCCGGCTTACCTGCCATTCCCGGGATTATATTGCGGAATCAGTGGTGCACTGAAAGGGACGGGCAGAGGCATAGCAATACTCCCGAGGGAGTACTTTTGTGTTCTGGAGCATGCAGTGCCTGGTGGCATCGTTGATGCGCTAGGGGCATGGACTTCTGGACCCCAGGGGAAGGAGGAGGAGCTTCTGGCAAGGAGTTAGGCCGGGGAGAGCTGCATGTGTCATGTGACCGGCACTCAACGTCGGACGTGATGTCATCACAGAAGCGCCTATGAGTAGGGCACACTGTGGATGGAAAGCCGGCGTCCTAGCAGCACTCTGGTGCAGTAACAGAAGCAGCATGGAGGAGGACAAGCACGTGGAAGAGTCTGCAGTCCCTCCAGCCTTGGTACCTCTGATGGGTGAGTCCTCTGGGAATAATGTTATGCTTCTCTCTGCTGATATACTTATACTAATGTATTGCAGACAAAACCTAGGAAGGTGGTGACAAGAGTCTAAAATAAGACGACATAATACTGTACAGGAACATATTTCGTCTGATGAAGACTCATACATTCCTCATTATTTGGGCAGTCTGATGACGTAAATATCCCTTTTAAAGAGGAAAATTGTGCCACATGGGATAAAGCACCAAGAATAGATGTAGCCGTTTCTAAAGTATCTATGAAGAGGGCTCTTCCCTTCAATGATATGGGGATATTAAAAGACCCACTGGATAAAAAAAAGCTGATACCTTTTTAAAAGGGGCATGGGAAGCATCTACTTCTTCGTTCAGACTGAGCATAGCCTCTACTTGTACCACCCGGTCTCTGATGGTATGGCTCTCTGAATTATAAAATCAATTTAAAAATAGATGACTTGTCCAGGAAAAAATCTGATCTGATCAGGAACCCGGTGATCACAATGAGGAAGGGAATGTCTATTTTGGGTTCCCTCACATCATGCATCCCGGCAGTGAGATGGGCGCAATTCCACCCGAGGGTACTCCAGTGCGAAATCCTGTCATTCTGGGAGAAGAACAACTCACTAAAGGCAAAAATAAGAGTATCAGACCTTACTCTTCAGAGCTAAGGTGGTGGCTGGAGGAGAAGAAGAATCTGATTCAGGGAGTTCCATGGAAGCTGGAAAACCTGATATGCCTAACTACAGACGCAAGCCCCTGGGGGGTGGGGTGCTCACATCCAAAAGATCACACTTCATGGTCGTTGGAGGGATTTCCAGGAAAGAGGATTCTCCAACCTAAAAGAACTAACTGCGGTACGCCTTGCAACAAGCTGTGTCCTTCGAAGAATAAGAGGAAAAGATCTCAGGGTCATGACGGACAACAAGACAGTAGTCTCGTATCTGAACAAACAGGGGGCACAAGGTGCAGAACCATGATGCAGGAAGGCCAGAAAATCCTCCTATTAGCAGAAAAATGTGTGCCTTGATCTCTGCAGTACATATCACAGGTGTGGAAAATGGACAGGCAGACTTTGAGTCGCCATATTCTCTCTCAGAGCGAATGGACTCTAAACTAATCCATTTTCAAGAAATAACGGCCCTCTGGGGACAACCAGACATCGACCTCTTTGCTACTTATCAGAACATGAAGGTCAAGAGATTCTTCTCCCTAGACCTGGCAGGATCCCGTTGTGGAATAGATGCTTTCCTTCAGAACTGGAATTTTCCCCTAGCTTACACCTTTTCTCCTCTTCCCTTGATTCCTCATGTTTTACGGAAATTCAGGGAAGATGGGGTGAGGGTTATTCTCATTGCCCCATTTTGGCCAAGAAGATCTTGGTTCATGTGGCTCCGGATCATGTCAGTCTTTGATCCCTGGGTTCTTCCAGAGATCTGGAACCTATTGAGCCAAGGCCCAGGGCATAAAAAATCTCGAATTAAAGGCCTTGAACTTGGAAGGTACTTGTTAGGTAGGAAAGGATTCTCTGACGCCCTAATCTCTACCCTTCTTAAGAGTAGGAAAAAAGTGACGGTGGCTATTTATGCTAAGGTTTGGCAAAAATTCCTAGACTTTGCTCAGATCCGGACTAATGACATCCCCTCTTTTGCTCCCATTCATCTAATTTTAGAGTTCCTTCAGAAGGGACTGGGTTTAGGGTTAGCAGGTAGTAAAATGAAGATAAAAAATCTACCTCCGTGGCCTAAAGGTCCATATGAGACAAGTGGCCACTTGCTACCCAATAGAAGTCACAGAAAACTGAAAAATAGAGGGGGTGCAAGTCTAAAACATAACATTTAATTCATTAGTTAAAATTGACGCTCTTATGAGATTAATGATCAGCACAATATGTTCCAATCGGGCAACATCAAAGCTCGATCAAAGCAATAAAAATATTGCCATATCAGGAGGAGAGGCAATTCAAGGTAAAAGGGATGCCAATCATGCCAATGTCCCTGGGAAATCAAACATACCAACATAAGTTATGTTAATGGCGTGTTTGACCCTAGAACATCCCTACTTGGCCTGTCGGTCCCTAAGCCTACTAACAGTGTCCTGTCCCGCAAGGGACAGCACCGTTACCGGATCCTGTCCCTGGACACACTGCCCCTAGTTAAGTGGGACAAGAAAAAACTCTCCTGACACAAGTTACAAATACTTCACAAGGGAGCAGCCACGTTTCTCCTGCATATGGTTCAGGAGCCTTTAGATAAAACGGGCCTCCCTGAATTAATTTAAAGAAAATAGTGGTACTTATCGAATGCTGTTTTCACATGTATCACTCCATCTCACGGTATTCCCAGCCTGCTTGTGCAAATCCCCACGCGTTTCATCTCAAGTCAGGCACGCTGAGTGGCCCAAAGACTCATCAGGGGGCATAAGGCCACCACCGGGCAAAGGAGTCAAATAGTTCAACACCTTTATCACAAAGTAACCTAAATGACGTATGGTCCAAAAAAGGTATCGAGGAGCTCTTGCAGGGACCGGTGTGTCCCGTGCGCCCGTTCAAAGGGATTGTGCTCAATCACACAATCCCTTTGAGCGGGCGCACGGCACACCGGTCCCTGCAAGAGCTCCCGATACCTTTTGGACCATACGTCATTTAGGTTA
Source organism: Bufotes viridis (assembly GCA_033119425.1). NCBI lineage: Eukaryota > Metazoa > Chordata > Amphibia > Anura > Bufonidae > Bufotes > Bufotes viridis. The sequence goes on from CM065596.1 coordinate 33,473,025, forward strand.
CTTTGTGATAAAGGTGTTGAACTATTTGACTCCTTTGCCCGGTGGTGCCTTATGCCCCTGATGAGTCTTTGAGCCACTCAGCGTGCCTGACTTGAGATGAACGCGTCGGTTTGCACAAGCAGGCTGGGAATACCGTGAGATGGAGTGATGCATGTGAAAACGGCATTCGATAAGTACCACTATTTTCTTTAGATTAATTCAGGGAGGCCCGTATATCTAAAGGCTCCTGAACCATATGCAGGAGAAACGTGGCTGCTCCTTGTGAAGTATTTGTAACTTGTGTCAGGAGAGTTTTCTTGTCCCACTTAACTAGGGCAGTGTGTCCAGGGACAGGATCCGGTACGGTGCTGTCCCTGCGGGACAGGACACTGTTAGTAGGCTTAGGGACCGACAGGCCAAGTAGGGATGTTCTAGGGTCAAACACGCCATTAACATAACTTATGTTGGTATGTTTGATTTCCCAGGGACATTGGCATGATTGGCATCCCTTTTACCTTGAATTGCCTCTCCTCCTGATATGGCAATATTTTTATTGCTTTGATCGAGCTTTGATGTTGCCCGATTGGAACATATTGTGCTGATCATTAATCTCATAAGAGCGTCAATTTTAACTAATGAATTAAATGTTATGTTTTAGACTTGCACCCCCTCTATTTTTCAGTTTTCTGTTAGCAGGTAGTACCTTAAAAGTACATGTTTTGGTTCTGTCAGCATTGTTTAATCAGGACATAGCAGGGGTCCCATGGGTGTCCAGGTTCTTTAAAGCAGTAGCCAGATCCACCCCAATAACTTATACTAGACCTCCTCCCTGGGATTTAAACCTAGTGTTAAAGGCTCTAACTCAACCTCCATTTGAGCATTTAGAGACCATCTCCATTAAATATCTCCCCTTGAAGTTGTGTCTTCTAATATTACACTATTTTAGAGGATAAAGTTTTGATATGGCCAGACCCGGCTTTCCTTCCAAAAGTCGTTTTTAAATTTCATAGGTCCCAGGAGATTGTTCTCCCTACACTGTTTATAAACCCTGGGTCAGAAAAAGAAAAATCTTTTCACAGCTTAGACTATAGAAGAACCTTGATTAATTACCTATCTCGCAATAAAGACTGGCACAGATCTTCTCTCTTTGTACTCTTTCAAGGAGTGAATAAGGGAAAGGCGGCCACAAAAAGTTCCATAGCTAGTTGGATAGTCTCTGCTATATCTTTGTCTTATCTTGCTTCTGGGTTGTCTCCTCCGGTGGTTCTTAAGGCACATTCTACCAGGGCAGTTGCTACTTCCTGGGCGGAAAGATCCTATGTTCCCATAGAGGATATTTGCAGAGCAGCTATCTGGTCTTCTCCTTCAACCTTTTTCAAACACTATCAGCTTGATTTGAACTCCTCTCCTTTGGGGTCCTCCTTTGGGGAGAAGGTGTTTGTTACCGGTAAGTTGATTTTCCAGAGGCCATTACAACACCCTTATATTCACTCCCTGTTGGGTTATCTTGGGATCTCTTATACTCACACGGGTGTTGCATAAAAAAAAAAAAACATTTTTATAATTAATCATCTAACACTGTTGGCGGACTTCCTCCGATGCTTGGATATCACACTGAATTGGGAGAAGAGTGTCCACCCTTTTATTCTGTAGGTTTTCTGCATGTGGGGGCGGATCTTCTCTTTCGTGGTGGTGTCATGGGCTCTGGAAAATCAAATTACCGGTAAGTAATCATAATTTTTCTTTGTACCAGTTATGATAAATCTCCCCCTTTTTTTTTTTTGCCATAAACCGCGATACTATTTTATTGCAGTTTATGGTATAAGTGATCCAATGATTTCAAGTCACCCTAGAGAGCTACAAGTAAAGTTATACAATATAAAAAATTGCCAGGTCTCCAATTTCGGCCAGGCTAACTGCTCTATGCAGGGGCTCTATTAGACACACATTCCTGGATCCGTACCTTCTCCAGTTACTGTCGCCATGACACCATCCTGGTTCTAGTGTGCACCACGTAGCCGTTTTATCTGCTTCATCAGGTGAGTTTTTGGACCATCTCCAGCCCTGTTCGTGCAAACTGTGGTCTACCATCTCTTGCATGGCCCTTTCTAATTTTACTGTGGGGTGGGTATCATGTTGCTCTTTCTTCATGGTACCATCCCCAACTCGGTATTCACCCCTCCTTCCTGTTCCAGTATGCTTCTGGAAGCCCATGTTTGTCCCCCTCCGGTGGTGTACTTGTACCATCTCTGAATGTTGTATCTATCAACCGTCCCAGTTGTGGTATGTCCCTGGTATCATTGCCCCCCCCCCCTTTCGAGGGGGGGGGTAGTAGTTGTACCAGCGGGTATCCCTGCATTGTGAGTACACAATTGCGGGGTTCTGTGTCTGTTAGACTCCCGCAGTTATGCCTTGCTCCTTTAGGAGAATTCTAATAGCAGTGCTGGCTGCAATATCTGACAGCCTGTGCGGTATTCCTGCACAAGGGACTGTCTTTAGCACTTTCATTTTGTGGTATGTGTCTCGGTCACACCTCCTGGGTGCCCCAAGCTCTCTTGTTAGCACCTTCATTAGTAGTGTGTGCAGGGCACCCCCTGTCGCGTGTCTTTGAATACACTGAATCCTCTCATTGCCCCTATACTGGGCATGTTTTTTTTTTTTTGGTATGATGCATTATCTAACGAGACCTCTTGGCCCTGATATGCACTAATCAACCACATTCCTGCACCTTGGGCTGGTTGTCAGCTATTATACTAGCTGTGTTGTTCGACAACCATAGGACGTACCCTCATCATTGATGGGGTATTCGCACTGTTGTTGCTATCTTTCTGCTTGGTTTCACAGACGTGTAGACTCCAATCCTGGTGGAGTACCTGGATCATCACTGGATGCTCTATGCAAAAGGGATTCGCCGCAATGTGAACACCAAGGCTGCTACTGCAGTTCTCGGGTCATCGTTGGATGTCCTCTCTAACATGGTCGTGGAAGGACTGGTGAGCACCATACACCTGCCTAGATGGCGTGAGTTTTCCACTGCTGGCTCCCGTATCGGATACAGTCCCTTGGTTTTTACATATCCAGGCATCCTCTATACTCCCTTATGTTTTCGGAGTAGTTGGCTACTGCCAGACGCTCCTTTCACTTGGCCTTGCCTTTCTTGTATGCCCCGGCCAATCTTTTTCCCCCTCTCAGGTTTTTTTTCCGCTGTGCTCAGCCGATAGCTGGTTTCTACATGTCAGTGGAGCCTCTTCCGGCTTCCGCTGGTGAATCCGGCATCCTTTTCTGCCATATGGGTGTCCGCAATTCTTGACAGCCAGGGTACTGTACTTGCCCCTTCGGGGGCAGTGTATACCGTATTTCGGTAACTACTCTTAGCTTAGTTAAATACACCAATACACAATAGTGGGCTAGCATTTGTAAATCATAGCATACTAGGAGGAAAGTCCAATAAACCACAAAATATTTGAACATCTCCATAATGAATATTGTATAAAAATGCTTTATTGAAACACAACATCAATTACAGAATTAGATAAAAATATGCTGAGCAGCAGATAAAAAGACACCAGGAGAGAGTAGACAGACACAGGAGATGGTTGTAGGGTCAGCCAACTAGAAAGACACTGACAGTAGCAGAATAGAGGGTCATACTAAGCCAACAATCATAGTAAAGCCAGCTTAAACAATCATAAAGTAAAGTAAAAGGAACCCTTTCAAATTCTGCAAGTAACCAAGTATACAGCCAAAAGCATGATGTAAATACCAGGTGCTGTTGTGCCAACCCTGCAACCGTCTCCTGCCCAACGCCGTTTCACCTATGAAGGTTTTCCTATCCCCCATTTCATGCTATGGCCTCTCCTGGTCCTGTTGGGTCATATGGTTCGTATGCACCTGTACACCCAACCGTTTGCATGGCTGTTCTTTTCCCACCCTCGGGAACTGCTTTGGGATGTCCCATGGTGCTGTTTCCCCCAATGCCATCAACGAGAAGATTGGATTTTTGTATTTAACGTAAAATCCCTTTCTCGTTCAATGCATTGGGGGACACAGATCCCACCCTCTGTTTTTACTTCACGTGTTGGTTCCTTGCTTCTGTTTGTCTCTCCTACTGCTTTTTATACAAACTGATTAACCTAGTGGCTGTGGAGAGGGTATAGCCCACCTGGGCGGAGCCAACACTTCTTTTGCTAGTGTCAGCCTCCTAGTGGCAGCTGGGCATATACCCATGGTGCTGTCCTGTCCCCCATTGCATTGAACGAGAAAGGGAAAGCGAATTAAAAAAAAAAAAAATAGACCATTAGTTTCACGGTATCTGAAAATGGTTTAAGTATTAAAATATTAAAGAATGTATCACTGTATATGATGAACGCCATAAAGATAAAGAATCTAAAATCTCAAATTGCCATTTTTTTGGTCCCTTATCCTCTCAAAAAATTTTATAAAAAAAAACGATCAAGCGGTCATATGTGCCCCAAAAATGGTATTAATAAAAACTACAGCGTGTCCTGTAAAAATCCCTTCAACGGCTGTGTAAACAGCAATTTAAAAGGTGTCAGGATATGGCGATGCATAACATAACGTTTTTATCTCACAATAAAAAAAAAAGGCCTGTAAAACAATTGCACCCATTAATTTTTTTTTTTACCAGTTTCCCAATACATCATATGGAATATTAAATAATCCCATTAGCAAGTGCAACTTCTCTTAATCAGCTATGTGGTGAGAAAAATAAACAAAAAATAAAAAATAAATTTATGGTGCCATGGGTTAATGGCCAAACCATCCCTAAGGGGTTAAAAGCATATTCCAGAAAAAACTAAAGATGAATCGTAACCAACCTCCTCTCATTGTTTCAGCCGCACAATTTTCCTATGTTAGTAAGGCATCCTACACTGTTTTTTTGGCTTTCAAGAAATACTTGTGTGCTTTCGCAAGTATTTTTGGGTGGTGTGTTGTTCAATTTTTAACTTGCATTTTCTTTTCTTAGGAGAATGTTTTGGGACAAAAAACGCTCTGGCTCCAGCATTTTTTTGCAAAAAAAAAAAAAAGCTAGGAAGAACTATGCAAACAATGCAGCATTTTTGCTAAACACACTGGGGGAGATTTATCAAACTAGTCTAAAGTAGAAGTAGCTTAGTTGCCCATAGCAACCAATCAAATTCCACCTTTTATTTTCCAGTGGAGCACTGAAAAAGGAAAGGTGGAATCTGATTGGCTGCTATGGGCAACTAATCTGGTTCTACTTTAGACTAGTTTGATAAATCTCACCAAGTGTGTAATACTACTCTTGCCAATGAGAGACCGATATTACTAGAGCTCTTCTTCTGGTATACTTAGACATGCTCCACCCCTTGTTTCCCAAGCACATTGAATGACACTCTACTTTCTTTCCTTCCTGCTTAGTTTTTTTCTATTTCCCTTACACAATGGCCCAGATTTACTAACCCTAATGGGTTAGATGGCGTAAGCTTAGACCAGCACCAGATTTATCTCAGGGGCTCGGGCTGAATGATGAATTTGATGCAGGGATAGACACATTTCTGAGACTCTACCAACTGCTGGTTGACTTGGGGCTCATGTACACGACCATATGTTTGCTCCACATCCAATCCGCATAAATTCTTGTCCGTTTTGCAGACAACGATTGGACATATCTATTGAAGTGAAAAAGAAAACGGCAGCATGCACACAGCTGGTATCCGTGTTTTGCGGATCTGCAATTCACGGACCGCAGAACACATATGGTCATGTGCATGAGTCCTTACTGTGAGACACACATTTACACTAGAATTGAGGTGAAAAGTAGAGCTTCTTAAGCCCTCCCATTTCCTGTGAAATGCCACTCTATTTTGCTAAGCCAAGACGAAGTGGAGTGCATGAAGAGATTATTTCATGATGACATCTTGTTCAGAGTTGGACAAAGGCAAAATAAGGAAGCTGATCCTCCCACAGACTGAGAAAATCAACTCCTAAAGATCAGTTCCTGATTGCTGTGGTGTCTACCACAAGCACATGAATTTCTGCAAGCCCCATTTAGATGAATGGTATCGTCATTAATTTCTGCAAGACATCTGCAGAACGTAAATATATCCTAAGGACAGTTTCAGACGAGCGTGTTCACATCAGAAAACGAACTGTGTCACAGAGGTATGTTGAAACCTTATGGCATTATAGTGATCTATAATGTTGTGTGTCCCTGCCTGACACAGGCTGTACTAAACTGTACTGACATATTGCTCCCAGTACAATTCATTACACCGACGTCGGGCAAGAACCTTACTTATCCCACTGCCCTATTTCTAACTGACTGCCTGACGTCGGTGTAACAAATCCTCAAGGGAAGGAACTGTTTGAAGTCTTTCTATCCAAAGCTTAGATGTTTGCAATATACCATTATACATCTCCTGTCGGTCACTGAATATCTTGTTGAGTGGGTTCTTTGCACCTTCAGTCCATAGGCTGAACCAGCCTCTGGACTGAAGGTCCAAAGAACCCACTCAACAAGATATTCAGTGACCCACAGGAGATGTATATATTGCAAACATCTAAGCTTTGGATAGAAAGACTTCACACAGTTCCTTCCCATGAGGATCCAGGAACACTGGGAAGTACAGTACAGAGTATTGTACTGTATAGAGATTTGGAAAATTATGGCTCACAACAGAAACAACATGAACGTTGCAACGTCCTCTTAGTAGCCGAGTAGTCCAAGTCATAACCACAGCTTATTATTATAATGAGGTTTTTAAATTTATTCATTTTTGTTTACCACCAGATGAAGATGCTGCTGCTTCATGCTAATAAACATTTTCGTAAATTGATTTTCATAGTGTTTCCCCTTGCCTTCTACGTTACGACTAACAATCATTTTATATGGAGATCATTCTTTAACTGAGGGTTCTTATTTTAGGTAAATAAAATCTTAGAATTTAGCTAAATCTCAACATTTTATTAGCAATTCAGAATTTTATAGGCTTAAAGCCAGAGAGAAAATGCTTTGAACATGTTGGTTTGATGAACTCTTATTCCCAGGTCTTCACATTGTGCAGAAAGACACATAGCTGGAGGTGATTATGGGACATGTGTGGTTTCACCTCTTTCATTAAAATTCATCTCTTGCTTTGACTTTTTTATTCACCGTCCATTAAGGTAACATAATTAAATCAGCAATTTTGTAACTTCTGCTATATCAGTAGACATTATGGTAATTAGCTGAATAGCATTGCTCAGCCAGGTGAGCCAGTTTAAAATGTAAATAAGTTTAGATCCCAGGAATTTAGCTGATGAAGAGTAAACTTTAATGTTGATTGATTTATAGAATTTTTTTTCCTGGGTTTGCCTTAAAAGCTTATATATATTTTATGTATTTGTGTGCTATAAGTAATAATCTATCAAGTCTTGTTAATGAGCTTTTTAGTAAGTATTCCCTTAAAAAATGACATTTTGCTACAAGGTTTATTTTTGATGTAGACGTCTGCCAAATGGGCTCTGGGAGCATTTCTTAACTCCAATTATCTCTTCATTGAAAAGTGTGGCAGTGAAGTTAAACTATTTTGATGTGGACATGTGTGCAAAGAGAATTCAGGTATAGATGGAACACAGTGGCACAAACCAGGATGGGCGCAATACTTGTTCATCCACCTCCTTCCAAAACATTGAGGACTTGGGGCCATTCTTGCCACATCTGCTTGATATTTGGACGCACAGGTTAATGGGTTCTTCAGGCTGCAGATATTAACGACCTATCCTCAGGATTGCTCATCAATAACATATCGGTGGGTGTCCAACATCTGGCAACCCTGCCAAAAACTACACAATTAACGTGGCTGGCGGCAGACAACTGTGTATACTTGTGGTCATGCAAAGGTACTGCAGCTTAGCTCCCTTTTAAGTGAACGGTAGCTGAGTTTCAGTACATCGACAACGGAATCTACACCGTGTACTGAGCCTTCTGCTCCTGCTCTGTACACTGATCGGTTTCAGCTCTATGGCAGCCAGAAAGAGCTGATGGAAGTGGGTGCCAGGTGTCACATACCCACCAATTTGATATTGGCGACCCTTTCAGAGGATAGGTCATCAGTGTGCAGAGACAAACCAGTTTTGCTCAAAATTAAATTCACGGTTGATTCTGACAAATTGGTCGACCAATTAGATTTGAGTTTAAATTGATTTTACCCGATTCGAAAGTTCTCACATTGGCTTGAAAATTTGTGAATGACACACTGATGTCTGCTAGGACTCTTTCTCTGTCACTCTCTCTCACTCTGTGTCTTTCCCACCAGAATTCAGCCAAATTAAATCACCAAAAATTCTGCTTCGGATCAGCTTAGAATTTTTACAACAATTTGGGTCAAAATCAATTCACTCATCTCTAAGTTATGAGAAAAGATTAAGGGAACTCAAATTTTTACAAAATCTGAGTTAAAATTGATTCGCTCATCTCTAGTTATGAGCAAATTGATTTCAACCTAAATTTTGTAAAAATTTGGGGTGCATCCAAATGAGAGTTTTTGGTGATTCAATTCGGGCACATTGTGGAGGAAAAGAGAAAGTGATATTGCTTCTGTCTGGAGTAAAAAAAGGTAATTTATCATATGAGATCATTTTCGTGGCACATTTAAGTCTGGTTAAAATTGTGTGGTTGCACAAAATTTATGAAATGGTGCACTGTTTTCATATATTTGGTGCAATACACTGCGTTATATGACTTAGTCTTAAAAAATATACCAGGGGGTTGCCTGGCTTAGGATGCAACTTTTCTTGAAAACTTTTTTGCGACATTTCAAGTGTTGCAGACACTAAATGTGCTGTAATCCAGTTCTATTCTCACTTTTAGCTCATAAACATAGACCACTATGAAAAGAGGCAAGGATCAAGAAATGTCACAGTTGCCATGTAAATGTTGCAAATGCCATGACTTTACGCCACAAGACTGCACACTTCGCTCTTAAGTGCGCAGACAGCCGGCACATGCACGATGGCATATGTGAAGCTGCTGCCAAGACACTGCGCGGGCCCGGACCAGTGTAACCAGGGCGCATGCGTGAGATTACAGCGCACTGGAATAAAATAAAAATAAGCAAGGAGAGGAGTGAATAATTAAAAGAGGGCGGTGCTTGGCTCCGAAATAATGGGCGCGGTTGGGCTCCAACGGACAGAGGAACATCCCCTTGGGCACCTTTTATAGAGGATAATTTGCATATTAATAAAAGCGATTTTTGCACTAAATGACAAGACGGATGGGGGTATAAATAGTATATTTTACAATACATCGTTGAGACTAATGTAGTGATGTGAAAATCTCGGTAGCTAAAATCCAGGTGACAGAATCCCTTTAATCTGCTTACCATGTCACCTATATAGCGGTTTTAATATTTTGACGACCCATTCAGTCTCTATCATACTCAGTTATTCCAATAGAGTTATTGTTATGCTTTTCCACCATCTCTTTGATCTAACTCGTTTACGAATTGCCCGTTTGAGAGAAACTTACCAGTAGTATCCTTATCTGCAATGATGTAGATTGATCAGGCATAGGGTGGGAACACAATCTTCCCAATTTAAATGAAATCATTAATCCTAGATGAATATCTGACCAGCTGCGGGATCTGGACCAGCTGCAGACTAAAAGCATTATGTCTGGGCTGTTAGCGCTTGGCATTCATATTAATGATGATGATTCTTTGGGTGAACGGTGCACTTGAATGCCAATAGCCTGTGGTGCGTTCTGCTTTAGTAAACCTATTCATTCTTTTGACTTTTTAATGGTTGCATTAATGCTCAGTGTTTTGCCAGACGCATTAGAGAGTGTGGCCAGAGAGGAGGAATCCTTGAATCTTTTCATAGTTTAATGGTAACTTCATACACTCACCATTGTGTTTTATAATCCTGTTTTTGTGGGCAGTTAGAAGACATTTTTGGAACGGAGTATTGGTGTGACTCTTTGGCTTTGCTTTATTTTGTCCAACTTAACCACTTGAAGACCACAGGTTTATACCCCCCTAGTGACCAGGCCCTTTTTTACAAATCCGCACTACACTACTTTCACCGTTTATTGCTCGGTCATACAACTTACCACCCAAATGAATTTTACCTCCTTTTCTTCTCACTAATAGAGCTTTCATTTGGTGGTATTTCATTGTTGCTGACATTTTTACTTTTTTTGCTATTAATAAAAATTTAATGACATTTTTGCAAAAAAATGACATTTTTCACTTTCTGTTGTAAATTTAAAAAAAAAAAAATACATTTCTATATAAATTTTTCTCTAAATGTATTGTTCTACATGTCTTTGATAAAAAAAGTCCAATAAGTGTATATTTATTGGTTTGGGTAAAAGTTATAGCGTTTACAAACTATGGTGCAAAAAGTGAATTTCGGCATTTTGAAGCAGCTCTGACTTTCTGAGCACCTGTCATGTTTCTTCAGGTGCTAGAATGTCAGGAAAGTATAAATACCCCCAAATCACACCATTTTAGAAAGAAGACACCCCAAAGTATTCGCGGAGGGGCATGGTGAGTTCATGTATCATTTCATTTTTTTCACAAGTTAGCGGAAAATGACACTTTCTGAGGAAAAAAAAATAATAATAAAGTTTCCATTTCTGCTAACTTCTGGCAAAAAAAAAAAATCTCATACGGGCTCATTATGCCCCTCAGTGAATACCTTAGGGTGTCTACTTTCCGAAATGGGGTCATTTGTGGGGTATGTTTACTGTTCTGGCATTTTGGGCGGGGCTAAATTGTGAGCAGCCATGTAAAAGCTAAAGGTACTCGTTGGAATTTGGGCCCCTTTGCACCCAGTCTGCAAAAAGTGTCACTCATGTGGTATCGCCGTACTCAGGAGAAGTAGGGCAATGTGTTTTGGGGTGTATTTTTACATATACCCATGTTGGGTGAGAGAAATATCTCTGTAAACTGACAACTTTGTATAAAAAAATTTAAAAATTGTCGTTTACAGACATATTTCTCACACCCAGCAGGTATATATAATAATACACCCCAAACACATTGCCCACTTCTCCTGAGTACGGCGATACCACATGTGTGACACTTTTGCAGCCTGAGTGCGCAAAGAGCCCTAAAATCAATGAGTACCTTTAGGATTTCACAGGGCATTTTTACGCATTTGGATTCCAGACTTCTTCTCACGCTTTAGGGGCCCCTAAAATGCCAGGACAGTATAAATACCCCACATGTGACCCCATTTTAGAAAGAAGACACCCCAAGGTATTCCGTGAGGGTATGGTGAGTTCATGTAAAATTTTATTTTTGTCACAAGTTAGTGGAATATGAGACTTTGTAAAAACTAAATAAAAAAATATATATATCTCATTTTCCGCTTACTTGTGCCAAAAAAAAAATTCTGTGAACTCGCCATGCCCCTCACGGAATACCTTGGGGTGTCTTCTTTCCAAAATGGGGTCACATGTGGGGTATTTATACTCACCTGGCATTTTAGGGAACCTAAAGCGTGAGAATCCAAATGCGTAAAAATGCCCTGTGAAATCCTAAAGGTACTCATTGGTTTTAGGGCCCCTTTGCGCATCTTGGCTGCAAAAAGTGTCACTCATGTGGTATCGCCGTACTCAGGAGAAGTAGGGCAATGTGTTTTGGGGTGTATTTTTACATATACCCATACTGTGTGTGAGAAATATCGCTGTAAGCGACAACTTTTTAAATTTTTTATACAAAGTTGTCAGTTTACAGAGATATTTCTCTCACTAACATGGGTATATGTAAAAATACACCCCAAACACATTGCCCTACTTCTCCTGAGTACGGCGATACCACATGATGACACTTTGCAGCCAAATGCATAAAGGCCCAAATTCATGAGTACCTTTTAGGAGGAGCATTTTTACGCATTTTTCTTCTCATGCTTTAGGGCCCCTAAAATGCCAGGGCAGTATAAATACCCACATGTGACCCCATTTTGGAAGAAGACACCCAAGGTATTCCATGAGGGGCATGGCGAGTTCATAGAAAAAAATTTTGGGCACAAGTTAGTGGAAATTGATTTTTATTGTTTTTCTCACAAAGTCTCCTTTCCGCTAACTTTTGACAAAAAGTTTAATTTTCATGGACTCACTATGCCCCTCAGCGAATACCTTGGGGTGTCTTCTTTCCAAAATGGGGTCACATGTGGGGTATTTATACTGCCCTGGCATTTTAGGGGCCCTAAAGCGTGAGAAGAAAAATGTGTAAAAATGCCCTCCTAAAAGTTACTCATTGGAATTTGGGCCCCTTTGCGCATCTTGGCTGCAAAAAGTGTCACACATGTGGTATCGCCGTACTCAGGAGAAGTAGGGCAATGTGTTTTAGGGTGTATTTTTACATATACCCATGCTGGGTGAGAGAAATATCTCTGTAAATTGCCAACTTTGAATAAAAAATTTTAAAAGTTGTCATTTACAGAGATATTTCTCACACACAGTATGGTATATATAAAAATACACCCAAACACATTGCCCTACTTCTCCTAAGTGCGGCGATACCACATGGTGACTTTTTGCAGCCAAGATCGCAAAGGCCTAAACCAATGAGTACCTTTAGGATTTCACAGGCCATTTTACGTATTTGGATTCTCACGCTTTAGGACCCCTAAAATGCCAGGGCAGTATAAATACCCACATGTGACCCCATTTTGGAAAGAAGACACCCCAAGGTATTCTGTGAGGGGCATGGCGAGTTCACATAAAAAAAAATTTTGACACAAGTTAGCGGAAATTGATATATATATATATATTTTTACAAAGTCTCATATTCCACTAACTTGTGACAAAAATAAAATTTTGCATGAACTCGCCATACCCCTCACGGAATACCTTGGGGTGTCTTCTTTCTAAAATGGGGTCACATGTGAGGTGTTTGTACTGCCCTGGCATTTTGAGGGTCTCCGCAATCATTACACGTATGGCCAGCATTAGGAGTTTCTGCGATTCTCCGTATATTGAGCATACGGGTAATGAGATTTTTTTCCGTTCAGCCTCTGCGCTGAAAAAAAAAAAAATGAAGCGGCACAGATTTCTTCATTCGCATCGATCAATGTGGATGAAAAATCTCTGCCAAAATCAGTGACTGCGGTGCGGTGGGCTGGGCGCTAGCTACCTAACAAGTAGCTAACTAACTGGCGGTGATAACGGGACCCTTATGCCCCATTCACACGTCCGAAATTTTGTTTGCGGAGCAGAATTGCGGACCCATTCATTTCTATGGGGACAGACTTTGTCCCGCTCGGATCGAATTACGGATCCGCGCTTCGAGTCTGCACTTCCGTTCCGCAAAAATATAGAACATGTCCTATTCTTGTCGCAGTGCGGACAAGAAAAGCATTTTCTATATAGTTCTGTCGCGGATCTGCAAAATGCGGAAGCGCATTGCGGTGTCCGTATTTTGCGGATCCGCAGATCCATGGATCCGCAAAACACATACGGACGTCTGAATGAGCCTGTAGGGGTGATTAGTGACAGGGGGTGACAGGGAGGGTGACATGGGTGATCAGGGGTTAATCAGTGATGGGGGTGGGGGGTGTGTGTGTAGTGATTGGTGCACTTTTCCTATGTTTCCTCTGGTGGTCCCAAACAAAGGGACCACCAGGCAACTGAACAGCAGGCATATCAGACGCTGTTTAAAAAACAGCGTCTGATATGCGATTTAAATGCGTTTTTCGCATCTACAGCCTGCCAGCGCATGATCAGCGCTGGCAGGCTGTAGTTTCAGTTGTCCCGGCTCCGATCACATGAACGCGCGCGCACGACGCGCGCGCGTTCATGTGAAATCTCAGGTCTCACGAGATGACGCCGATAGGCGTGACTGAGACCTGAGAGAGCCGCCGCGCTGACGCCCATCGGCGTTAGCGTGGCGGCAAGAGGTTAACGATACTCATTAAGAAAAGATAGGTCAGTAGGTATACCAGCAGTCCTATGACGGACTGTCCACAATACATTGTGATCTTATCAGTTGTGCTAAATTGTGAATGTAGTTTTCCTGAATTGACAAACGAATAATAACAGGTTTTCGCATACTTGATTTTTTTCATATGTCTTTAAAAAAGAAAAAAGACAAAAAAGATTCATGATGGGGTTTTAATTAGACTCCAAAAACTGCAAAATGTAAAACATAATTTAGTATTGTAATGCAAAAACCGATAATTACTATAAGGCATGGATGATTTCAGGTGTTGTAGTCATAGGAAAATATGAATATACCCTAAATCAGGGATCAGCAGCCTCGAGCACTCCAGCTGTTCTGAAATTATAACTCCCAGAATCCTCCTTTCACTTCTGCAGGAGTAACAATAACAGGCTCACCAGTAAATGTTACACTTTTATGTACGTTTCCAATAAGGGATCAATAACGGTAATGTGAAAACGTTGAAAATTAAAATATACGTTTATTAGATATGGGTTAAAAAATGGGAAGGACCAAAATGTTCAACAAAGAAAAAACACCAAACTGTGTCAAGCATAATTGAACAAGACGCTTTCAAAATAGAAAACACTGGAGTACAGATATGGTTGTAGGGCAGGCATGTCCAAACTCTGGCCCTCCAGGTGTTGCAGAACTACAACTCCCATCATGCTCTTCTGTAGGTTGATAGCTGTAGGTTGTCCAGGAATAATGGGAGTTGTAGTTTTGCAACATCTGGAGGGCCAGAGTTTGGACATGCCTGTTATAGGGTAATCAGAAGTGCACTGCTGTAACCAGGTGTTAAGAAGTACCAAAAAAACCCAGGGCGGCAGTCAACAACGCACCTACAGCACCGCTCCTCACGAATACCAAGCAGTGCTACACTGATATATCCTCAGAACCACCAATAGTATGTGCTGTAACAATTGTGTATCCAGCGGTTAAACACCACCAGTGTTTCAATTACAATATAGCCAGAAGTTTAACCTCCCATATGGTGCTGGGTGGGAAGGGGAGTGATGGACCTCAGAGCCCAACAGCCCTACAACTGGCCATACACATATTCTGGCCCCAAAAGGTACTCTTAATATTCTCCCCTTCCTAAAACTCAAGGAGTACTGGCTATCATGCGGCTAGTTAACCCTAGAAATGGCTGAAATATTGTGTGTCATAGCTCCCTACACTGCTCTAAGCGTTTCGCTTATGAAACAAGCTCATCAGGAGCATGGAGCTAGTGAACCAGACAAACACACATGTATAAAGCCGACCGCCACACGCGTAGAGGCGGCGGCATTGGTGCTAGGGTGGCCGTAAATACGGCGGCTCAATGCAACTGTTTAACTGGGGAACGGACCTCCCCTCAGGGTGTGACAAACTTCTGCCGACAAATGAGGAGGCGGAGGGTGTGCCCGCAACCGCAAGGAGGCTCCGCCCACCTCTTCCGTGCCTCCTAGCAAATGTCACTATGTAAGAAACAAAGGTAAGTAGGTATGACAGGGACCAATCAGCGGTTTATTCCAGCAGTGAGTACACCCCAAGCACTGTGTCAGGGATAAGAATCTCATTGTGAGGTGCATATGTTGTAGAATATTATTGAGGCCGAACATAAATAGGATCACCTAGGGGATGGTGCAACAGTGAGACAGCCCACCCCAGGGTGACACTATATAAAGTCATAGAAAGGATGTATATGAAATGTATTCATTGAGCCCTTCTGGTCGTACTGTTCTCAGCCTCCACTCTGCTTCTTTCTGTAGGACCTTTTTGTCAATGTCACTACCTCTGGGTGAACTTCTCACTGTCTCAATGCCCTGAAATTTGATGGCCTCAACATTGCCTTCATGCATTGTGCCCACATGTCGTGCAATGGGGGTATCCTCTTCATTACAAATATCGTTTAGATGCTCCACGATGCGACAAGGAAATTCACGTGTGGTTTTGCCCACATATTGTAAGCCACACATACATGTTGCCAGATACACCACGCATCTCATCTTACAATTGATGAACGAGCGTATCAAGAATGTTTTGCCTGTTACTGTACTAGCGAAGGTCCTACCTCGCCTAATCGCCCCACAAGCCACATAATCCCCACAACAAAAATTTCCCACTGGCTGACGATCTAGCCATGTGGTGCGTAGTGCGGTTTATTGAAAACTATGTACAAGTCTGTCTTTCAGACTCTGGCCACGGAGAAAAGTGATAGATTGGGCAGGCCCCACTAGATCTCCAATATCTGGGTCTGATTGTAAAATACCCCAGTACCGGGTCAGCACTTCCCGTACCCTCTCATGAGCTTCGTCGAATGTGGCGACAATACGGATTTGTTGGTCTATATTCGATTGGTACGTGGCTGCAACAGTGAGTTGCAATTTATGGAAAGAGAGTGTTGATAAGCAGTTTTGCGGACCTGTTTAGGATAGCCTCTGTTCTTAAACCAGAACTTAAGCTCTTTAGCTGCCACCTTGTAATCTGCTAAATTGGAGCAGTTGCGGTGCAGCCTCAGATACTGCCCCTTAGGAATCCCCCTTTTAAGGGGCGTCGGGTGGCAGTTGCTCCACTGTAGCAAGCTGTTCGTGGCTGTATCCTTCCTGAACAGTTTTGTATGCAAGTTCCCCTCCCTGTCCCTAAAAATGGTCAGATCTAGGAACGTAATCCTGTCCATATGAATCTCTGATGTAAAGTAGAGACCTAGATCATTCTTGTTGGGATTCTCAACAAATTCCTCAAATGCTGCTTTCTCTCCTGTCCAGATGATAAGTACATCATCTATAAAACATAGCCACATACTGATGTGTTCAGCACCTTTGGTGGTATTGTCCGCAAAGACCACTTTCCGTTCCCACCAGCCCAGGTAGTGATTGGCAAAAGTGGGCACACAGGGGCTATCCTTAGCCACTCCCCTGACCTGGTGGTAAAAACGGCGGTCAAATAGAAACACATTGTGTTCTAAAATAAATTGGAGTAACTCCAATATAAATGCATTGTGTCACGACATATGTATGCCACGTTCTTGTAAAAATGCTGCTACAGCTCCACACCCTTTATCCTGGGGTATGGAGCTGTACAGTGCCTCAAGGTCCAGGCTCGCTAACCAGGTGTCATCATCCATTTGGATACCTTCCAGTTTTTAATGACGTCCATACTGTCCCTCACATAGGATGGGAGAGCCAGTACAAAGGGCCGCAGAATTTAATCTACATACACACTGATGCCCTGTGTAAGGCTCTCCACCCCAGAAACAAGGGCCCCCCTTTTAAAGGAGAGAGCCCCTTGTGGACTTTTGGGAGACTGTAAAAGCAAGGGATCACAGGATGTTTGGGACAAAGGAACCGAAACTCAGTCTCACTGATTAACTTCTCCTTACGTGCATTGGAGAGTATGATGTTCAGATCCTTCATAAACTGATCAGTGGGGTTGCCCTCCAAAACCCTATAACACCGACTGTGTTACTAAGGAGTAACAAGAACAGCCAAGTAAGTGTACATACTGGGAGTTGTAGTTTCACACCAGCTGGAGTGTTGCCAGTTGCTGATGCCTGCCCTAAATCATCATCACCCAATTGGCTGTAGGCAGTGACAGATTACGTTTACTGCAGGCCCTTGGCTGTTCACAATGTCATGGCAATTGTGGAAATAAACCACCATACTGTGGGTGAGAACCTACCAAGTAAAAAACGTTGCAAAAAGGGTAAGTATGTCTAGTGTAGAAGACAGGAAACTGGCCGGGCAGCAAGTAGAACCTAGCGGCTGCCGATCTGTGGAGACAAGCTGGAGGAGATGCACAATAAGCAGCGACCAGCCTCAGAGGATTGTGGTATCTACAGAGATGAAAGTCAATGCTATAGGAGTCAAGCTGCCGCAGGGACCAACACTTCTTCAGATCAGCTATAGCCGCCTCCTCTATGGAAGTGTGAACTGTGGCGAGAGTTGTCGTAGCAAGACATCCATGGCTGCCGCATGCTGTAGGTGTTCGATGGGTTCTAAGATGATGGGCCCTGGGGCAGCCGCTTAAAGCACCCATAATATAATCGACCTCTGTGTAGGAGTGACATTAGTGAAATGGAAGTCACAAATGTGAAGTCAATAGGCGGTTTTCTCTGTGTCGGTTAGCACAAGTGTTGTGCCATTCGGCCAGTCACCAGACATTTCTGTGTATCTGATTAGAGCAGGCATTGTATAGAAACTGAGAAACCATGCAGGTGGTCACTAGTCAAAGGGGCCACCAAGACCCTTAATGTGTTACAGTCTTATATTGTTGATCACAAACCACTAGGACACGCTCTGCCAAGTAATGATTGATGTTCATTCTGCTGTTGGAAAAATTCTGTTTAGAAAATCCTGGAAGGTTTGTGAAGGAGGTAGGTCATAGATGAAAGCGGTGATCCAGCCTTTAAAAATTGGTGGATAGGATAGGCCATCAATATTATATTGATGGAGGTATGGCTCTCTATATCTTCCGTCAGCTGTTTGAAAGGGCAGTAGGTGAGCACAATGAATGGCTCTGCTCTATCACTACTAAAAGTACAGTGCTCTGCAATATGAACAGCATCCAGATGACAGATGAATGAAGAGGTCGGACAATAAAGGCTGCAGTGCTCTCAAAGCACCACCACACATTAAATGGGTTGTCCACCTTAGGGGGGGGGGGGCTTTCAGTCAGACCTTGTACATCTCAAACCTGCAGAGGGAAGCATTCTTACCTGCTCTTCACCACCAAGTTCCAGCTCCTTCGGTCATCTTCTGCAATGCTCTGGTTCCACTTCCCATCTTCCAGTTTGATGGGGGCATGTGTGCTGCTGGAGCCAATGAGTGGCCGCAGTGGTAATATGTTCCTCATGCATCTCGTCAATGGATCATGTGACACATTGGTGGACATGTCACTGTTGTAGCCAGTCATTGGCTACAGTGGAACTCATGACCCCCATCAAAGAGAATGTTGATAAGCGGGACCAGAGCGTGGGACCAGTGGACCGAAGTAGCCGGAACCCACATCAGAGAGCAGCATTCTCTCCTTCACAGGGCTGCTGCCATTGAGGGGGAGGGGGGGTCTGGCCTTCAACTGCCAAGTGTATATGCAACACCTCAGCCAGTTTCATAGGTACAAATCTACCTGACAGATGCCCTTTAAATGGGTTGTGCAATGAAAAATATTTTACTATTTTCAAACCAGCACCTGGATCTGAATGCTTTTATAATTGCATGTAATTGAAAATTTTGTATAACCTCTGAGCTATTCAATAAAATGTATCTGTATAGCTCCACCTTCTGTTTGTTATTTTCCTTATTTCTTGTCCACCTCACTGAGCTGGTCAGTTTAAATTTTCCACTGTCATCTTCAGTTAGAATCTGTTGCAGTTACAGGGAAAGAGCTACAGCAGAAAGGACATGCCCACTTAGCTGCCAGCCTAAAATAAATCAGAGCAGTTGGAGCAATGAATCGGTTGATCTCTGGCCCCATGTAAGATAAAGGGCTGTTTGTAGCTTTGTTAGAAAGAGATATACTATATGAGGTTTGATTTTCCTTTTTTGCAACCACGGCATAACCCCTTTAACTGTAGTCACATATCATAGCTCTGTTCTCAGGAGCAGACATACCACCTGTACAGCTGCACAGGAGCTTGAAGGTGATGGGGTGGTGTATTGATCCATATGGATGGTAAAGTTTTATTTCAGCAGGGGATGTCATTCTTCTGCCGGCATTGATCCTGCAGGGGTCAGCATTAGTCAAAGGAAATCTGGTAAGTAACCACAGCAGTGAGGGGACACATGTAGCTTGTATCTTGTGTGAATAGTACATATGCAGCATGTAATCACCCATTGTTTGAGTGGTGCATGTGTCCAATGTGTTGGTGGTCATGTATTAAGTGAGGCATGGACTCTGGGGACAGAGATGTAATATTACCACTTTACAAAGCGTTGGTGCGGCCTCATCTGGAATATACAGTTCAGTTCTGGGCACCAGTCTATAAAAAGGATGCTCTGGAGCTGGAGAGAGTACAAAGGAGAGTGACTAAACTGATAAGGGGCATGGAGGCTCTTAGTTATGAAGAAAGATTAAAATAATTTAATTTATTTAGTCTTGAGAAGAGACATCTAAGGAGGGGACATGATTAACCTATACAAATATATAAATGGGCCATACAAAAAATACGGTGAAAAACTGGTCCACGTAAAATGCCCTCAAAAGACAAGGGAGCGCTGCCTCCAAAGCGTCAAAGCTTCTGTACTGTAAGAACTGCGAATCTGTGGAATAGACTTTCTCAGGACGTGGTCACAGCAGGAACAGTGGACAGTATAAAAAAGGGCTTAGATTAATTCTTAAAAGTAAATGACATTAATGCTTATGAAAATATATAGAAATCTGAGTCTCGCTTCCTTCTGTGATTTGCATCCCCACCTATCCCTTGGTTGAACTTGAAGGACATGTCTTTTTTCAACCGTATTAACTAACTATAAAATGCAAAAGTACCGTGGAGCCCCAGTTATGGGTCTTTAACACAGTGAAAACCAAGCAAAGGGGTGTCCTGATATAACTATGTAACATTCACATTATATAATGTCATTATTATTTTATATATGAATGGTATATTACTATTTTGTGTATTTTGTTGGGATTAAAGGAAGAGGGGCCCTATGATGTGCCAAGTAATTGGCACCTATAGGCACCAACATATCATTTAAGCTCCCGTTTGTTTCCCTACTACCGCTATCTTTGTAAAGTAATTCCTGCTATATGCTTGTATTCCTCCTCGGTTCATGATATTAGAATTTGATGACTGCTAAAGGGGTGAGGGGAAAAACAAAAAGTGAACTGCTGAGGGACCCAGCCTCTGAGGTGAGAAGAAGGACCAGCACCCTTTATTAAATAGACAGGAGACAGTGAGCGTAAAAGATCGGTGTGAATATTATGCTGATAGAGATTAGTAAGGGATGTGACAATAAAATGAACCTTGAAAGTCTGACAAGGGATTTAAATAATCCAGTGACAAGAAAACCGGCACCTGTGACAGATTATGTAAGCATTCATGGAAAGATTATCAGAGTACAGGTGTTAAAAAAAACACAGGATAATGCAAGAGATCAAAGCAAAATCTGCACTGCAGCCCTCGCGCCGAATGATCTACTGACTCAATTTGTCTACATAAATTTCTATCAGAGATGTATGCTGAGGCTTAGAGCTTTCCCTTAAAAATCAAAAACTCTCATGAGAACAAATGTCCCCGAGTTGTTTTCTCGTGTGGGGTTGTTAAAGGGAATCTGTCACCTGGCTATCCACAATTTTTTTTTTCCCTTTAGCCTAGGGCAATAAAGTACCTTATATCCGGATCTGTAGTTCTTTTTTCCGTGTGTCTTGTATTTTCTCTTAAAAACCGCTTTATCCATTATGTAAATTAGTCTGTAAGGAGCCCAGAGGGGCGTTTTTTCTCTTCCAAGGAGCCCAGGAACGCCCCCCTGATGTGCCCAGACCGCCTAAATTTGAATCTAAAGAACGCCTCCGGCAGCTGAAATCTCGTCCCAGAGGCAAGGCTACGGCTCCGCCCCCGGCTACATTCGCTCTCTGCCCGGAATACATCTCGCGCAGGCGCAGTGCCGGCGATTGCCTGCACCTGCGCGATCTGAGGGCAACAGCCTCAATAGTGTCACTGGGCATTTCCCCCGAGCCCAGTGACGTTTTCGGAGCGCTGTTGCCCTCAGACTAATTTAGCGCTGTTGCGCCCTTACAGACTAATTTACATAATGGATAAAGCTGTTTTTAAGAGAAAATACAAGACACACGGAAAAAAGAACTACAGATCCGGATATAAGGTACTTTATTGCCCTAGGCTAAAGGAAAAAAAAAATTGTGGATAGCCAGGTGACAGATTCCCTTTAACATCCTATACAGACTTAATTACAAGAGTAAGGGCCCTTTTACATGGCCCTATAGTTAAAAGAAACTGCTCATTCCTGATCATTGCCCACTTGTTCAGCCTAATTCACAATGAACAATAGTCTCCTCTGTATAGGGATGAATGATCGCTACTATGTCAGCAGCACATCCCGATGTACACAGGGTGATGTGCTCCTGTCAAATGTGTCCGGCCATACCAGAGTCGGCGCTGCGGCCACACACCATCAGTTGTGACCGTAATATTGTGCTTATCTGTATATCTGTGCTGCGGTAAGCGGTTCCTGATGAAGCAGTCTTCTTTGCAGAAGAGTTGAGCATAATTTTGATGTATAGCACATAGTTTGAGCGCTACATGTTGGTTAGGGACGTTTGCAAGGTGTGTTTGTGGGGGCCACTTGTGTTTGAGGAGCAGGAATTCACGTATATATACATGGCGGGATTCTTAACCTGTGGGGCTGTATACTATCCTGGCAAAAATCGATCCCTATCACTATTGCAAAGAAGCTCCTATTTTGTTGATGCCTCTGAGTGTCCTGAAAATACTGCCATAGGGTCTTATATGCACTGTGACCCGGACAAACTATAATCTAGATAACGGTGCCTGTGGTCATATCATTCTACCCTGTGTGAGATTTTCAGCCTTTTGTACTATATAGGACTTGGTACGATTTTTATTTTTATATATTTAGTGAAATAAAGTATTTGTTATTTTCATTTTAGCATTCTCAATAGGCAGTGATTTTTTCTCTGATAATGAGACGCCTACCTACTTGATCATTCTCAGTGAATTTGTCAAATGACTTTGCAATAAGCATTTGTTTATTCATTGGATAAACGATGATTGATAACTTTACCCGGGACGATGGTAATTGATAATTGTCCCAATGCTCACTCATGTAAAAGGGCCCAAAAAAGCTGATGGAGCCCTGGAGTTTAATTTAAAGGGCATCTGTCAGCAGATTTGTACCTATGAAACTGGCTGACCTGTTACATGTGTGCTTGGTAGCTGAAGGCATCTGTGTTAGTCCTATGTTCATATGTCCCTGCATTGCTGAGAAAAATTAAGTTTTAATATATGCAAATGAGCCTCTACAAGCAACGGGGGCATTGCCGTTACACCTAGAGGTTCTGCTGTCTCTGCAACTGCTGCACCCTTTGGACTTTGATAGACAGGGCCAGGCAGTATCAACGTAATCATGCCTGGCTCTGTCAGTCAAAGTACAGGGGACGTGGAATTTGCTGAGACAGCAAAGCCTCTAGGTATCACAGCAACGCCCCATTGTTCCTAGGGGCTCATTTGCATATATTAAAATATATGCATTTTTCTCAGGAAGGCATGCAGATATGAACATGGGACCAACAGCTGCCAAACGTACATACAACAGTTCAGCCACTTTCATAGGTACAAAAGTATAACTTCTTTCTACACTGATAGGCTTTCCAAGATGGTGCTTCTGTCTTCTGCTGCTCATGTGATCAAAGTATTCAGTGCCGGCACAAATACAAGCCATCCAGGCAACCAATGGATGTCCTGTATCTGTGCCTAAATGCTTTTAGTGCATGTCCAGTAGAAGACACAGGCACTATCCTGGAAAAGCTATGGGCCCTGACTCTTATTTGCATCACTACCCATGAGCATTAGGAGTCAACTCCATGCAGGTTAATGTAAGTCCAGAGACTTTTATCTGCCTGTATTATGGACATATTTCCTGGATGCACCGCAGGTCTACTGGCCAGAATGTAGGGAATTTACAGATCCCTTGAATGCTGGGAGTTATGGTCAGTAGGCATGGTCTTGGTGTTGTTAGGACTCCAGAAGAGCTACTTGGTAACTGGATGCCCTATAAGATGAAGGCAAATTGATGGAGGCAGTATTATGCTCTGGACAATGTTCTGCTGAGAGACATTGGGTCCTGACATTCATTTTTGCAGACCAAGGCAATTATATTCCCTAATAGCAGGGACCCCTTTTGGTCCAGATTCTACAGGACACTTTCAGAGGTCTTGTGGAGGCCATGTGTCACAGACGTTCCCGCGATAGGTGGCAGGAGATCGGTGAGACTGGCAAAACACGTGGTTTGATCTGACATGTTTTCACTTTGGATCAAATGATGTCTGTGTTGGTGCTTGCCACACCTTCTTTTCCCAGGTGTGGCTATTAGGGTAATTTAACCTTCTCCCTTTATAGTTGCTTCTCCCACAATGCTGTGCAGTTTATATCTTCTGTT
This sequence comes from Bufotes viridis, assembly GCA_033119425.1. Classification (NCBI taxonomy): domain Eukaryota; kingdom Metazoa; phylum Chordata; class Amphibia; order Anura; family Bufonidae; genus Bufotes; species Bufotes viridis. Next base: position 33,497,035 of record CM065596.1, read on the forward strand.
TGGACTTTTGGATAGATTGTGGTTGGATCTCGTATGAGTTCCTGGTGCTTTCATTGCTCCTTTGAAGTTAAGTCTTTCCTTTCCCTTTTGTATTTTGTTTGGATTCTGTGTGTTGCATTTCCCTATTGTTTGTATTAGGCCTGAAGGAAACTCCTGTTTGTCCTTCCTTTTGAATGAACAGGTAGTCTCATTCCTGCCATTAGTACCAGGGTCCTATAGGGCTTGATAGGACTCCTGCTAATGAACTCACCTACCTTTGGGGTCTGTTCATACTGGTAGTTAGTCAGGATTTTGGTTAGGGTTTTCGCTAGGAGGTGTCCATTTTCCTTTCCTAGTTCTCAGGCCTGATTCTCTGTTCCCCCCTTCCTTTCTATGCTCGGTGTGGTGTTTCCCTCCCACAACGAAGCGTGACACCATGTCTGTCAAAACTGTTTTGGTGGGAGGAACTACACAATATTAGGCAGATTGTATAATTTTATTGTAGATCGGTGTAGACTGATTATTAGTCCATTACTACTTCACAAATTTTGCATTATTTTAATATCAATTAGATATTGTATTTTGTTAGATTATTTGGGTTAGTTCACACCTGTGTTAAGTTTTCCTCAACACAGAAAAATGCAAAAAAAAAAATTCCCCACCTGTTTTGGGCATCAGTTATGCTCGGTTAGTGTCCACTCCATTAGATTTCTATTATTTTTGGTGGAATAGAAGTCCTTTTCATTTTTAGTCAATGGATGTTGGGTTAACATGGAAGGTGTTCCGTTTGTATCTAACATTCAATCTATTTAATAGCTTCTGTTTTCCATCCTATGATGGAACAGAATAATGGAAAAGTCAACACAGATGTAATCAATTCCTTTTTGCTAATTTTGCTAATTAAGCTTATATGTACATGTTGCTAAAAGCAGAAACTAGGATGGACACCAGCAGTGCCTAGCCGACACCCAATGATCTATAGTAGGTTCCATAGGGTTCTGTTGTGTTAGTTTTGATTGTAAAAATAGTGCTAAATGCAGTATTATTTCTCATTTCAAAAATGATGGCATTTCCAATGTAGATTCCTGATGAAGGCCACAATGATGATATGAACATAGCCTAATTATATTGTTATTGTGTAAGAAGTATTTATTATATTTTCATTTGGTATACCATGTACACTCTTTGAGGTGACCATTCTTCCAGGGTGGTGGTATTCTCGAAAGAGATGGCTAATAGGCATAATATATGGTAAAACTGAAAATCTGTTCTGGATAAGGGGCTGCTCTTTCCAAAAAAGGTGGACTTTCAGAGTTGTTTTACTGTATATTGTTTATTATTTTATATATTATTATTTTGGTAATTTGTGTATATTTTTACAGATTTTTTTAGCTTTTTTGTATATAGACTTTGTTCTATTTTCATTTCTTTTTTATGTATTTTTAAGTCAGTGCTAGTTTATTTTTCTCCTGTATTACTCAAGCAAACTCAATTTTTATATTTTTATATGCGTATAGTACGATTTTATTTTAAATTATTATTATTAAAAGGAAATATAGTCTTTGTACAAAGAACTTCACATAATCTACAAAGAACTTCAACTAATCTACTCATTTTATTCAATTAAAGCTTTGTTCAGTGTCTAAATAGACCTGAAGGAGAAAGGATTCTGTTAAAAGCACAAAAGTAAGCTTAGAGTCTGGAGAGCTTATCAGAAGTGTGTCTATTTTAATAACTCCCTGATTAATGTGAATAACGTATGGGTGTAGAAAGAAAGGAGACTAATCTTTCCTACTGCTGGTGTCTCTGCAAACATAATTAAAAAGTGGGGATGTATTGGTCAACAGGATTCTGATTGTCATTCATAACACTTTATATTTACATTTTTGTTTTGCAGGTTAACACATAATTCTCAATATTGATGCATTTTAAAGAAGAGATTAGTTTTATTATCTTGTGGGATTTGGACCTGCACTTAACATTTCAGGCATTTAGAAAATTTTTAGCCAATTCTTCAGATTTTAACACAGATTAGTTATTCCATTATTCACATGGGTGCATTCTTAGTGTGGGGCCACATAGTTTCTCTGTAGGGCATCATATTATTTAAATTAATTTTTATAAAAAAAAAAGTTTTTCAATTTGAGTAAAAGTGGCCATACAATTAGCATGAAGTTGATCGGAGTAGTGTAAGCAAATACACCCGTCAGGTGAAATTAAACACCAAAAGATTGTTTAAGACGACCAATGGTTAAATTTAATTGTCTAAAAAGAAGGTGGCCATGTTTATAATTTTCCTTCTATAGTCGCTAGTCCACAAATTATGATTCCCCAGAATATTGCCAGAAAGATTGTTTATTCCTTAATCTGGTGTCATTGAACATGTATAGCCCGTTTGAATGACTATAATGGCCAATTTGGACTGAAATGTATATGGCTGCATCAACGTAACAATCATTTACCAGGGAATTATTTGTTCAACAATTATTCAACCATCAGCCTACTTTTAGCTAATGTGTATGGCCACATTTACGTTTGGTATGTTCAGCTCATGTTCAGGACTGGGACTTATGTGCCTTTTATGTTAGTATTATATAAAGAGCTGCTGATGATAATAAAGTAGATCCTTCACTCAAGTGTAAATCACCTTTGATGCTAAGAAGGATATCACTGAAAGGAATAGTCTGTCTCCATTTATAGGCACGTACAATGACTGATAAAGCAGCTCTTTCAGATGAGAAATTTTCCCTACACCACCCTAGTATTGTGACAATCAAGAAAGAACATTTTTGGTGTTATAGGGGTATTCTCACTTCAGACATTTATGTCATATCCTTAGAACCTTGAGGACCTACACCAATATCAAGAATGGGGGCTCTCCAACCAAAAGTATTTGGAACTTGGTTCTTTAGCTGCTGTGCATAGAGGTGGATATTTATTTGTGACTCTTTCCTTTAACTTTTTGGGGAGTTCCAAATACAGGCCTGAAAATAGAATCCACATGCCATAAATGTCTAATATCTGACCTTTGTATGTAGACTTATTCTTTAAATTCTTGTATAAAAAATACTGTTTAAAAAAACACAATGCAAATTCAAACCACTGCTTTCCCAATTTTACATACAAAAAAAATTTAATAAAATACACAATTGGTGTTGCCGCATCCAAAATTATCTAAACTATTAAAAATATAAATATGTTGATTACACACCATGAATTTCGTAACGGGAAAAAAATTGCCCCATTTGCCATTTTTAGTTACCTTGCCCTACAAAAAAAATAAATTGTTCAAAAAATCATAGTTACCAATAAAAACTACAGCTTGCCCTCAAAAGAAGCCCTCACATAGCTTTGTCTATAAAAAATATTGAAAAGGTCTGGGTGTCAGAATGGTGACACAAAGAAAAAAAAAATAGTTTTCAAAGATTATGCGTGGAGATTTATCATAGAACGACATTTTACACCGGTCTATGATCTACGCTGTGCTGCCGGAGGATACACCTAATTTATGACGAGACACAGGCTTTGTCATAAATAAGAGACATCCTCCTGCAGTTCATGTGGCTAAACAGAAATATACAGCAGCTCAGGGCTGTCTGATGAAAATGAAGATAAATGTGCCCTTCCTGCTGGCCCTGCCCCTCCCCACACTCGCCACATCCCTTTTTATAAGTCGTGAGGGTGGCATAGAAATGCTACATGCAAGAAAAGTGTTTTTTGCAGTGGCTTTTAAAAAGTTGCAAACACATAGTTTGGTACTTTTTTTTGCCAGAAAAGTGGCATGGGGGATCGATAAATTCCTCCCTAAGTAGGAATATATTTCGGATTTTGTACAACTGATTGTTATCCAGCTTGCTTTGAGAATATAGAGCAGCACGGTTTCTTTCGATGTTATTTGTTCTTAGACTGTGAATTGGACCCACTTCACCTGGATACCAGCAGCGCTCACAACAGGCGACGTAATTGGGGACATTGCTATATATTGCAAATTGGATATTGCTGTAATCGTACTGACCCTCGAATAAAGCAGTCATGTCATTTTTGGCAAACAGTGAACCCAAAAGACCATGGCTGAATGGCGTATTTTTTCCCAATTGCACCCCACATGGAATTTTTTTCCTGTTTTCAGTACAAGATATGGCTAAGTAAATAAATAAAAAATACAACTTATCCCGCAGAAAAACCCTATTATGGCCATGAGAACAGAAAAGTAAATATGTTATGGCTCTTGGAATGCAGAGAGGAAAAAATGAAAAGAAATAAAATGAAAATAGATTGTGGTAAACTAGTGTGGGCACTATTTTAATGCATAAATCATAAAATTTGATAAAAAACGACAGCAGATTTTGGTATTTACTCTGCAGTTGGATGCTGCACTGTATTAATTTGCTGTATAAAAAGGGCGACTTTTCATAAGGAACGTGTTTTGCTCCACACATCAGTTCAAGAAACATATTTCTAATAAGCTGCTAATCCAGTCATCTACTCGATAAAATAATGCTTTCTTGCATCCCACTCAAGATTGATTAAGTTAAATTGGAATTATCCACATAGAAGGCTTTTATTAATTTCAAATAGATAAAGGGCTGAGAAAACCTATGGGGTGTTAATTGAAGACATGTAGTTCCCTGGCTTTTTTTCCTCCTTAATCTCTAAAGATGAAATTGTACCAGGTTTTTCTGCGCTCGCACATAATATATTTCTAATGTTTTCTTTTAAATGAAGTTTGGATTCGTGTGGTTGTCACATTGTGCAACAATATTGATACTGTCAATTCAATATAAGAATTTGATTGCCTTAAAATGTCATTCCTTACATGTCGCCTCTATACACATATATACACTTTAAGGTTAAAAAGATAAGGAATAGCTAATCTACATGCAGAAAAATTAGATTTGAAAGAATATAGTCACCAATTATTTTTTTTTACTTTACTTGACATTTACTTATACCTGAAAACAGAAAAATACATGGAGCACAGTTCAGTGAGAGATAGGGCAAGACATTGGCGCTTCTGAGATAATACAGCTGGGAGATGTCTATTATTTATACAGCATCTGTTACTATTTTTTGAGTTACAATCAGTGTCAACTTATAATGTATTCTCAGGGGTGTATTCAATTAAAAGATCTCTTACCTTTTTTAGTGCCCTAGCCCAGAGTTTTTCAGGAAATTGTAATTACGTACAAATCATACTTGCCTACTCTACCGGAGATCACAGCAGTCATTTTTATCTCTATCCTCACTCTGGTTTCTCTGCTGTATGGGTGCAAACAGGCCATGTGATGCATAGAGAGGACTCTTGGGCGCATGCACGTAATTGAGAGGACTTTGGGAGGACTACTCTTGCTCATTGCACGGCTGATTTGTGGGGGCACAACTGAGGGAACCAGAGTGAGTCTAAAGATCTTAACTTAGGCATTGTTCTCATCGCCGTTAGGTAAGCGTAGATTCACATCACCTTTTCATTTTCCGTTCTTCTGATCCACCAGAAGATCAGAAAAAAATAAATAAAAAACAGATCTTTTATGTTAAGCATCTGTTATGCTCATTTTGCATCCGTTTTAGCCATTTCTGTCTGACATCCATTATTTTAGATGGGAGAAGAAATCCTCCACGACGTATCTCAGACCGAAGTGGCTAAAAAAGGATGCAAAAGGAACCAGATGCTCAAAATAAAGCATTTAAAAAAAATAATAATAATTCTGTTCTTCTGAAGAATCAGCAGAATGGAAAATTAAACCGTGATGTGGATTGACCTTAACACTTTGGTTATTTGGTCATTTATTTCCATCAGTGATTGTGAGCCAAAACCAGTAGTGAAGCCTACTGAGATAAGGTACAATGTAAAGATTTTCTCCTGTTCTGTATCTTTGACCCACACCTATTTTTAAGTCACAATAACTGATAACAATAACTGACCAAATAACTGGTGTGAACTTGGCCTTAGTCTGTCCCAGCAAAGGAACAGACTACCGGATGGCATAGTCTGGTGGTGATACGGTAACTTTGGTAGTTTGCTCCTCTGCCAGAACAGACTACCAGAGTTACCTAACTGAAATGAGAATTAAGCCTTAGCATCAGGTATTCTATTCATTAATTACTGCAGTTAATAGGGTTGGTTCCCGGTGACAGAGTCCCTCTAAGGTTAGACACTTTACTGGCACTGCTGATTATGAGGAGGCACTATGTTTACTTGGTTTATATGTTCACTATGGAGACATTTTAGATGTCATTACGGAGGCATGACCTGTACTTATGGGTAGGTTTACATTGGAAAAAAATCTCCAATCCCTTTCAATCTGATTAGGTAAATCTGGCCTACCCCATTCACAGTTGCTCAACAGTGAATGTGAGGTCTCATGGTATCTTGAGCTTGATAAAGACCAGTGTGGTCGAAATGTTGCTGTGTCTTCGGTGTCAATAAACTATTGAAGAATTTGAATCGTTGGAGTGCCGCAGTTCTATTTCTATTTCTGCAGGTCTCATGATAGACCATTAAGCTGTCAGCATGTTAATGAGTCTGCTCAATTATGTGTCCTGCGACGGCTGGACAGAATTAAAATCCTAATAAATATTCATGAGCAGTCGGTTAAATAAAAAAATACTGAAATTCCAAAAGATGTATTATATGAAAACAATCCTCACATAGTGATAAATATACTTCTTATGCCTTTCTAAAAGGATTTGTCTAAGAACATCCAAACATCCTTGAGATGACATTTTATATCATTGTATTACTATGTTTTGCTCTCTACATAAAAACTTGAGCCTAATGTCCTCTTCTGTGACTCCATATTTTTAGGTGTGACGACCTGCTTACATTATAATCTATGCTTGTATACAGAATGTTTCTTTTTTTTGCATTATAAGTAGATATTTTGTTTTCCAAACCAGTAGTTGTTACAATTCTCACGTCAAAAAAAACTCTACTCAAGAGGATCTGGTCATTACCTTCAGCCCATCCTCATGCCATGGTTCACACCAATTATACTGTGAGAAAGACTAATGCAGATTTGTAATCCTGCAAACTGATAACCTAAAACATGGTGAACGGTGGGTCGGGTTACAGGTAACTGTTTCTGTTGTGCATAAAGATTTGCAGTGTAGAGACCTTGCCTGCAGCCTTACATAGATATATTATTACATAACATTTTACGTAAAACATTGCCTAAAAACTAGTATTGTTCTAAAACCCAAAGCAAATGACTATATTTCTCTTATTGGGGATCATACTTTTTAGTATAGGTTTGAAAGTTACACAATAATCTTTTAGTTACTTGTATGTATACATTATACAGTTGTGTTCAAAATTATTCAACCCCCAATGCTGTAAAGGGTTTTAAGGAATTTAGTGTACATTTGTAATTGTGATCAGAATGAAATCTTACAAGGACTTTTTAAAGAACCAAATGCAAATAAAATGACATCAATTGTTTTTGTAATACAGTATTAAATGTTTTTTTTGTGATTTCTTCATTGACACAATTATTCAACCCCTTAAAGACGACCACTCTTAAGACCAGAGGTTCATTCAAGTGTTTTCGATCAGGTATTGAAAACCCCTGTGGATGTGAAGGAGCAGCAATCAAGCAGAATAAGCCCCAATTTGGCAGATTTAAAATGACTGTGATACTCAGCTCCTTCTAGACATTTACTGGTGTGTTTACAGACATGGTGAAGTCAAGAGAATGGTCCAGGAAGACAAGAGAAGAGGTGATTTCTCTTCACAGGAAGGCCAATGGCTATAAGAAGATTGCAAAGATGTTAAACATACCAAGAGACACCATAGGAAGCATCATTCGCAAATTCAAGGCAAAGGGCACTGTTGAAACAAACGCTACCTGGTCGTGGCAGAAAGAAGATGCTGACTTCGACTGCTGTGCGCTACGTGAAGCGCAAAGTGGAGAAAAGTCCCCGTGTGACTGCTGAGGAACTGAAAAAAGATTTGTCAGATGCGGGTACTGAAGTTTCAGCTCAGACAATAAGGCGCACACTGCGTAATGAAGGCCTCCATGCCAGAACTCCCAGGCGCACCCCCTTGCTGTCTCCAAAGAATAAGAAGAGTCGACTGCAGTATGCCAAAAGTCATGTGGACAAACCACAAAAGTTTTGGGATAGTGTTCTGTGGACTGATTACAACTGTTTGGGCCCATGGATCAACGCTATGTTTGGAGGAGGAAGAACAAGGCCTATGAAGAAAAGAACACCTTGCCTACTGTGAAGCATGGCGGGGGGTCAATCATCCTTTGGGGCTGTTTTGCTTCTACAGGTACAGGGAAGCTTCAGCGTGTGCAAGGTACCATGAATTCTCTTCAGTACCAGGAGATATTGGATAAAAATGTGATGCAGTCCGTCACAAACCTGAGGCTTGGGAGACGTTGGACCTTTCAACAGGACAATGATCCCAAGCATACCTCCAAGTCCACTAGAGCATGGATGCAGATTAAAGGCTGAAACATTTTGAAGTGGCCATTGCAGTCGCCAGACTTAAATCCGATTGAGAACCTCTGGTGGGACTTAAAGAAAGCAGTTGCAGTGCGCAAGCCTAAGAATGTGACTGAACTGGAGGCTTTTGCCCATGAAGAATGGGCGAAGATACCCATAGATCGCTGCAAGACACTTGTGTCAAGCTATGCTTCATGTTTAAAAGCTGTTATAACTGGAAAAGGATGTTGTACTAAGTACTAAGATGGAATGTCACTTGGGGGTTGAATAATACTGATAATGATGTGAGCACAGAAAAGACATTTGTGGTTATTTCATTATAAATGTTATGTTATATTTGTCTGGCTTACAAGGGCCTCTTTGATTTAATTGTAAACAAGATGACTGAAATGATCAAAATCAATGTCAAACTGGCCAAAACACTCAATTTCAGTGGGGGTTGAATAATTTTGAACACAACTGTATACTTGCTGTAATAGAAATCAGCTCTCAATGTGCCAACTTCCTGGTAAACTTGTGGAGGGCTTGTGTTTATTCCCTGCAACCAATCAGAAGGAGCAGGACTTTAGTGTAAGGGTACATTTGCACAACCGTGGTATAGCCGTGCCTGTGTTGTAAACCTCAAACTGCTGGTTTGCTAAACATGGGCTCTGGCCCTGTGAACTCCACATCACGGTACAGACCCAATGACTTGAATGGGTCCATGATCCGCAAAATACGGCAAAAGATAGGATGTGTTCTATCTTTTGCAGTGCAGAGGCTGGGATTGGAAGCCCGCAGAAACACGTGGAAGCCACTGGCTTCTGGGTCCGTGCCTGTGGAGTTCACACAGATGGTGCCCGTATTTTGCAGGCTCATGACTTGCAGTCCACAACACAGGCATGGCTACACACAGTCCTCACATGTAGCACTGCAACATAGAGAGGAGCTAATGGTGATTGGCTGGATCTTGTCACATATTTTGGACAGAAGCATTGTAAGTTGAAGGTGGTTTCAAGTTAAAATGACTTAGAAAAGACCATGTGTTAAGAATATTGTATCCTGAGGACATTGTATCTTGAGGGGTCGCTGTATAATATTTATCAGTCTGCAGATTTACTTCAAATGTGAGTAGTTCAGAGAAGCTCATGGAGCCATAATGTTAATGGGAAGATGAAGATAAAATGTTGGCACGGGCCTGGCTCCAGCAAAGAGTGTGAGGAACACATTGTATTAATGTCTTGCCAGAGGCCACCTAGGGGGGACCCAGACTGAGGAACCTCCTCATCTATCCAGATCATCATTTCTGCTAATTGATCTAGCAGTGGGTAACAGACTTGCTTTTATCCTTTCTCTTATACATTGCAACTAAACTTTTACCTTTGCTGCTAGGAAACAATGCTTCTCCTCGCCAGGTAGAGAGTAGTTTTAGTGAGAATGTTTCTGATGGAAACCACCATCAGATCCTTGTTGTGATTCTGTGTTGGTGGATTGAAAAGTCAGTTTGTGTAAAGGTGCCCTAAGATATTGCTTTTCTTATATGATCGTATGTGTTGCTACAATAGTAAAGACATCGGAGAAGATTAATCAAGCCAGAATTCTCCCCTACTGCCATATTCTGCGCCTTGCCTTATGACTTAGCTGGAAAGGAACGTGGCCTTGTGCAAAGGGGCATAACTTAAAATGTGACAACTTGCTCGAATACTGTATACAAAGCCAACTAATAGGTGGCATAAATTGGCCCCCTGGGCATCAGACCACCAAGAAATTTCCCTGTAGGGTCTATGGCCAATCCGCACATATTTCTATCTATCTACCTATCTATCTATCTCATGTCGATTATCTATCTATCTATCTATCTATCTATCTATCTATCTATCTATCTCTTCATGCCCCCATCCTTATACAGTACATTATTATATAATTGGGTATATATGTAAAATGCACAACGCTTAGAACATTACTGTATCTTAGTGGTCATATATATATATATTATGATATACTGTGTGTATATATATATATATATATATATATATATATATATATATAGTGCTACTGAACATGAAATAAACACCTAAAACATATCATCGTAATAACTTGAATTATCGGAGTGTATCCTGGTTCTGGTAGATCAGCTGGAGGTGTATACCTAAGGTTGAGTGTATATTTCTGCCCCAGAAATACAGAACAATGTCATGTAACAATTCCTAAGTAATGCACTACGCTATTATGGCATTCTGACACGTAATTCCTGGCAGATCGCTTACAGAATAGTCTACCTCCATTTCCTCACACCTTGCTAAAGTCAGAAATAATAATTAAATGCAAATATTCACCAGTTATTGTGGGTATAACAATGATTCGGCTCTTTTCATGCAGCCTCGTGCATCTATTCTAGCTTTATTCCTATAAAATAAAAGGGAAACAACACAACACAACAAATTATGTGATTATCAATAGACACAATAGTTTCTGTTCCTTCTAGTGTGATATTCGCTATTAAAATTCCATTAGGTGACATTTGTAAAGCCTCAGAGAAAACATTCTTAAAAATAGAGCTTTTTCAACAAGATCTGCAGCACTCGGTGTACATCTAATTCCAGGTCTGTCATTTCAATAGGATGACATGTCACCCTGTTAGCCAAGCACAATAGGCTTTCCCTGCATGCTTGCAATTTTCTTTATTCCATCCTAATTTGGTTTCATGGAGTCTAACATGAGCAAAGTATCTGTGACACCTGCTGAACTTTGAATTGAATAAGGAAGAATTAATTGACTGGGAACACAGTCTTGAGAAGTCTATTCTCCCCTTGTTATTTAGATTCTGTAGACTCAATATAAGGGGGGTTCAGGTCTCTGGGCTTCACCTTCTTTTTGCAGGTTGCCAGCAAAGTGTACAATTGGTTTCCCTCTTCATCAGAATTGTCAGCAGTTCCTGCAGTGATGGCGATTTTGTCTTCTGACTCTAATCTTTTGTATTCTAGGCAGCATAACCCGAGAAGGTCCCTAAAATGAGAATGATATTATTTGTTCAAGAAAGTGAAAATAAAAGGTTCATTCTACCACCCTACGATCCATCTAAAAGAATTACCTGGGATTAAATGATAGGTGCAAACCTCTGACCAGAGGTTGGTCTTTGAAAATACTGTAGTTACAAGTTTCTCCAAATATCATTTTCTGTGTACCTTTCTTCTATGTAAGCAAAAATCGGACAGGAAAAATCCAGCTTCCCAAGAACAATAATAATATTTAATGAACAAGTGCCTTAAAAACCGACATACAATACACGTCTACGCATTTCGGATTGCTAGATGTGGATCCTTACTCATGATCATGGTCATGAGTAAGGATCCACATCTAGCGATCCGAAACATGTAGACCTGCATTGTATGTCGGTTTTTAAGGCACTTGTTCATTAAATATAATTATTGTTCTTGGGAAGCTGAATTTTTCCTGTCCGATTTTTGCTGCATGTTGGCGCTTGGTTCCTGGCGCCTATCCGCTCTTCTCTTGGATTTAAATAGCCAGGCGAACACTGCAATCTGACTTTGTACTTTTCTTCTATATAACTCTAAAGTAAGATAAGCTCTCTAAAAAGAATTAGAACAATGTATTGGATATCACAGTCCAGAGCTAAATTTCGCTCAGTTCAATGGGATATACAGCCATTTAAATTGTCAATACAGTATATAAATCATATGTGTTTCAAAATGCTTGCAGGGGTAGTCACAATGGATAATTAAAATGATTGCCTATGATAAAAACAGATGCACAGATAGCTGCACTTGAGTCAACAGATACCCAATTATATAAAGATACAAGCAAAAAATAATTCATAAAAATGAATACACAAATGAATTGCCCATATGTCTAAAACATTCAGTTCTCATTGCTAGGAGTCCACATCACACTAAATGAATAGGTAATAGGCTAACTGCAAAGCAATGTACGAGCAGTGTAATTATGGATATCTTAACATACTACTTAAGGGGTTGTAGATACACCTTCCATAGGGAAAAAAGGCTGAAAAAATAGTCATGTATTGTATTTAATATGCATGCTCTGCAGTAGCAATGTGAACAGTTGTACAAGAAGCTGCTCTTTTTCTTTCTCTCATAGCAGGAACTCCTAGCATGTCACAAGAAGGTTCTATTTAGTTAACGTAATCTATGGTCTGTATCCAAATCCTTATCTCTATGTGTCTGAAGTTGTATTATTTCTCTTAGTGTTATTTATTACCTCTGATTTAAACCTTGTAGTTATATAAATAATAAAAAAAAAAGATAACGTTAAAGAGATATGTGGTTTTGATTGAAAAGGGACAAACATCTAGGAGAAGGTTTAAAACAAAATAGATTTTCAGAGACAATATGATCTGTTGTTCATACTAAGGCTGATGAACCAGTCTGAAAGATTATTGAAATAACTAGAGTTGAGTGAATCGAATCCACCAGAGTGAATCGAATCCTCGTTCTTCGTGGTAGGGAATTGATTCGTGGTAGTGAATCGATGTAAAAAAAACAAAACAAAAAAATCATACTTACCTCATTTGCTCGCGCGGGGCTGGCCCCCAACATCTTGATTGAAGATCTTGGCCGAAATTAATGCGGCATCTGAGGGGTACAATGATGGGGATCTGTGCTATCGCAGCTCCTTGTCATTGCACCCGCTACTTACAAAGAAATGTGCTTCGTGACAAAGTAATTTGTCACGAAGCATATTTTTTTGTAAAATTCGTCGAAGCAGCCGAATCTAATTTTGAAGAAATTCGCTCATCTCTAGATATAACCTTGTATTCTAGTATATTAAATAAACTTGTAGACTAGTATAAAGCTAGACATATTGATATAATCACAATGCACAAATAGATGTCTTACTTTGGCCATCTATTTGGGATGTGAAAGTACAATTATGCTCTTTCCCTATAATTTGTAGTTATTTGGTTTATTGGCTAACATATTTCAGTTAGAATACATTTTGGCCGTATTTATTTACTCTTGGTTCATACTATTGGATATGTTGTGATAGCGGCTTCTCCCAATTTATCACTTAGGGGTGGTGCTCTTGTCTAATGTGGCTCACCCAGCCACTATGGGATTATTGATATTCAAATAACAAAAGTAGACAGGCACTCAATATCTGGGTTTACATAAAAGTTGGCTTTATTTGGTTAATTTTATTACATATATTTTGATATATTGGTATATATATTTTTTGAAATGTATGTACGTATTTATTAAAAGAATTTTTTATAAAAAGTTAGTTTTTATTATAAAGATTATAAACATGGGTATTGTTTTAAAAAAAGTTTGGAGTATTGAGTTTTATATTATTTATGGGTAAACGAAGAATAAGAAAAAGAAAATGAAAAAAATGAAAAAAATAAAATAAAAAATAAAATGAAAAAAATAGGGGGTATGGAAAAAATGGTAATAGCTAATGATAAAATACGGTAGGTTTTAACTGAATAAGGATTGTAAAAAAGTTAGCTGTTTTTGCTGGTAAAAATTAGTTCCATTGTAATATGGTTATATGTCCATCTAGAATCCAGGGTATTTAGTTCGAGAAGAAGGTATACTAGGTGGGAGGAGAGGATGTAGTCTCAGTCCTCTTAAGTGTATGTTAGTCACTTTCCACGCTGTGGGTATGTTCCCGATATGTTTATCACTTTCCACGCTCTGGGTATATTATCGATGCTTGTACTCACTTTTTACAGGTGGTTCGGTTTGGTGTGTCTCTGCTGGTGGCGTCCCACACTGCAGTAGACGGTACTCACTCTGCTTGTTCGGATCTTGCTGTCCCGTAGTGAGCGGTGTTAGTTTCGCGCGCTGTTTCCTCAAGCTGGCGTCCCACGTGTCCGGATCACGTGACGCTGCGTATGTTTGAGCGGCTGGTAATGTCGCGATGTTCCGTCTCCCGGTCTGCTTGTCTTTCTCTTTCTCAGCGCAGAGCTTTCTCCTTGGGACCAAGGCCTAGCCATAGGCCTAGCTTCGGAATCCCTCACGATCATCTGTTACCCCTGGGGAAAGCTCCAGCTCGCTATTTATTTTCCCTTCTTGATCTGGTGAAGCAGGTGATCTCTCCCGTATATGAAAAAAATTCTATATAACTCTATAATGCTGATAAAATAAGGCACATGGACAGTAGAAGTAATGAGACAACCTCTTTAATATAATGTTTTTAAGCAGAGAAGTCTGGAGAGGGGAAGGGGGATGAGTGAGCAGGAGCTGAGGAAACACACACAGAGAAAAAGAGACTGCACAGCTACATAGAAATGCTATAGCTTAGCACAAGTGCTTCATTCACAAAAATACAGGTTAGTAACACTCTGTAATGTCCTCCGTTATTCTGGGGCTGATTCGGAATGACTGTAAGACAGGAAGGAGATTTCCCTTTACTTTTTATGTGCAGGGGATGGCAGCTAGTCTCCCCCACCATGTGCCGCTTTGATCATTATTAAGGAGCACCTCTCACATGGCAGCGGCTCTTTTTTGTTATAGTGTAACAGTTCCCATCGTACGGGATTACCACTGTCAGACCAGTCACCGTGGCGAGAAAGCCATGCCTTAGGTGGCGACCTTTCTCCAAACTTCAGCCAACGGGTCTGACATCCAGGGTATAGGTGCCTAGATCTAGACACCTACCTGTTAAATCTCATCACTTAACAATAAGAAATGTCAGTTCAATGTACGGAGGTCCTTTGAAATGTCTCATCCTTCATTTATGACCTCATATATGGAACAGTGCTGTAAGCTGGGGGAGATTTTATCATGTAGCCTGAAAACTGCTGTCTTTTCTGTGTGATAAATTATTTTTCATTTTGACAATAGCACCAAGGTTGAACGAATGATATAAAAACCATTTTCACACTCCTCCTTCACGCTTGTATTTTTGTCCTATGCTATACTTTAGCTGTCTTGTGCGGATCTCAGAATGTGCGGTGGTTGTAGTCACTGCTGGACTCCATTAATCAACGCCCAGTTGAAAGAAGAGAGTGAGCTTTTGGCTGCCATTAAATAATCACTTTTAGAAAAGGCCATGAATGTCTGACTGTCAAATCAAAAGTCTCCTGTTCTACAGTAATAAAATAATAGAGGAGAATGATCAGGCTTGCTTTTCTGAGCTTGGCAGATGTTCCCATCTGGGACTTTGTTTTACTGGAAGACAGATTTAAAAAAAGAAATTCAGAAAAAATACATCTTAGAATGCAAGTAGATATATACTCGTTGACAAAAAATATAATGCACCAAGAAGAAGTTGTTGGAATCACATGATACTTTCTATGTCGTAATGTAATGATGCTATACAGTTAGGTCCATATATATTTGGACGGAGACAATAGTTTTCTAATTTTTGTTCTGTACATTACCACAATGGATTTTAAACAAAACAATTCAGATGCAGTTGAAGTTCAGACTGTCAGCTTTAATTCAGTGGAAAATGATTGCAAAAAAATGTGAGGAGCTAAAGCATTTTGTAAACTCAATCCTTTCATTCAGGGGTTCAAAAGGAATTGGACGAATTAAATAATTGTAAATAAAATGTTAATTCCTAATACTTGGTTGAAAACCCTTTGTTGGCAATGGCTGCCTGAAGTCTTGAACCCATGGACATCACCAGACGCTGTGTTTTCTCCTTTTTATTGCTCGGCCAGGCCTTTACTGCAGCGGTTTTCAGTTGCTGTTTGTGGGCCTTTCTGTCAGAAGTGAAATGCATGCTCTATTGGGCTCAGATCAGATGACTGACTTGGCCATTCAAGAATATTCCACTTCTTTACTTTAATAAACTTCTTGGTTGCCTTGGCTTTATGTTTTGGGTTATTGTCCACCTGTATTATGAAAAGCCAACTAATCAGTTTGGCTGCATTTAGCTGGATTTCAGTACACAGTGTGTCTCTGAAAACCCCAGAATTCATCCGGCTGCTCCTTTAGAAAAGTCCAATCTAGCCCTCTGCATTTACTTTCATGCAGTCTTCTCTTTATGGTGGATTTGGATATCGATCCCCCTATATCCTGGAGAGTGTTGTTAACTTGGTTGGCTGTTGTGAAGGGGTTTCTGTTCACCATGGTAATTTTTCTGCGATCATCCACCACTGTTGTCTTCTGTGGGTATTCAGGTCTTTTTGCATTGTTGAGGTCACCAGTGCTTTCTTTCTTTCTCAGGATGTACCAACCTGTAGATTTTTCCGCTCCTAATAGTGTAGAAATTTCTCAGATCATTTTTTCTGTTTTCGCAGATGGATAATGGCTTGTTTCACCTGCATGGAGAGCTCCTTTGACCTGATGTTTACTTCTCAGCAAAATCTTCAAAATGCAAGAACCACATCTCAAATCAACTCCAGGCCTTTTATGTGCTTAATTGAGAATGAAATAATGAAGGAATTGCCCACACCTGCCCATGAAACAGCCTTTGAATCACTCATCCGATTACTTTTGGTCCCTTTAAAAACAGGGTACCACATGTAAAGGAGATAAAACGCCTAAACCCTTCATCCAATTTTAATGTGGATTCTCTCAAATGAAAGCTAAAAGTATGGACTTTATGTCCATGTCCATTATATAACTATAACTTGAATATGTTTTAGTAAACAGGTAAAAACTAAATTTGTGTCAGTGTCCAAATATATATGAACCTAACTGTATGTAAGTGATGACAATATTAGAGCAAAAGGAGAAGTTTATTGGGGAAAACTGTACAATTGAAAGGAGGCTCTAGTTCCCTCCTGGGCTGCCTATAGCCTGGATAGAAGATGAGTTAGGCATGGAGGCTGTGGTAAGGTGCAAGGTACCATTGTCGATGGCAGGTACGTGTCACCGAGGTTCCTGGCCTCGGTGAGGTGAGAGTCGGGTTTTTTATGTGTCAGCAGCAGCTAGTGCTGCTTGACATTGTTAGTTAGTTTGGCTGCAAAGCCAATCCGGGCCGGCTCTTACTGGGAGTAGGCAAAGAGTTGGGTGGGTGCCTACTCCCCACGGTCCAGGCCGGACTTTATCCGGGCCTTTAAAAGACAGCCAGCACCAGCAGGTGAGGTGTGATTATCCTGGAGCTGGTGTTAGGCTGTGGAATCATCTGAGTTTGGGAGTTCTGATCCATTCTGTGCTGTGTGGAGTTCACGCTGGAAGCAAGAGCCCAAGCAAGGAGGAGTGCAGACGGCCTGGAAGCATGAGGTCGATCGCCTTGCGGCTGGACTGACAGCCAGGTGTGAACCTGCACCTAAAACCTCCCAGGTGAATGGAACCTGTTTTTGGACTGTTTCGTTTTGCCTCATGATTTCGGATGTGTGTGATTTAACACCAAGAGACTGTTTATTGTTTATGTTGTGCAAGTGTGAATAAAACACTGATTATTGCACCTTCTGGACTCCCTTTTGCCTCTGTACTGCACCCGCACCACTATCTACCAGAGCGACTCCCCACATTTGGTGGAGGATGCGGGCATGCGCAGTGAGGCTGGCGTGAACGCTGAAGTTTGTTTGTTTTGCTGAGCACAAGTGCATGGCATATATAAAACCGGCAAAGTTGCAAACAGGAATTGCTGGCAACATGGAGGCTGCTGTGAAAGCCCTCATGGAGGCTAACGTGCAGCAGCGGGAGACCAACCAACTACTTTTACAGCATGTGATGGCGTTACAAGCTGCAGGAGCGTCCCACCACGTCCATGATGCCCGGAAACCTGATGTATTTTACCTTTGTGATATGCCTGAAAACCACCTGTGTTTGTGAGTAAAATAAAACCATTTTTTACCAACTATTAAGAGGGTACTTCACTATATGCCGGTCCTTTAATCTTACAGAGGAGACGGTCTGAGGAGGATCGAACCCTTTGAGAGAGGAGGACAAAGGCTAATACCCTTTAATAATTGGGAGAGACTTCCCTGGTTTTCCGTCCCTATGGCCTGAAATGAAAGTGACTAATAACCATGAGACAGGGGTTACCCAAGCAGAGTGGCCTGGTTCCAGTGGGAGGCCAGAGCCCTGGGAGCCCGAGTCCGAAGGGCCTGCCGTAGGGGTGACCACCACTTCTGTGATAGAGGGGGAGACACCCCCGCTGAGTGTAATGGTGGGAGACATGGAGGACGTGCCACCAGGACCTGAGTTGGCAGACCTCCACGTCTCCGGAGACAATTTTGGGACCGCCCAACACCGGGACCAAACCCTAACCAGGGCCTGGGAGAATGTGGTGGAAATTGATGGTAAACCCCAGAAGCCAGGGGCTGAGTTAATATTTCCCCGCTTTGTCGTTCACCAAGAAATGTTATATCGGGGGAACCAAATCCGGGGTGAACCTGTTGAACAGTTGGTGGTGCCCACAGCGTATCGCAAGCTTGTCATGGAGCTTGCCCACCAACATGTTCTTGTGGGACACTTGGGGTGGCAGAAAACCCAAGACCGCATACTGCAGCGGTTTTATTGGCCTGGTGTGTTTAAGGAGGTAGAAGAATATTGTAAATCTTGTCCAACCTGTCAGGTAAATAGCCCCCAACCACATTTCCGTAGTCCCCTTGTGCCTCTTCCAATCATTGAGGTCCCGTTTGAGCGTATCGCTATGGATCTAATCGGGCCTGTACCAAAGTCTGCCAGGGGTCACCAACACATTCTGGTAGTTCTCGACTATGCCACTCGGTATCCGGAGGCGGTGCCTCTGCGACATACCTCGGCTAAGCTCATTGCCAAAGAATTAATGGAAATGTTTTCCCGTGTGGGCCTGCCAAAAGAGATTCTGACAGACCAAGGGACCCCTTTTATGTCCAAAGTTATGAGGGAACTGTGTAAATTATTGCGTATAAAGCAATTGCGGACGTCCGTTTACCATCCGCAAACGGACGGTCTTGTCGAAAGGTTTAACCAAACTCTAAAAAATATGTTA
This sequence comes from Bufotes viridis, assembly GCA_033119425.1. Classification (NCBI taxonomy): domain Eukaryota; kingdom Metazoa; phylum Chordata; class Amphibia; order Anura; family Bufonidae; genus Bufotes; species Bufotes viridis. Next base: position 33,516,304 of record CM065596.1, read on the forward strand.
AAAAGGGTGGTGTCTAGAGATGGGAAGGACTGGGACCTGCTTCTGCCCTATCTCATGTTCGCAGTGCGAGAGGTGCCCCAGGCCTCTACTGGGTTCTCGCCCTTTGAACTGCTTTATGGCAGACACCCTCGGGGCCTGTTGGATATCGCCAAGGAAGCGTGGGAACAGCAGCCTGTCCCCCACAAAAGTGTCATTGAGTATGTCACCCAGATGCAAGACCGGATGGAAAGGGTGTTGCCGCTGGTCCGGGAGCATATGGAGGCAGCGCAACAAGCCCAGAGTAGGGTATATAATCGTCAGGCTCGGGTACGGGACTTCAATCCGGGAGATCGGGTTTTGGTTCTGGTACCCACCCTGGACAGCAAGTTCCTAGCTAGGTGGCAGGGCCCCTATGAGGTAATCGAGAAGGTAGGGGAAGTAAATTACAAAGTACAAAAGCCAGGGCGGCGCAAGCCGGAGCAGGTGTACCACGTGAATTTGCTAAAGCCGTGGAAAGATAGGGACACGGCCGACGACCACAGCCCCCGGCCAGGGCTTCTAGGTGAGAAGGGTCCAGCCCCACAGTTCGAGGCCTGCGAAGAGGTAGCCACGGTAAAAATTGCAGACAGCCTGTCTTCCAAACAAGGTCAGGAAGTCAGGGAGTTCATCAGTCGGAACACGGATGTGTTCTCGGACCTCCCTGGCCGCACGTCTCTCATCCAACATGACATCGTCACTGAGCCTCAGGCTAAGATCCGGTTAAAACCATACCGGGTACCTGAGGCTCGGCGACGGGCCATCGCGGAGGAAGTGCAATTAATGTTGAAGCTCGATGTCATTGAGGAGTCGAAAAGTGAGTGGGCCAGTCCCATAGTCCTAATACCCAAGCCGGATGGGACGTTGCGGTTCTGCAACGATTTTCGTAAGTTAAATGAAGTGTCCAAGTTTGATGCGTATCCCATGCCCCGGGTAGACAAGCTTGTTGAGAATTTAGGACAAGCCCGTTATTTTTCTGTGCTAGACCTCACTAAAGGGTACTGGCAGGTACCCTTAACGGAGTCGGCCAAGGAAAAAACGCTTTTGTTACCCGCAGGGCCTGTATCACTACAAGGTGTTACCCTTTGGCCTGCATGGCGCCCCGCCACCTTCCAAAGGTTAATGGACATAGTGCTGCGACCTCATCGTCGGTACGCCTCGGCCTACTTGGATGATGTAGTCATCCACAGCACCGACTGGGAAAGCCATTTGCCCAAAGTGCAGGCGGTAGTGGATGCCCTGAGGAGAGCTGGACTAACCGCCAATCCAAAGAAGTGTGCGATTGGGTTGGAAGAGACCAAATATCTGGGATATGTTATTGGGCGGGAGTCATCAAGCCGCAGGTAACTAAGGTAGAGGCCATACGTAACTGGCCCCGACCGGTCACCACCAGGCAGGTAAAGTCCTTCCTGGGAATTGTAGGGTACTACATGCGATTTGTGCCCCACTTTGCCACAATAGCAGCGCCGTTGACAGACCTGTTGAAGGGGCGAAAGTCTGGGAAGGTTAGCTGGAGTGAGAAGGCGGAGGAGGCTTTCTCTGCTCTGAAGTCGGCCCTGTGTGGGTCCCCGGTTTTGGTGACGCCTCGACTTCAAGAGAGAATTTGTGGTACAGACCGATGCCTCTGAAGTGGGCCTCGGGGCTGTACTCTCTCAGGAAATCAATGGGGAGGAGCATCCCGTGGTTTTCCTGAGTCGCAAACTCACCCCAGCCGAGACCAGGTACAGTATAGTGGAGAGAGAGTGCCTGGCCATCAAGTGGGCACTAGAGTCTCTCCGCTATTATCTGCTAGGGAGAAAGTTCCGTCTGGTGACCGACCATTCCCCTCTAAAGTGGATGTGCCAGGCGAAAGACAGGAATGCTCGGGTCACCAGATGGTTCTTGTCTCTGCAGAATTTCAAGTTTTCGATAGAACACAGGGCAGGCCGCTTGCAGGGTAACGCAGATGCCCTGTCCCGCGTCCACTGCCTCACATGTGTTCACCCCCTCAGGGTTGAACAAAGGGGGGGGGGGTATGTGGTAAGGTGCAAGGTACCGTTGTCGATGGCAGGTACGTGTCATCGAGGTTCCTGGCCTCGGTGAGGTGAGAGCCGGGTTTTTTATGTGTCAGCAGCAGCTAGTGCTGCTTGACATTGTTAGTTAGTTTGGCTGCAAAGCCAATCCGGGCCGGCTCTTACTGGGAGTAGGCAAAGAGTTGGGTGGGTGCCTACTCCCCACGGTCCAGGCCGGACTTTATCTGGGCCTTTAAAAGACAGCCAGCACCAGCAGGTGAGGTGTGATTATCCTGGAGCTGGTGTTAGGCTGTGGAATCATCTGAGTTTGGGAGTTCTGATCCATTCTGTGCTGTGTGGAGTTCACGCTGGAAGCAAGAGCCCAAGCAAGGAGGAGTGCAGACTGCCTGGAAGCATGAGGTCGATCACCTTGCGGCTGGACTGACAGCCAGGTGCGAACCTGCACCTAAAACCTCCCAGGTGACTGGAACCTGTTTTTGGACTGTTTCGTTTTGCCTCATGATTTCGGATGTGTGTGATTTAACACCAAGAGACTGTTTATTGTTTATGTTGTGAAAGTGTGAATAAAACACTGATTATTGCACCTTCTGGACTCCCTTTTGCCTCTGTACTGCACCCGCACCGCTATCTACCAGAGCGACTCCCCACATTGCATACAGGTTCAGTATGCAATCCTGCCGCACATTTGCCCACAGAGGTTGCAACTGTGCCTGTAGATTCTGCACACTCGTAGTTTGTCCAAGCTGGCGTTCCAACTCGTCCCAAAAATGCTTGATTGGCAATAAATCTGGTGACTGGGCAGCCAAGGAAGGATTGCAATCTGAAGGAGACTTTCCTGGGAAACCCTTACTGCATGTGGGCGAGCATTATCCTGCTGTAAAATGCCAGTTGGAAGCTCTGCCATGAGAGGCAACACACGTGACTGCAGAATGTCCTGCACATGTTAGTGAGCTGTTAGTGTCCCTTGTATCACTACTAGTGGGGACTGGCTCTAGTATGCGATGGCTTCACAGATCATCACACCAGCATTTGGAGCAGTATGTTTCTCCATAGCAAAGGCAGGATTTGAAGGTCTCACTACGAGGCCTGCATTCTCAAACCCAACTGAGGTTGGATTCCAAACTGAACTCTGGATTCATTGCAAAAGATGATACTGTTTCAGTACACAGCAGTCCAGGTTTATCATTCACGACACCACCGCAAACAAAGGTAACGGTGGCTGGCTGTCAATGGTGGAAAACATAGTAGGTGCCATGAAACCGATTTTTCTTCTACTTAGCATCTGGAAATTGTCCAGGCAGAAATAGGGATGTGTAATGAACATGACACCCAACCTCCCCAATGGCAGATGTCAAATGAGCCTCATAACTCTCCCCAGTGTCAGATCACGAGGGGAAGATTGGCAGCTTTACCTGATCCTTGTTGTTCTCAAGGAGATAAGCTTCTGTCAGAATATTTTTGTTTAAATATTCTTCCCTATCCCAGTTCAGGACAGATGCATGCTTGGCCAAGCTGAGCCTAGAAATCCAAGACAAATTTTGTTTGCATGGCAATTGAGGTGGAATCACAAGACACCTCACATTACTAAGAATATTTTCAAGGTTTTGTATGAATTCTTTATATTGTCATACGTTTTTTCATTTTCTATGGGCTGTGTGTGGTACAGCAAAACATCCATATGCAAGTGACACAGCCCGAGCTTACAATGTTGTGTTAGATTTTTAGTAACATAAATCTCTGAGCAGTGTTGAAGAGGTTTCAGCTCTTGAGAGCCTTTTTGTTTTATCTAAAAAGCCATCATCTATGACATGAAGGATTATTTTGACTGTATTTCCTGTTTAATAACAATGTATCATGAAGAAGTCCCTTCACTTTAAATGGAGCTTAGTTGTCCCATGATTCTTCCACCTCAAATAGTGCAGATCTTGGGCCCTCATGACTCTTTACATGTAATAGACCATCAGATGGACATCAGCACATCATCTCATGCAGGCAGGGGGTGTGCTGCTGGCAGTATGCAAACTGAAGATGGGATGAACGATGGTACTTACAATTGGTTGTGCCCCTTTCAATTTTTAGACCGTGTGAAGGCCCTTTAAACAAGCACCGATCAATTAGTTATATTATTGATCTGCATTATTTTAAGACTAGACATTGACTTGTGTAAAACCAGCATGCCAACTCCTTTAAAATCTTTGGTGTAAGAAAACCAGGCTTAATATATTCTCCTCTATCTTAAAGTGGTTGTCTCATAAAAAATATTCTACATTTTCCACAGGACCTGGTTCTGAATACCTTTGTACTTTCATGCAATTAAAAATTTGGTATAGCTACTGAGATGTTCAATAAAATGTATCTTTAAAGCTCCACCTGCTGTTTGTTCTTCTCCATCCACTTCACTGAGGTGGTGGCGAATGATCAGTTCCATCCTTCAACCAGCCACATCTACTGTTAGAGGCTGTGACAACTATAGGGAGTAAACCGCAGCACAAAGGATACACCCTTGAGCTATGATAGAGAGCAAACTGCAGCAGATAGGACATTCCCCTTTAGCTGTGCTAAGGAGAAAGCTTTAGCCAAAAGGGCAAGTCCTCTGAGCTGTGATAAGGAGAGAGCTTCGGCACAAAGGGCACATCCCTTGATCAGTGATAGGGAGAGAGCTGCAGCAGAAAAGAGCCACCTCCTGAGCTGTGATAGGGAGAGAGATGTATCAGAAAGGACACACCTAATTATTCTGTCACATTTAGTGGAGTCCTGTGCACCAGAAAAAGAGCCGGCATAGATTTTAAGAGTAATGTATGCCAGTTTTCTGGAGTCTTGTCAAAAAGGTGAGAGTTGCAGGGAAAGGAGAAAAGTTGTAAATTTTGCAGAAAGACAGCACTTGCGACAAAATATGTGATTTTGTACACCTACAAAGTAGCATAAAATAGCGAACCATTCCCCCTCATAATCTCTAGACCAAGACCTACGAAGTTTGAAACCAGGGCTCTTACATATAAAGTGGTGCTTATCTGCGACAATCCACCAATGCCGACCTCACATGAAGAAGTCCCTTCACTTTAAATGCAGCATAGTTGTCCCATGATTCTTCCACCTCTAATGGTGCAGATCTTGGGCCATTGAGGTCGGCATTGGTAGATGGATCATGTTTTGCTTCATCATTGGAAAACATTGTCACTCTCATGTAAATAACAGTATGAACAAGGGGCAGGGTCCTTGGGTTGCGCCAAATGGCTGCCTTTCCTCCAAGTAGACATAAGGGGTTTACATGCAGTATCCGATTCAACTACAAATGCTGCCATACAACAGCTCCTGACATTGCTCTTGATGACTAGTTTGTAAGATGTCCGGCACAGTGACAAGAAATCCTCAGAATGAAAATGCGGCGTTGCCATAGAAACACATAAAAGTCTTATCTTCACAACGATATAATTACTTGTTTTAGACGCCTATTTCTTCTACGTATAGAGCAATTTTTCACTTGATTCCTGAAAATTATTAAGAGATATTCACGTGGTTCTACTCATGTTGCATGTATGTATCTATATTCTCAGTTGACCTGGTTGTTACAGAACTTACAGGAATAGAAAAAGAGGAAATTCTTCTTGCCTGGATGATCTAGGAAGGTTCTGGCTGACTGATTTAATTAGATAATATATTTCAGGTACTTATCAATATAGCAGTAATAGATGTTCTGCCCGTCTGAATCTCTGTAACAATCACCGATTCAATTTGTCTCCTCATTTCCTGTTATCTATCCGGTGAAATGACTACCCAAATTTGGCATCCAGATTTGACTTTTATGATTCTGTAATTACATCTAGTAACACTGTAAAGTACACCGATCACAAGGATTTAGTATTTTATAAATGAATACTGTTCGAAAAAAATGTGTAATGCTTTCATTATATTTTGTATATTTCATAGCTATTTGTGCTAAAAGTTTCAAATTTAGTTATAGTTATTTAAATCTAATTAGATTGAAAAGTGTGTGCTTATCAATTTCTTAATATATCCTTATATTAGTTGGAGTATTTTTTTTTTTAATAAAGAGCTCCAACTTCCCTGTATGAGCATAGAGTTAAATTATAATGTTCTAGCTGCCTGTAGCCGCCACCAGGGGGTGCTTACGAGTTTACTGCATACTAGGGCAGAATTATTAATCCTGAATAACATTTAGTGTAAATTTCGGCTTTAGAGCAAATTTTAGAGCACTTTTTGGCCCTTGGCATTGCAACTTATGCTATGCCCCCTTTCAGTTAAGACATGCCCACTTACTAAGCAAATCACAAACGGTGTTTAAGATGTTTAATAAATGTGGGACAATTTTGGCTCATTAGTAAATCTGCTCCACTGTGTAGACATTTAACTAAGTAATAAGAAATTATTAATTGCAGAGACACTCCCAGAAAAAAAAATGTTTTTGTCCCGATTAGGGTCCATTCACACGTCTGCACAATGGGTCAGTTCCGCAATTTTGTGGAACGGGTGCGGACCCTTCATTTTCAATGGGGTTGAAAAACATGCGGACAGCACACCGTGTGCTGTCCGCATCCACACTTCCGTATCGCGGCTCCACAAAAAAATAGAACATGTCCTATTCTTGTCCGCAGCCACAGAGAAGAAAAGGCATTTCTATTATAGCGCCGGCCATGTGTGGTCCACAAAATGCGGAACGCACATGGCCGGTGTCCGTGTTTTGCGGATCTGAAATTTGCAGACCGCAAAACAGTTTAGGATGTGTGAATGGACCCTTATTGTGACAAGGCAAAAAAAAAATTGAGAACTTTAATGTGCATAAGTATTCACTCCCTGAAAGTAAATACATTGTGGAGCCGCCTTTTGCTTCAATTACAGATGCAGTCTCTAGGTGTATATCTCTATTAGCTTAGCACATCCAGATACACTGGGATTCCTCCAGGCAAAACTGCTCCAACTCCTTTGAAGAGGTTGTCCGGGTTCAGAGCTGAACCCGGACATACCCACAATATCACCCCCCTGTTATGAGCATTGGAGCATTTAATGCTCTGATTCTGTCCTTTGCCCTGCGCTGAAGCGTGCAGGGCAAAGGCATTTTATGGGGTTCCAGTGACGTACCAGGCTCTCCATAAGGCCTCCTAGGCGAAGGCTACTGCACAGCAGTGATCCCTGTGACATCATCAGCTCTGATCGATGAGCTTTAGGGCTGCCATAGCCTCTAAAAATTGCTAGGGCAGCACTAAAGCCCGCCCAGCAGTGTGTTGTTATAAACAAAAAAAAAGCCCTTGCCTGCATGATCCATGGCAGGACAAGGGAGAGCATAGAAGCATGAAATGCTCTTATGCTCGTAACAGGGGGGCTGCCTGGGTGAAATTTTGGGTATGTCCGGGTTCAGCTCTGAACCTGGACAACCCCTTTGAATTAGAGAGTTGTGTTGGTGTGCAGCAGTCTTCAAGTCATGTCTCAGATCTCCAACTGATTGAGGTCTAGGCTTTGACTAGGACATTCCAAGCCCCACTTATAGCAGAAGTAGTTCCAGCTCATCCACTCCTTCTCATCAGACCAGAGAACTTTCTTCAAGGTGTTTGATGAGTTTGCCATATAGCGTTTGGTGAACTCCAAATATGTCTTCTTATGTTTTTCCTAAAGCAACATACTTTTTCTGGTCACTCTTCCATAAACCCCCACTCTGTGTCCTATGGACATATACTTCCATCTTCTCTGTGGATCTTTGGAGCACCTCAGTCTTATTGTTGCTGTCTTTACTGAATCTCTGATTAATGCCCTCCTTGCCCAGTCTGTGAGTTTTGGTGGACGGCCTTCTCTTGTCAGGTTTGTTGCTGTGCCATATTCTTTCCATTTTGTTTTAATTGAATGGTGCTCCATGGGATGTTCAGACTTTAGGATATTTTTTATAACCTGACCCTGATCTATACTTCTCCACTACTTTGCCTCTGACCTGTTTGGAGCCTCCTTGGTCTTCATGTTGCTTGATTAGTAGGGTTGCAGAATCAAAGGCCTTTCAGAAAAGGTGTATGTATACTCACATCACGCACACACAAGTATCTCATTCAACTCATTATGTGACTTCTGAAATTAATTGGTTTGACCAGACCTTATTTAGGGCTTTCAAAGCAAAAGGGGTGTATACCCTCACACTCACAACGTATTAATTAGTTAATAAATTCATACGGCTGGCTCACAGTAACAACAGCACATTTAATATCCGGTTAAAATACATACACTTTAAAAATCATAAAATGATACTAATACAGTCTCTGGCCCTTTAATAATTACATGCAGAGCTCACGCATGTATCATCACAAATGACTACTCTTTTCCACACCCTCCAGAGCTATATAGTCTCCTTGTAGTATAACAGTTTACACTTATGCTGGTGTGGTTCGCACTGTGGGCTTACTAATATACAACAAATTAACTATAGGCATTTCGCTAAAATAGCGTTAGATATTATGTCTCATAACAAACATTGTTAGTGAAAGCTGGAAATTTCTTACCAGATTTGTCGATCTTCCTGCGCTTGTCGCTCTTGTTTGAATATGCCGACCAGGATATCCCCAAAATACTCAGATTGCAATAACAGTCAATTAAGTAGCTTCAAAATCCAGCATGGGTAAGATCTTAATGTGTGAAGATATCCCACCGGCATATTCAAACAAGCGCGGGAAGATCGACAAATCTGGTAAGAAATATCCAGCTTTCACTAACAGTATTACAGAAACAGTACAGTCCGGAACACAGGACAAAGACATATGATCGTATAACACTGATTGTTATGGGACATAATATCTAGAGATGAGCGAATCGAAGCTGATGAAGTGGAATTCGATCCGAATTTCAGGAATTATTCAATTCATGCTTCGTGGTAATAAATCACATTTTTTCCTAAAATGGCTGCTGCACATGTTATGACATGGAGCAAGCAACTCTGGGAACGAGGGATCACCCACAATGCCATGCATCCAGCCAATCGCGCAGCCAGCCAGCCCTGTGATGTCACATCCCTTTAAATAGCCTCAGCCATCTTGGATTCAGCCATTTTCCGGTGTTGTACTTAGTGCAGGGAGAGACATTAGCAGGTGCTAGTGACAGTGCTGGGAAAGACTTGAAAACTTATTTTAGGATAGATAGGATAATAGGATAGATATGTACATCCTATTAGCCATTCTGCGGTGAATTGTGATTGTTATATTTATTTTTTGGGGTGTATTAATAGGAAAAAGAATATGTCTTATTAGCCGGTCTGCAGTGAACCGACATTGTTATACAGCCATTGCTGGGGTGTATTAATAGGAAAAATAAGTGTGCATTATTAGCCATCCTGCAGTGAATTTACATTGTCATACAGATATTGTTGCGCTGTATTAACAGAAAAAATAAGTACCCATTTTTAGCCATTCTGCAGTGAATTTACATTGTCATACAGACATTGTTGTGCTGTATTAATAGCAAATATAAATATGTGTTATTAGCCGTTTTGCTGTGAATTTCCATCGTCATTCAGTGGTGAATTTTTTTTGTGAAGCAGCCTTTTTTGGGAAAATTGATTGGTAATTGTAGAGTATCTTCCATAGGGACTAACAATTCGTCGATTAGCTATTCAGTGGTGAAATTTGTTTGTGATACAGCTTTTTGGGGAAAAATTGGTCGGTGAATGTAGACTTTCTTCTGTAGGGACTGAGTAATTGCGTCAATTAGTGATTCAGTGGTGAAATATAGCCTTTTTTGGGAAAATTGGTAGGTAGCTATAACTATAGTCGAGGAAAATATATGTCCTTTAGGGCCCACTGGGTAAATGTGGTTCCTGCCCAGCCACACCAGCAACTTGGTCAGGTTATGCCGATTCCGTCTCCACGTTCTCACTTCGTTGGTCCTGCGACAATGTCCGCCTCTGCCTCCTCATCCTCCATCGTGTCCTCAGCCTCCACTGCAGGGACAATTCACAGTGCTCTTTCAGCATACCATATGTGCAGGGCATGGCGGTGTCACGCTGTTCTACACCTCGTTTGTCTGGGCGAACGGAGTCACACAGGGGAGGAACTGCTCTGTGTCCTTCATCAAGAAATCAAATCCTGGCTTTCTCCATGACAACTCAAAATTGGAACCATAGTGACCGACAACGGAAAGAACATGTTGTCGGCACTTCATCAAGGACAGCTGAGCCATGCGCGCTTCATGGCACATGTGTTCAATCTGGTTGTAAAGCGGTTCCTGAAGTTTTCCACCCATCTGCAAGACATCCTAAAAATGGCCAGGAAACTTTGCATGCGCTTGAGCCACTCGTACACTGCCAAGCACACCTTCCTTGAGCTGCAGCAGAAGAACAGCAATGCATCACCCAACATAGGCTGATATGTGACGTTTCCAGCTGTTGGAATTCTACCCTCCATATGCTGGACCGACCAACAGAGAAAGGCCATAAATGATTTCTTGATGATTCAAGCGGACAGAGGTACTCCCCTGTGTAACTTCGAAGTTAGCCAGTGGCAACTCATGCTTGACACCTGCTGTTTGCTCGTGCCCTGTGAGAAGGCCACTTTATTTGTCAGTCGCCAGGACTACGGGATGAACAACGTCATTCCACTGATTCCTATCCTGGAAAAGATGTAGGTGTCTGGCTGGTCAGGGGACTGGAGACATGGGGCCTACATCTCACAGCCACATGAGCCCTGTGGGGGCTGAACTGGAGGAGAAGGAGGACATTGGAGCACAAGCAATGTGTAGCGAAATGAGTGGTTTTTCTAAACGGGTGACAGGAGAGGAGGAGGAGCAGGAGTAGCCGGAGGAGCAAGAGGGAGTTGAGGAAGATGAAGTAGATGACCCAGGCACACCGTGGCAGTATGCAGTAGAGATGGAGACAGGGAGTCCCTCCGAGTCACTTGCACAAATGGCCGGATGCATGCTCATTTGCTTGCATAGTGACAGCTGAATTGTCACCATTCAGCAAAGGGATGACTTCTGGATCTCCACCTTGTTGGACCTTAGCTATTTGTCCAAAAGGGGGCCCTTTTTACACCCGCTGAGAGGGAGGACAAACTGAACTACTATATGTCACGAACCAGCGGGTGTGAACTAACTGTGCCGCGTGTCCTACCTCCTCTAAGGGCTGCGAACAAATTTGGATCTAAACATTTTGGAAAGTTTGGCGAACCAGCTGAAACGAATTTTTAAAAAATTCACTACTCTTTAGTAATATCTAACACAATGTCTATAGTGAATGTGTCTGATATTAGTAAGCCCACAGTGCGAACCGCACCATCATAAGTGTGAACTGTTATAATACAAGGAGACTATATAGCTCTGGAGTGTGGGGAAAGTAGCAGTCATTTGTGATGATACATGCATGAGCTCCGCATGTAATTATTAAAGGGACCAAGACTGTATTAGTATCATTTTAAGATTTTTAAAGTGTATGTATTTTAAGCAGATATTAAATGGTTGATGTTACTGTGAGCCAGCCGTATGTATGGCCATATGCCCCACCCCTTAGTGCACTGGAGCACTTACTTACATAAAGAATAACCTTCTGCTTACTCAGGAATGTCACAACCGATATTCACAAGACAGATAGAATTTTAATCAGCAAACTTAACCCTACCAGGCAATATGCTTGGTTTAATAGAGTTGATCCTGCTGACAGAGGCTCTTTGAGGCACATACCAGCCCATTTTCACAAACTAGGGCAAACAAAAAGTCAACATTGCGCCCGTGCAAACCGATTGACTCAGAACATGTTCTTTAATGTAGATTTATGGAGATGATGTGAATTAGTGAATATCACCTCTCTTTAAAACATGCTCACCGGCCAAGATCTGCACTCAGGGACCCAATTATAATGCTGAGTATATTAAGTATTTGGAGCCCATATAGCTGTGTGCTATTTGAGTGATTGAGAGAACCTCATTAAGTATCAGTAAATTTACTGTCTGTGCTGTGAAAAAACTAGCTCTTCTACCGTGTATGACTTAAATAGGACATTATGTAAGTCAAGACAAAAAATTCCCTCGACACAAAAAAGGGATTATTTATTTTCTAATATAACATCCTGATTGAAAGGGGTTAGAAGAGTATTTGACTCCGTCTTTCAGTGACTGCAGTATCTGCTGTTCCCTTTTATGAATACTATAGTGAAGGGAGCTTAGTAAGGCTGGGTTCACATCACCATTATGTTTTCCATTCTTCTGATGTGTCAGAAGAACAGAAAAATAAATAAAAAAGGCCAATCCTTTATTTTCAGCATCCATTGTTCTCATTTGCATCCACTTTTGTCAGTTCCGTCAGAGATCCATGTCACTTACGCACCGCTGCTTCCCGCGACCTGAAATAGGTCTTCCAGGGGCCAGACTACGTCCAAGCTCTCACTCAGGTCGCAAAGTGAGCGTAGATCACCCCAAAACATGCACAGACCCAACACCCCATACATCAGCTGCCACCACTGACTTTGATGTAAGTCGGAAGTGCTGCAAAAGCCACATATAAACGTTCTGCTTACAAGCGATCACACAATCACACATTAAGGCTATGGATTCTTTAGAGCAACAAGGTGGACTTATAAAGTGAATATTTTATACACCAAAAAATAGTGCAGTACTTACAAAAAACTGATGTAAAATGAGACAAAGTAAAAATAACGTACAAAACAGTAAGAGTAAAATAAATGGGAGAAAATGTAATAAGAACTTATTGCCCTGGAAACTGAAGAAGGGGAGGAAGAAATGGATACCCGTCGGCTTGGCTGTGACTCCCACATGATATAACAAATTAAATATGTCCATGCAACATTTTGGTTTCCAGTCGGCCTAGTCATTGACTATCCAAATCCCAGTTCTTCCATTGGAGGGAATTAATGAGGGGAGTGGAGAGCATGAAATGTTGAGATCTCTTTGTTTGAAACTTTTTAAAACTCCCACCAAAATGAAGTTTCTTCCTCCAGTATGCGGTTTAGCCGGAGGGAGCAGATGCTTTTTTGAAGTTTGTACATGGCAGCTAGGGGTGTTAGATGAGCATGATGAGGAGAACTGCCCATTTTCACCTCTATAGCTGGCAGAGGCCCAGCCTGCCCGACTCCACCCTGCTGGGATAAAATGGAGGCCTCAAAGCGGTCAGCCATTTGGAATCCTTATACAACAGATACACAGCACATATAATTCTATAATAGTTATTACAAGTATATACCGCCACATCACTTTTATGACAATCCATTACATGCGTGCAGGACTATTTTCCCATCTGAAATAACAGATCTCTGATGGAACTGACAAAAACTGATGCAAATGAGCTCACCGGATCTATTTTTAACCTTTTTCTGACGGATCAGGATAATGTGCACCCGGCCTAAAACTGGGTGAAAGCCCTAACAAGTCTTAACCTGGCCATATACTTTAGATATTTCTCAGCTAAATGGCCATAGGACCTGACTAGAGCTGACCCACCCTCTCCCACAGATATGTATGTTTGGCTCAGCAAACATGTGTTCTGAATAAGGAGTCGTGAATAAGCTGCTGCCAAACACCTTTGTCAATGCCTTTTCTCCCCAAGAACAAAAGGCATGTTGAAATCCAACCATCTGATTCTCCTCTTCCCTAAAATCTGCTGTTAGAGGAGAGTCTGGAGCCCTCCCCCCGTAAACATTAGATGGTCAGCTGGTCTTGCTGAAGTCAATAGGTTTGATCGACATTAAAGGCGTTATCCAAGTTCTATAATGCCCCCCGTATGCCCGGGTCCCTCACAAAGGTTGTACTTACCTCACTCTTCGGCACGCGCATCAGTTGTCATGCTGGCATGGGCATTGCTGCTTGGTGGGTGACGCCAGGGAGGCTCGTTCCTGTCGCAGCCTGCTTTTGGCAGCCCTGATGGGGAGATGCAGTGGCGGCCATGCTGGCATCAGAAGCGACACGGGTGCCAGGGAGCGAAGTAAGTACTATCTGTGTGATGGGTCTGGGCATATGGGGGGCATTACAGGCCTTGGATAACACCTTTAAAGGGGTATTAAAGGGATATGACATCAATGTCAGATACGTGTTTAGTCTGGGTCACAGTCCTATCTCCAGAACGAGGTCCCTGAAGTGAATGGAGAGCAGTCACACTCTCATGGCCACTCTCCTTTCACCGATATGGAAGGTCTGAAAATTGCAGGGTTGGCTATTTCTGGCAGTCATATAACGATGAATGGAGAAGTGGCTACACTTAGAAGGCTTGCTCTCAACTCACTGCCATAGGACTTCTGAAAATAGTCAAGCAGGTTCCCTCAGCTATTTTCGGAAGACCCATAATATTGAATGGAGAGCAAGTTGTGCATGCACGGGTTTCTCTGCTTCTCTTCAGGGGTCCATTTCTAGACACCCGCGCCTATCTGACGTTGATGGCATATCCTACCAATATGTCCCAGATGGGAATATGGATGTAGTAGGGTTAGTACTCATGCTTTATGGACGTGTTTTCTAAACTAAATGCAACTAAACGCGTTTAATGGCTTTTATTTCTAAATAACACAATGAGTTAAGGAATTTGAGTTAAGAGTTTGAGTGTTACTCCTGCTACATCTGCACCTCTTTTATGTAACAGGTGCGGACAGCTTTGCAGGAGTTTGCATTCAGTGTCTCCTTGGCTTATTGTCTCCGATTCTCTGTCACTGATTGTATCCCCACATAATAGATGCTTATAAATTCTAATTGTATTTATGTCATTTCAGCGTTGATGCCCTTGAAAACATATGCTGATTGCTTTAGTGTGTGTATTATGGAATGCAGTTATTGAAACGTGGATGTACATTAGAAAGCTGGATGACGATTAAATTAACATGCAGCATTCATTTGTTCCATGACAATTGTTTTGTATAATTTCTCATCTAAAAAAAAGATCCTAAAACACAAATGGACTGACCTTGAATCTCATTGTGTTCAGCTCTTACGTGCATTGTAGCTACGCTTTGTGCTACATTGTACTGTATCAAAGTGGAATAAATCAATAAATGTTCATGTATTGGTGCTAAATGTTCTCTTGTAGCTGAATTATTTCAATTCCATTATAATCTGCATGATCTATAAGCGGAGTCATGTAGATTCATGTTTCTTAAAGGGGTTATGCAATGAATGGGGGATTTTAAATGAAGTAATACTGCAATATGCCTGCCGTAAAAATATTCTTCCGTTTTTGTTATGTACATTACTTGTAGCTCCCCTCCTGTGGACAGAATTCAAGTCCACCTTCTCCCACATCCAGCGATGGACGCACATGCTTAGTTAGCTTCCATGCTGTCTTCCCCCTCTCGGTGGTATCTTAGTGATCTCATAGTGAAGCCACCAGATACTTTCATCCATCTCTACTTCTAAATTCATAGAAATCTATAGCTATACCTCTCTCTAGACAGTGGAGAAGGAAATTGCATTAGATACTATAGTTCTATTTATTAGTGAGATAGCTGGGGCTGTGTGTGAAGGACTATTTCTATGCAGGAGAAGAAGGGGTTAAAATAGCTGAATGCGATACCTTCCTGGGAGATCAATCGTTGGCTTCTTTTACAGCAGTGTGCATGCACCGGTTATTGAACCCATGGTGCCCATGGTTACTGGAGTGCGCATGCGTGGTGATGTGGCCATGCAAGGGATCTCGGCACGAGGAGAGGATGACCTAGCAGCATGACGAGGCTGGCCAGATGATACACTGGGGAGGAATTAGCTGCGCAAATCACCGGGTGGCCTGGGCACTTGTGGGCCCTCATTTGCATGTCTTTCTAACATAGCATTACAAAATCGGACAAGAACAACAAAGGTACAATTGCTATAATGTGTTTGTGTCCATGCACCCAATAGCAGTAGTATAAAACATGGAAAGTTGGTGACATTGAGAGACTCGAACTCCACGAAGTGAAATTCGATCCTAATTTTAGGAAAATTTGATTTGTGCAAAGCTGAATTTCCTCATGCTTCGTGGTAGCGAATCGATTTTCCCTGAATGATGGTAACATTTTTATAAAAAAGCCATTCTTACCTCATCTGAGCGTGAAGAGCCAGTCGTCGCCATCTTGATTGAAGGTCTTCCATGAAATCCCGTGCGCGGTGACCTATGATGTAACCACGCAGGTTGACGTGATAATGTCATCACGGGCTGTGCGCGATTTCGCGCTTGATCTTTAATCAAGATTGCGGCGGCTGGCTCTTCATGATCAGATGGATGAGGTAAGTATGATTTTATACATTTAAAAAAAAAAGTTCCCACTGTAATATTGCTCTCAGATGCCGTGATCACCTATGAACGCGACATCAGAGGGGTACAATGACTGGGGCTGCAAATCGCTGCTTCCTGTCATTGCACCCACTACTTACAAAGAAGCAAATTCGTCACAAAGCAAATTGTTTTGTAAAATTCGGCGAAGCAGCCAATCGAATTTTTCAATACTTTGCTCGTCTCTAACAGACTCCCTTTAAAAACACAAGAAGGAAATAAACGCTTTTCGTATTCCCCATAGACCTTCAGCAAATACATAATATAGCTGGTATTTTTACTGCAAAAAAAAAAATCACCAAAATAGGTAGGTGCAAAAACTCTACTGAAAATGCAGAAAAATACTACTAAAAACCTATGTGTGAGCCCACCCTAAAAACGCATGGATTTCATGGCATTTTTACAAGCCAAAAAGCACCATGAAAACAACACAGTGTGGCAGCACCCTCAAGCAATAAACATCTTGTTTTCCAAATAAACATTATAAAAAGTTAGATATTATATAAATTATTTTGCTGAATCTTTATACTAGTGGAGAGCAGGGAAATCTTACGTAGACTAGTTCCTTTTTTCTTCCGATGTCACTAGATGGCAGAGAAGGGTTAACTTGAAAGCCTGACGCCTGCTGTGTTTTATTTCTATTGGCTTTATTGGATGTGTCTGCTTTAGCATGTGTTTTTTTTTCTCTTTCTTCTGTTTTCAGCAGTTCAAGGTAAACCTCCATTTGCTGGGAGCATAATTGTTCTGTATCTGCATTGCAGGATACTCGATGTCAAATATTTGAAAACACTCAGCAATCGTTTATGTGCTGCTGAACATACAGCACATGCAGAGCTAGCACTGCCCGCTGCATCAGTGGCATACTACACCATGGTCACAAGTAGAGATGAGCGAATTTCATGTTATGAAATTTGTTCATGCTTCGTTTAGTGGTAAATGCAGAATTGTGTTATGGATTCTGTTACCACGGACCATAACGCAATTCTATGATGGAATGCCTTTAGAGGCATTCCGCTTATTCATTCCGTCATAATAGAAGTCTATGGGCTGCATAATGGATCCGTCCCGTTTCCGTTATGCAGGGGAGTCCTCTCCTGCATAACGGAAATGGGACGAATCCGTTATGCGGGCTATAGACTTCTATTACGAAGAAATGAATAACGGAATGCCTCTAAAGGCATTCCGTCATAGAGTTGCGTTATGTTCTGTGGTAACGGAATCCATAACGCAATTCTGCATTTACCACCAAACGAAGCGTGAACCAATTTCAAAATATGACATTCGCTCATCTCTAGTCATAAGGTAACGTGGCGTCAAACAGTGTATAGTAAATATACATTAAGGGCATGTTCACATATGGCAGTTGCACTGTGGATTATTCGCTGTAGAATTGCGAGCGGAAATTCCCCCACATATTTCACGACCTGCAAATTTGATGAGATTTTAGGAAATCTCATCCAAATGCAGCAGACAAAGAATTTGCAGGGTATATTCAGCCGGGGTGCAGATTTTATAGCTTTAGGTTTCGCATTGCTACCATGTTGGTCACCCTTTCCTTATGAATTCTGTGGCAAATCTGCACGGCAATTGAATGGGTATTTACTTCTGCAAGACAGGGCAAGCAAAGAGAGACGTGGAGGATTTCCTCTCTTAAAGGATGTGTCACCATTTTTTTTCTGCCAGCTAAAACCCGATAGTAAAAACATATCACTTTTTTCTAATCTGTTTTTATTTTCTGATTGCAGATTCATTTACTCTATTCTCTGAGCTTAAATATAGGGACAGGCATCTTGCCTGAGCTGTGCAGAGAGCATTAAGAAAATAGCTTTACGACAGCCGCATGGGCCATAGACACAGTGGTCAGGAGGGGGACCTCATTGACTTCTATGGGACAGTTTTCTAGGCTCTGCAACCTGTGCAGAGGTCATTGTGCAAAGAAAGAATAGAGAAGCTCTGACAATCACCTACTGTGAATGGTGGATCCTGTCTTATCTATAGTGATGAGCGGCATAGGCAATATTTGAATTCTCTATATTTCGCATTTTATATATACCGCCCACTCACACACCGAAAAGACCAAAACTTCAATCACAGGTCAAACGGATCCAAACTCCACATTTTTTGGTATATTTGCTTTATAGCCAGATAATGTAATATTTTTCATGTAGGCAAAGTAGACAAAATGCACCTTCTTAAGCAAACATCTGCATCTGTTCTTATTTTAACCACTTCAGCCCCCCTAGCTTAAACACCCTTAATGACCAGGCCACTTTTTACAATTCCGCACTACGCTTCTTTCACCGTTTATTGCTCCGTCATGCAACTTACCACCCAAATGAATTTTACCTCCTTTTTTTCTCACTAATAGAGCTTTCATTTGGTGGTATTTCATTGTTGCTGACATTTTAACTTTTTATTGCTATTAATAAAAATTTAACAACATTTTTGCAAAAAAATGACATTTTTCACTTTCTGTTGTAATTTTTTTTTTAAAAACTACATTTCTATATAAATTTTTCTCTAAATTTATTGTTCCACATGTCTTTGATAAAAAAAATCCAATAAGTGTATATTTATTGGTTTGGGTAAACGTTATAGCGTTTGCAAACTATGGTGCAAAAAAGTGAATTTCGGCATTTTGAAGCAGCTCTGACTTTCTGAGCACCTGTCATGTTTCTTCAGGTGCTAGAATGTCAGGATAGTATAAATACCCCCAAATTACACCATTTTAGAAAGAAGACACCCCAAAGTATTCACGGAGGGGCATGGTGAGTTCATGTATCATTTCATTTTTTTCACAAGTTAGCGGAAAATGACACTTTCTGAGGAAAAAATAAATAAATAAAGTTTCCATTTCTGCTAACTTCTGGCAAAAAAAATAAATCTCCCACGGACTCACTATGCCCCTCAGTGAATACCTTGGGGTGTCTACTTTCCGAAATGGGGTCATTTGTGGGGTGTGTTTACTGTTCTGGCATTTTGGGCGGGGCTAATTGTGAGCAGCCATGTAAAGCTAAAGGTACTCGTTAGATTTGGGCCCTTTGCACTCAGGCTGCAAAAAGTGTCACTTATGTGGTATCGTCAGTACTCAGGAGAAGTAGGGCAATGTGTTTGGGGTGTATTTTTACATATACCCATGTTGGGTGAGAGAAATATCTCTGTAAACTGACAACTTTGTATACATTTTTTTTAAAAAGTTGTCATTTACAAAGACATTTCTCACACCCAGCAGGGGTATATGTAAAATACACCCCAAAACACATTGCCCTACTTCTCCTGAGTACGGCGATACCACATGTGTGACACTTTTTTGCAGCCTGGGTGCGCAAGGGGCCCTAATTCCAATGAGTAAATTTAGGATTTCACAGGGCATTTGTACGCATTTGGATTCCAGACTTCTTCTCACGCTTTAGGGGCCCCTAAAATGCCAGGACAGTATAAATACTCCACATGTGACCCCATTTTAGAAAGAAGACACCCCAAGGTATTCCGTGAGGGGTATGGTGAGTTCATGTAAAATTTTATTTTTGGTCACAAGTTAGTGGAATATGAGACTTTGTAAAAAACAAAATTAAAAAAAAATATATCAATTTCTGCTGACTTGTGCCAAAAAAAAAAATTCTGTGAACTCGCCATGCCCCTCACGGAATACCTTGGGGTGTCTTCTTTCCAAAATGGGGTCACATGTGGGGTATTTATACTGCCCTGGCATTTTAGGGAACCTAAAGCGTGAGAATCCAAATGCGTAAAAATGCCCTGTGAAATCTTAAAGGTACTCATTGGTTTTAGGGCCTTTGCATCTTGGCTGCAAAAGTGTCACTCATGTGGTATCGCCGTACTCAGGAGAAGTAGGGCAATGTGTTTTGGGGTGTATTTTTACATATACCTATACTGTGTGTGAGAAATATCGCTGTAAACGACAACTTTTTAAATGTTTTATACAAAGTTGTCAATTTACAGAGATATTTCTCTCACCCAGAATTGGTATATGTAAAAATACACCCCAAAACACGTTGCCCTACTTCTCCTGAGTACGGCGATACCACATGTGTGACACTTTTTTGCAGCCAAGATGCGCAAAGGGGCCCAAATTCCAATGAGTACCTTTTAGGAGTGCATTTTTACGCATTTGGATTCTCACGCTTTAGGGCCCCTAAAATGCCAGAGCAGTATAAAAACCCCACATGTGACCCCCATTTTGGAAAGAAGACAGCCCAAGGTATTCCATGGGGGGCATGGCGAGTTCATAGAATTTTTTTTTTTTTGGCACAAGTTAGTGGAAATTGATTTTTTATTGTTTTTTCTCACAAAGTCTCCCTTTCCGCTAACTTTTGACAAAAAGTTTAATTTTTCATGTACTCACTATGCCCCTCAGCGAATACCTTGGGGTGTCTTCTTTTTAAAATGGGGTCACATGTGGGGTATTTATACTGCGCTGGCATTTTAGGGGCTCTAAAGCGTGAGAAGAAAAATGCGTAAAAATCCCCTCCTAAAAGGTACTCATTAGAATTTGGGCCCCTTTGCGCATCTTGGCTGCAAAAAAGTGTCACACATGTGGTATCGCCGTACTCAGGAGAAGTAGGGCAATGTGTGTTGGGGTGTATTTTTACATATACCCATGCTGTGTGAGAGAAATATCTCTGTAAATTGACAACTTTGAATACATTTTTTTAAAAAGTTGTCGTTTACAGCGATATTTCTCACACAAAGTATGGGTATATATAAAAATACGCCCCAAAACACATTGCCCTACTTCTCCTGAGTACGGTGATACCACATCTGTGACACTTTTTTGCAGCCAAGATGCGCAAAGGGGTCCTAAAACCAATGAGTACCTTTAGGATTTCACAGGGCATTTTTACGCATTCGGATTCTCACGCTTTAGGACCCGTAAAATGCCAGGGCAGTATAAATACCCCACAAGTGACCCCATTGTGGAAAGAAGGCACCCCAAGGTATTCCGTGAGGGGCATGGCGAGTTCACAGAAAAAAAATTTTTTGGCACAAGTTAGCGGAAATTGATTTTTTTTTTTTTTTTACAAAGTCTCATATTCCACTAACTTGTGACAAAAAATAAAATTTTACATGAACTCACCATACCCCTCACGGAATACCTTGGGGTGTTGTGTGGTGATTGGTGCACTTAGATATTTTTTCTCTGGTGGTCCCAAGCAAAGGGACCACCAGAGGAGCAGGCAGCAAGCAGATCAGACGCTGTTCACAGAACAGCGTCTGATCTGCGATTTTTTTCTCCGATATACAGCCTGCCAGCACGCGATCGGCACTGGCAGGCTGTAGTATAACTACATGCGAGCGCGCCGACAGCACGCATTGCGCATGTGCGGGCGCATCATCGCGTCATCTCGCGTCTTGCGAGATGACGCGTAGATGCGTCCGATCAGAGCTACAGGGCCGCCGCCAGGACGCGATACTGCGTGTGGCGGTCCTGTAGCGGGTTAATATTTCTGTGGACGACAAGCCAGGGCCATCATTCATGTGTGCCAGAAGGCATTTTATATTGAAAGTTGCACTTCTTTATACATTTGGAGCATGTAAAAATATTTTTCAGCTTGAGTTCACATATCATTTTACTTGTTTGTTCATTTTAGAACTTACCATAGATAGATGATATTCAGTGATTGCAATAATGTTCCACCCAATGACAAGTATGTGTCTTCGAATGCTCTCATTCTTCCAGGTTATGGTATATCAGTAGTAGAGATGAGCGAATTATTCATAAATTCAATTCGGCTGCTTCGCTGAATTTTACAAAAAGATTCGCTCAATGAAGAATTACTTCATCACGAAGCACATTTCTTTGTAAGTAGTGGGTACATTGACAGGAAGCGGTAATTGCACTGCCCCCCATCATTGTACCCCTCAGATGTCGCGTTCATAGCTGTTCGTGGCATCTGATAGCAATAGTATATTGTAAATAAATAAAAAATATATAAAATCATACTTACTTAATCATACGAAATCTTGATTGAAGATCGAGAGTGAAATCTTGTGCAGCCTGTGATGACGACATCACATCAGGCAGTGTTGTGACGTGATATGTCACCGTGCAGCAAATTTCGTGCAAGATCTTCATTGTACCCCTCAGATGTCGAGTTCATACATGATCGTAGCATTTGATATAAATAACATCATGTACAATTAAAAAAACTAAACGAAAAAAAAAATTTCATACTTACCTGATCCATTTGCTTGCAATGGGAAGTCCGCTACCATCTTGCTTGAAGATCTGGCGTGAAATCTTGCATGGGCCTTGACTATGTCATCATGCTGGCCAGAGTGGTGACGTCATACATCAGCATGCACGGGTTTTCATGAGAGATCTTCAAGCAAGATGGCGGCTGGCCCGTCGCCAGAAAATGGATCAGGAAAGTATGATTTATTTTATTTATTTTTCTGGTAAAATTGATTTGCTACCATGAAGCACGAGGAAATTAGGCTTCACGGCGATTTGAATTTATCCTGAAATGTAGATCGAAGCTCAAAGTGGACTTCGATTAACTCAACACTAATCCGTGGTCAGAACAACTGGATTTGTTGTATTTTTTTCTTGAAAACGTTTAACTAATTATCTGGCTGCCTTTCCCAGTTAGAATAGCTTGTATGAGAAATCTCCGGCAGTAACTCATGTTTCAGTCATAAAAGTAAGATGTTGATTGTATTTGTGTGACTAAAGCTATTAGATGTGATCAAACTGCCTTGGGAGAGTTGCTCTAACAGCATTGTAAGTGGCAGGTTGTAAGAGGTTGTAAATTTAGAACAACTGAACCTACCACTGCTATACCAGCTTCTTCTTAGTTGCAAAGTTCTCTTCCTTCACTCACATTATTGTGTCTGATTTTTCTTGTTTTGCTAGTTAAAAACTAACAAAAAGATAAAAATAGCAAAAAGTTTCTGCATATTCCTACATATTCCTATCGTGCCATACATCCATCAATGAATATTTTACCTATATATTTCTAAATTCTGGTTGAAAAGTAGATGGACAGACTAGAAGATGTATGTGCCATGAAGTATTCAGTTTCTCGAAACTGAACTGAAGGTGCAGGAAAGACAATTTGCCCCATGCCGTTATATAGATCATAATTAGCGTTCTCTGGGTCCAATATGCAATTTTTTTTAAAAAGCTGCACACTTTACTCCCCCTAAATGTCCAAGATATCCCCCAAATACTGTTTTTCTTCCAGTGCAGTCCATGTTCGAGCATTACTCGGGTCACTGCCCGAGCTGGGTCATAGGCTCAGTACATAGCTGCACATGCTCGAGGTAAGCTCTGCTTCTTCACAGACTCTTAAGGCCTACACTGTATGTGAAATCAGCGATGTCACCTATACATTGTCTAGACTGGAAGAGAAAAGCAAGAAGAAAGGTATGGTACATCACCAGAACAAAGGAAAAGCTGAAAAAGGGAGTCACAGGACTGTATCCGAAATCCATAAATCCGAAGTGCTTTGGACAATAAGTATGTTAACAATACTTTTTTACCCCCAAAGTTTATAGAGATGTTTTTTTTTTAATTATTGCCAAAGAACTCCTTTAATGTTAGACATACATCACGTTTAGTCATGTATTAACTCATAAGAAGTTACCTGGACGTATACATCTAACATGCCCATAGATTATTATTAGCTAAATGCATGCCAAAAGAAATCCTTTTTTCCTCGACTGTATCGAAAGTTATTGTCAATTATGCTTCTTAATACAATTGTATCCAAAAAATTATACCATAACTGGTATAACAAATGGTTGAGCTGAGCTACATCATTACTGGGAATCTGTCACCAGGAAATTTACTGGAAAACCAGGCACAATTGCCTAGATTTACTAATGTGTCAGTGGCGAAAATGTGTCTAAAAAGTGGTGCAAGTTGGCACATCTAGGGTTTCCACACTTTTTCCTTCTAGAGTTATCTCAGACTGATCTGTCTGTTGTAGCCTACTGTAGCCCTTTCTTGGCCACAGCTTCTAACAAAAAATATGTCTGGTGGCACTTAAACTGATTTAACCTGAGTGTGTGCGACCACCTCAGAAAAATAAGGAAAAGAACAAACAGCAGGTGGTGCTATACAGATTTTATTGAATAACTCAGTGGCTTTAGTAAATTTTTAATTACATACAATTACAAAAGAGTTCAGACCCAGATGCTGGTTCGAAAAATGTAGAATATATTTCATGGCTCAATATCTTTAAGCCATGTTTTTTTAAAACATTTTTAATGAGTTTTTTACATCAAAAACACTAATAAAGTGTAAATACAAAACAAGAAAATAATAACAAATAAAATATCCCAAACGTAAACCCCCGCCCTCCCATCAGCCAAATAGTCCACGTCTTCAATGAGTACCGGTAATATATCTATGCATCATAAATATTAAAGGGGTTGACCGGGCTTTTTAATATTGATGACCTATGCTTACAATAGGTCATCAATATCAGATCGGCGTGCGTCTCCCCGTACAGCTGATCGGC
The DNA here is from genome assembly GCA_033119425.1 of Bufotes viridis. NCBI lineage: Eukaryota > Metazoa > Chordata > Amphibia > Anura > Bufonidae > Bufotes > Bufotes viridis. The sequence goes on from CM065596.1 coordinate 33,541,040, forward strand.
AGGGGTGCCGGGTGTCGGATTCCCGCTTATCTGATATTGATGAGCTATCCTAAGGATAGGTCATCAATATTAAAAAGCCCGGACAACCTTGAATTTCCCAGTGTGCCTTTTATGTCTTCCGTCAGGTACCAGGAAGTAAGTCTTAATGTTTCCATGTAAGAACGGATCTCCTCCTGAGTAAAATGTTGGCATAGGAAAAGTCTCCAGACCTTGAAAAATCGCTTACACAAATGTCCTTTATTTTGGAGGAGATAGATCCAGTCCATATGTAAGGCATTTGTGGCTTGTACTTATGGCACATGGGCAATACCATGTTACAGTACATGGGCAATACCAGGTATGGTGGGGTTCAACCAATTCTGCAGCAAACACCTTTTACTCAAAAGTAATATACCATGGACTGTGCTGGTACTCCTGCCTGTTTCCTCCTCAATCTGATGAACTGGAATGACAGATAACCAGAGTCTTTTTTAATGGGCCCTTAAAAGTACTAATTGACTCCAATAGCCAAGTACCATCCTCCCAAAATTTTGTTAGCTTCGAACAAGCCCACAAACCATGAAAGAGATTCTTGTTCTGCTGGTGGCAATTTGAACATTCCATCATCCTGTTCGGTTTACCCACTGTACGCGGCAAATTGAATGCATATATAGCATGATGAATAACATTGAAATGAGTCTCCCTCCAATTTTCATTAATGATATGGTGCTTGATTGCCTGAATACCTTGCATAATCAATGGGTAAATGTCAGTAACCTCTAAGATGGATGACCATTTTTTATACTAGAACGGGGTCAATCTATCTCTGATCTCACGATATAATAGGATATATTGGATTTGGAAGTTAGGCTGTGTCACCAGAAAAGGACTTATTGTTTAAATTACGTTTTTATGTTTAATGTATTTTAAAGAATTTTTGTTATTTTTAATTGTCCATGCCAATATCTATAAAATCCTGCAGTTTTCGCACTGGCCCCTAAGCCTAAAGGATGTATTACACTGCCCGATTTAACAGGCGATTTTTGGGAATGAAGTGTTCCTTCCTGGCAATCACCTGCTTGCTAGTGGAGGAGGCCACTGCTATTACATGCAGCAATCTCCTCCTCAGTATAGGGAGGAGCAATCATTATGCCATTGTTCTTGACTATACTGAATCATTGTTTGCCAGCAGCAGATCGTGATTAGACAGCACAATCTGCGCTTTTAAGCAACTTTTTAACCTGTAACCGATTTGAATTGCCTGATATATGAGTGTTTGCTCATTGATCTGGCATTAGCGGCAGTATTAAACTGGCAGATGATCCACTACAAACGCACGTTAGCGAGCATCTTCTGAAAAATTACAGGGGTAATACACTCTTAATAATAGACGCCACTTCTTGGTCTGTACAGATCACTTTACTACAGTTATCTGCTTATCTATACACAGAGGTGATATCGTTACAGGCATAATTAGAATGACAGATAAGACAGGATCCACCAATAGGTGATATCACCGCTTATCTTTTCTTCCCTTGTACAATGACCTCTGCACAGGTCACAGAGCCTACCTAGAAAACTCTCCTATTGTGTCTATGACCCATGTTGCTGCCGTAAAGCAATTTTCTTAACGCTTTCTAAATGCTGTTACGAACAGCTCCGGCAAGATGGCCGCCCCCATAATAATATTCTGGAAACAGAATTTAAAAACACTGCAACCAGAAAATAAAAACAGATTAGAAAAAAAGGATGTGTGTTACTATCTGGTTATGACTGGCAGAAAACATTTTTGGTGAAAATGTCTTTAATAAAGTATCAAATGGGTTGGTTTTCTATTCCTGAGAAGTGTTTGTCACTAGTTCCTTACAATAGCATCTTAACTGCATATAGGTCAAAAACTGAACATAATCTATTCCATACCTCTTCTGCAATTACTTGAAGGTGGCCCATCTGGATTCCTGAGTATGAAGTAAGACCCTTATTTTTGTAATTCCCTTATCCCCCCATGCCTTTAACATCTTGCTATCATGACCTACTTGAAAAGTTGGTTTCTGTCTAATAGGTAAATGTTTTGAGGCATAAAAAGGGAGGTGGTGATGCTTCCCTTGTATCTTCCAGGCTAGAACCGTGTCCCTAATAACTAGGCTACATTATATGGAAACCGGTAATTGTGGGATCTTAGTATGCAATACTGCCATAAGGTTCCAAGGCATGGCAAACTCTGCTTCTAGACTGGTATTGGAGTAATAGCTAGTTCCCTTGGCCCAGTCCAATAAGTGACGACTTAGACAAGCTACATTGTAGCCCTTTATGTTTGGAAGATTACAAGCAATTTCACCAGTTTAATTCCAAATTTATGTATTGAGGCTTCAAAAATTGAAGTACAGTAGGATTCCTTCGCCAGTTTATCAAACGCCCTTTGTGCCTCCTTGCACTGTTCTTTGTGGTCAACAGTGAGGTCAAGTAAATATGTTGTAAAAACTAGACATGCGCATGTGCTGACTACCTCTAATTGCCAATGTATAGCGTGCTTCCTGCCTCACATATAGGAAAGGGTTCTGCCTCTGAGAACCGCTTTCGCCGATTCTCAAAAAAGTCTCAGACTTTTGACATGGACCGAATTATCTTTGACATATTCTTGCTACCAAACAAGGATCTGTCCCATAACGACATCATCTGCCATGAAATTGGAAGGGAAGCACCACAAAAAATCTGTACCTTTCAGAAACACATCACGTAGGATAATGGACACTGGGGAATGGTCAGAGATCACCAGATCATCAGCTGCCTCAAGCTTAGGCTGAAGAGAACTATGAATAACAAAATTATCTATTTATGACCACAAATCTTGGGCATGAGAGTAGAAAGAAAAACTCCCGCCATCTGGGTTAAGAAGATGCCAAGTGTCTACTAATCCAGTATGGTCAAGGAAGGTTACTAGTACCACCTTATCCTGCGCTCCGCTACTCTCCTGTGATGGTAGCACCTGTTTCTTTTCCTTTCTTATATCTACTAAAGAATTAAAATCTCCCCCCACTATTTTATGTGAATCGGTTCAGATAAAAGTAAACCCTCCAAGTGGGCAACAAAGGAAGTGTTCTGGAAGTTTGGCCCATATAAGTTGTATATGCTATATTGGGAACCTTGAACATCCATAACTATGTGTAGTAGACGTCCCTGATCATCCGAGTTAACCTGCGTCAACTTACATGCTGATTGTTTATGAACTAAGATGACCACTCCTGCCATCCTACCTACTGCAGGCTAGCCGAATACTTGTCCCACCCACAATTTCTGAAGTCTATAAAAGTTATCCCTAGAGAGATAAGTCTCCTGTGATAGTACCACATCAGGGCGGAGTTTTTTAAGATGATGCAATATTAGTAACTTCTTGTGCGGGGACCTAAGCTCCTTAACATTCAAGGAGACTAATCTCATAAAAACATTCAAAATAATGCAAATGCAGAACACAGATCCCACCCAGACAATGGACTGACACTGTGCTGTCCACATCCGTATGTCCGTTCCATAGCCCCGTAAAAAGATAAAACATGTCCTATTCTTGTCCATTTTGCGGACAAGGATAGGCATTGTTCTAATGGATCTCCAAAAAAAAACACGGATGCAACACGGATGTCACACGGACGGCATCCGTATTTTTTGTGGATCCTTGTTTAGCTGTACCCAGACAAAACCACTGTCTTTTCTTTGGATAGGCAAAATTCTGCTTATGAAGTAGTTAAATAAACATAATAAGAGTTGGGAAACGTTATGATTAGACAACTCATACATTTATTTTAATGTGAGGCAGAGTTGATGTATATTTCAGGAAATCATTTTATAAAAATAATGATATGTTTTATGTACGGCTCTAAACATAGCATTATATCTGGAAGATTCTTCAAAAACAGATTTGCAGCTGGGATATTTTGTAACTTTAATGACTTTGCTCTTGATAAACTCTTACTATATAGACATCGGTGGAAAATTTTGGAAAAAATAGTATTAAACGTATGAAAGGTGATTGCCGCTTGCAATACTTCGACAAAAGTGTGAAAAATTAGGGTCCATTCACACGTCCGTAATTTGGGACCGCATCCGTTCCGCAATTTCAGGACCCATTCACTTTCAATGGGGCTGGAACGAATGTGGATCCTCATTTCCGGGATCCGCATCCGCAATTCCGTTCCCGAAAAAAATTGAACATGTCCTATTCCTGTCCATAATTGTGGACCAGAAAAAGCATTTTCTATTATAGTGTCGGCAATATGCTGCCTGCAAATTGCGGATCGCACATTGCCGGTGTCCGTGTTTTGGCAGATCTGCAAAGCACTTACGGATGTGTGAATGGACCCTTAGGGGGTCATTTACTAAGTTATATACGCCACTTTCCTGGCGTATATCTGTCGCAGATTGCGATGCAAAAGACTTTTCCCGGCTTCTGCCAGGACTAAAAGAGGGGCCTGGTGGGGAAGGGGACGGTCGGTAGGCCAGTCTCATTTATCATTTTCTACACCTGTTTTAGGTGTAGAAAATGGTCTAAATTTAAGCCAGCAAGGAAGCTGGCGTAAATTTATACCGGCTGTGGATCCGTCCAAGTTATGTAAAGGCCGACGCCTCTATATAACTTTGGCGGATCCATTACCAGCACAAAGGGTCATTAAGACCAGCATTTAAAATGCCAGTCTTAATAAATGACCCGCCTTATTTCTTGATAAAATCCTCATAGGTTGTTATACTGTGTTATATCTCAGAACAAAATTAACTTGCCTTTGGCGTTTAAACCATGGTTTGATGAATTAATGAATGTCCAGTAACCAAGAGACAACTGGCGAACAAACCTAAGTGTTTATCTTCCCAAGGTGGAAAATTCCTTCAAGGCATGGCATGTGCCTTTAAAGACACAATGCATGTGCTTGATCCTGGAGACAAAAACATGTTTACATACTGCTAAGGTATACCACAATTACTTACCTTAACAGGTGACATCACCCCCACAATCCTTAGAATGAATGGCACATAGCGCTAGTTAAAGGAAATGTGTCATCAAAAAATGACCCATTGTTTAACTAAATCACGTTTTTATGTTAAACCAAATTTTTTTGACATTTTCTTTTTTCATGTCCCCATCTAAAGCACATAAAACATATATAAACCTTTAATTTTTGCATTGGCCTAATAATAGCTTATGTTTTCCTGTACTGTTCAGGTAACTTTTCATTAGCGATCTCATTATCACCAAAGGCCCAAAGGCAGGATTACAATGACAGATATCACCTCTGTATAGATAACACATGAGCCACCCTTCACAATAGGTGATATCACAGCTTATGTATCTCCTCCTGGCGTCTACATAAGTCACAGAGCATGCCCAGAAAACTCTCCCCTAGGCCTCATTTACAAAACTGCATTTTCGATCCGCATCCAATCCACATTTTTGTGGTGTGCTGTCCGCATCTGTATGTCTGTTCCGCAGTCCCACAAAAAAGATAGAAGATGTCCTATTTCTGTCCGTTTTGTGGAAAAGCATAGCAATGTTACAATGGGTCGGATGCAACACGGACATCACATATTATTATTTTTTGAGGACCACAAAATAAATGCAGGCCTAGTGCTCGGTGCAAAAGCTGCAGGATTTGTATTAAATATAGTGATACAGAAAAGTCATCAAAATTTCTAAAAATGTTTTTAACATAATTGATTTGAACAACAGGTCATTTTCTGATTACACATTCCCTTTAAAGCGACTCTGTCAGCAGTTTTGAGAACAGGACAAAAGTAACTTTTGTTTATCTTTCATTATGAGGAGTAGCATGAATATAAACTTTTATTTTGCCAGGTTCTGCTCTCAGGAGGTGGAGCTTCACTGTGAAGTGCTCTCTTCACAGCCCCTCCACTATTTTCTAAGTGGCCGCTGTAGTGGTCTCCTGATTGGATGCTACAGCTGTCTCTCAGAGCAGAAGGACAGGACTGTGAAGCATTTAAATGCAGAGAGCACTTCCTGGCAAAATAAAACTGCATATTCTCACCACTCCTGATGAGAAAAGCTCTACAAAACGTAAGTTTTGAACTGCTCTTCCCAGCCCCTACTTAATGCTGTCAGCAGTTTAGCATTGTCAAAAGGGCTGACAGTCTCCCTTTAAGAAAAAAAGGGTTAGCAACTAAAATTTGACCTGTCATAGAATAGAAACCAACAGAACTAAAAATAAACTTGAACTAAGGAAGACCAGATACTATGTCAGCATGTGATGATTCCCCATTAGTGGAACTAGGAATCAGGACATAGCGGGGCAGGAGAGTTGTTAAACCAGATAGAATTGAGCTGAAATGAAATGCAGAAATTGCAGGAACCAACTTACAGGAGACGAGGAGCAGGTAACATGTAACCAGCAGTTCCCCTTTTGATATCCCAGGCATATACGTATTAGACTTAAGTAAGCAGGAAACTGAAATTAGAAAGTGGACAATCAGGGTCTCTGCCCAATTGTTCCAATGCCTTTAACTTATTACTAGATTACAATTTAATAGAAAAAGTTTGGACTAGATTTTACCCCTTCTGCCGGACAGGTTCTCTTCCCATTGTGAATACAAGCAAAACTGAAGGGGTGGATCACAGGCATGAGATTCTGAAAGCACATGAACTATGGTGACCTGGATTCTCTCTCTCTTACTCATGGTCAATGTATACGGTGTATGTTCTGGTTCCACAGCATATGACAAAAAGAAGACAAACCTCATTTATTTAGTTTAGACTTTAGTGACACGTTTAGGATGACAATTTTTGGGCAAATATTTAAAGCATGAATTGATGAACTTCCATGCCCTTGGTTGGGAACCTTCCACTCCTATACGGGTATTCATGTGGTAGCAAGTTGTCCTATCATTTTTCTCAGCAATGCGGGCACATATGAACTTGGGACCAACACAGATGTCTTCAGCTGCCAAGTACACATATAATGGTTCAACCAGTTTCATAAGTGCAAATCTACTGACAGATGCCCTTTAAGTGAAATAAACCAGTGTCTAAAAGTCTTTAACTTGGGCCAATAGTCATTCACAAGATCACGGCAGGGTGTAAACATGCTGCCAACCACCCAACAATGGAGAAAACGAGCTTACATCTTTTGGTTGTTAGCAGTGGATCGCCCTGCGTAAATGGGGGTGAGCTAAAATATTGCACGCACGATCATCTGGACATATACAGTGCCAATTATTGCTGTGTATCAAGGGAACATAATAAGTGCTGATTGACATAAAGTATCATCTAATGTGGCTCTTTTCGGAAAGGAAATTTGGTGGGTAAAAGGACCCTAAGATTGAGGAGACAAAGGCTAAGATATAGGAAGAAAAGAGATGGTGAACCAGTTATGCATGTCAGAAGGAAAGATGAATGACACACGCAAAGAAAGAAAAGAAACGTTTGCTCCTCTACAAAATACATAATTCCACAAGGAACATTTCCAGTCTACGTTCACAAAGACTCCTGTCACAGTCACTGTATTAACAAACAATAGCTTGTGTTCTGCTAAGCAATGGAAACCACCCATCCAGTCACTGAGACTTCCTAATTGGTTTCCGCACATTGGTTTATCTGTCATAGTCGGCAAGCACCAAGGTTAAAAAATACAAACAACTTTCATTTTCCCAGTGCATTTTCCTAAAGCAAATACCAGTGACTAAATATATACCATTGTTTATGTACTTGGCCTTGAATATAGTGAGATGTAGAGCAGAGTGTGCCGCATGGAATAATTGTTTATTTGCAAAGTTCTTCCAAAGTTTTGTCTAGCAGCAGCTAGACAAAGTGGCCCAATGTTGTGGGTTCAAATGGACTGAAGGCAAGCAACACAAGTAGGAAGGGACAACAGAAGTGGAAGGGGCAGCAATACCATAGTGCAGCACAAGATACAGCCCCTGCAGAACCGAATACCCCAGTGCAGCACAAAATACTGCTGCACTCACCACAGTATTCAACTGTATCCCCACCCTGAGGATGGAGATAAAGTTGAATTTAGGAGAGCACCTGCGGACACTGGCCTGCTGCATAAGTACCTGATGCTCCTACATTAATTAATGCTGACAGACACACCACACTAATTGGACCATTAGTTATACCTGCACAGTTAGGTTTAGGGCAGTCATCAAGCCCTCCTTTGGTGCACTAGTGGCACTGGACTGAATACCGTGGCAACCCTTTACTTATATCTTATTTTTACTTGATTATCTTTTCCTTTTTTTGCCCTATCTCTGTCCCCTGATGAGTCTGGGGTAACCAACCCTTTACGAACAAGTTGGAACATCCTTTTGTTAATATTATTATTCGTTTTTTTGGTGGGTTTTGGACATTCATTTTAGTATTCCTTCCCCTTTTCCCCTGACAGGGTATAAGTTAGGGCCTCGTAATAGGGACAGATTCCGGACGGGGCTGCCCTTATCAGAGCGATCAAAAGGAAAACTGGTAAAAACCGTATTTTGACTGCTATTTTCTTTCTTTGGTCTTCAAAGGAGCAGTATAAAGGGACAGGAGACATTAAGGTATTATAATTGTATGCAGTCCTGATGAAGAGTACAATCCAGCCCTCGAAACGCGTCGACTACCCTGCAAATAAAAGTTAATCGCTTATCTGTCTGATGAGTTGGGTCTGAATCCTTTCAAGCAAGCGCCAGTAAAAGCGTTCAAAATATGTTTTTTACCAGTTTTCCTTTTGATACTTCCGCTGTGTATACTTTATCCACTGAGGCACCACAGAGCGACTGCGGCTGCAGCCTGGACAAGCTGATGTGCTGGTCGGCGAACTACAATTGCCAGCAAGGCTCTCTACAGTGGTTGTGACTCCTCACAACCACAGACGGTAAGCGTACCCTGACCTTTCTCAAACCTCTCTCTACAAAGTGACACTGCACATGTGGCGCTGCCTCCCTCTTTTCTTGTTTTACTTATCAGAGCTATTACTCAGTATTTAGAAGGTCATTAGGGTATAACAGACCTGGTCGGGCATTTATAGGGAAAGAAACCATTGTTCTGCCTGTCCCCCGTACCGGGCACCTGCTCGAATCAACCTGTAATTCAAGTGTTTATCAATGATTTGTCTATCTACCAGCATACAGCATACCGGTAAGATCTTTCTTTTTTTTTTGAGTATTCTTGTTATTTGTCTGTTTTGGTTTTTAGATACAATCAGAGTAAAAGCTAAGTTTTACTTATTTATTCTTTTGAACATACTTCCCTCTTTTGTAATGGCCAAGTCAGAGTCCTGTGGCATGATCTGAGGAAGGCTGGGCACACAAGACATCCCAGAAATACTGATGAACTGAAGCACATTTCAGGAATGTTCTAGAATTCTTCCTAAATGTAATTTTTATTTGAGCTACAGGAAATGTTTGATGGAGGGAAGTGCTACTAAAGCTTGATTTATGGGTTATTAAATTCCAGAGTTCACTTACTTTTTCTTCCTGCTATGGGGAAGTGTAAGGCCAGGGGTTTGCACACCACAGACTGGGAGGAGAGCTACTAGACACGAAGAGTTAGTGTAGGTTCACATATGCGGCAGCTAAATCCAGTTGTCTGCGCAAGCAGAGGAGCAGACTACTAGATTTACCATATCTGGCACCGCAGGACACCGTCAGACCCCCATTCACTATAATAAGATCCGACAGTGATCTGCCGGGTTGTCAGCATAAAAATACTGCTGCAGTGTCCGGCTATACCAGATACAGTAACTCCTGTAGCCTGCTCCTCTGCTTGCGCAGACTACTGGATTTACCTGCTGCAGGTGTGAACCTACCGATAGATGCTGAGTAAACTTCATAGAAGTCATATAACCGAGCCAAACCTACATGGGTGGCTAAGCTTTGCCTTTATGCACCTGCGCCCCCATGCTGTCTACTGGGAATAATGCATCACTCCCTCCTCAGGTCAGTCATGACAAGTAGGACCTGTGGTAGAATATAAAGTAACCATGGCAGCATTCTTGCTACACATGGTCCCACCTTCAAGTGTACCTGAGGTTTCAAAAAAAGTTTGCTTAATGGCTGTGCTTCTCTGTTTAATCATAACTGTGAAGCAACATGTCTTTTATGGGCTTCCCTAAAGTTTTTTTTTCAGCCATAATATTCCCTTTTTCAGCTGCACAGCTAGATATATTTCACTTAGAAGCAGGGGACGTATCCCTTCGTAAAATGTGGATAGGAAGGGGAGATTATAATTACAGACATACAGGAGGCTCCTATATTTTTTTAAAGCAGTGTAGAAGCAGTTCCTTTATCCTTTATCAGGCTCAGGATCTCAGTTAGCTCTAACACACTCCTAATTTCCTATGAGCTGTCTTCTGAGTCTCTGTTACCAGGCATGGATCTTGCCTGACAACAGGCAGTGGACTGTAAATTAGGGGGAAGTAAGACCCCTGGTGGCCATGCCATTACAGTTTTTTTTTCAGGTGGATACAGGCATATTTTTTAAAGTGATATAGAAATTAGCTTGTTACACTATTCTCTATTAAATGAAATTGTGTGAAAATACAGTGACTTTCATTCCAAAATTCAAAGTCCTTCTTGGAAGACTCGAGCACTTCCTAACATCCTCTACGCCCACCATATCTGAGGCCATTGTAACAGTAAACACAGCATAAAGCCGATACATTAATACCTTTGATGTGGTAAATTCGCTTGGTGTGAAAGCCACATTTCCTGGACTGAATACTGCTTCTCTGACTCGAACTCGCAGTGTCATAACAACTTATGATGTTGTGGATTCCTGCCTAGCATGGGTTTACAGTATTGTACTAATTGATTATTTGACTGCAGTACAGTAGACCTGCGGCGAAGCAGGAACTAACAGCACTATCAGTCACTATAATCCTGTGAGTTCAGGTCAGAGGAGCTGTGTTTGGTTTGTGAAGTGTGGCTGTCACACGGAATGTGTTTCCTGGACTGAACATGCTTGTGTGAAATTACTGTATGTGAGGAAAATCTGTCCTCCTCTCACCTTCCAATTATAGCATATCTTACAAATGGTGGCACTACATACTCTTATAATGCTGACTTATTGGCTGCAATTGAATGCGCTATATGGTCTCTTACCCTGGGAACACACCTGAGCGTTTTTCAGCGCGTTCGTACGCGCTGTAAAACGCCCTACATGTAAAAATCCATGCTTTCCTATGAACCTGGTTCACATTTGGGCGTTTTGCAGCGGTTCGAACGCGCCTAAAAACGCCAAACGCTGTCGCTTGTGCTTGAGCTTCTTTGGGGCGATTCAGCAGGCGTTTTGCTCCATTGGATTACATTAGAACGCGCCTAGAAGCGCCAATGCGCGTTTTCTGTTCACCAAACGCGCGTTTAACGCGCGTTTTTCACCTAGCAACCTGTTTAAAAAAAAGTTCACTTCCTACTTGCAAAACACAGCTCAGCAAGCCAGCAGCATGGAGGAAGCAGGCTGTGAAGCCGAGACATTGATCAGGCTCGTGCGGCCGAAACGATGCATATATGACACCAAAGATCCAAAGTACAAGAATAGAAGGAGCAGACATCAGGCTTGGGAAGACATTGGGAAGAGCATATGGCAAGAGTGGCCGCAAATGCCAAAAGCTGGCAAAACAGCAAAAGGTAATGCAAATTGTGTTTGCTAACATGTCCCAGCTAAATCAGTATGTGCCCTGGTGTGATTTCTATATGTGCTTCCTATGTCATGGTGTTTTTTTAAGCTCGTGGGGGCGGTTTAGGCAATGTTAAATGCTGCCCCCTCCCCTGTTGTGTGTAAAACACAAATTTGTTGTCTGGCCAAAGCCTCATGCACATGGCAGTGTTGCACGGCTGTGCCTGGAGCGTGTGTATCATGGCAGGCACGTGTGCAGCAGCAGGAGGGCAGGGTGTACACATGTCCATGTGTGCAGGTGTTTAACGCATGATGTTAAACGGTGTACTTGCAAACATGGACGCCGTGTGCCGCTGCTGCCATACAAATGCCTGGCCATGTTTAACACGGTCCATGCATATCCTTGTGACACGGCTGTGTGCTTCCTCTGAGCCCACATTTCAACCCCTGTTTGCCGAAACTACCTGTCTTTTAAACCGTATGGTTATGTTTGTGACCTTTTTTACTTTGGGCCTAGTTACACATTTTTTAGATGTCTATTTGCTTTGTATGTTTGGCCTAGTCTATGGCTTAGCAAGCTGGGGGTTTGAATGCAGCTGTGTATGTAGCACTTCCAGCATGTTTGCTCAAACACGTTATGTGTTTGTGTGTTTGTGGGCATGTCACTCGGACTATATCTGTGTCACTGTTTATCTCCCTCTCAACTTAGACTTTTTTTTTTTTCTTAAACATATTTGGAAAAAAGTACACCCACCATGTGCCTTGTGTGTATTGGCCCTATGAAATAAGGACAATAGGAGTTGCGCATGTTTAAACATAAAAATTTTTATTCTCACATGTGAGAAGACAAAAATTAAATAAACAAAACACTTTGCAGCCGAAAATCAAATAATGTCGCCAAGGTACATTTAATTTTCAATAGCTTCCATTTGCCACGGAAGTGCACCCTCTGGTGACATAAAATAGCGGCAGAAATGCTCCCGGACATGTGCACCATGTGCGGTGCCACGGACCCCTGTGAGCTGGGCACGGCCAAGAGCATGGCTGAGGGTGTCCTCAAAATTGTATCCATCTCTCTGGCGCACAAAGTTGTGGAGAACACATGCCGCCTTCACCGCATTGATTGCGGTATCTAATTTAAAAAGAATGGGTGTATGTAATAAACACCATTTGTTAGCCAGAATGCCAAAGGCGCATTCCACCACCCTTCTGGCTCGAGTCAGCCGGTAATTAAATACCCTCCTCTCCACAGATAGTCCTCTGCTGGAGAAGGGCCGCATCAAATTAACCCCCAGGGCGAAGGCCTCGTCCCCCACAAAAACATAGGGCATTGCCGGATAAGTAGTGCCCGGCAGATTTTGGGGTGCGGGCAGCTCCAGAGCATTACTGGCCAGCAGTCTGCCGAAGTGGGAGTGGCCAAATACTGCTGAGTCGGAGCTGCTGCCATAAGCTCCCAGATCTATATATCGGAAGCAGTAATTGGCATCAGAAACTGCCAGCAACACCACCGAAAAGAACTTCTTATAATTGTAGAAGCGGCTCCCACTCCGGATTGGCTTCAGCATACGAACATGCTTGCCATCAATGGCACCCACGCAGTTGGGAAAATGGCAGGTCTGCCCAAAAACTTCAGCGATATCCCTCCACTCGGCTGTAGTAGGTTGGGACATGACAGCAGAGTTGAGAACTCGGCTGTAGTAGGTTGGGACATGACAGCAGAGTTGAGAACTTCCCACAGGGCCACACAGGTTTCACGGATGATGAGGCTGGCTGTAGATTTGCCTATGAGGAATGCATAATGGAGACTGGCCAAAGACTGGCCAGTAGCCAAATACCTGAAAAGCAAAAAGAAAGGTAAAATTAATATGTGTCACTTTTTATTTTACAGTCAATATGCTAAAGAGCAAATGGAAGAGTCTCAAAGACGCTTTCGTCAGACACAGACGGAAGGAACGCGAACTAAGGAGCGGATCCGGGGCAAGTGGCAGTACCTTCTATGTCCATGCCGAGCAGATGGCGTTCCTTATCCCATGTACAGAAATGAGAAGGTAATTACGTGAAAAACATGGTCAATCAAAATACTTCAACCATGTTTGTACTATCGGGCTACAGGGCCATATATGCACAATTCATTAGTGAAGACACAGAAAAAACTGTCATCAAATGGGAAATAGGTAATGCGGATGTGTCTGCGTCCAGCTCAAACACCATGTCCTCAGCTATATAGCCCACATCTGGCTTAAAAAGATGACATCCCATATGGACCGTTTAAACATCACAGGCCTAAAACTCATTCTGTCCACATTCTTGTTTACAGCACTGACAGTAGCTGGGATACTACTGAGAGGCAGGAGGATGAAGAGGAGGAGGCCACCATGGAGAGTGATGCGGGCCCATCCATGGTGTCAACCAGTTCACCAGGGTCAAGTTTTGAGCCACCCCTTGCCTCAAGTACCCCGCCACAAACCGAAGAGGCAGATCCTGCACCACAACGCAAAAAAGCTACACGCAAAACAAGGAGAGCAAGACAGGAGGATCGCCTCATTGATTGTCTGGATGCCCTGGCCAGATCCCGGACATTATGGAGGGATCTACATGGCCATTTCAGCACTGTCCCCTGTTTGACCTTTTGCTTCAGGTGAGAGGCTGTAGTTTTGGCGGGAAGAATTTCTTCCCGCTGTTTCTGGGAGCCTCTGGGCCTGAGGTACCGGGTTGGGATGTCTGGTTCCTGATTGGTCAAGAGTTTGGCCAATCGGGAAGCAGTTAGGGGACAAGGATGCTTATCCCTTGGTGACAGGTGTCCGATTGGACACCTGTCGCCTGGGGTGGGCTATAAGTGTCCGGGCTCCACGGTCTGACAGGTCTTTGCCACCTGAACGGATCCGTGGAGCCTGAACCTGCGTCCAACCTGTTTCCTGTCATGGATTCCTTAATTAAAGAATTATTGTCCCGGGCTGCTGAGGATGAAGCCCCTACCTGGCTGCGAGACTGCATGAGTCGTTTGGATTCCGCGTCCATCCTTTCTGCGGCTGCCCCCCTTGAATCTGTGCTACCGGTCCTGGAGCCCCCCGGTTGTTCGGCGCTGATGGAGGAATCTTCGGTTCTGCCTGCTCCCCCTGATGTTCCTGCCCAGCGGAGTATGGATGCGGCTGGTGGAAGTCTCCCTGGTTCTCGCGAGAGGAGCCGGAGGTCGAGGACACAGAAGAGGCGCTATTCTCCTTCTGCGCATCCGCACGTGACCGGCGCACAGTTTCGTCATCGGTGAGGCGACCGGGCCCTCCTGGAGCTGCGGACCTTCATGCCAAACCGGCGCAGATGCCAGCCTCCTCCTTGCGGGTGCCGGATCCGGTGCTGCGAGGGGTTGAGGTACCTGTGCTGGGTCTTCTTCATTCTCCTGCTTCGGACCCTCCATCGGTTCCAGCACCAGTGTTGGACCCTAACGTCAATTCAGCTGCGGCAGCCCCTCCATCTGGATTGTCTTCAGGATCGGGTGAGTTTCAAGCTGCGCAGCTGGCTCCTGTTCTGTCCTCTTTGTCTTCTGTTCTGTCTTCCCTTCAGGCTTTTTTCTCACATTCTTCTGCTGTCGCCCCCCCTCCTCCCCCTCCATCCCTTCCTATGCCTTTAATCCATAGTAGTGATGATGTTGCAGCGGCGTGGCATGGGTTAACTGGTGGCAGTGGGGAGGTGGACAGTGTGGCTGAACCGCTGGTTCCTCCACATGGTCTTCCTGTGGTTGACAGGTCCAAGGGGTTAGCGGAGACATGTTTTAGGGAGGTCTTGCCATGTTCAGTTTCTCCGCTTGGTTTTCATCTCTCTGTGTTAGTTAAGTAAAAATTTGGAATTCTGAATATGTTGACATTTTATCTCTCCTGCCTGCGTCCAAGGAATTTGTTTCAAAACTTGAGCGCAAGGAGGAGAGATCAGAGGAGGACAGGCGCCGTCCTGTGCCTCGCACATTTAACAATTGGCTGCAGGCTTTTTGCATTTTTGCGGGTGTTTTAGGTGAAAAGTTCCCTGAGAGGTGCACGGGCCTGTTTCAGCATGTGGACATTGTTTTAGAGGCCTATAGGAGTTTTGGAGGTCTCGGTTGGTTCTACTACGATGAGAACTTCCGGCAGAAATTAGCGGTATACCATTATTTATCGTGGGGTTCTAAGGATGTGGGGTTATGGCTGAATCTGTTAATTCCGCAAAAACCTCAGACGCTGCAGAAGTTGCCTCCTGGTGGAACCATTTTGAAACGTGGCCTTTGCTTCGCGTATAATGAATCACAATGTAAGTGGCCGCATACGTGTAAGTACAAACACGAATGTGCACTGTGTGGTGGTAGTCACCCTCTATCCCGATGCTTTAAGAAAGCGAATCTGCCTGTTCAGCCTTCAATGAGGGATTTTCTTTCCAAAAGCATTGACGCCAGTAAAGTTAGTGACAATGCGACCGTGGTTAGACAGATTTCCAAACAAGCAGATAGCTAAATTGTTGTTTGATGGTTTTACAGATGGATTTATTATTCCGCCTTTTTTTTTAAAGGCTGTGCAATGGTTAATAATTTACCTTCAGTTTTGGATTACCCTGAGGTTGTCAGGGCTAAGATCTGGAAGGAAGTTGATGCTGGTAGGGTGTCTGGTCCTTTTTTGGCACCTCCTTTTAATGATTTTCGTTTGTCTCCTTTGGGGGTGGTGCCTAAAAAAGAGCCTAATTCATTTCGTATGATCCATCATTTATCGTATCCGTTTGGCGGTTCTTTAAATGATGAGATTGATAAATCTTTGTCCCAGGTTTCATATACGTCTTTTGATACAGCTGTGTCTGTTGTGAAATTGTTTGGGAAAGGAGCTTTAATGGCGAAAGCTGATGTAGAATCTGCTTTCAGGTTACTGCCTATTCACCCAGCTGCATTTAACTCTCTTGGTTTTCATTTTGATGGTTATTTTTATTTTGACAGATGTTTACCCATGGGATGTTCTATTTCATGTTTTTATTTTGAAGCATTTGCCACTTGTTTAGAATGGGTTGTAGCGGTACGTTGTATGAAGGGTGGTGTTGTGCATTATCTGGACGATTTCTTGTTTGTAGGTCCAGCTGATTCCACAGTTTGTACAGAATTGCTTATTAAGTTTGGTATTGTTTGTGCTGAGTTTGGTGTCCTCTTGGCTTCCAGTAAGACGATTTATCCCTCTAGTTGCATTGAGTATTTAGGTATAGTAATCGATTCTGAACGAGGTGAGTTTAGATTACCGGAGGAAAAAATTAAGAAGGCAGTTTCGTTAATTGGTAATTTTTTAAGAAGATCTACTGTTACTGTTAAGGAGGTTCAGTCACTTTTAGGTCTGTTGGCGTTTTGCGGGAGAGTTATGCCTATGGGGCGGATTTTTTGTAGGCAACTATCAGGTCGTGTTGTGGGCTTGAGAAATCCAGGTTTGCATGTGTCAATTGGGAAAGAGGTAAAAGAGGATTTGTTGGTTTGGTTACGTTTTTTGCGTGATTTTAATGGTAGGTCATTGTGGCAGTCGGATTTTGTGGATGCAGCAGAGTTGGATTTGTTCACTGATGCCGCTGGTGGCTCTGGTTTTGGGGCATTTTGGCAAGGGCATTGGTGTGCAGCTGCTTGGCCAGAAGCATGGGTTGAAGGCAAGCTTGTTTCTAATATTGTTTTGTTAGAGTTATTTCCGGTGTTAGTGGCGTTAGTTTTATGGGGTAAATATTTTAGTAATAGGCGTATTAAGTTACATACTGACAATAGAGGGGTTATGTTCGCTGTGAATTGTTTGTCTTCTAAAAGTATTTTGGTTATTAAATTGTTGCGTCATCTTGTTTTATTGTGTTTGAAGTTAAATATTTGGTTGAAGGCTGTGCATATTCCAGGTTCCACTAATGAAATTGCGGATTCTTTGTCGCGTTTTCAGATGGATCGCTTCCGGGAGCTGGCACCTTTAGCGGATCTCTGTGGAACTCCTTGCCCGGAACATCTGTGGGGCCTAATATGGTCTTGATTATGGATTTGCTGAGCCGGTCTGTTGCAGCTTCTACGTGGCGGTCTTATGGGTCTTCTTGGAAGCGCTGGTACAGTTTTATGGTTGGTCGTTCGGAGTCACCATTAGAGGTTAGCGATTCTTCTGCGTTAGCATTTTGTTTGAGTTTATTTGAGCAGAGGCTTGCTTACAATTCCATTTGCAGGATTCTAGCCGGAGTATCTTTTTTCTTGAAGTCTTTCGGTTCTAGGTCGGTTTCTGAGATTTTTTTGGTTAGGCAGCTGTTGAAGGGATATAGGACAATTGGCCATTTGCCTGATGGCCGGTGTCCTATATCGCCTGACTTGCTGAAGAAGCTATGTGGTATTACGCATGTTGTGTGTTTTTCCCCTTTTGAAGCATGTTTGTTTTCAACTGCTTTTGTGGTTCTTTTCTTTGGTGCATTGCGGGTTGGCGAATTATTGCCACGCTCTAAGAGTGATGTCTCGGGTCTAGATCTGCAACAGGTGCAGGTTTTACATGGTTCACTTTTAAACATTTTTATAAAAAAATCCAAGACTGATAAATCAGGAGTTGGATGTTTTGTTCATATTAAAAGTCTGCCTGGGAATGTGATTTGTCCGGTAGCTATGGTGTCACGATATTTGGCACTGAGACCCCCGGGTCGGGAGTCTTATTTTTTAATACATGAGGATAAATCGCCTTTATCGCAGTTCCAATTCCGGGCTGTTTTAGCTAGATGTTTGGCGAGAAACTGGGGCTGGGTGCCAAGTTTTTCTCTACACATTCGTTTCGGATTGGAGCTGCTACGGCGGCAGCTCAGGCCGGTATGCAGGAGGCAGCAATTAAGCAAATTGGGAGATGGTCGTCGGATAGATATAGGTTGTATGTCCGGCCACATTTGCTGTTGGATTAATTTTTCTTTTCAGCCCCTACAGGTCGAGTCGTATGGATTCTGGGCCATTCCTATATTCACTGGACACATAGGAGGGCTGCAGACCGATGCTATGGCACGAACTTGTCCCTTCCGCTGGACGCCGTACGAGTTTTTTGGGCCGGAATTCGAGGTCTCCGTTGGGCAGGTTTGATTGATCTGGTTTTCTATGCACATGATGTCTTTCCCAGCCCGGACATAATTATTGTGCATCTGGGTGGGAACGATATCGTGTGTTTTGAGACCATGGAGCTATTTTTTGCCATGAAAAAGACAATGACTGATCTCCATCGTCTCTTTCCTGGTACTCATCTTTGGTTTTCTGAGATCATTTTGAGGAGGTGCTGGAGGTTACAACCAGAGATGAGGTTTAAGGAGAAAGTAAAGAAAAGGATCAATCGGCTGATGTTCCGTTTTATGCCATTGATCGAGGGTTCTTCATTTAGACATGTGGATTTGGAGGGTGGAGAGGCTGGTTTGTATTCCAGGGATGGCAGTCATTTATCTGAAGTTGGTTATGACATTTTGAACCTGAATTTGCAGGCTATGATTGAAATATCTGTTGGTGGGGTGGGGCCCCCTCCGCTTGGTTAAGGGGGGGCCTGGTGGGTGAATTTCTTTAAAGTCGTCCTGTTATAGGATGGACTTAAGGATTTTAAGTACAAGCCTGAGTTTAGGACTAGGCTTATTTTTATGTTCTATCCAATGGATGTTTGAGATTTTATGGAAGTTAATTTAAAAAAATTTTTTTAATAAATGGATCTGTTTGTTATCTCCACCCTCCTCTGTATGTGTATTTATTTCGTTGGACAGAAGTGGGAAAATTTAACATCTGGGGACTTATGTGCTGTGAATTGCCATGGCCAGATCCCGGACATTATGGAGGGATCTACATGGCCATTTCAGCACTGTCCCCTGTTTGACCTTTTGCTTCAGGTGAGAGGCTGTAGTTTTGGCGGGAAGAATTTCTTCCCGCTGTTTCTGGGAGCCTCTGGGCCTGAGGTACCGGGTTGGGATGTCTGGTTCCTGATTGGTCAAGAGTTTGGCCAATCGGGAAGCAGTTATGGGACAAGGATGCTTATCCCTTGGTGACAGGTGTCCGATTGGACACCTGTCGCCTGGGGTGGGCTATAAGTGTCCGGGCTCCACGGTCTGACAGGTCTTTGCCGCCTGAACGGATCCGTGGAGCCTGAACCTGCGTCCCCCGCCCACCCTCCCTTTATTTTCTTTATAAGTGTTTTTATTTTGTTGGTATTAAAGGGTGAATTTCTTTAAAGTTGTCCTGTTATAGGATGGACTTAAGGATTTTAAGTACAAGCCTGAGTTTAGGACTAGGCTTATTTTTATGTTCTATCCAATGGATGTTTGAGATTTTATGGAAGTTAATTTTTAAAAATTTTTTTAATAAATGGATCTGTTTGTTATCTCCACCCTCCTCTGTATGTGTATTTATTTCGTTGGACAGAAGTGGGAAAATTTAACATCTGGGGACTTATGTGCTGTGAATTGCCATGGCTCATCCTGCCCCAAAAATGAGCAGTGAGGCGCATTTCCTCCTCAGTTTGGAGGAGGACCTCAAGATGGTCCCTAAAAACCGACAGCGAGAGGCACGGCACGGTCTCATGCGGTACTTACAATCATACCTACCCGCAGAAGACGTGCCACCCCAGCCAATAGCACCTCTCCAACCACCAAGCAATATCCCGGTGCCACCCCAGCCAATAGCACCTCCACAACCACAAAGCAATATCCCGGTGCCACCCCAGCCAATAGCACCTCCACAACCACAAAGCAATATCCCACAGCACCAAGCCCAATATCAGTACCCACCGAGCCATAGCACCCCCCACATGGCCTCCATGACCACCAATGCATTATCAGTATGGGTCGACAAGTATGGGGCCAAGCACATCTACACAAATGGCACCAGGAGGCCAAGGGTCGCACATGTGCGAGTCAAGAATGGGCCCTGATCCAGAATTTGGCCAACCACATTACACCAACTTGTAAAGTCTACAAGAGTTTGTGTTAATTTAGGTTATCACCTCAGGGGGTTGTCCACATTTGGACAATAGCACATTATGTTTCTTTGTGTTGGAAACGTTATTTTTTTTTTGTTGTGGTCATATTTTGACCCTAGTTAATTTAAAAAGTAAGCAAAAATTACTATTCTAATGGGCCAACCGAAAAAATAAAACTTTGTTGGCTAAACAATATGTCTCAATTGTCTGAATTGTTGTTTGTATACGTCAATTTATGTGGGTCACATTGGTATGGGATAGGAATTGGCGGCTACTGGGGTAACATCACAGAGAACATCAGGGAATAGTGTTAGACACAAAACAATAGCACAGAAAACATAAGGACATAAAACACAGGGACACCAGAATATCCAACTAACACACACTGTACATTATTACAAGTGCCATAATGAGGCTACTTACCTCAAGGTAATTACCAGCCTCTGAACAGGTGGGATGCTGTCACGCATGAACGTGTCCTGGCGTTGCAAATGGACTGACATCAAACCCAGCAGTTCATTAAAACTGTGTAGAAAAAAAGTCATATTTAGGAACAGTAACATACACATAAACGAAAAGCATAGATACACAAAATAAATGTAGTAAACATAAGACACATATATGGGTACTAACCTGGATATGGACATCCGTGTGTAGTTCATGAAACGCTCCTCATGCTCACGCAGGTTCTGATACAGAGCCCAGAACTGACCCCGACTATCGCGGTCCCAAATCAAGGGATGGATCCAGAAACGTCTCCGGGTCCCTCTCCGACGACGCATCCGCAGCAGCAAGACTCCACACACTATTGCGGACACTTGCCTTTGCCTCCTATACTCCATCGGATTCTCCATAGTTCCAAACAACAAACTCCAACACTCTACAACACTCTACAACACTCTCCAACACTCTCCAACACTCCAAACCACTTAACACCTCAATTTGGCCAACACTCCACACCCTTCATATAGCTCGTCCTTGATTTTGAGAGGATCTAGCAGCTGTCAATCATAAAAACGCCTGAAAAACGCGCGTTTGTTAAAGACCAAAACACCCCTTGAAACGCGCGCTTGTCGCGCGTAAAAACGCTAGAGAAAACGCACACTGCAAAAACGCTTAGGTGTGTTCCCAGCCTTAGAGTGAAGTGGTAGAATCTGTGATAACAAACTTCACCTAAAGCCGACCATAGACTTGCGTTGATCATTTTAACTGTGGGATTGTTTGTTTGATCATAAACGTGGGTGAAAAAGAAGCAGCACTATCTTAATCCAATTATAAACCACAGACATCAGAGGATAATAGAGGGATAATACTATAGTGCTCAACTTAAAGCAAAGTCCATTATCAATGTACAGCCATAGAGGAAAAATTTGTGGCACTCAGACTCCTTAAAATGTAACTTGTATTACACCATAATAAAAATCTGGAATATGCGGGAGAAGAGCGGGCTCAGGTAAGTAACAGTCTTTGCACCTGGACCGTGTTCTGCGTGTGACAGCCTGCAGTGTCAGACTGTCCAGGGACACATTTAACAAAGGGGAATGGTGATGTCAAGCTGTCATTTTATTCCGAAATTTAAAGAAGGAATAACAGAGGAACAGCTTAACAAAAAGATTGGAGAAATGGGGCTCCAGAATTGTTATTTCTTGGAGAATTTAAGAACTTACCAAAACTGTCATGTGAGGGGAGCCCCATTATAGATCCTATACAATTAGGAGCAGCAACCTACAAAGCTGGCCCTTTTTGAACCAATGCTAGCAAAAGCATTGGATCAAGAGCTTCTATCAGAATAATGATATGGTGCCTAAGGCAGAGGTTTCATTAACCTCATCTCTCATCCTCCATCCTATTTGTATTCACCATGAACCCTGTCTTTTATGTAATAGCTCTGTGTGCCTGCAGTTCCATACCCTATCTATCTATCTATCTATCTATCTATCTATCTATCTATCTATCTATCGATCGATCTATCTACCTGTCTATTTACATACTACCACCTGATGCTTACTCTCTTCCATTAGTATTTTTCTTTTTTGAACCCCCGTAGGGCTCATGCACTCAAACACATTTTTTCCGTTCCGTTTTTTTATAGGTCCGTATGCAGAAGTATTTATTTCAATGGGGCTGAAATTAAAAACGAAAATGACTCCGTGTGCATTCCGTGTCCGTATGTCCGCATGTCTGTTCTGCAAAAAAAATAGAACATGTCCTATTACTGTCCGTTTTTCGGTCAAGGACAGGCATTGTTACAATGGATCTGCAAAAAACGGATGCAACACGGACATCACACGGATGTCATCCGTTTTTGCCAATCCATGTTTTTCAGACCGTAAATGACATACGGTCGTGTGGATAAGCCTTATTCTGGTCCTGGTTCAAGTGCCACATTTTGGAAACTGATTTTTTATTGTCAGATGACTTACACAAAGTTCTAAATATTCGCACCTTTGTTTTAGCAAAAGGAAAACTGGTAAAGATGTATTTTGCTTGGAAGAATTAAGGTTCAAATCATCGGACAGATAAGGGATTAATTTTTATTTGCAGGGTAGTTAACGCGTTTCGAGGGCTGGATTGCCCTCTTCATTAGGACTGTATACACTTATAATACCTTGATGTCTCCTGTCCCTTTTCACTGTTCCTTTGAAGACAGTCCTTTGTTACACCTTTGTTTTAGGTCTCGGCAATTATCCTAGAACCTTCTTCTATGGGTGCTGTGAGACATCTCACTGTATGTAGTTTACATGTTCTGTATGTAGCTTGCACTAGGGAAATTCGACATATTCAGTGTAATCTTCACGTTTTGTGTTTGCACTTGCTGGGCAGCCGGAGTGCACATGTCTGACTGCCGAATGTTGTTCCGTGCTTAATGAAAGCTATTACCGGAGCAGCTCCATGGCAAGCACTCCGATGCCTCTCACTCATCCATCCTGTAGGTTATGATTTAAAGTACAGACGTAATAGCTGGATTCAAGGATAAATCAAATGTACATGACAGCTGAAAAATTGCAGAAAAAAAAAGATTATCTGTCAGAGGATTATTTCAGATCAGAAGTGAAAACCTTTGTTAGGAAACCTTTTTTTTGTGAAAGAGGGATAAGGTGACATTGATAGAGATTACACAGCGGTGTCTGAGAGGCAGGTGAGGCCACTGCTACTAACCGACCCGGCAGAAGGAACCTTTTCAACATCAAATTGCAACCAAGACAATGACATGGAAAAATGAATCTGTATTGTATTTGTAGATGTGCTGTGCAATTTCTTATGATCAAAAAAAAAAAAAATCCAGTTCCTTGCCATAATGTGGAAAATAAATGTGAGTTATTTGACCCGATGCTTCCCTTTGTAAACAGATTTTCTCATTTGTCTTCTCAGTGGCTTGGAGATAGAATAATCTCCAGCAAAAAGAAGAAAAAAAATTGGGAAAACTTCTATTTGGTGACTTGTTCATAGTATGTGTATTGTCCAACATCCCTTTCCAAAACTGTCTGGTGTGATTCATCTATTTTAGGTCCATATTTTAGTTTTACTTCTGAACTGTCTTTGTGAATAGTGCTATTTTGTCGCTCTACTGCAGGAAGATTGAAAAAGTGGAAATCAGTATGTAATATTAAAGAAGGACTCCCACCTTTATTCTCTGGTCCATTAGAAACGTACAGGATGCAAATCGCAGTAAAGTAATCTTATTGGTGACTGTATTTGTGAGTTATAAAATTCCTTCTGATCCTCAGCTGTGTTATGTGACCAACACTCTGCCTCTCCAACTGACACAGGGCAGGAGGTCAGTGACTTCTCTATTCACTTCTATGAGACGGACATTGAGGCTATCATAGGAATACATAGAGGATCTAGCTCTGTGTCCACCCATGAGATGCTGTGTTATTTGAAGAGTAAGAGTGTAGATCACATGACACAGCTTAGGATCAGAAGGGATGTTATAACAAATACAGTATAATGTATGCAGTTAGGTCCGTATATATTTGGACACTGACACAAATTTAGTTTTTTTACCTAAACCTATACTGAAACATATTCAAGTTATAGTTATATAATGGGCATGGACATAAAGTCCAGACTTTTAGCTTTTATTTGAGGGTATCCACATTAAAATTGGATGAAGGGTTTAGGAGTTTCAGCTCCTTTACATGTGGCACCCTGTTTTTAAAGGGACCAAAAGTAATCGGACAATTGACTCAAAGGCTGTTTAATGGGCAGGTGTGGGCAATTCCAAATATTTCATTCTCAATTAAGCACATAAAAGGCCTGGAGTTGATTTGAGGTGTGGTGCTTGCATTTTAAAGATTTTGCTGAGAAGTAAACATGCGGTCAAAGGAGCTCTCCATGCAGGTGAAACAAACCCATACCAGAAATTACTACCCTATAAGGAGTGGCAATATCTACAGTTTGGTACATTCTGAGAAAATTACCATGGTCAATAGAAACCCCTTCACAACAGCCAAACAAGTGAACAACACTCTCCGGGATAAAGGCCTACCAATATCCAAATCTATCATAAAGAAAAGACTGCATGAAAATAAATACAGAGGGTTCACTGCACGGTGCAAGCCACTCATAAGTCTCAAGAATAAGAAGGTTAGATTGGACTTTGCTAAAAAAAAATCTTAAAAAACCAGCACACTTCTGGAAGAACATTCTTTGGACAGATGAAACCAAGATCAACCTCTACCAGAATGATAGAAAAAAAAAGTATGGCCAAGGCATGGTACAGCTCATGATCCAAAGCATACCACATCATATGTAAAACACGGCGGAGGCAGTGTGATGGCTTGGGCATGCATGGCTGCCAGTGGTACTGAGTCCCTAGTGTTTATTGATGAGGTGGCACAGGACAGAAGCAGCCGGATGAATTCAGCTTTTTTTCCATAGATATACTGTGTGCTCAAATCCAGCCAAATGCAGCCAAACTGATTGGTCGGCGTTTCATAATACAGATTGACAATGACCCAAAACATAAAGCCAAAGCAACCCAGGAGTTTATTAAAGCAAAGAAGTGGAATATTCTTGAATGGCCAAGTCAGTCACCTGATCTGTGCCCAATAGAGCATTTCACTGAAAGACTAAATTTAAGACAGAAACCCGCAAACAAACAGCACCTGAAAACCGCTGCATTAAGGGCCTGGCAGGGCATTAAAAAGGAGGAAACACAGCGTCTGGTGATGTCCATGAGTTCAAGACTTCAGGCAGTCATTGCCAACAAAGGGGTTTCAACCAAGTATTAGGAATTAACATTTTATTTACAATTATTTAATATGTCCAATTACTTTTGAACCCCTGAAAGGAAGGGATTGAGTTTAAAAAATGCTCACATTTTTATGCAATCATTTTGTTCTACCCACTGAATTAAAGCTGAAAGTCTGAACTTTAACTGCATCTGAATTGTTTTGTTAAAAATCCATTGTCGTAATGTACAGAACAAAAATTAGAAAAATGTTGTCTTTGTCCAAATATATATGGACCTAACTGTATATAACAAATACATTCTCTGATAAGAAACATGTATCTTTCTAACCCGTCAGAAAATAAAAATTGAAGTGAACCAAATCCGCAGAGATTGAATAATCCCTTCCCTTTTTCGGCCCAGGACATTTGCCAGACTGTAAAATTTTGGAAAATCCGTGCAAATTCTGAACTTTTGATTCGGGTTGGATTTGGCATAATAGTTTAACCAATTCAATTAGTGTCCGAATCAATAGTGCTCCAGTTGGCCTGAAAATGTGTGTATACAGTAACTCTGAGGTCTCCTAGGACTCGTCTCAAGCTTTTTCATAATTTTTAACATTTTATTCTCTCTCTCCCTCTCCCTTCTCCCCCATGTCGAATTACCAAAAATTAAGATTCAGATGTAACTTGAATTTTTACAAAATTCTATTTGAAACCATTTTGTTCTAAATTAAATTGCTTGTCATTTCTAATTATAATGTGTTTTAAAGAGGTTGCCTAATAAGAAATAAAAATCATATCTTTTTGTCCTCCAGAATCAGCACCAGTCTTGTCCATAGACTGTGTTTGATATTGCAACTCAAACTATTATAAGATATCGGGAATGAGCTGCAATACCGATACCATAGACATGAGTGGTGCTGTTTCTAGAAAAATGAGACTGACTGGTTTTGAATTCTCAGACAAACCAACTGAAACCAGGAGCTTCACCATACATACCTCTCAGTCCTGGAGGACCAGATCTTCACCCCCTAGGAAATGGATTTGGTGACATATGCAATAATTTGATAATATGCAAAAACATGATGGTGCACTCATTTGCAAATAGCTTGACATGGATTTTTGTAATGTATGGGGGAAGAAAAACATTTGCATATGTCACTCAGAACGGAATTGGAGTGTACTGACAATGGGAGTCAAGGGACAATGAATGCAACTCTGCAAAGTGGCACACCTTGGAGGCTCCGCTGGACTGCATTTTTCAGCAATCCTGATGGTGCTATATTCACACAGCTGGGGACTGGTAGGCAAGCCTATCAGAAAACCAGGTCCATTCTCAAGGCACAGTGCCACACTCGAAGGGCTCTCTTTGGTATTGCAGCTGAAGTAAATGGAGCTGAACTGCAAATGCCAAAGACTGTCAATAGACTATGGTGGCACTGTTTCTGGGAAAAATACACAGATCATTTAATCTATCTTCATAGAACCATTTTAACCTTCTAAATTTTTATCTAGAAATCTGTTCTGTATTTGGTAACAAGACTGCAACATAAATATACTATATGAAAAATCATCGTAGAGCAGTTAATTAGATTTGCAAACGACAAGCAAAAAAACTTGATTCTTTAAATAGAAAAATGTCTCACACACAACTGTTATATGGCTGAGATCATAGCGTTACTTCAGCTACCGTAGCTTTGAGCTGCCATTTATATAAATACGCACCAAGTTTACTTAATCCCCTTAGTGACCACCAATACACATTTTTACACTGGTCACTAAGGGGCTTTAGGCTGGGCCAACATCTTTTTACAGTGGCCCAGTCTAAGTTCTGTATGGGTCTAATGGGCATTGGAGAGCAGGGGATTGGCTCTCACGTGCGTTGCCAACCAGAATATTTCCTTTTCCTGGACAACTTATCCCAAAATCACGGACATTCAACATTTTTTCCGGACAAATTTGAAAACCATAATGAATGGTAAAGAGTCTAAATAATACATGTCTATAGCTCAATATACTGATTATACTGATATACACCTCATTACCAGCATTTACTGTGAGCTGTAAAATGATGATAATTACCACAAAAACAATCTAGTCATGTACCACATGCCTCAAAAAATTCAACCCGGCTGTTGCTGTAACGGCCCGGACCAGCAGAAGTGCTGACCTGGGCTGTTTAACAACTTAGGTGCAGCTGTCAATAGGGACCACATTATTTAGGCAGTTACAGAGGAAGCAGACTCCCTCTGTCTCCACTTAGCACCCCATGAATGAAATTGCATGGTCCAGATGAGGCCCAGGCCTGATTTCTGTGTATTTGTAGCAGGCTGTGCCCCTCTGGTGCAGCCTGCTGGTGGATGTCAGTATAGCACTGACAGAATAATACATTGCATTGCATAAATAACAATTATTCAACCAACAGCTGTCTCACCTGTCTCCCTCCCAGCTTCCCCATACATATACAAGTGCTGCTCAGCCGAATGTGTCTGTGTATGCTATGGGGAGAGCAGAGAAAACCTCTGCCAAACAGTTCTGGCAGTGGATTATCTTTGGGGAAAACAAAAGTATCCTACGAAAATGTTCATTTTACCCAATCCTTGTCTCCTGGCATCATCTTTTGGGGAGAGTCAATAGCTCCCCACACACATTAGTGTGTGTCTACCAAACCCGCGTTTTCGACTAAAGTATAATGTGTATGGCAAACTTAAGTGTATTCTTATGTGACAGAGGTTCAGCCTATCTTTCCTGCCTCCTGCCTGTGGTAGGTTTCTGCCTATCAGCTCTTAAAAGCAGGAGGCAGGGCAGTGTGAAGCTACATCCATCGGAATGCGCTGAGGGTCCTGCACACAGCTCACAAATAGTACAGACAGTCAAGTAAGAGTCAATGGATTTTTTTATTCTTGTTACCGCTGCAGCTAATCCATTGCATGCACTCACTATGCTATACCACTGCACTCCTGATAACTAAGGCTACTTTCACATCTGCATTGTTAATTTAAATTTTGAGAACTGGCAGAGGATCTCAAAACCAGAATTAAACAGATTCGTCCCATTTAATACATCTGGATGCATCTGTTTTGGCCGTATCTGGTTGTATTAAATCAAAACTGAACAAACCGTTTTTTCGTTAACAAAAAAAACGGATCCGGCGCGATTGACTTACATTGATTTTCATGCCCGATCTTGCTTGTTCCGTTTTGCAAACCAGCAAAAAAAATCACAGAAAATAATGCGCTAACACAGTAGATGCAAATATTATATTGACTAAGCCCTCACTCTAATGATAAAGTCTGAGACTCTCAGCCAATCTATTTTGATCAAAACACATCTGTGCCCACCTACCCGCTCCAAGGTGGTCTCAGTCAGGCAGGTCCTAATCTAAACCTACCTATGATGTTGGGCATCTACATTCAGGAGAGCAGACCCTGTACATATAGTGTGCTGCTTCTAGCCACTTCTATGTGCACCAAGCAACCAATGAGAGGAGGAGCACAGCTATATGTAATACCTAATAGAGGTAACCTGTGGGAAAGGTGGGGAAAAAGTGCACAAAAAATGCCACTCCCAAGCTTTCAGCTGTTTTGTATCCGGAACCAAAATGCAACCAAACGTAACGGATGCATGCTTATGAAAAATATTATTGAAAATGAATGGGGACAAAATGGAACTATTTAATACCAGTTTTGAGATCCTCTGGCAGATCTCAAAAGCGCAATTGAAAACGCAGATGTGAAAGTGTCCCTAGATAGGACTGAAATTATTTCTTCAGCAACACTGGATGGACATACAGAGAAACAAGGAAGATAGAACTGGGTTGGGTGATCTCTATCTCTTCTCTCACCCCTCACACAACATTCTCCTGAATAGAAACACCTAAATTTTTCCAAAAAATTCAGATTATCATTCAATAGTATTGATACACTGATCTCTGGCCATTCCCAAGTTGTCAGAAAGTGGATGATCTCTTTAACCATACAAATTGTGCAATATAGTGAATTTCCCTATAATTCAAGACTCTATATATTACGTTGTGTACTAGCCGACACGCTTTATGGAAGTGCATTTGCCGGGTAACAACATTTTCAGCAGTACTGTTCCACCAATTAGATGTTTTAGTGGGTTACATTTATCAGTCGCGCTCCAGGTACTGGCAGTCATCAGTCAGTGCTCAGGCTATTAGTCACAACCATGCAGGCCTTGTTCTCAATCATTTGATCTGCACTCACTGCTGTTATGCTCTCAAAAATGACTATTTAAAGATTATTCTACAGTGTATAGCACAACACCGGGTAACTAGACCAAAGGGAGAGAAAAAAATATCAATTCCTTTTTCTGCCTGAATTTCCTCCTTACTTTGGTAGAAGGAACCACAAGAGAGGAACAATAGCCTGAGTTTCTTAAATTAATGATATTTCTACTTGACCACATCTTAATAAGCCAAGTGAGCCAGGCAAGATATCTTTTGTGTGCACAGAATAGATGTCATTTCAATCAGGAGACGCAGAGTAACATTGTAACAGATTGCAGAAGTACAGCTGGAGAATGTAAATATCAATGTATTTCTATGTTGCAGCTGGACTTATATTTGTCGTTTTATTTACTTTTAATTATGTTAGATTTGGTGCAACTGTTTCCTTCTGCAACATAAAATGACTTTATAACAAGCTGTGGCCATGGTGATATTTTTTCCAGTGGAATATTGTCAGATTATTGACTCCGAAGTGATAGATGGCTTTATAATAAATGCCGATTACATAGCAACCATCAGTGAAAAGAAACCAACCCGAATGCATTTGTTTTAATGTAGGAACAGAGGTTGAGACGCTCGGAACCTGTTGATATCGTAAATAGACTCTCTTATTAATTATTGGATTCTGGTAACAAGATAAAAGCAAAGGTATGAAAAGCATTCCGATAATGACTATGTTTATCCTCTGAGCGTACAATTGGCATGTAATGAAATGCAGGGATGTGGGTTGCCATCGAGATAGAAGCCTCAATGGCTTTCTTATGATAAATTTTCGATTTGAATTTAGTAAATATTGCTAATGGTTTTTTCTTTTCATTCTTTATCTGTGTCTTTGCCACAGTTGTTGATATCAAAATGGAAACTAGTTATAAGGTATGTATACTCATTGAGAGCATGTACATAAATCCACTTCGAATTGATTTGGGAAAAAGTACCAATTGCTTTATTACTTAGGTTGGGTTGCTGAGATCGTGCCAACATATTCTGCGGCACTGCACAAACTTTATCATCACTCCCTGTCTCCAGTCAGAGTCACAATCTATTTTTTTTTTTGTATCTCAGACATTCACCAAGTACAATATCTCATGAATGTATCAGGATGTTCATAAATGTATCAGGAAAAAATTAGTAATTCATAAAGTGCACTTCTTTGTAAATAGCAGGTGCAAGAAAAGGGATCGGTGATTGTTCTGCCCCCCATCATTGAACCCCTCAGATGCCGTGTTCATTGCTGATCGAGGCATCTGAGATTCATATTAACCCCTTAAGGACAGGGCTCATTTTCACCCTAAGGACCAGGCCATTTTTTTAAAATCTGACCAGTGTCACTCTATGTGTGAATAACTTTAAAATGCTTTTACTTATCCAGGCCATTCAGATAGATGTTTTTTCGTCAGATATTGTACTTCATGACACTGGTAAAATGGAGTAAAAAAATAAATTCATTTTTATTTATAAAAAAAATACTAAATTTACCAAAAATTTGGAAAATTTTGCAAAGTTCCAAGGTTCAATTTCTCTACTTCTATAATACATAGTAATACCGCCAAAAATAGTTATTACTTTACATTCCCCATATGTCTTCTTCATGTTTGGATAATTTTGGGAATGCCATTTTATTTTTTGAGGATGTTACAAGGCTTAGAAGTTTAGAAGCAAATCTTGACATTTTTCAGAAATTTTCCAAAACCCACTTTTTAAGGACCAGTTCAGGTCTGAAGTCACTTTGTGAGGCTTACATAATAGAAAACACCCAAAAACTATACCCCTCAAGGTATTCAAAACTGATTTTACAAACTTTGTTAACCCTTTAGGTGTTCCACAAGAGTTATTGGCAAATGGAGATGAAATATTTGAATTTAAATTTTTTTAGCAAATTTTCAATTTTAATCCATTTTTTCCAGTAACAAAGCAAGGGTTAACAGCCAAACAAAACTCAATATTTATTGCCCTGATTCTGTAGTTTAAAGAAACACTGAGTGTTAATGTGCTTGGTTAAAACATAACCTTTATAAACATAACTTAAGAAACTTGAGGAGTAGAAGGTAATTAAAATCTATGCTGTGTGCTGAGTACAATGCCAAGTATCACTATGATAGTGGGCTTGGAGATGTATACCATCCAGTGGGCGCCACCAATGGTAGTGTGAGAGCCCTACCTAGGTGGCCACATCAATAAGGCCTCTAATGGATGGGATCTATCCTGTGGGTATGTGATGGCCAGGTAACTAATTAAATACGTGGTTAGAATGACCCTCCTCCACCGCTTAATGTGTAACTACAAACCACACATATTGCCACACACAGTGATATTGGTGAGCCGGGTATACAAAATTGCGGAAACAGGTCTGTCCGGTACAAGACACGGACAAGTTACAACCTGAATATGCTACCCATGCTCCTCATTTACTCAGTCAAAAGATTCAGCAATACCTGTTAAGCCCTTCCTATAATAAGGAGGTCCTTGCTTGCAGGACAATTAAACGCTGTGTTGATGAGGGATCCTGGAGTCTAAGCTCAAGGAAATAACTCACTACACATCGGGCCAGAGTGGGCTAAGATGCACCTCTCCTGTAACTCACTAATGTGTGCTCACCCCTGCTACTTCTCTGCAACCCATTCCCTCCATGCATACACAAACACAGTGTGCAGGACGGCAC
Source organism: Bufotes viridis (assembly GCA_033119425.1). NCBI lineage: Eukaryota > Metazoa > Chordata > Amphibia > Anura > Bufonidae > Bufotes > Bufotes viridis. The sequence continues at coordinate 33,573,628 of CM065596.1, forward strand.
TAAGCTCTAACCTAGCTGCTCCGTATGCCCCGCTCTCATAGTCAGAAGCCCTTGTAGCTCGACGCGTTTCCCGTATAGACATTCATCAGGAGCTATTGGCTAAACTTATGAATACATGCGGACAAACAAACAAAGAAGCGCTGACTGCCATGTGATTCAACAGCAGCAGTGTTGGCGCTAGGGAGGCCGTGACTCGGGCACCGTACTCAGAGGTTTAAAACTACTAAACCACTCCCACAAAGTGGAGGGAAAACCCCCAGCCGGCCAATCAAGACACAGGAGGCGCGGACATCGCAGTGTACCTCCGTATCCTGGTGCCGCCCACATAGGGGGTGTGTCTCAGCTGTGTCAAAACACAGTTTGTAATAGCAGGAATAAATCGGTGGTATAGATATGGCAGTGGTAGCAGTGCATACAATAGAATGCGTCCGCCAAGTGTGTCATGTAGATTACTGACTCAGATCGAATATGACATGGGCAAATGACGTCCCAAACAATGGGAGATAGAGAAGTGCTATCTTTTTGCCTAAATCCCGGGGTTTACTACTTAGTAGGGGTACATCCTTGGTGCAGAGGTATAGGTTGAGATAGTGTGCATATGGGTGAGCAAATATTGAATAAGGTGATCAAACAAGCCCTATTAGCCAATAGGGGGCTATAAAACCATGCAAAAGCTCTCCCATATGCACATACAAAGAGGGTCAAACTCATTGATGTCAGGCTCCGCAAAACTGAATGTCTGCACTAACTGCATCAAATGAAGCATACATAGGAAATATGCTCGTTTAAGCCATCAGGACGCACCGTTTTCAGCCTAAACAACCATTGCGCTTCCTTCTGTAATACTTTCTTGTCAAAGTTGCCCCCTCATACGGACCTACGCACCAGTTCTATGAAAACCAAAACAGTCCTTCTCATCTTTGTGAGAAATCGCAATGTGCCGTGCGAGTGGGGTATCTACCTTATTGGTAATATCATAGGGATGTTCCCCTATCCGTCTGCGGAATTCGCGGATGGTTTTCCCCACATATTGGATACCGCATTTGCAGGTTGCCAGGTACACTACACCGCTGGTTTTACAGTTGACAAAAGATCTAATATTGTAGCTAATACCTGTCACAGTACTCCTAAAGGTATTACCTGTTTTGATTGCACCACACGCTACACATCCACTGCATCTGAATGTTCCCAATGGTTTGGTATTTAACCACGTAGAGGGGCGCAGGGATTCAAAGAGGCCATGCACCAATCTATCCCTCAGGTTGCAGCCTCTGCGGTATGTGATCTTCGGTCGGACTGCAAAATACCTCAGAACTGGGTTAGCAGATCACGAACCCTACCATGCACATCATCAAAGGTCGCAATTATGCGTAGCTCCTTGTCCTCCTTGTCTCTCATACATGGGACCAAAAGGGAACTCCTATCCACAGTTAGTGAGTGTTGGTGTGCCTTGGTAAGGACCTGTCTGGGATACCCTCTTCTCTAAAATCTTTGTTGAAGATCCTTGGCTGACACCAAATAGTCTGAGAACTTGGAGCAATTCCGCCGGAGCCGCAAATATTGCCCCTTTGGGATGCCTTTCTTTAGAGGTATCGGATGGCAGCTGCTCCACTCCAATAGGCTATTGGTGGCTGTTTTTTTACGGAAGAGGCGAGTACCCAGATATCCCTTCTGATCCTTAAAGATCGTAAGGTCAAGGAAGTCTATTCTGTGCTCGTGAATTTCCGAGGTAAAGAATAACCCCAGGTTATTGATATTCAACACTTCCACAAAGGTCTCAAATTCTAGTTTAGTACCTGTCCATAAGATGAGCACGTCATCTATATAGCGTAGCCATAAAGAAATGTGACATGTCCATTCATTAAGTTCCTCTGAAAATACCTCCTCCCGTTCCCACCAGCCCAGGTACAGGTTGGAGAACGTGGGGGCACAAGGGTGCCCTAATTGGCCGGCTGGGGTTTTTGCCTCCACCTTGTGGGAGTGGTTTAGTAGTTTTAAACCTCTGAGTACGGTGCCCGCGTCACTGCCTCCCTAGCGCCGACGCTGCTGCTGTTGAATCACACGGCAGTCAGCGCTTCTGTGTTTGTTTGTCCGCATGTATTCATACGTTTAGCCAATAGCTCCTGATGAATGTCTATACGGAAAACGCGTCGAGCTACAAGGGCTTCTGATTATGAGAGCGGGGCAGACAGAGCAGCTAGGTTAGAGCTTAGTGCCGTCCTGCACGCTGTGTTTGTGTATGCATGGAGGGAATGGGTCGAAGAGAAGTAGCAGGGGTGAGCACACATTAGTAAGTTACAGGAGAGGTGCATCTTAGCCCACTCTGGCCCGATGTGTAGTGAGTTACCCCCTTGAGCTTAGACTATTGATGAATGTTTTGACTGAGTAATTGAGTAGCATGGGTAGCGTATTCAGGTTGTAACTTGCCCGTGTCTTGTACCGGACAGACCTGTTTCCGCAATTTTGTATACCCGGCTCACCAATATCACTGTGTGTGGCAATATGTGTGGTTTGTAGTTACACAGTAGGAGCTATCAGTGGGTCATTCTGACCGTGTATTTAATTAGTTCCCTGGCCATCACATTCCCACAGGATAGATCCCATCTATTAGAGGCCTTATTGATGTGGCCACCTAGATAGGGCTCTCACACTACCATTGGTGGCGCCCACTGGATGGTATACATCTCCAAGCCCACTATCATAGTGATACTTGGCATTATACTCAGCACACAGCATAGTTTTTAATTACCTTCTACTCCTCAAGTTTCTTAAGTTATGCTAATAAAGGTTATGTTTTAACCAAGCACATTAACACTCAACGTCCACCTACCCTTTCTCAGTGATCAATCAAGTTTTGAGGACGTAAACCATATATATATTTTTTCAGTGATTAGTTTATAGAAACATCCCATATGTGGTCGTAAACTGCTATATGACCAAACGGCAGGGCGCAGAAGGAAAGGAACACCGTATGGTTTCTGGAAGGCAGATTTTGCTGGACTTGTTTATTTACACCATGTCTCATTTGAAGCCCCCCTGATGCACCCCTAGATTAGCAAAATCTGCCTTCCAAAAATCATATGGCGTTCCTTTCCTTGTGCGCCCTACAGTTTGACCATACAGCATTTTACGACCACATATGGGGTGTTTCTGTAAACTACAGAATCAGGGCAATGAATGTAGAGTTTTGTTTGACTTTTAACCCTTGCTTTGTTAACGGAAAAAATGGATTAAATGGAAAATTTGCAAAAAATAGCTGCTTTGGCACCGTTTTTTTTTTTTTTTTTTGACTGTGTTCATTTGAGGGGTTAGGTCATGTGTTATTTTTATAGAGCAGATTCTTACAGATGCGGCAATACCTAATATGTCTACTTTTTTCATTTATTTAGGTTTTACATTATAATATCCTTTAAAAAAAGCAAAAACATTTTAGTATCTTCATAGTCTGAGAGTCCATTTCTTTTTTAAAGTTTTTAGCAGATTGTCTTAGGTAGGGGCTAATTTTTGGCGGGATGACGGTCTTATTGGCACTAGGTGACAAAAAAATGGCTTTTTACAGTATTTTTCTTTTTGCGGTGTCTACCTTAGGGGTTAGTTCATGTGGTATTTTTATAGTTCAGATTCTCACGGACGTGGCGATACCTAATACGTATACTTTTTTTTATTTATTTTAGTTTTACAAAATAATATCATTTTTGAAAAAAGAAAATTTTGTTTTAGTGTCTCCAAAGTCTGAGAGTTTTTTATTTTTACTTTCTGGGTGATTGTCTGTGGCCAAATAGAATTAAAATAGGGGAAGGGGATTATAAATTTAGTACTCCATAGAAGTGTGGTACTCCCTGAAGTAACCAATAACGCAGAGGCCCGGATGATCGGGGCACGTGTCACACTGAGTGGTGGTGTCCTTCTGTATCCCCCTCCTGTAACACACTCTGCACTTTTTTTGGGACCGTCCCTTCTTTCCGTTTCTTTTTATGAGGACTGCCTCATAAACCTGCAGGAATTTCCCTGTGTTTCCAGCGCTCTGGGACAGCACAAAAGAGTTGTACAAGGCAACCTGTACCAAGTAGACCGCAACTTTTTTGTACCATGCCTGGGTTTTGCGCATGGCGTTATATTGGCTTGCGGACTTGATCACAAACATCAACTCCTCCCATATACCGATTGTAGTCCACGATACAATCAGGCTTGAGGACCGTTGCTGCGGTACCTCGCACAGGGACAGTTGTGATGCCATTACCGTGAATTGTGGACAGTACAAGGACATCCCTCTTGTCCTTATATTTGACCAGCAACAGGTTTTCACTGGTAAGGGAAAGGGTCTCACCCCTGGGGATATGTACCTGGAGGTGGTGGGTAGGGAGGCCGCGCTGATTTTTCTGCACGGTCCCACAAGTGGACGTGGATCTGGCGGTGAGGGACTGGAACAAGGGAATACTAGTATAAAAGTTATCGACGTACAAGTGGTAACCCTTATCTAGAAGTGGGTGCATAAGGTCCCACACAAGTTGTCCCCCACACAAGAGTGGGGGGACATTCTGGGAGTTGAATACGGGAATCTCGTACCTCATACACATGAAACTTGTAAGTGTACCCTGAGGTACTCTCACAAATTTTGTACAGCTTCACGCCATATCTCGCCCGCTTAGAGGGAACATACTTGTGGAAAATGAGTCTCCCCTTGAAAGCAGTGAGAGACTCATCCACAACGACCTCCTTTTCAGGTACATAGGCCTCCATCGATCGATGACCGGCATGATTTTGTACAGGCGGTCATAGGCAGGATCACCTCGGGGGGGGGGGGGTTGGACAGACACATGCTGCATTATCTGCATATTGCAGGCATTTCCGGATAGCCTCAAAATGGGAAGTGTCATGGCCATACAGTAGAGTGGGGTCTAGTAGAGGACGTTTCCACTCCAATACTGCCTGACACTGGGTTTTTTAACTAGGCCCATGTGCAGCACGAGGCCCCAAACGTGCAGCATGTGCAGCACGAGGCCCCAAACTTAACCAAAACGGAGTCTGGGTGTTGAGCAATAAACTGTTGGGCGTACAATTTTGTTTGCTCCACCATCAGATTCAAGTCACTGAAAAAAAAACAAAAAAAGTCATATTCAGTGAAGCCCACTGTGGGAATTTGGATTCCTGGTTGGCCAACAAAGATAGGAATCACTGGCTCAAAATACTCTGGGGTATACCATGCAAGTTCACCGGTAGGGAGCTCAGGTGAACTTATCTGGTTGGCTGGGAAACTAGTACGTGCCCCAAAGCTGCTCGTTCTAGGGTGGGCCACAGGGTCCCCTAGCATGGGGGTCCCCTGGCTCCGCCGCCTTGGGGGCTCATCATCATCACTAGATGATGAGGAGGATGCGGATGACAAGAGGAAAGTGTGGTCATCCTCGTCCTCACTGGGGCTCTCTGAGTCGGAGACCAGCTGAGCATATGCCTCCTCGGCCGAGAACGGCTGGCGGGCCATAGGGGCATGTGTGTGTGTGCATGTCTGTAAAACTTTTTTAATGTGCATGTGTGTGGGGGGATGGGTGTTCATGTTCACTTATACCCTAACCTAACCCACCCAAAACCTAACAGAAAAAAATATATAAAACTAAATAAAAAAAATGAAAGCCCTGAAAATTTGAAAAAAACCCAAAACGATTCAAACTCGCTGAGCAGCGGTCCGAAGCGTGATGTCATACGTAACCGCACATGAGATTTCCTGCGGGATCTTTCATCATGATGGCAGTGGCGGCCTCTTCACGTTCAAATGGATGAGCTAAGGCTAGTTTCACACTAGTGGCAGGGGAGTCCGTCAGGCTGTTCTGGCTGGTGAACAGCCTGTCGGATCTGTCCTGCCGCTAATTCACGTGTGCCCCCGGCCTGCCGCTCCGTCCCCATTGACTATAATGGGGGCAGGGGCAGAGTTCCGGTGGCAGCCTGTTGCTCGGCCCGCCCTGCGTCATCCAGTGTACTGAGTGGGCAGCAGCATCATTCCATGCAGTGTGCATGCGCCAGCGGGATCTCGGCCAGTACACAACCAAATTTTTCATCCATATGCTATCTACATTTGGTGGGAGATTGGTGGGACATTCTACGATTCACATTGCAGACAACTATAGCCCTTTCTATTGATGAGAATGAGAAAAATATGGAAGGTAGTCATATTTTGGAGATCTGTTGTTCTCGGACCAAAAGATGGACATGTGCGTGATGCCTTAAAGGTGTTGACCTATCTAGGACACTGATGGCATATCACTAAGATCCACCTCTGGGACCCACTTCTCATTAGGAATGGGGCCAACAAAATGAAGGAGAGCACACAGCGCATGTGCAGTGTCCTTTCCATTCATTACTATAAGAGTTTAAAAAATAGCCCAGTATGCCAATAGCGGTTAATGGAGTACGCACTTTCCATTCAGAGACAGAGAAATTGCCATGACTGTATCTAACTGAGACAGTGGTTCCTCTTATGAAAAGTATTATAATTTTCCTTTGTAACAAGTCATAAACCTGTTTAAGTTAGACATAGATGAGATTTTAGAGTTTGAATGTAATGAAATTCTCACTGACAACAAGCAGAGATCTTGAAATGGTGAAGAAATTGAATATATTAGAAAGTATATGCAGAAAGCAGTATATTAAAAAGCTTTACTTAAAAGCTTTGGGTGGCTTTGAATTCATTTCTTTTATTCCTGTATTTCTTTTATTATTGTATTGTACTTATTCTGAGCTAAAGTGATTTTCTAACAGTTCTTTATTACACATTTTCAATTATTAGCTCTTTGCAGCCTTCATTTTTTTCTCATATTTTGAAGGCCGCTCTGTCTGATAGTTCACTTCCTAGCCCTTATATCTGCATTCCTGAGAGCCCATAAATACTCACATAAAGTGTTTATCCTATGAGTAATGTGAAAAATGAAAATCAGACATCATATAGTACATGACAACCTCTTTCTAACAAAGCTAAAACCAGCCCTGTACCTCACATGGGTCCAGAGTTCTAACCACTCATTGCTCCAATTGCTCTGCTAAGTTCTCTTCAGTCTGAAAGCTCTGGGAGTGTGTCCTTTATCAGAAGGTGTGTCCTTTCTGTTGGCAGTTGAAAGCTGCAACTGAGCATGTGTGATCACCTCAGCAATGTTCCTCAGGTGGCCACAGAAAAAATGAAAAGAACAAACTGCAGGTGGCCCTATACGGATATATTTTATTGAATGGCTCAGTTGCTGCTGGTTTGAAATGTAGAACTGTTTTTGTAGGGTAACCCCTTTAAGCTGAAATCAGGGTCACCCTTCTCAGGGCTGGTGCTCTGCATTCTGGCAGTTGTCTAGGGCGCAGAGCAAGACCAGTGAAAGGCTTTTGTTATTAGTAGCCCTTGGTGGCTATTTTGTCTACTTCATTTGCATCACCAATTGTTTTTGGCTAAAACAGGTCACACCCTATGAGTTTGGCAGGTGAAGGAATCTGTGTCAGCCCCATGTTCATATGTGCCTGCATTGCTATAAACAATGATGTCCTAATATATGCAAATGAGCCTCTAGGAGTTAAGGGCGTTGTTTTTACATGTAGAGGCTCTGCTCTCTCTGCAACTGCGACGCCCTCTGCACTTTCATTGACAGGGCCAGGCAGTGATGACGTCATCAAAGTGTCAATCAAAGTGCAGAGGGTGCAGCAGCCGCAGCGAGAGCAGAGCCTCTAGGTGTAATGGTAACGCCCCCGTTGCTCCTAGAGGCTCATTTGCATATATCAAACCTTCATTTTTCTTAGCAATGCAGGGACATATGAACATGGGACCAACACAGATGTCTTCAGCTACCAAACTCACATGTAACAGGTCAGCCAGTGTCATAGGGACAAAACTGCTGACAGATGTTGTTCCAATTTTTAATTTATGTTCAATTCTGGTTACATAATGCCCTCCATGCAGAATCAACATATGCCAAGTTTTCTAGACTGTATAGAATGATAAATCGTTGGCACCGTCTAAAGTCGGATTGAACATGGCGTCACGTTGTGCGACCTTTCATGTATCATTGTGAACTATTCATTAAGCAAATATCCCTCAACATGAAAAGCGCATTGCGAGCCATCAACTGAAGGGGTAGCATTGTTCTTCCATTACTAAAGTAATGAAATGACAAACTCCACTACATTTACTATAACAACGTGTCTTTGAAAATCATCTCATTAGGAAATGGCTCCACTCTGTGATAATTGATGAGTAAACACAATCAGGAGAACGCCACATATTAATCCCTTGTATGTATACTTGATGACAGTTTTCATATTGCAGATTGTCAACAATAATTCGGCTCCATTCTTTTCGGTTAGGAACTCCTAAATGTTTAATCGTGCTCCGCATCGTTTGATTGCCCATTCAATATCTCCTTCCCGTGGGCTCCCATTCAAATAACCTGCCTCCTTTTGCTAGAGTTGGTTAACTCATACTTACTGGTTTTAATTATTAAAAGTAACAAAACAGAACAGCTGGAAAACGCTGCATTCCCCGGCAGCGCGGTGTTGATTTTAATCTGCACTGAGGCGAGAGGAGTGGGTGGTAAAGGTTGATTTAGAGAAAGAGATTCGAAACAAAACAAAATTGTAAGAAAAGAAAAAAAAAAAAGATAGAGAAGCAGGATCGGGGGCATCATTAGCCATAAACAGGAGCAGTCAAATTCTCAAGAGACAGGACGTCACCTCTAGGGGTAAAACGTGCAAGTGATTTAGTTGCAGCGATAACTGGCGCTTGGCCTTCAGCCGTCTGAGAACTATATCTCATTTATGATAAATGTATTCTTCGTTGTCTGAACTGGGTCGGATTATTTCACCACATCGATGGAAGGGAAAGCGTGTTACATAGGCTCTCATTATGGTCTCATAACGCAGGGAACAGACTGCGTATAAAGATTGCATTGCCCGCGGCTATCGTGGATAAAAGTGACTTAAATTAACAATTATGCACATAACATGTTCATATCACATTGTCTAATATCCCTTGCAGGAATAATAAAATGCCTTGCAAATTGGCTACCTAGTATATTTTTGGCACGCTTCACCGTTCTGCCGCCTTAATATGAAACTGCACTCCCCTGATCCCTTCCATATTGTATGTTAGATGACAAAGCCATCAGAGCTAAATACCCACCTTCCTCATGTATGTCAATGGTGATGTCCAAGGTTAGAAAAGCATAGATTCTTTCTTCCATATGGTGCCGCAGGTGTCCGCAGGTGGTGTGTGGTATTGCAGTTTATCCCCATTTACTGTAATAGAACTGAAATGCAGTAGCAGACACAACTAAGGACTCATGCACATGACCATATGTGTTTTGTGGTCTGCAAACCGCGGATCCGCAAAACATGGAAGCTGCTCCGCGTTCCGTTCCGCAATTTGCAGAATGGAACGCAGCCCATTGTAGAAATGCATATTCTTGTCCGGAAAATGGACAAGAATAGGACATGCTCTATTTTTTTTGCGGGGCCACGGAACGGAGCAACGGATGCAGACAGCACACGAGTGCTGTCCGCATCTTTTGCGGTCCTATTGAAATGAATGGGTCCGCGCCCGAGCCGCAAAATATGCGGCTCGGACGCGGACCAAAACTACGGTCGTGTACATGAGGCCTAAGACACATCTAGGTTTTAGAGGAGGAAAATAAGAAAAAAATATCTTTATACGGAGACCTAAGATCAGACTCCCAATCAGACCTCCATTGATCATACCTCAGATCAGAAACCCAATCTTCATCAGACCTCAGATGAAACCCCCATAAGACCTCAGATCAGATCCCCATTTCTCATCAGACCTCAGGTAAGACACCCATCAGACCTTAAATTAGACTCCCTAATCAGACCTCCTTTAATCATCGGACATTAGATCAGACCCCGATCAGACCCCAGATCATACTCCCAATTCAGACCCCCTTTGCTCATGGGACATCAGATCAGACCCCGATCAGACCCCAGATCATACTCCCAAATCAGACCCCCTTTGCTCATCGGACTTCAGATCAAACGCCCATCAGACATCAGATCAGACACCCAGATTAGACCTCAGATCAGACCCCCTTTCCTAATCAAACCTCAGATCAGACCTCAGATCAGACCCCCATATCAGACCCCAGATGAGACAAAAATAAATTAAATTATTTCTCCTGCTCTGGATGGTGCCGCCACTCTCAGATCCAGTGCGCTCTTCCTGCACTCATCACTCTCTGGTCTTCTTTGGACGGCACTATGCACTGTGCCATGACCTGATGTAGCAGAGGATCAGATCATAATGCCCAATTACACTGTGCAATGTCAGGTCAGACTCACTACACAGCATGTAACCCTGACAAAAGAAGACCAGGGAGCGGTGAGTAAAGCCACAACAAGTAATGCTGTATTCAGTGCTTCCTGGTTCTACTGTGTACTAGTGATCACTTCCATAGAGGATTTTGCTTCATAAGACACACTGCCATTTCCCCTTCTCATTTTTTTTTTTGAGGGGGGGGGGTGTGTGTGTGTGTGTAAAAATTGTCCCTTATGGAATGGGAAATACAGTAAATTTGATGCCTGAGCTAATTACTATTCTCACTCCTTTGCTCTTCTCAGCACTGCTGGTCCAGTCTTCCTCCCACTGTTTGTATATAAGGCTGCAGCGGTGACACAGAGGTATGTGGCGTGTAACCAATGCAATTAATCTCTGTCTTCTGCAGTTTCGCATTGTATACCACTAAAGACAGTGATTGCCTGCAGCAGTGCCAGTCATGTGCCATGTACTTGCATGTCACTGCTGCAGCCTGGTCTATATACCCCTGGAGGAGGAGTGGGCTGGTAGTGCTGAGAACAGTGGGAGAGTAAGAGGTAAGTATATCATATTAATTTTAAAGCATTAGGTGGCTGGGGCAAATTTGTAATTGACTTGGACAAGCCCTTTCAGCCAAAAAAACAGGACCCAATACTGATTATTAGTTCTAGAATGGTGAGATGAAAAAGGCTAACTTTTTGTGTGGCCCTGAAGGTCAAAACCAGTCTGGTCCGTAAAGCGTTAAAGGTACCAGTTGCTCCCCACACCCACCTGTGGCAACAATTCGCAGTGAAGCTGAATTTACTTGTGCTTCGTGGTAACTAATCGATTTTCCCTGAAATGGCGGTAAAACAAATTAAAAAAATCATACTTACTTCATGCTATCTATCTATCTACCGCCATGGCCATTTTGCTTGAAGATCCCGACGATAATGTCATCACGTGCCGCGCGAGATTTCATGCTTTTTCGTTAAATTCTGCGAAGCAATCGAATTGAATTTTTAAGAACTTCGCTCATATCTAATGGTTAATACAATGTAGCACAGCAATGAATATAATAAGGTTCCCCAGTTTTTATTTATAAAATACATTACAAAGTTCAATTATATTTAAGTTGACACGCCTTATTATACATTTTCTTCCATTTCTAAGCACAATTGTCCCCATGTCGCTTATTTCCTTGGTAGACTTTGAGAAGGAAAACAATAAAAGTACAAATGCAATGTAAACATCATATTCTAATGTAGCATTATTTACTGTTGGATCTCTCTCATACATTGCCTTCATTTTGAAGGCTCAAGAGCAAAATAAAACTAGTTTGATGTATCTAAGTATTAAGACCAAAGCAGGGAGTAAAATCACAATGTGAAGCAAAGATGCATTGGGAAAAGTAATGAAACAGCATGTAATGAAAATTTAGTTTTTGTAGGGAAAAAAAATAATAAAACAAGCCAGCAAGCAGTAATGTACTGTATTTTATGATCTATTTGTCTCATTTTATATGTCCTTAAAAACGATCAAATTTTGACAATGATGATCGCTGCTGATGTATAAATCATCTCCTTGGTAAAAAGCAAATCATTTATTGTAGCCGCGTCTTGTTCTTTCAGCGGCTGGTGGGGGTGTGAGGGTCACTCCACACCTCGTGGTCACATTGCTGGGATTTTCATAAAATCAAGGTCGTTTTGAGGAAATCACTCCCAAAAAGTGTTATGATCAAAACATGTGGACTCGCCCTAAGGAGCCGTTCACACAGCGTCTCTTGCCGGCAGATTTTGGCAAAGATTCTCCATTGAAAAGCCGCCGGGTGACTGCAGAATCTGCCTCTCGTTGTTTTCATTGGGGGACCACGCTGTCTTTCATGCAACCACAGTTTATGGTTGTGTCCATGCAGGGGCGGACTGGGAACTTAAATTGGCCCTTGAAAAAATACTAAAAAAGTGGCCCCGTTTTGTAGTTGGGTCCAAATTGATGGAAGGCAGGGCCACCAATACTATATTGTGGCACATTATACCACCCCGACCACAGTCCATCACAGAATACTGCCAGCAGCACAAACTACATGCCCAAAAACTTCCACTGGCCGGCCGTGAGAAGGGCCCAGGTGGCCCCCTGGGCATTGGCCCACCTGGAAATTTCCCTGTAAGGTCTATGGCCAATGTGTCCATGCCAAGAAAGGACATGTCCTTTGTTGGTGCTGTCATGATCATAAACTGAGCGCCTCCCACAATTGGTGGACCCTGCGCAAATTTTAGGTGGTGAAGCCACGCCGAGTTTAGCCATTCAAGGAAAATCGGTTCGCTACCACGAAGCACAAGGAAATTCGACTTTGCTGCGAATCCAGTGTTCCCTGAAATTTGGATAGAATTCCATTTCATGGAGTTCGATTCACTCATTACTACTTGTAGGTACAGATTTACATATATATACACATGTACATGCCTTTTGGCATAAAAGATAGCTGTATAGAAGTCCTATTAATACACCTCCATAACTGTGTGCAGCATGGCGGCTCAGTGGTTAGCACTGGTGTCTTGCTAATACTGGAGTCCGAGCTTCAGCATAGCAATTTCATGTTCTTCCTATATTTGCATGGGTTTCTCCCACACTCCAAAGACATATTGTAAGGAACTAAGAGTATGAGCCCCAGCGGGGATGGGAAGTGGTGATAATGTCTCCAAAACCTTGCTGAATACATTGTTGCTGTGTAAGTAAAATAAATAAATGATGTCACCTGTGATAGATAATCTGCAGTAATCTAGTAGACTTTCCAAATGAAACGGTGTTCCTCATTCACACAAGAGGGGTCTGTGATACCTACTGGTCCTCTACATTCAGATTTTTTCTTCTTTTCAAATATCAGTTCTACAATGAGAATCTAATGCAGCAATAGTTATTGCCTAATGTGTGAAAAGACGCGATGCATAAAAAGTAACCTTTCCGATTTATGTCTAGTGAGAAATCACAGGCCTTGTTGACAAATGATGCTTAGTCGAGATGAAAATATCTATTCTCATGGTTTGCCACAAATTGATAAAAATATATGAGAATGAAATGATTTATTTAGAAATGTACTCGATTATCAGGTGTTACGCATGGTGGAATGTGTCCAATAAATCTATCTAATTATCTATCTATTACTTATCTATCTATTATCTATCTATTATCTATCTATCTATCTATCTATCTATCTAGGTACTTTCACACTTGCGGCAGAGTGATCCGGCAAGTAGATCTGTCGTCGGAACTGCCTGCCGGATCCGTCAATCTGGATGTAAACTGAATGCATTTGTAGACGGATCCGGATGCGGATCCATCTCACAAATGCATTGCAAGAACGGATCCGTCTCTCCACTTGTCATGCGGATAGACGGATCCGTCTTATATTTTTTTTTACAGTTTAAAAGGTCTGTGCATGCGCAGACCGGAAGGCCGGATCCGGCACTAATACATTTCAATGTAAATTAATGCCGAATCCGGCATTCCGGCAACTGATCCGGCATTTTGGACGGAGATAATACTGCAGCATGCTACGGTATTATCTTTGTCCAAAACACCGTTCAGTAACTGAACTGAAGACATCCTGTTGCCTCCTGAACGGATTTCTCTCCATTCAGAATGCATTAGGATAAAACTGATCAGTTGTTTTCTGGTATTGAGCCCCTTTGACGGAACTTAATGCCGGAAAAGAAAAACGCTAGTGTGAAAGTACCCTTATCTAGCTATATATCTTTATTCTTTCTATCTATCTATCTATCTATCTATCTATCTATCTAGCTATATATCTTTATATTATCTATCTATCTATCTATCTATCTATCTATCTATTATCTATTATCTAGCTATATACCTTTATATTATCTATCTATCTATCTATCTATCTATCTATCTATCTATCTATATCTATCTAATTATCTATCTATCTAAGGTGACATGGATTTTGTTAGTTTTTACTACAACACAGGGTAAAGACGACTGGAGAGATTATGGCTGAAATGCCCTTGTTTCAGACATTAATTTCCTTCTGCTTGGTGTATGAAGCTGTTTATCGTCCATCTCATTTATTTAGCAGAACTGAGTATTATCTTTGCTCTGTACAGAAGTAATAATATCTAGGATATCTAAAGCATCTTTGAAGCATCCACACAATATTTCTTTAGGAAGAAATAAAATGTTTCTATGTTATTTGCTAAAGTGACATTTGAACAATAGGCGCCGCTTATTACTTTTCTGCTGATACAAAATATTCTCTGAAGGTCAGGATGTGTGGAATTACTTAAGAAAAAAATGTAAACTTTTAATATATGTATGAGGTTATTTCCCAATAAAAGCATATAGTCTTCTAGCAATTGAATAAATACACAGTATAGGTAGGTGACTTTGAATGGTACATGTGACATACGGCCTGGCACCAGATATGGACTATTAAGATGGTACTAGTTATGTATTTTTCATGTTAGGGGTTGTCTGGCCTAGAAAACCCAATACTCTACCAGGGAGTTCCAAAGAGGGTCTAGATCTTGTCTCCCTCTGAATATAAAGGTTGTGTGGGTTAAAAGGGTTATCCCACGACTAATTTAAAAATCAGACATCATATAGTACATGATAATCTCTTTCTAATAAAGCTAGAACCAGCCCTGTACCTCACATGGATCCAGAGATCTCCCCAATCATTGCTCTGCTGATTTTATATCAGGCTGACAGCTCTGGGGAGTGTCTTTTCTGCTGCAGCTAAGGGGGGCGTGTCCATTCTGCTGCAGCTATTTTCCTATCACAACTCAGGAGGCAGTTAAAGGATAAAACTGAGCATGTGCAGCCATCAGCAGGAGGCACTATACAGATACTATTTATAGAATAACTCAGTGGTTATACAATTTTTTTTAATTACATGCAATTTTAAAGTATTCAGATCCAGGAGCTGGTTTGAAATCTGTACAATATCTTTTGTGGGACCACCCCTTCAAGCTTCTCCTAGAGAGGAGGTAAAGGCAGTGATATGGAGCGATCTGCCTCTGCAAGATGTTAAAGTTACAGGAAGAGAGCTGCAGCAGAAAGAACAGTCTTCCTTAAAAGGGACACACACCCTGAAAAAGGACACGCCAGCTTATCTGCCAACCTGCCAACTTGAATAGGGCAGCATGGCAGTTCCCTGTACATTGGGTAGGCTCCTCAGATGACAAATGCCATTAAATTCCCCCCAAACAGCACAGCAGTGGAGGACTGTGTAGAAAGCTGCTGCTATGAAGCTGAAGATATTAGGAGAATAAGGGGGCACAGCACAGACAGGACTGTAAGTAGAGTTTCCTCCTTCTGTGGAGAATGTGTGGCATATAAGGTAACTAAGTGAACAGGTTCTGGTGCCCCCTTTCTCCATCTGCACTCAGCACTGGGGCACGCTCACCGGCTGCCCCCTTAGCTACACTACTTTACTGTCGGATTTTCTCAGCACTGACTGAACATTCTCAGTCTGTGCAGAAGCACATCCCATTGATAAGGTAAAGTTACTAGTAGCACCCGGCTGTTAATGTATTAATTTCCAGGAGGGTTAACAGAGGAGTATCACAATCTAAGGGCTCATCCACACGAACGTATGGGTTCCGTTTCCATATTGCGGACCGCAAATATGCAGATCTGCAATAAATGGACACCGTTCCGTGTGCATTCCGCATAATGGATGCAGACCCATTCACTTCAATGGGTCTGCAAATCAGGAGATGCGCAGCGGTGCAGAACGGAAGCACAGAACGGAACCCTACGGAAGCACTACGAAGTGCTTCTTTGGGGTTTTGTTCCGTACTTCAGTACTGCAAAAAGAGAGAACATGTCCTATCTTTTTGCGGAATGGAGGGATGCGGACCCATTCAAGTTGGGTTTGGATCCATCCCGGAGGCCTCATGAACTTTCTCCGTGCATTGGGGACCGCAAATTTGTGGCCCCAATGCACGGAACGGAACACATACGTTCGTGTGAATGAGCCCTAAGTAAAGATACTTCAAGATTGTTATTTCATCAGGTCCTCTTGAAGTATTCATTCACATTGTGCTGAGCATTCCATATTTCTGTCCTATCACAGGAACAGAAAGAACAGACTCCAAGCCATAGAAGTATCTGTCGCATGACCAACAACACCCAACAGAGTCCACTGACTACAATAGGGCCCATCAGGCGTCCATCATGATAACCGTCACTTTACCAGACAAAATAACGCAGCATACTGAGCGACTATGCCCAGCATGTTTAAGGAGCCTCTAACACAGATGTGGTTGAAGCCTTCTTGGAAGAAAGAAATGCATTGTCTTCTTGGAATTCATGTAGACGAAGTATCAATTATGATATTTATGGCGTATACTGCAGAATACCCAAGTTATGGCTGAGGAGATATAAAACGAAACAAAGGAAGAGAAATGAGATGGATGCAATCATGGAAATCATGGTCATTTGTGATAAGCGATAAGTAAAGTTCGCCAAGAAATTATATTTGTTACAAATTAATGTCATGAATTGCTATAAATCAGGTAAACCCTGCCCACTCTGCCTTAGGCCCCTTTCACACGGGCGTGACGGATTAAAAATGTGCGATTTTGCTCGCAAAATAAGTTGGCTTTGTCTGCGATTGCATTCAGTTGTTCAGTTTTTTCCCGCACGTGCGCAGTGCGTTTTGATGCGTTTTTCACGGGCGTGATAAAAAAACTGAAGGTTTACAAACAACATCTCCTAGCAACCATCAGTGAAAAACGCATCGCATCCGCACTTGCTTCCGGATGCGTTTTTCACTCAGCCCCATTCACTTCTGAAAATCGTAGAATATTGAACATGCTGCATTTTTTACGCAACGCAGAAGTGATGCATGAAAAACAACGCTCATGTACACAGACCCATTGAAATGAATGGGTCCGGATTCAGTGCGGGTGCTATGCGCTCACAGAAAACTCGCTCTTGTGAAAAGGGGCCTTAGGATACGGAGCAGCCGTACTGCAGGCGGGTTGTGGCAATGCTGCGGTGAAGAACAGCACGGCCAATAACCCCGCAGCTGCCTTTAATTTACTGAAGTGCTTCCGTGGGCTTCCGATCCGTGCTTCCGCACCACATCTCAAGTGAATGGGTCCGTGATCCGTGATGTGGCTGTGCGCGGCCGGTGCCCCGTGTATTGAAGACCTGCCGTATGCTGGTCGCAATATGGCGGGCCACGGGCAGCACAGGTCGTGTGCATGAGCCCTATAGATGGAGATCCTCACAGTTTCATAGCTTCTTATTCCTAGCAAGCCCAAGAATGCATTCCCATTTCCCAATATCTTGATCGTTTCATTGAGATGTATCTCACTGCTTACAGAATATGTAGTGGTGACAAATAATGCTTTAACTTTCCTGCTTCAAATGCAAAGCTAGATGCTATTGTCACTAATTGATTTTTCGTCTCGTACCAGCCGTTTTCCTGCCACTTTACCGGAGAAAACATTGACATTGGTCACGTTTCCTGTAGTGAAGGCTTGTCGCTTTAATAGGTGAACATATTAAATGCTGCTTCTCCTGTGTAAAAGAGGCGTATATTGTCAGGCAGAATAAGAGGTCAGCAGGATGTTAAATTTGCTGCCGAACAGAGGATCAGAGTGTAAATGAATTCTTGAAAGCCAGGAAATAGGAATGTGCAAGTGTAAATAATCTATTCATTATTGACGGGTGGACATCTGAAAGTCCTCACTTAGTGCAGGCATCTTTATTTTCAGATGGTCGGCCCATGTTCTGTTATTTTTTAACCATTTGTTCCCATTCTATAATAATTTTGAAACATGAAAGCGAAGCTCCACCTTTACAAGCGATTTTTATAAGTGAATTCTATTAAAAAGTTTTTACCTTTAAATTACTAAAGTCTGGTAGCATACCTGCAAGTATATAGGAAGCTCAAATTCTACACTCTCGCAGGCTCCATGAAGATGGAAGGGTCATATAACATGTGCTACTCCATGATCCAAAATCAGAATAGACTGCCTAATGAGATCCTTTAAGGACCATGTGCACCACACCTTTAGGGGCAACTCATTGTATGATTGCATTTTGCTCATATTCAATTAATATTAGTTTTTTTTTCTTTTCAATTGGTCTTTATTAACAATGTTCAACAGTCTTTGTCCTACAGGGTTAAAGGGGTTAAAGGGGTTGTCTCATCTGAGACAATGGGGGCATATCACTAGGATATGAAGATGAGAACGGGGCGGCACTCACCAGTGGAGTTGAAAAATTCACTTTAATTCAGGGATTCAGCATGTAGGCAATGTCGGGCAGGACGCCATCAATTTCACACGGTGGATGAAGCGACGGCCGTTTCGCGCTGAACGTGCTTCGTCAGGCTGTTACAATTTCCACCGTGTGAAATTGATGGCGTCCTGCCCGACATTGCCTACATGCTGAATCCCTGAATTAAAGTGAATTTTTCAACTCCACTGGTGAGTGCCGCCCCGTTCTCATCTACATTACCTAAGACTGTCTCATCTTGCTTTTTTGGGGTTTGTGCACCGCTGAGTGTGGAGCTACCATAGGGGACTGCTTGTACTGCTGTATTGACCGGTCCACAGTCTGCACGTTTTCCGTTGGAGTGCCGCTCCATCTCCTCTGTTTCGTTATATCACTAGGATATGCCCCCGTTGTCTGATAGGTGTGGGTCCCACCACCAAGCACTCTCCCCAAATGGAAGAGCATCGCGCATGGACAGCCACCGCTCTTCTTGGGTATGATGCCACAAGGTTTGCAAACCTAGACTTTGGAATTTTCTGCCATTATTCTCTGCAGATCTTCTCAAGCTCTGTCAAGTTGGATTGGGACTGTCAGTGGACAGACAGTTTCAGGTCTATCCAAAGACATACAATAGGGTTAAAGTCAAGGCTCTGGCTGGGCCACTCAAGGCTATTTATAGAGTTGTCCCTAAGCCATTCCTGTGTTGTCTTGTCTCTGTGCTCAAGTTCAATGTCTTGTCGGAAGGTGAACCTTCGGTCAGAGCACTCTTGATCATGTTTTCATTAAATATATCTCTGTACTTTGCTCCATTCAGCTTTCCCTCAACTCTGACTAGTCTCGCTGTCCCAGCCACCGAAAAACACCCAACAGAATGATGCTGCCACCACCATGCTCCACTGTAGCCATGATATTGAGCAGGTGATGAGCAGTGCCTTGTTTCCTCCAGATATTATTCTTATAATTGGGGCCAAATAGTTTAATCTTGGTTTCATCAGAGCAGAGAATCTTGTTTCTCACCGTCTGAGAGTCATTTGGGTGTTTTTTGGAAACTTCAGATGGGCTTTTATGTGTCTTTTACCAAAGAGAGGTTTCTTTCTGACCCCTATGCCATAAAGTCGAGAGTAGTGGAGTGCTGCAGTAATGGTTGACCACCTGGAAGTTTCTCCCATCTGCACACAGGATCTTTAGAGCTCAGCCACAAGTGACCATTGGGTTCTTGGTCACCTCTCTTACAAAGGTCTTTCTACCCCTTTTATTCAGTTAGGTGGGGTAACAAGCTCTAGGAGGAGTCCTGGTTGTTTCAAACTTCTTCCATTTAAGAATTATATAGGACACTGTGCTCTTGGGAACATTAAGTGCAGCAGAAATGTTCTGTATGCTTCTCCAGATCTGTGCCTCCATATAATCCTGTCTCTGGGCTCTACAGGCAGTTCTTTCCCCCTTATGCCTTGATTTTTGCCTTATATAGATAGGGCTGTGTCTTTCCAAATCATGTCTAATCAACTGAATTTACCGCAGGTTACTCCAATCAAGGTGTAGAAGAGTAATGGGAGGCCCCCAGAGCTAAATGTCAAGTGTCATAGCAAAGGGTCTGACTACTTGTCCATGCAAAATTTTAGTTTCTTCCTTTTTAATAACTTTGCAAACATTAAAAAAATTCTGTTTTCATTTTCTCATAATGGGGTATTAAGTGCAGATTGATTGGGGAAAACGATTTTAGCACAAGGCCGCAACATAACAAAATGTGAAAAAAGTGTAAGGGTCTGAAGACTTTCTGAATGCATTGTACCCAATTGCACTGTACTAGGCATGCCACCCTTGAGTTTATTGAAGCCAAAATGGTTAACTGTAGACAATATTTTATTATTAGGCCGCGTTTACACAGTCAGTATTTGATCAGTGATTTCCATCAGTGACTGTGAGACAAAACCAGAAGCAGAGACTTTTAATACAGATATAAGGTATAAAATAATTTTTGACCTGTGGCTGGTTTTGACTCACAATCACTGATGAATATCACTGACCAAACACTGACTGTGCGAAAGCAGCCTTAGAAAAAAACATGCTGAATACAGGGTGCCCAATCATCTGTGAACTGTGGAAGAACAGCAAGTGTTCAGTTTTCCTTCAGTGCCACCGCACATTAAATAAAACATTACACAGTGCCCACTGAAACAAATCATCTGCCTGTCTAAGGCTACTTTCACACTAGCGTTTTTTGCAGATCCGTCATGGATCTGCAAAAATTCTTACGTTACAATAATACAACGACATGCATCCGTCATGAATGGATCCGGTTGAAATATGTCTTCTATAACCATGATGGATCCGTCATGAACACCATTGAAAGTCAATGGGGGACAGATCCGTTTTCTATTGTGCCAGATTGTGTCAGAGAAAACGGCTCCGTCCCCATTGATTTACATTGTAGATCCGTTTGGCGCCGCTTCATCAGGCGGACAGCAAAAAGCAGGCAGAGTTTTGGTGTCTCCACCTCCAGAGCGGAATGGAGAATGAACGGAAGCAAACTGATGCCTTCTGAGCGGATCCCTTTCCATTCAGAATACATTAGGGCAAAACTGATTTGTTTTGGACCGCTTCTGAGAGCCCTGAACGGATCTCACAAACGGAAAGCCAAAACGCAAGAGTGAAAGTAGCCTAACAATTTTTGTTGCATCTCTCCATGGACAAGGTCTTGGTCAAGGCATCTCCTCTATGAACTCAAAATTCCCAAATGCCTTATCCCCAACCTCTTCACAGTTCAGACCTGTCCAATGTCCTATAAAACGTCATTTAAAGAAGGCAATATAATTCTAAATGTCATTATGATAAT
Organism: Bufotes viridis; assembly: GCA_033119425.1. NCBI lineage: Eukaryota > Metazoa > Chordata > Amphibia > Anura > Bufonidae > Bufotes > Bufotes viridis. Next base: position 33,594,975 of record CM065596.1, read on the forward strand.
TGCAATAGCAATTCTACAGCAGTATAGTTTCTGTAACAATACTGCATATCATTGGTTTTTTATATGCAGTATTGTACAACAAAGTACATTTGTTCGACAATATCATGTGGATTATAAGACTCATTTGTCAAATAATTATGCTTTCCTTACTCTGTTGAGCTCTTTTTGTGTAAATGAATGAACTTTGGTGTTCTAGCAAAATCCTTGAAAACATCACAAGCTATTGTTCTTTTTATTAAAGCGCTTTCAGACTTTGAATAATCGGCAGAATCTTTCAGAGTACCTTGAGATATAACAAAAGCTTTTTTTTTTTTCATACTTTGCGCTGAAATACATTACTTATGTTTTAAGAAAATAATGTAAAATTATCTATCTATCTATCTATCTATCTATCTATCTATCCAATCAATATCTATCTATCTATCTATCTAATATGTATACAATATCTATCTATCTATCTATCTATCTATCTAATATGTATACAATATCTATCTATCTATCTATCTATCTATCTATCTATCTATCTATCTCCTGTTATATCTATATATCTACTATGTATCCAATATCTATCTATCTATCTATCTATCTATCTATCTATCTAGTATACAATATCTATCTATCTATCTATCTATCTATCTATCTATCTATCTATCTATCATACAATATCTATCTATCTATCTATCTATCTATCTATCTATCTAATATGTATACAATATCTATCTATCTATCTATCTACAGATCAAATAATAAGGCAGCACTCCCTGGATTTTGTGTGGCTGATATGGCCCATAAAAGGTAAGAATTAATGTTAGGGACCACTCATAGAGGCAACCGTGAAGTGGTGGGTGGCTTACATAATTTGGCCAAAGTATAAACTAATGCCTCATCTAACATCCAGCATAGTGGCAGGACGGAGCTCTAGCTGCAGTGTGCCATTGCACCTTTGTTTTTACGTTTGTATGTGTATTTCACCATAGCAACGTGCACCTGTGTACTGGGTTGTGCTGACTGCAATCTCCATTTTTATTCCTTTGTAGCATATACGGGAGGCGTGGTGACCTCCATGCAGTCATGCACACCTGACTAGTGAATCCGCCCTGTAGGCTGGTTTTAAAAGTCAGTATAAAACTGAGTCTGCTTTATAGAACTTACCAGAAGCCATTTGGTTCCAGGAGAAGTACTAGTGGGCTCAGCATGCATGTTGGTATTTGCATCCCTTAATCTGATGAACGCTGTATGGCACCAGACGGGGTTACAAGCAGAGTGTATCTGGCATGCATGCTGCACTCCCTGGATTTTGTGTGGCTGATATGGCCCATAAAAGGTAAGAATTAATGTTAGGGACCACTCGAGAGGCAACCGTGAAGTGGTGGGTGGCTTACATATTTTGGCCAAAATATAAACTAATGCCTCATCTAACATCCAGCATAGTGGCAGGACGGAGCTCTAGCTGCAGTGTGCCATTGCACCTTTGTTTTTACGTATGTATACAATATCTATCTATCTATCTATCTATCTATCTACAGATCAAATAATAAGGCAGCACTCCAAGAAAGGTGAGGGTGGTGGACCCGTTTATTACCCCAGTCACAACATTTTAGCCCAGCCCAATGGGGCCTTTGTCAAGCAACCAAATGATGTCCCACAGAGGTTTAAATACCCACAAAGTGATTAGAATACATAATTAAATAATTGATAATCAATCATACATAATTAGGTGTATAAAGAAATAACACATAGTATCCATAATACAAAGTGCATCAATGATAATGATGTGATAACGTATTTCATGACAACCAATAATTCATGTGTAGATTCATCCATTAATGTAAAAACAGAAGTATATTATAAAGCGCCAAGTGCAATTACAAATCAGCAGCAACAGCTGTAATGTATAATAAGTACAGGAACACCTGTTATATCGTTGGTGGCTCCTAGTGTGAGAGATTGTGTCCTCCATGGGGCAGTGCGCATGTCCCGGCAGCACCAACCTCGCGTTACCAGTGGTCAACCTCACGTGACTGAGGAGCGTCATCGCTACGATCACGTGAGCTCTCCAAAGAGGGTCAACCACGTGTGCGCTCCAGAAGAATCGTGAGGACACCAAGCCACGGAGGAGAAGCGCTGCCAAAGCCTGACATGCTCAGTTCCCATCAGTTATACCAGATACACTAATACAAGGAATGAACCCCTGAGGATACAATACTTGAAAGTAGATTGTATAATATTAGATATCTTACTTTAAACAACCCATCTTAACTACAGACTAATAATCAGACACAAGACCTTGTAATATATGAAGGGAGTATAACCTCCAACCTTGCAATAAACTCCATATATTTGGAGTCAATACTCATTACAGATACATGGGGGCAACGAGACAAAGATGTATAAAAAACAATATTAAAAAAGGAGGTGTGATAACCACTATCCATGGCCCAGAACATCTCACAGTAAAAAAGGATATATATAGGGATAAGGTGGGGCAACTAGCCAAGATCAATGGCATAGTTCCACCCACCATTTTATGGTCCCACATTAGGGGGCACAGGTTCGTGTCCCTCAACCCGTGACCAAACTAATAATCCCAAAGACTCCAAAATAGCAGAGATCAGTATTAATGGGCACTTTATTAAAAAACATACCCAACATCAAGGCCCCTCATGGAACAAAACAACATGTATATACATAATTCCAAATCCCTGTGTCAAAGGAAGAAATAGATTCATTTGTTGCAGCTATGTTCCCCAGGAGGCCAGACCTTTGAATAATAAATGTAGATGATCTTTATGTCTCTCAATGCGGAAAACAGCAGGATGCAGCTCCTGGGGAACATAACGGCAACAAATGGATCTATTTCTTACTTAGATAAATGAGACAAATGAGCCTCTAGGAGCAACTGGGGTATTGCCATTACACCTAGAGGCTCTGCTCTCTCTGCAACTGCCACTTCCTCTCTACTTTGATTGACAGGGCCAGACAGTGTAAGAGTCATACACCTAGCCCTGCCAATCAAAGTGCAGAGGACAAGGCAGTTGCAGAGAGAGCAGAGCCTCTAGGTTTAATTGCAATGTCCCCGTTGCTTCTAGGGGTTGTTCTCAGGATAGGACATCGTTATCTGATTGGCTGGTATCCAGTACCCACACTGATCAGCTGTGTCAGAGTAGAGTCAGCAGCTCTATCCATTGAACTCTTGACCGAGCTTGTAACTTCAGCTCCCATTCACTTCACTACACAATGGATGGAGCTATATTGTCCTGGAGCTGACCTCTGGCACTGGATCTTCTCTGAAACAGCTGATCACAGGTGGTGCGAATTGTCAGACCCCTGCTAATCCGGTTTTGATGGCCTGCCTTGAGGATAGGCTATCAATAGTAAAAGAGAGGGTGCATCTTTTAAAAATGTTACCTTCATAGTACTTGTGGAACACAATGCATAGACCATGTGCATCAATTGAACCGCAACTGTGCACGTGAGTGTGGCTGGCTGAATGGGTGCAGTAGTTGTAATTATGGTTTCCTGAAGCTCCCTGGGCAGGTGTGCAGTGATAGGTTATTTTTCCTTCGGGGTACTCTCTGGTTCTGGGGTTCTCCTGCCTGATGCAAGTTGAGGTGCCCTTGGTGTTCCTTTTTTACGTTGCAAGCAGAGTCCCGGTTGTCGTGATGCCAGAACCTTGCAGTGCAAATGTATTGTGGTATAATGATGAAACCAGTGTTGATATGCCAAATCCACAGGAATTTAATGAAGCTGGTCAGCAGGCAATCCGCATAAGGACTATTCATATGAAATGCAGTCTTTTCAGTCGACTTAAATAATTCCCAAAGGTTGTATATGGAGGCTAGCTTCTCTGTCTCTCTCTCTCTCTCTCTCTCTCTCTCTCTCTCAATTAGACTGGCCAATCTCTCCCTTTCCTGACCTAAAGGGATGCACTTTCTATATCATTATGTGTATATATATATATATATATAATATCCACAGTATGCTCGGAGGAATAGAGTCTCTGAACGACATGTAGAGGAGGCTATAGCCAGATTAGCGATGATTACCTTCATTGCCAAAGTCCGCAATCCCATTCTGTTGGCTAAAACTTCTATAGATCTTTTCCCTTCTGAGGGCGGGCTCATAAGTTGCTTGCTGGCTGTAGGGGAATGGAATCTCCTACAGCAGCTGCTCCTTGTTGCTCTGAGGTATTCACTCCTCAGCAGCCAGCCATTAACTCCAAAATCTTCCTCCTAGAGAAGAAGTGTGAAGTGATCCCTTACTAGCCTCATGGGACCTCCCTCACTATACAACCCTATGGGATTTGGAGTACATGCACATAATACTTAAAATACAATAATATTATTAAAACTTTCAATACTTTGCAGTGTATTTCAGGACATTACACATGCACTCTATGTATATTAATCTTAGATTGGATAGATTACCCTATTTCTCCCTCTCTCTGTTGTTTGTTAAATTGTTGACCAGACATTTACATCAAGAGTTATTTTCTGCAACCAGTTTTTTGTGTTAGTTAGTTGGCTCTTACTGCCCCAGCTAAACCCCAATCTAAAGTTCACTGAAACACATTTTACATGTCCACACAAATTAGAAGGAATTACACAGAAAGCAACATGTGCTTAATTATTTGTTGACAATTCCTTGGATACAACCCGTTAAAAACAGTTAACTAAGAATCAAAATTATCTTAATTTTGGGGAAAAAAAATGAAATGTAGTTCAGACATTCACACCATGTTGAACCTAATGTTCTCTTTCACTTGTAAGCCAAGTGGCTCAATGTGCAACAAAAAAAAGTCTAAAACTGTTTTAGTGTTTGTTCTTATTAAAGGTCAAATGAGAGCAGAACTATCAGTGCTAATAGTTTTTGCTTGTTTTTGTTGCAATGGATGTACATGAGCAATGTTTTGAAAAATTAGATTCGGCTGATTCGCTGTACTTTGACAAGAAATTTGATTTGTTCCAAATTAATTAGTCATAAATCACAATATATCAGGCATACCCAGGCCAATCTGCCTATCATAATCATATTCATCCCACTTTGTGGTCCAATCTCAGTGCAAAGACCTGGAACTTAAACTGCAGGGAGACTGCAGGGAGAGGCTATTGCCATGTGCATTATATTCTGCAGGTGCTGTGCCGTAAGTATTATAGGTGTAATTTATCACCATCTACATCACTGTGCAGTGCACCAACATTCAAAGCTAATCCCTTCTGTTAAAAAAAAACAAAAGCATACAGCACCCTTCAGTAAAGCCAAAAGGCCATGTGCGCACTTGCAGGAGCAGTGTCCAAATGACTTCTTAGTGGAACAAAATAAAGAAATGGAAGCAGCGCCAATAAAGTAGTGGAGAAAAAAAAGTTCTTTAAATGCATGTTGTGGCTGTTAGTTGTATATTTACTGTGTGTCAGTACTATGGGTCAATGTTTGCTTCAGGTCGAATATATCCCTGATTGAAGTGGTGGCCCATAACAGAGTGGAGTGGGTGGCAGCAACAGCAGTGACAGTAACCGTGGTTCCACAACAGAGTGGGGGAAGAGGGCAGCAACAATGATAGTGACAATAGTGGCCAACAATGGAGACAAATTTATCCTAATTTACACCCATTTTCTGGTGCAAATGAAGCCAGAAATCTTCAGCAGCTATGAGCTTTCATTGATTTCTGTTTATGCGCATGGACTGCCAGAGGATGTGCCTAATTTATGGCCAAACCTGCATCTCATCATAAATGTGGTGATTCCTCAGGGAGTACATGGGATGTCAAGACTGGCGCAGAGCCTCTCACGATAAATCTTCCCCCTATGTACTTAAGAGTGGGGACAGTTTGGGACAAACAAGGCATCAGTGAATCACTAGTAAGATTGTATTGAAATACTAAGGAATTGTGGTTTTGGATAAGCCTGGACTGAAAATGATTTGGGCCCCTCATAATTAATATTTTCAATCCATGGTTTGGGTAAATAATTTGCATGTGAGAAACACCTGAATGCTGTTCAAGTGTCAAATGATCATTCTGACCCTAGTTTTGAAGGTGGGACCAGATTAACAATAGATAGGTTTACAGTAGGGCATTTATGTAAAAATTTTTACTTTCTATGTTTTTATGGGAGACTTCTAAATGGTACATGGTTATCAACAGAGATGACTGGTACCTCGGTTTCAAGTTTTAAACTGGTTTTCCACTTTAAAAATTAATTACCGAAGTTATTCAACAAAGTCATGCGCGACTTCTGGAATAACTGACTTCGGCTCTTCGGAGCCCATACATTTTAATACTGTACAGAGACGGATCTCCGTACAGTATTAATCCGAAGTTATGAACGAAGCAGCTTCAGATGTAACATCCGAAGCTTGCTTCGCTCATCACTAGTTATCAAGTCACAGTTATCCAGGCAACCTTGAAATGTAATGTAATATAATGAGATAAAACATACAAGGGATATAAAAATTCTACACACCCCTGTTAAAATGTCAGGTTTCTGTGCTGTAAAAAATTGAGACAAAGATAAATAATTTCAGAACTTTTTCTACCTTTAATGTCACCTATAAACTGTACAACTCAATTGAAAATCAAACTGAAATCTTTTAGGTATAGGGAAGAAAAAATATAAAAATAAAATAATATGGTTGCATAAGTGTGCACACCCTTAAACTAATACTTTGTTAAAGCACCTTTAGATTTTATTACAGCGCTCAATCTTTTTGGGTATGAGTCTATCAGCATGGCACATTTTGACTTGGCAAGATTTGCCCACTCTTCTTTGCAAAAACACTCCAAATCTGTCAGATTGTGAGGGCATCTCCTGTGCACAGCCCTCTTCAGATCACCCCACAGATTTTTAATTGGATTCAGGTCTGGGCCCTGGCTGGGCCATTCCAAAACTTTAATCTTTTTCTGGGGAAACCATTGCTTTGTTGATTTGGATGCATGCTTTGGGTCGTTATAAGACAGGGTTCAGACTAAGCAAATATATATCTACACTCACAAGTGCATAGCTATAAGGTAAACAAGGTTGGTTAAAAGATGGCTGCACAATACATCATAAACTGATAGCAAAAAAGGGGCTCATTCCAAAAACATGGAATGAAGGAAGCTCTTAGCGCACATTTTTGATCAAAAGTATGTAGGGCCCAAGTACCACGTCACGGCGGCTTCCGCACAAGGGTCCCTATCATTACAGGTACTGCCTTTCATGGACTTACCAGTCTCCTTTCATTCAGGGCATTGCAGGAACCAGCTAAATTGCTTTTGTGCTGAGAAGTCCCAGGTACTTGGGCGTTTCTCAGTCCAAAAGAGGCGCCACCCTCAATATATACTATAAGACAGAGTTCAGACTAAGCAAATATATATCTACACTCACAAGTGCATAGCCATAAGGCAAACAAGGTTGGTTAAAAGATGGCTGCACAATACATCATAAACTGATAGCAAAAAATAAGAAAAGGGGCTCATTCCAAAAACATGGAATGAAGGAAGCTCTTATGATCAAAAGTATGTCGGGCCCAAGTACCACATCAAGGCGGCTTCCGCACAAGGGTCCCTAACATTACAGATACTGCCTTTCATGGACTTACCACTCTCCTTTCATTCAGGGCACTTTGGGTCGTTGTCATGCTGAAAGATGAAGTTCCTCTTCATGTTCAGTTTTCTAGCAGAAGCCTGAAGGTTTTGTGCCAATATTGACTGGTATTTGGAACTGTTTATAATTCCCTCCATCTTAACTAAGGCCCCAGTTCCAGCCGAAGAAAAACAGCCCCAAAGCATGCTTCACTTCTGTTATGTTGTTCTTTTAGTGATGGGCAGTGTTGTTTTGCAGTGTTCTGGAATTATGGCCAAAAAGTACATCCTTGGTTTCATCAGACCATAACACCTTTTCCCACATGCTTTTAGGAGACTTCAGATGTGTTTTTGCAAAATGTAGCCTAGTTTGGATGTTTTTCTTCGTAAGGAAAGGCTTTCATCTTGCCACTCTACCCTATAGCCCAGACATATCAAGAATACGGGCGATTGTTGTCACATGTACCACACAGCCAGTACTTTCCAGATATTCCTGCAGCTCCTTTAATGTTGCTGTAGGCCTCTTGGTAGCCTGCCAGACCAGTTTTCTTCTTGTCTTTTCATCAATTTTGGTGGGACGTCCAGTTCTTGGTAATGTCACCGTTGTGCCATATTTTCTCCACTTGATGATGACTGTCTTCACTGTGTTCCATGGTATATCTAATGCCTTGGAAATTCTTTTGTTAACAATGAGATCCCTCTGATGCTTTGGAAGCTCTCTGGGGACCATGTCTTTTGCTGTGGGATGCGACTAAGAAAACTTCAGGAGATAACAATTAGAGCAGCTGAACTTTTTTGGGGGTTAATCAGAGGCACTGTAAATGATGGCACGTGTATGCTGACTCCTATATAAGATGATTTTGAATGTGATTGCTTAATTCTAAACACAGCTACATCCACAGTTATAAGTCAAAATGTGCCATGCTGATAGACTCATACCCAAAAAGACTGAGTGCTGTAATAAAATCTAAAGGTGCTTTAACAAAGTATTAGTTTAAGGGTGTGCACACTTATGCAACCACATTATTTTAGTTTTTTTTTGTTTTCTTCCCTCCACCTAAAAGATTTCAGTTTGTTTTTCCATTGAGTGGTACAGTTTATAGGTCACATTTAATGTGGAAAAAGTTCTGAAATGATTTATCTTTATCTCATTTTTTTACAGCACAGAAACCTGACATTTTATCAGGGGTGTGTAGACTTTTTATATCCATCACATCTGAAAGCAAGGTATAATTATGCCAAATAGAAGTGAAAAAACTCCAGCCGGCGAGTTTCTAAAATTTCTATCCTAATTAGCAGGCTATACAAATCTGACAGCCAATAGAATGTTACATTAAAAAAAAATCTATAAGAAAATCAATATCTGCCCGCAAAGTACAAAGCACACGTTTATGCCAAATTATGTAAAGATTAGTCATTAATAAGACTTTTCATTCACAACTTCAAGTCCTCTCTGCTTAGCTTTGTTCACTGTATATGTTTACATAATAGATACAACAAATATTTTGCAGAAGGTTAAATAAAATCTTAATTTGCTCATAATAATTGAAAAACATTGATTAAGAAACAGAATGACATTTCGTCTTCTCAATGCTTTTGATGTTCTGTTAGAAAGACAATAATAAATTATTACAATAGTTGGATCCGGAGCCTCTGAGCATCGCCCCCTTAATTCAGTTAATAGGGTCATACTTTCATCACGGTTGCTATGCATTCAGTCATGTGGAATGCTGGTAACAATCATTATCGTTTGTTTCTAAACAGATCAAGAGCTATTCACCATCTCAGTGTTTTGTGCACAGCTGGGTGACTGGCAAATGTCCAAAATCCATTAACATTTAAAAAAATTAGTCCCATAATGCATCTTTTCTGTGACTTGATCAGTCTCTATTGGCAAACGTTAGGAGCCAATTATATTTGCACCACTATTAGCTGCCTGCATTGAACTTCTTAGTAAATGAGGACTAATTTAGTTTCTAGAACAGTACATTCACATTCATGAAATGACCTTGTTAAAATAGACAAAATAAAAGGAATACATTTAAAAGTGGAAACACAAAAAATCGAGAAAAAAAAATCCTGGGATGCTCTAATCATATGGTCATGTTCAGCTATTTTTATGCATTACTAAAAGATGGAATAGGTTTAAAAAAAGAGAGCAAACAACTAAAAAAATCCTTTTTAATAAATAGACATTAATAGTAATACAAAATGAGTGAACATAAAATGAGCAGTTCTATATAATAAAAAAAAAAAAATAGTCTGAATTCAATGTACATGTGAGCCTGGTTTCAGATTCTTACGAACTGTGACAAAAACCAAAAATGCTGGGACAGATTTGTGTTGCAGCAATTCAACTGGAGTAAGGCTACATTCACATGAAGCATGATCTATTTTTAAAGACCGTTTTTTTCCCCACTGATGCTTTTCTGAAAAACAGACATTAAGATGGCCCCTTTGAATTGTATAGGGGCAGCCTGGCTAAAGAACTGGAAAAAAACAGCCACATGAATAGAATTATAGAATGCAATGGATCTGAAAATTGCCAGTTTTCAGTGTTGTGTGAATGTACCCTAAGAAGCTATGTATGACAGGTCCGGCACTTTTATTCTTGTCTCAGTAGGGCAATTAATCTCTCAACTGGTTTTATTTTGCTAATCTGTTGACAGCACTAGGTAGGGACTGGGAAGGGCAGGACAAACATACAATTTGTCGATCTTTTATCATCAGGAGTAGTGTGAATATGAACCTTTATTCTGCAAGATTCTGCCCAGGAGGTGGAGCTTCACTGTGAAGTGCTCTCTGCACTAAGCTGACCCACACCCCATCTCTCTGCTCAGAGTGACAGCTATAGCATCGACCCAGGAAACCAACCAGGTGTACACTATAAATGTTGATCAGAGCAGAGGGGGAGGATATGAAACAGCTCAATGCAGAGAACATTTCACAGTAAAGCTCTGCCTCCTGGGCACCTATATAGTATTTCTGGTTTACATCAACATCCTTTAAAATAATAATTTATCAAAGTAGCTGTAGTTTTCTAATATATCTCTGATACCATTATTGCTCCTATCTTCTGTTCTGGGCTGTGGTCACATGACCATATCCACCGAGCTCTTTCTTATTTCCTGTGATGTTATGTCCATGAGGGCAGTGAAACTGGAGCTATAAATTAGCTGCATGTTGTTAGGGGTGATGCTGGAGGTGTGGCAGAGAAAGGAGAAGTGCATCATGGGATTAGCTAGATACAGTAACAGGAAGTGCTACATACGGGATGGAAACCAGAGTGGTTTGTTTACATGGTGAAAATGGGTCAGGAAAGTCTAGTTGTACATGGGGTAGGAAACTACATGCGCATACCTATTATACACTATTGTAATCCCAGAAAACCCCTTTAAGAAGCCGAATCTGGGAGAATTAAAGTTAATAATCTTACTACCCCTGATGAAAAAGCTTGAAAAAAGATATGATTGTCACAAACTTACCTGTCCAGGCTCCAGCAGCAAGATCACCAGCTTTAGCGCAACTGCATAGGAGAGATGCACTGTGAAACCACTTTCCTAGGTGATGTAACAGCATCCTTAGCAAAAGGATGCAATGCTCTGTTTCTCCCCACAGCAGGTGTGTGCCAGAGGAAGCTAGCAGTGGGTTAATTGCTTAGCTGTTCTAATCCTGTGAGCTATGACTGATGGAGCACTGAGTCATGGACCTATTAGGTTCTGATCCTGAGACTTGGTGCTTCATTTAAACCCCTATACCTTTGCCATATACCCTTGCCAGTGATAGCTTCAGACTCCCTAGTTGTGCTCTTGGTTCTCTGTGTGGATTGCTATTATATAGTTGATATAATGTTATTATCATCAACTTGCCTTAGGCCACTCTTTGTCTTGTGTTTTAGTACTGTGCTTCCCCTCTGGTTCTGACTTTGGCTTTGCTTTGTCACTATCCACTGTCTTGCGATTTTGTACGGTTTTGTCCTTCTGGCTCTGACCCATTCCTGTACGATGCCGTCTCTGTGTTGTTCTGCCTCTGTGTTTGCACTGTATCAAAGAAGGTAACTTCAACCAGTTGCGGTCTTGCCACCCAGGACTTGCACTGCAAGTAGACAGGAAAAGCGGGGCGATTCCATTTACTGTTTGCTGTCTGTGGGTTCCTGTCTACTGTAGAAAAAATGATAGACTTCTCTCCCCAGCCCCTATCTAGTGCTGTCAGCAGTTTAACATGGTCACAATTGCTTGTTTTTCACGGGATGAGTTGTATTTGTAAAGACACCATTCAAGATTCCATTATTACGAAACCCTAAAAAAAACGTGGGGCGGAATGGAGGAATTCCTCTGTTTAGGGGTGGTTCTGTTATTTTTAAAGAGTTCAATATTCGAGTGAGTATAAATTCATAATAATGTTTTACTACTTTGAAAAAAATATATGTTTTTTTTTAAATCTGTTTTATGTCTCCGTATTCTGATACCCACAACTTTTTTTTATCTTTCAGTGGAGCTCTTTGAGGGCTTGTTTTTGCAAGGTGAACTGTAGTTTTTTTTGGTGCCATGATGGGATATATACAGCTATGTGATAATTTCTTATTATATTTTTGGTAGACGACGTGAGCAAAAAAAGCCCGTAAGTTCGGACATTAAGATTCTTTTACAGTGTAAATGATGCAAGATAACGAACGTAACACTTTAATATTTTGGAATCTTTGGATGCAGCAAAACCAATCATATTTGTTTAATTATTTTTTATATGATAAACAACTACATTTTGTTAATGTTTATGTATGCATGCATTTATTAAAATATTTTTTACATGTTTTTTAATCATGTTTTTACATTTTTTTTGTCCTCTTAGGGAGCTTGAACCTGTTATCATTTGATCACTTCTCAATATACTTTTGTATTGCAGTAGTGAGGTCGGTGTGGTGATTGGGCGACAGAGAAAGTCCCCCAGCCCCTTCTGTGTAGCTGCTTAAATGCCACACTTGCTATTGACCATTGTATCTGTGGGATTAAACAACCATCATCAGAGTTATCTTCAATGTGACTACTGCAGGACAGTGTTGCTTATTGAGCAGACTGAGCTCATGAGCCCACTTCATACTCTCCTCGTGCACCTGTGACATAAATTTACACCATATTGCGCAAAGAGGCTAATGTGTTGCATCCTGGGGTGTAACTATGGCATCTGCAGAGGTAGCGGTCACATAATGGCCCTGGTGCCTTAGAAGTCCCACTGCTACATATGATTACACCAGTATTATAATGCAACATTGCAGGTGGGACAGTCTCTCACAGATTTTACATTGAGGTCCAGCAGCTTTCAGTTGTCCTCTGTGTGTATTTATTTGTATCATGATTTTTTTTTGCTAGAATAAGTATCTTCTTGTATTGTTGTTTACTGCTAACCTAAATATAGAATATTACCAAAACTATACTGATGTGAAGTAAAAAGTAAAAAAAGGGCGGCACTCACCACTGCTGGTTAAAAACTCTCTTTAATTCATCCAGATAAAACATAAGGGCGCAGGAGCATATAGTAGCAGTTTCACAACAAAAGAAATCGGTGGCAGCCATTTCGCGCGTGGCTTGCGCTTTGTCAGCGCACTGCTGCGTGCTGACTTTTATCGTCATATCGTCTAGTAACCATAGTAACCTCAACGTTTTCGCGCCAACACCATAATACATAAAATTAAACAAATGACACAAAGTATTTAAACAATTAAGCGCACGCCAAAAATAAATCAATTAGACGAAGACACTAAGATCATTTCTGTCATTGAGTCCAAGAGGGCCCAGGGCCACAGCTTTTATTATCCACCTGGCTTCTTTCTGCAGCAGTAGGCGGTGCCTATCGCCCCCCTGGTGCATATTCGGCACTAGCTCTACTCCAGCAAAAGTAAGACAGAGCGGATCTCCACCATGTACATGGCGGACATGATCGATAATTCTGGTGCAGCCTTTGCCTGTTCTCAAGGAATTCAGATGTTCCCTTAATCTTTCAAATAGGGGACGGATCGTTTTCCCTCCACAATTGCACTTGACAAGGTATTCAACATAATTACTTCTGCATGTAATGAATTGTGTTACTCTGTGTGAGACTCCTCCGAATGACAGATACTTCATCTGACTATTATACTTATAAAAGAAGCAGGTTCCACATTTATAATTGCCCATAGGTCTATTGATGGTTAACCAATTATTCGCTTTGGTTTCTAGGAATCTGCTTCTTACCAATTTGTCCTTGATCGTGTGGCACCTTCTAAAGGTTACTATGGGTCTATCTGTAATAAGATCCCGCAAGCTCTTTTCATTTTTTAATATATCCCAATTATCATAGATGATGCTTTTGATTAAATCTGCAGCTGGACTAAACAAAAATGTGAACACAAATCTAACGTTGTTATTGCAAGTCTTATGTTTCCTTTCTTTTTTTTTTTCAACAATTCGCCCTGCGTAAACGACCCTACTTTTCTTCTAGCTGTCTCTATGTTTTTTTCAGTATATTCTTTGTTAAGGAGCCTATTTTTCAACTCCCCTGATTGTTTAATATACCCTTCTTCTGTATTGTTTATTCTTTTTAAACAAATTAATTGGCCATAGGGTATAGATTTTTTAACACTATTTGGGTGAAAGCTACTGTGATGCAGTAAGCAATTAGTGGCCGAAAGTTTACGATAACCCCTAGTCTGGAGGCCATTCTCATTTACCAACAAATGCATGTCCAGAAATTCCAGAGAGGCTCCTCCATAGTTGAGGGTAAACCTCATGTTCATGCCATTATCATCCAAAAAAGGCACAAATTTCCTACACTGCGCCTCAGTGCCCGACCATATTATAAATATGTCATCGACATATCTTTAAATTTTTTGGAGGTATTGTGAAAAAGGGTTAGTGACAGAGAAAATATATTTATCCTCAAACACTGCTAGAAATAGATTGGCATATGTGCATGAAACAGGTGTGCCAATCGCTGTTCCAAGCCTCTGCTTGTACCAGCGATTGCCAAATTTGAAGGTTTTATTAGTGAGGATAAAAGTAAGTGCCTCTTTGATGAATTGGCCATAAATCACACTTTTTTTCAGTTTTACTTAAAACCTTCCTGACTGCCGCTACCCCTGCAGTAAGCGGTATGCGAGTGTACAAGCTTTCAACATCCAGCGATACTAGATTGAGTCCCTCCCGCCACTCAAAACCATTGACGCCACAGAGGAAATCACTGGTATCACTGAGGTGTGCAGGTGTGCTAGATAAAAAGGGTCTGAGCAACCAGTCTATATATTTAAAAAGCGGTTCTGTAACAGTTCCTATACCCGCCACAATAGGGTGGCCAGGCAGTAACATGAGCGATCTGTGGACTTTAGGGACAAAGTACCATGTTGGTTTATTGGAATATTGGGGCAGCAATTTATCAAACATGCTGGAAGGCAAAAAATCAGCAGTTATATACTTAGACACTAGACTTTTTAATTGTAACAATGTGATCATTGTGGGATCACAACCCAATTTTTCATACACACTATTGTCATCCAGTTGCCTATATGCCTCCTTTACGTAATATTCTTTTTTTAACAAGACCACATTGCCCCCCTTGTCGGCCGGCTTTACAGTGACATCTTCCAAACCACTACGACATCTTCCAAACCACTACGCCACTTCAACGCAGCTTTTTTCTTATTAGTGACATTGTGTTGAGTCTCAGGATACACTAAAGCCCTGATGTCTCTCAAAACACGTTTATAGAAGATGTCGATGCTACTGCCGGACAGTATGGGGGAACAAAATGTGGACTTAATACCACCCTTGAACCCAGTATCCACCATGGTACCTCCCACCTCTTCACGTAAATTGGTACCAGTAAGTAACTCTAAGCATGCGATTTCCATTTCATCGAATTGGTTAGAGATGTTAAATCCGAGATGGCTGGTTTTAGAAGGTGTCTCTCGCTGTCTCATAGATAACTATTTAGTTGGTGTGTCTTCAAACATTTTTTTCAAATAAAGCTTGTGAACAGACTTGTACAAATCAATTTTAAACTCTACAGGACTGAACTATTCTACCAGACTGTACCCCAGTCCCTTATTGACGACTGAGATACAGTCCGGAGACAGCTCATAATCCGTGAGGTTAATAACTGTACTGTTCTCAACCAATTCAACATTTTCATGTATCATAGGGAATATTGTCTCCATGAGACTTGTCTCCTCCTGCGGGCATACTTCCTGATTTCTTTTATTTCTTTTTTTTCCCCCTCTCCTGGCCTTATTTCTAAAGTGTCCTTTTTATATTTTTATATACATTATTTCCTGTGCCCCCTTCTAAGGCACTCGAATCGTAGTCTGTAGTCCAGTAATCACGCCTCATTTTGCGTGCTGGACACCTTTTTCGCTGCTTCCGTTTATTCCAGTCGAATACCTTGCAATTATCGTAATCACATTTGTCTCTCTTTCTCTCTTTGATTTCAGCTTGTGCAAGTACTAACTTTTTATTCAGCTTTTTATCAAAATTGAGGAGTTGAGTATCTGTCAGTCTTGCCTTTAGTTCCTCTTTCGTCTTGTGCAGCTCCTCACTCACGGCTGTGTATTCAGCCTCAACCCTCCTGAGGATCAGCTGCAAAATCTGCATAGATAAGCCAGCGTATAACTCTTTCTATTCCTTGGCAAATACCTCATCCTCCTCATATTGCATCAACTCTTTTTAAATCCTTAGCCCTCTGGGGACTCGTTGACTTTCTTTATATGATCTAAGCAAATTCACCGTCCAAAACTGACGAATTTCTTTGTCAGTCAATTGTGAGGCTTTAAATTTCAAGGTTTTGGTACTCATGGATTGCAATGTGTCTTTATGGTTACAATCTGTGAAGAACGCACTTGCTCCTTCTCTGCCTATATTCAGACATGGTGTTACTTCTTCGGACACCATCAGTGCAATTAAATTATATAAACCACCTCTTTAAGCATGCTCAACCTGAATTAAGTCCATATAATCAATGTAAGCAGTAGAAAAAAGAAGTAAAGCCATGTGGCACTGCCGTGGATATTACATTAATGCGCTGGGTCCGCTTAACACCATGTCCCTTTTTCAGCGAATGTGGTGCTCAACCCCAAAAACAAATGCCAATACTGATGTGGAGTAAAAAGTAGAAAATGGGATGGAACTCACCACTGCTGGTTAAAAACTCTCTTTAATTCATCCAGATAAAACATAAGGGCAGGAGAATATAGTAGCAGTTTCACAGCAAAAGAAAGCGTTGATAGCCGTTTCGCGCTTAACTTGCACTTCGCCTGGCCACTAATTTCATTGCGCTGACTATTATTGTCATAGTGTCTGGTAACCATAGTAACCTCAACACTTTCGCAACAACACCATAATACATAAAATTAAACAAATGACACAAAGTATTTAAACAATTAAGCGCACTCCAAAAATAAATCTATTAGAGGAAGACACTAAGATCATTTGGTCCAAGAGGACCCAGGGCCACAGCTTTTATTATCCACCTGGCTTCTTTCTGCAGCAGTAGGCGGTGCCTAGCGCCCCCCTGGGGCATACTCGGCACTAGCTCCACTCCTGCAAAAGTAAGACAGAGCGGATCTTCACCATATACATTGCGGACATGATCGAAAAGTCTGGTGCAGCCTTTGCCAGTTCTCAAGGAATTCAGATGTTCCCTGAATCTTTAAAAACTATACCAATTTTACATGGACGTCCAAGCTGATTGTGTCCAGGGTTTCCAATCAAATGTTTCTAAAAATCCATTTATATATTCGATAGAAATTTCTACTGTATTGTAAAAAGATCAAAAATGCATAGGACAAGGGCAAGGTGACTTTTACACAGCTTGTATAGGGTTACATTTTAGGGTTCATATTACATATTACGCATGGACTCCCCTCCATTAACCCAAACTTAAGCACGATAAGAAAGTCTGGGTTGTGTAGTCCTGATATGGATCCTAATATGTGACTGTATTGTGCAGTGCGAAACTGGACAAATGGGGTGAAATTCTGAGAAGTAGAAGATGGGACATTCACATATACATATATTCTTTATTGCTAGGTCCCATTACTAGTTTTCAGTAGTGAGGCTGTGGCTTAGAGCTCGTTTTATATTTACATAGGGTAATTCTTATCATTTAGTATAATCATTTTATTGCTATGGTGTTTTGATTGAAATTAACAAGCTAAAATTATCTTAAGGGATGCACAACGCATTTCACTTTCATATAATCTGAATTTTAAAGTGTAATTAAAATTTTAAAAATCATGTACCATTATAAAAATCAAAGCTTCCACTTATTTGAAATGCAATCTAAATACAGTATACATGCTTTCACATCTATATTATTTGCATTTTATATCGCCATTTTGCCCTATAGTAAGATTCTATGTTTAATTTCCTACGAAGAGTCACCAACAAAAGTTGTTCAAGTTGATGAGTTCTTCTTGTGGGGATATTGGGACTGAAAAACAATTAGCCTGATTTTCTCTTGAATTTCAAGTCCATGGAGCGGTATGCAATGTATTAAAAATGAATTTTCAAGAATAGCACTAACCCATTACTTAATCAATTCAGACTCTGTGCCTCCACAGGTGGAACAGAATAGAATCAGTGGAGTAATCCATTCTAACACCATGGGACCTGTATTGTTCTTTGCAGAAATGAAAAGAAAATAGGATTCGGTCTACATCCAGGAAAGGAAACCACCTGAAAAAGAAATTCAATTTAATTCTTTATTAAACAGAATCAATCAAATTTTATTAAAACAAAGTTGTGGAAAAGATTGCCACTTTGAGTAAAGGGCAGATAGATCCCACGTGACTGAAACACAAATTGTGGGAATTATATAGGATCTTAGGAAAGATGTTTCTACATGTTAGTTGTTAACAGTCTCAGTGCCACAGTTTGAAAACTACTGGTTTTAAAGGACACAAAAAGTCCACCTTGTTTGTAAGTGTGGTGGTATACATAATCACTTGTTTAAAAATCATATTTACCAGTTTAATGATGTTCTTCTGCCTCCTTTACTTTTGACCTTCAGATCTTGCAAGCCGTGATAAGACTCTCTGCATTACACTGGCCCGCAGGGAGAGGTTGCACTGGACTGGAAAGGAAGGGAGTGGTGGTGGTGACAATGAGGGTGGTTATAGTCCGCACAGTGGCTAAATCGGCTCCAGTGCTTCCCAATGCTGAAGGTACAGTAATAGGAAGGGCAAACCACTGTTCCCTTTTGGGGCACCACCTGGATTTTGGGGTCTCCTGCCTAGTGGTGGCTGGGGTGGCCTTGGTGTTAGATGAGCAGCATGTAAGGCAAGAAAACAGGCAGGAAAACAGGAGCCTGGGTCGGATGTGACCATGCTGGCTTTGTTAAAGCTAAATAAAGTCCATCATTTACTGAGTGGATGATGTGTGTCATAGTGCAAATACAAGTAGTCGGCACAGTTCTCATCTGTACCACAGGGTAAGCTTTTACCTAGAGGATGGCTATTATAGTGGTCCTCTATGAGACTCTTTCTATAGATATAATCTTCCCAAATTACCAAAGGTGTGCAATTTTTCTTACCATTTTTATGCAATACCCAATTGTGGCATGCAGTCCTAGAACAGATGGCTGGTCCTTCCCAGTACTGTAGAAGGCACCAGAAACAAACACCTCAATCCTTGTGCAATGAAGTCTACAGCCGTTAACATTCATTACCTTTCAGTGGCTTTCTTGTCCAAGCACTGTGCCTTTTTAGTGGTCCTAAGCCTTCTGCAAAAAGTATGCTCTTCCCTCTTTCAGAGGTTGGTTTTTAGCAGTGTTGCTTTTCTGGCAGCTTTACGCTCATAGGGATAGTGTTTCCCTGGAGAAGAATTATTTTCTCCTGCTTTAGCTTCTCTGGATTACACACCAGCACATATATACATGTCTTCTCTCTTGGCTTTCTCAGGAACTCACCAGCCAGGAGACAATGGGGCCAGCCCACTACCTAGCAAGTATCACTAAAGACTATGAGTTAACTACTTCCTATCGATATACAGCCTTATGGAATATTGAGTGCATAGTAAAGTAACATTAGCTATGGGTAACAATGCGATAAAGTGTGCATTAACCCTTTAGCAGTGAGCCACAGGGTCATTGCATCTACAGATTCCACAGTGTTGAGTGTGATGAGCTTAGTGACCAGTGCAAAAATTGCAATTAAAAATGATAGATATATAGATAGATAAAAATAAAATGGAAAATAAAGATAAAACCATAAAAGAAATATTAACAATATGTTTAACATATAAACCTGATTATTTAAACAATTTGTATACTGCTGATGTCCTCCACTTTAAAGGGTATGCCCACCTTTGAGCATTTTTTTCACTATTTCAATGTATATATTTATAGATACAAAGCTAAGTAACTTTGGGCAGACCCTTGTGCATGTCCAACTCTGTATGCTACTGCACGGGGCCTCCGTATTACGGAAACATCGAAATACAGGATTCATTGAAACGTGGCATGTTTTTGTTAGATTTTTTAAAAATCGTTAAGAAAATGGCCATGAATGTCTCCATATGAAATTGGAGGTATGCAGAGGTATAGTATGAATCCTTGCGCTATTATGGTCCTGTATAACACAGATATTGTATAGAGCCCTTAGAATTTGTCCTTCCAGAATGTGAAATATTCCTGAGGAAATCCAGGCATTGATGTGATGAAGGGGTTATTTAAACCAAGCTGACAACCAGCCAAGAAATACAGTCTTCTAAAACTGAAACATTGACTCGAATAAAGGAGTCCATGTCTCAGAAACAAAATCAAGGAACTTAAAACCAATAATTGATGATGTCTACAGCGCTCTCATGTTGATGCTCATGTTAAAATTACATAGTTTCAAAGCACAAACTAAAACCTAACATAAGAATATCTAGAAAAGGGTCATCATTATCATCTCGGCTGATGAAGATGTTTGGATCATGTTAGTAATGATAAATTATATTTGTGTTAGATCTGCAAGATCCTGCTGTGAATGGTGACACACTGCAATATATCATGATCTGAGGGACTGTATGTCCACATGAATATCATGGATACTAGGACATAGAACATTTTGTTTTAGTGGAAGTGAAGAGTAGAATACAGTCCTATAAAGGACAAAGATCATGAGTTTCTATGACTAAAGTTACCCATTTAAACAGATTGTGAAACGAGGGGACTTTCATTCACAGGTCTTGGAAAGTGAAGAGCCTTCTGCACAATTGGACACCTATGATGTTAAAGTGGTTATCCCATGACAAACATTTGAAGGAAATAAATCTGACTACTGGGACCTCCATGATATCTAGAAACAGGGTTCTGAACACCCCCCTTCTGCAGCCATTTCAATGGAGTGGTGGTCATGCATGTGCCTTACTGCTCCATTCAAAGTCTATGAAAAAGCCAGAGATAGCTGGTAGCTTTCCTCAGCTATCTCCACCAGTCCCACAGACTTTGTAGGGAGCAGCAGGTTGCATGCGTGATGACAGCCCCATTTGAATGCCTTCAGGAGAGGGGTCTTAGGCCTCCAGTTCTAGTGATCAGTTGGACCCTCCTCCCCTCGTGAATAGGTAATAGATATTTGTCATGGAATAACTCCTTTAATGATTGGTCCAAATGGCTTTTGACTACATCCATCTTGAAGAATACACAGACACAGTGGCCATCAAGAGATATTCTCTGAAAATACAGAATTCATTTGGATATAAACCAAATTCCTATTAGGCAGATATAAAGGACATATATGTCGTCTCCTCTTTTTTGAAGTCACTCTCGGTTTTGGCTTCCAAAACTGCATGCAGAAGTCTGACCGTGTGGCTGGAGTACAGAACATCTAGGCAGTCAGATTTGATTTCTCATAGCAGACATATACCAGATTATACACGTTTTGGAAAATCAGAGCATCTGAGAAGGTTAAGCTGTGTTTAGATGGGATGACCTATTGTAAAAAAAGATTATTTTGAGGCCATATATAAATCTCTAGGATAGCTTTTCTATTTCAGAATGCCTATACTACACTGTTTCCTTTTGTAATTGCTATCTACTTCATCCGACTAAATGAAAATGACCAAAAAAATAAAAATATAAAAATAGCAACAATTCTATTCATTATCACCGTATTGTGACTTATTGTAAGATACTTTGTAATAAAGTGTTTTGTCTAAATGCAGTCAACCAGTTTGGTTAGAACCAAGGATAGTGGTCATGGTGATGTTGGTGATGTTGGTGATGTTGGTGGTGATGGAGTATCTCTCTGGGGAGTAATTTATCGGTTCAGTAAATTAAAATTATCAAATATCAATGTTATCCACAGTAACTATTCAGATTGAAGTGGAATTTACAAGCAATATTTATTGTTTTTGGGCAGCAGACCACTGTGG
Organism: Bufotes viridis; assembly: GCA_033119425.1. NCBI lineage: Eukaryota > Metazoa > Chordata > Amphibia > Anura > Bufonidae > Bufotes > Bufotes viridis. The sequence continues at coordinate 33,616,917 of CM065596.1, forward strand.
AACGAACATTCATACTAATGTTTATTCCCGATATTCAGGCCAACTATTTCCCATTAAAAACCCACCATTAATGATTTGACCATGTAGGTGGAAGGAATGAATTCACTATAAGCAGGCCTTCACTTGATCCTGCATTCTCTATTATTGCTCTCACCCACCACCATCCAGGGAGAGTTCCTGGGCAAAAATATTTTTGGGGGAGGCCATATTACTTCTAGCACTAAGACTACATCTACATATTATATTTTTATATTGCTATATGTTCAAAATTATTATATGTATTTTAATCATTGTACTGTACATGTTGTTATGTATTCCAATGAATATATTTTTAGTTGTCATTAGTTTATTGGCTTTTCTATTTTCTACAATCTGGTTGCAATTGGATTTTTTTTTAAAACATTTGGAAAAAGGTAAGCATACAGGCGCGGACTGTATAGGCTGGTTTTCATTTCTATGCAAATTTATCAATATGAGTGTGTGTGTGTGTGTTTGTTTAGTATTTTGGATATTAATTTTTTTGTGGCTTTTTGCTTAAAGCCTATATTTTTGTCAATGACATTCAAACATAATATTCATACAATGAAATATTAAACGTTCAGTCATCCAAATGTAATTTCAAAATGTCTGGATAACCTAAGAGTTAGTATTTAGCATTGACTGTCCTGTCAGTTATCACCTTAATGAGGCTCAGATCTGAGCATAAGAAAGGGGCAGTGATCAGATACATAGCACAGTAATTGGATTACGCCGTGGCAGTACCACTGTAATGGACTGCGATGGGCATTAGGAATTCTGGCGCAATTGAAAGGAATGTGACAAGCAAGTAACTTACAGCATTTCCTGTTTCCTTGATACATCGTTTGTGGTTAGATCTATACATGAGATACATTACAGGTAGATGAGTAGGACACACCCTGCCAACAGCGTACCATAAGCTGTAGATGAAATGGGAAGCAGATACCCCAAAGTTAACACAGGGTATTTATGATTAGGATTACATTTGACTAGTTACTGTTAGGTATTGTTAGTATTTTCTGATATAGTGCCAACATATATGCAGCACCTTATATAGATTATAGTAAATCATGAGTCCCTGTTTCAAATTTTTCTAATTTGGAAAAAACTTAATGAGGTGGCTCCACCCGCAAGGTGAATCTTATCGTTGCACTTATCATGACAATAGCTCCTAGCCACTAAAAAAATATACATATATATATATATATATATATATATATATATATATATACAAATATGACAGGCACAATTTCAAATTTGACTCAGAATCTAATTTCCCTATCTCTCTCACAAAACACATTAGGACCTTTTTAGAGTGTTGACCCATTAGAAGTATGTACAAGAACTTATCCTATATACACAGGATAGGGGCTAAGTGTCTGATCAGAGAGGGTCCAACTGCAAATCTGAGACTGGGGACCCGTGCACCTCTGTTTGACTGGAGTGGTAGACATGCATACATACTTGCCACTCTATTCAACTCAAAGAGGCTGCCAGAGATAACCAAGTTCTTGCCCTCGGCTATCTCCAGAAGTTCCATAGAGTTGACTGGAGCAGCAGACACATGTCTGCCACTCCTGTCAAATGGGGAGACAAGATACCCTGTTCTCGTGATTATCGGGGAGCCCAACACTACCAATCAGACCCAAGTGTCACAAGTCAGATTCTACCTAAGATGCCAGTTTTGAAATCGCACTGAGATGATGAAAACAACGTTATTACTTAATGCCAATGTAAAAATGTGGTGGCCCTAGGATTATACATACAGGCACTCAAAAAATAGAATTTATAGGACAAAAACATAAAATATATCATAAAGTGCCATTTTCCATTTAAAGGGAATCTTATCACCATGATCATGGACAATTATCTGCAATAATACATGAGTAATACTGTAGGTAAGGAGTCCAGGAGTCCAGATCACTATTTTTTTTACTTTCCCCTGGTTCCCCCGCTGACAGTGAGAGTACAGTTGGAAAATAAAAAGTGATGATCTGGACTACTTAACAGCAGTACTACACAAATATTACTGCTGGTAATAGTCCAGAATTGTGCTGAGAGATTCCCTTTAAACCATTGAAATATGGAGATACACACTGAAATACACCATTCACCAGTTTAAAGATAGTAGTTATTGAAGGGATGTTCTCACCAAAGACTTAGAAATATGAAAAGGAAATGTCTTAATTGCCTGATAAGTGGTGGTCCCCACCCTATGTGGAGAATGGAGGTCCCTTGACCTCCATTTTTCAGACAACAATAGAAGTGGATAACTATTCATGTATGTTTATGGCTCTATGGGACCTAAGGACTATATTCATGGTTGCTACAGATGTCGGAGGTCTTCATGGTGTTATCAATAGCCTTGAGCCACGTTTGCCTTCTGGACCACATAGCAGCAGCTATGCCTGCCACCCCGTTTGTTACACATTGAAGGTCATGTAAAGGGAACTTATTGAGTTATAAAAATGCTAAGATAACATAGATGAATTATATAGTTAGTAAATGGAATACAAAAAAGTAGAAAAAGCACCAGCAAGAAGGTACAGTACATATAGGTTCCCAGCAAGGTCCTGGTTCAGTGGACTACCATTCATAGATCCAAAAAGAGTTGCAGCACTCCACTTGTAAAAAGTATCCGACCTTTATTCAACAAGTATGGAAAAGTGACGTCTTGACCCCCATGGGTCTTTGTCAAGCAAAAAGACCCATGGGGGTCAAAACGTCACTTGTCCATGTTTGTTGACTAAAGGTTGATTAGGTTTTACAAATGGAGTGCTGCAACTGTCTTCGGATCTTGATGAAATACAAATGGAATTACTCAGTGTTACATTTTTGAGATGTTTATAACTACACAAAGTGTTATTTTTTTTATACATGGGATTATTTCTGAACTAGTAGTTATGTAACAAAGTTTTTAAATGATAGAACTGCAATCAACTATAAAATAAAATGTAATCTAGAGGAATAGGAAACATAGTAAAATGCAAAAAATGAAGTTATGCAACATAATATTTGCTTATCTTCTTTGCATAGCTACATTCTAGTGTTTATACAGTATATGTAGCTCTAGAGCAATACAGATAAATTGAGACTCTTCCAAGTGGTGTTCAGAACAGTAAGCTGTAATCGTGGGGGAAATGTCTATTCTTTAATATGCTAATGGGAGCAATATCCATTACAGTAATGTTGCTGGTTGTCTAGGAAATCCATGCCATTTGCGTGTCTGAGGTGGTGGTGGGCAATTCTATCTGCATTCACACAATGGGATGTGTTGCCTATTCATCTGACACTAAAGAAGTTTACATTTAATAGCTGTCGGCTGACTTTTTCCTGGCTCCCCCATACACATACACGTTCAATTCGGCCAAACATGTATGTGTATTCGGTGTGGTGAGGAGAGCCGCTACCATGTGTATGGAGGTGAGTACATGTCCAGAATCCAACTACATTCCATCAGAGAAAAAATATACTTCTAAGTTTGAAATGCAATGGTGCTAGTACAATCCCCTGCAATATCATTGTGTCTACAGATAATATGAGTGCATTACACAAAATAGTGGATAACAATATAACTTTATCCCTTCTCTGTAGGCTTCTTACACATTTGTAACCCATGCAGTATTTTATTTATTTAAATCCTTTATCTTTCTTTGCTTAGGAGTCCAGTGGTTGGTCTTATTAGTGAACGACAGTCTTCCCTGCATAAATGTGCGTCCAACCACTAAGTAGGACCACCCACAGGACTCCTAAGTCTAAAATGAGCCAAGATTTAGATTAATTTATATGAAGATATGCATGGACATGAACGTTATACATCGGCTTATCTCATCCTGTTCTTTAACATGGTGCCTGCAGATTGCACTGAATTTTTAAAGCAACACACAGTAACACATAAGAACACAACGGTATTATAAATGGTACATGGAAGGTGGCGGACATGTTTTATATTTTGCAACGGATCGGGACCTTAAATTTATACCTTTGAAAGCCTGATACACAGATTCAAAGAACATCAAAGAGAAAACCCTTGGTCAAGCAGTACCTCTTTCAGACCCTGCCCTAGGAGTAACAGAGTACATTGACACCCATGGGAGCTGTGCCCACACCATCTACAGCGTGATATGGCTGTAATGCACAGCCAAGTGCCTGCTGCAGCCAAGATAAAAAAAAAAGTATATATAACTGGTATTTCCATGTCTATAATAACCCAAAGTATTACATTATACTTTGTTACTTTCACATATCCAGCCTTCCATAAAAAAATAATGAAATACAAAGCACTTAAAAAGACAGATATGCAGTACTTCAAAACAGTACCAGTAAAAACTATAGCTCTTTCTGCTGAAAAACAAACCCTCATTACAGCTCCACTGGTGGAAAATTTAAAAAATCTGTGTACATAATGCCACAAATGGAATTTTTTTTTACAAAGTGTTTTAAATTGTACAAAAGTAGTAAAACATAAACAACTATATATTTTGGTACTGCTGTAATTGTACCGATCCGCAGAATAAAAGTAACATGTTATTTATGACACAAAAGCGAATGGCACAAAAGTAAAATAATATCAGAATTGCTATCCCCCTCAAGAAAATGTTAAAAGGTTAATCAATAAGTTATATTTACGCCTAAAATGTCTTAAATAAGCAAGTTCATCTCCAATGCAGATCATGAATCAAAGCATTGGGGCTTTTACCATGATTTTAATCACTTAATAATATTATTTCCCTTCATTTTTTCCTTATGCTGTGCCCTGCTTAAAGCATTCAAAAGCTCTTCAACATCAGCTAGGCTGCTTGTTGACAGTCTCCAGGTAGCAACAGAGACTTTTAGTTCTGCACTTAATAACAACACAAAAACATGAATTACGGTAAATTACAAAGTTGCATAAATTTTTTTATGTTATGTTTGGTATGATGAAACTTTAAGGGGTCTGTCTAGAGGAGAAAATACGCATTCCAATCTCATTTAGGGAATTCACATTTAATGTTCTGGACTCTCTTTCACTAGGGGACTCAGCATGTCTATTCCTTTCACAGACACCTACTGTAATGGATTTCAATGAGCTGTGGGTTAGGGTAGGACCGCATGATGAGGTTGAATGCACGTCGCCAGGCTCCACTAATGGGTGGAAGACAATCATTGTACAATTTTAAAAAAGAATATATCCCAATACATATGGCATCTAATGGAACATGCTACAGATATTTCAATAAGACTATTGAAGCAAGCAAGCCACCATTGAAATAAATGGTGAGCGTGTACATGAACCTTCAGGCTCGTAGCAGGTGATCCAACATTAACATAAAGCAAAAGAAACTGGACAAACATTTTTTATGTGGAAATGACAGAATAAAGTAAAATATTTTGTCTTCACAGTCGGTACTGACAAGATCTGATCATTTGAATACTACATTACTATACTACCGGCCCTTCCCAAATCTAAAGCTCCATGAGTACATTACTTATCAGGAGCGGACCACAATGAACGTTAGAAAAATCTGGTACAGAGGAGTTAATTGAAAATTGAATTGAGGGATGTAGTCTAAATTACACTATTGATTACTACCTGATTTGCTCACTCAGAAGAACATGTATTAAATAATTAGAAATCCCCCATTCCCATAGTAACAAACATTAAATTACGCATTGGTATCTGCATTACTTTGCTAAAAAATTTGTATGTTTTACAGCTCCAGAGCTTCAAAAGCACCATATCCAGACGATGGAAATGTTTAATACATAAGATTAATTAAGAGGTAAGGAGCAAAGAAAATACAGGCTTAATGACAAATGGTTAACTTTGAAAAAACGTTTGATATGTCATGGAGACATGGAGTGCTAAGACACCCACCGATCAGTAGAACATACAGAGCTCTCTCTCACTGCAGGAGATGGAATTGAGACAAGCTCATAGACTTTCTATTGAGCCTGTCTCCTGCAGCGAGCCTTTCTAGGTGAGCCCTTCTCTCTCCACATTCTAGCGACCAATAGGGGTCTCTGCACTAGGAACCCCACTGATCAAAACTTTTGATATCAAAAGTTTTTTCAAAGTACATATACAGTTTAACTCCAATTTCAGCTTTCTTTCATAGAAAGGACCACGTTCTAACATCGGTTTTGTCAGTAGATGTACTAGGAGACATATAAGCTTCAGATTTAAAAATGAATCAATAATTAAGAAACTCTTCAAAACTTGGTGGAAGTCAGGCCCGTTGTATAACATATTTGGAAGAGCTACTCTTATGTATGCCCTTCTATTTCTCTAATGGAGGGCCACATCCAAGAGCTCCTTTGCATCAAGTTACTTTGGGGGAAACCCTCCTAATAGCAGAGGTGATAATATGTTGCTTTAAACTTTTCTTATGACACCTACTCTTGGCTATAGGACTAGCTAGACTCAACTATAAATAAAACTTAACTTTTATTCTATCATTGCCTATAATTAAAACCTTTTCCCTATTTCCTTAATCAATCCTGTGTGTGGTCACATTAGTATCTCGTGACGGGGGATAATGCGCGCTTTTCCCCACTTTCTGTCTGTGTGATATAGTATTCACGAATGAGGCAAATAGGGTTTCTCGTTAAGATCAATGACCGCTCCCCCCCGACATGTTTCGCCGTGAGGCGTCTTCAGGGGTTGCGGGTAGCGTCTGAGTTTATAACGAGGTCGCCGAAGCTTTTAAAGACTCTGATCCCCTCCTCTTTGAGACGTCACTCCAAATTATCCTATCAACACCTCTCTAGCAAAACAGTTTATGTGTTCTTAAAAATGACTGGAGGATTATTGTCAATCCCCCGTGAATGACGTTGTAGTGACGTATTCGCGCAGGTCAGTCATCTTAGATTATTTCGCGATTTATATTCTGGCGCTATTGCGCATGTTTGCTGACTTTGATTTTAACTCGCGTTACTACTCGGGCGTTTCTGCGCAGGTCTCAATACTTAGAGTTTAATTCGCATCTTGGGGTTTATCTGCGCATGCTCCAACACTTAGTTTATTTTTCACTCATTTTTGCACTATACGTAGAGAGTGTGTTATATCTGAGTGTGTTATATCTGGATAAATTATGGACTTCGATTCCAAAATTACATATTCGCCCAGGAAGTACCGGGGATGTTTTTTGTCTTCAATCAATTTTCCCGGTGGTTGTCATTCTCATTAACATTTTATTTTTATAGAGATATGACTTTATTTCTGATATGGTTTCCTGTGGTTTTCATCCTGACTAACATTATATCAGGATATAACCCTGCTTTTTGAATATCGAATATGTTGGGGGATTCTTTGGTTATATTTATTTGATTGTGAATTTCATAGCTTCACTTTCAATTTTTCTTGTGTATGTATACCTCGTTCTTCTTTAGGCTGTTTGTTATATTTATATTTTCCATTATGACATTTAACATGTCTTGGAGTCTACTTTTAACAACGTTCTTTCAGATAAGACACAAAAGTAAATCCTTCGTTTAACCCGTTTGGGGCTAGACTCTTTAGTCTGTAGATCAATTTGGTTTCTAGTTGCTGTAGCTTTCTATCCATATTTCCACCTCTTGGTCCCGTTTTGACTTTTTGTAAACCCCAAAATTTTATGGATCTACTGTCCCCATTATGTACTGATTCTATGTGTCTGGCTAATGTTACATCCCTTTTGTTTCTGATGTCACTTAGGTGTTTGGACACTCTTCTTCTTAGTTCTTGCACTGTTTTACCCACATAAATTTTAGGGCATGAGCAGTGGGCTATATAAATCACTCCCCTGGTTTTACAATTAATATATTCTTTAATCTCATAGGTTTTTTGGTCGACTGGGTTCACAAAGGATGTTCTAGGTTGCATATACGCACAGAAAACACAATCTCCACAAGGGTGAGACCCCTTCACCGGCAACCAGGTAAGTTCTGTCTTTTGTTCTTTTTGCCATTGAAAATGGCTGTGTACCAATTTCTGTTTCAAATTAGGACCTTTTCTATAGGGGAATGACAACCACCGGGAAAATTGATTGAAGACAAAAAACATCCCCGGTACTTCCTGGGCGAATATGTAATTTTGGAATCGAAGTCCATAATTTATCCAGATATAACACACTCAGATATAACACACTCTCTACGTATAGTGCAAAAATGAGTGAAAAATAAACTAAGTGTTGGAGCATGCGCAGATAAACCCCAAGATGCGAATTAAACTCTAAGTATTGAGACCTGCGCAGAAACGCCCGAGTAGTAACGCGAGTTAAAATCAAAGTCAGCAAACATGCGCAATAGCGCCAGAATATAAATCGCGAAATAATCTAAGATGACTGACCTGCGCGAATACGTCACTGCAACGTCATTCACGGGGGAGTGACAATAATCCTCCAGTCATTTTTAAGAACACATAAACTGTTTTGCTAGAGAGGTGTTGATAGGATAATTTGGAGTGACATCTCAAAGAGGAGGGGATCAGAGTCTTTAAAAGCTTCGGCGACCTCGTTATAAACTCAGACGCTACCCGCAACCCCTGAAGACGCCTCACAGCGAAACATGTCGGGGGGGAGCGGTCATTGATCTTAACGAGAAACCCTATTTGCCTCATTCGTGAATACTATATCACACAGACAGAAAGTGGGGAAAAGCGCGCATTATCCCCCGTCACGAGATACTAATGTGACCACACACAGGATTGATTAAGGAAATAGGGAAAAGGTTTTAATTATAGGCAATGATAGAATAAAAGTTAAGTTTTATTTATAGTTGAGTCTAGCTAGTCCTATAGCCAAGAGTGGGTGTCATAAGAAAAGTTTAAAGCAACCTTTGCATCAAGATCTCATCCACTCTTTAAACCACTGATATATGGGAAAGAAAATCTCCTGAATGTGATGTGCAAGAGGTCCAGGTCATTACAACTTAGGACCATGTCCTAATGAGATGAGCAAATCAATTCTCAAAATCAGGAATTCAAACAGAATTTTTCAAAAAATTCTTATTCTATTGAATCTGATCTTTACAGTAAGTGATTCTATTTGGGAAAATTAAGGAGAGAAAGACTTTCCTAGGTAATCAAACTACATCTGATTTAGGCAGAATTGATTTGTAACCAAATCGAATTGCAAGGACAATTTGAAAAAATTGGATTTGAATCAAATTTTAAGAAATTTGTTCACTTTTAGTCCCAATTAATAATTGAGATGCGTAGTACATTACAATAGATTATCAGGATGTGATAATATATTCTATTGCTTTGAATCAGACTTAAGACAACCATGCACATTCAATAGTTGATCGTTTACTATCAATCACTCCCAACTCCTTACTGTCACCCCCATACACATTTGTTTGGCTTGGCTGAACATCTATGGGAATTGGGAAAGGGGAGAAAGCCACTAGTAGACACTTCACTTGATCTTTCTCTCTCCTGACATCATCTGTTGGAGAAGAGTCGGGAGTTCTCAAAACACATTAGACTGTCGGCTGAATCCACCATTCTCGGCAGGTTCGTGCCACAATACACTAATGTATATAGGGGCCTTTAGGATTCATGCTCTTGCCTGTATTGTGGCTGTGTACCAGCTAGGAAATGTATTTTGCAGTATTACAGTCAATGGGACCACACTGTACCTCAGCATGTCTCCAGTTTCATGTGGAGTGCCATACAGTACTTTTTTATGCATTCAAATAAAATCTGATATCAACATGAATTTAGACATACTCCTTAGGAGGCAGAATTAAGGATATTTTCCCCTAGAAGCATTTTCTATAGAAAAAAATATCTCTATAATACAGTGCTGTGGGGAGGCACCATATGGTTCCTACAGCTCTGTAGCACAGAGTTATAATCTATAAGATTTCTCCAATTTTTAGCCTTGCCTTTGAAAATAACTGCTGCAATCTATTTTTCCGTCAGTCCCTAATACAACAGAGCTTAAAGGCTATGTCCCTTATCTCATTCCAATGAAAAATAGCCTAACTATGTATTCCAATGCAACAAAATATTCTGATGCCCACAGGATGTCCATGCAAGCTGATCGTCTGTGCCCTTGTGTCATTATATAGTTTGAGCACCTCACAGTGTTCATTGCAGACTACGGGCCATAGTACACAGTTCCTAATGTAACAGAGCTGGAGACGTTATCATATTGCACAAAAAACCCTTGAAAATTCAATGAGCAAGCAGCGTTGTCACTTTGAATCATGTCACTTATGAAATATTACGCTCCATGTTGAAATGTTCAAAATGTATAACAGTCAATAAATGATACGAAGAATGAAACGCTTGTTTCAGGCATCGTTCCCTGTGAATCGAAATAGACGTCCGTAAAAAGTAGTATATATGAGCCCTACGCAGAAAATGTAACAAATAGAAAAAGATATTAGAGGTCAAATACTCCATATGAAAAATAATGAGAGATGTAAATGACTGAGGCTAGCTATACTGTAATGAATATAAGTCAATTTACCCCGGCAAATAGTCTGAAGAGGTCATCTCTGGATGACTCCAGAGTGCAGCGTCTCTGACTTGTCAAACCATACCATGCACGGAAATCACAGAAGCTTTGACACCGACCAACGCTGAAAGGCAAGTTAAAAAAGTCTAAAATTGCTGCTTTCAGTAAAACAACAGACAGTAGTTAACAGTAATTATATTTCCTCCAAACGAGCAGCAATTATATGAAAAATTTTTAATATGTTATTCCTCTCTGACAAATAAGTGAACATTGCTATCTGATACTAATAATTAGTATGCTTGCAGGATAATATTTCATATATTATAGTATGTGGAAAATCTAGATTACATTGATAGTTTATGTAAAAGATTCATTGTCCAGACCCTTCATAGCAGATGCTTACTTACCGACTTTTACATTCCTAAAATGGTGACATCTAAAGGGAGTAGAATATTGATGGCAAGGGATAGACTGGGAACTTAAAGTGGCCCTGGAAAAAAACAAAACAGACAGAAGGTCGGGCAACACAACTAGGCAGGGACAACTGAAGTAGGTGGAGCAGGCAATACCTTAGTGCAGCACAAAATACTGCCACAGCAAAACCAGACACCACAGTGCAGCCCAATAATACTGCCATGCCAATACAGTTGAATTCAGGAGGGAACCTGTAGTTGCCAGTCAAGTGCATAAGTACCTGATGCTTCTAGCATTAATTAATGCTGAGAGGATCAGATCATTAGGTACATGGCTGGCTGCATTGAAGAGGGCCCAGGTCGCCCCCTGGGCATTGGCCCACACCAGGAAATTTCCCTGTAGAGCCTATGGCCAGTCCATCCCTCAGGATAAGTCACCAATATCAGATTGGTGGGGTTATGACCAGGGAAGCACCTAGCCTTTCTGCTGCTTGAGGCAAAAACTGAAAAACGGTACCTCAACCCCCAATGGCAATTTCTTAACCTAACCTCTTCCCTCCAGCCCTACTGTTAAAGACATACTTGGAAAACATTACATACAAAGCTACAAAACATACAGGGTAATACAACGCCCCATACTGTGCCCATTGTGCTTCCCAATACTATACTATAGAAACAGATAATCCCCCTTCTGCTGCCCCCTCTTACCCCTACCTGGTGCTGCCTGAGGCAATCGCCTAACCTCGCCTCATTGGTGGTGCACCCCTGGTTCTGACTACTGGCACCCCAAATGATCAGCTGTTTGATGAGACTGTGATGCTCTAGTGAGCACTGCTGCCTCATCACAGCTCACCAAGCCCAATGCGTAGCGGCTCTGTTTGGTATTGCAGCCCAGGCCCATTCACTTAAATAGAAGTAGGAGAATGCTGGACCATAGGAGCCAAGCGTGTGGACAACAAGGGGCACACTTTCACAGCCAGTTTCAAAGTGTGACTTTATCAAGTCTAAAAGAAAATAAATAAATATAGATCCAAAAAAATATATACAAATATATGGGAGATTATACGTAATGGTAGGTGTAAAGTGTGTATATAAAAGGTATTTATATATATATATATATATATATATATACATAAAATACACATATATAAAACAGAACAAAGACAATAATCATAAGATAATTTTCTGAAGGTGCATAAAATAGATAAAATATGTATGCCCAACAGGGCTATAGGATCATATGATATGAACTGAATGATAAAAAAATTAAAATGGAGGACTTGATTAAATATCAAATTAAGGAAAGAACGCCTACATACCCCTAAAAGGTCTCTTGTGAGGCACAATGACAGTGAACTCAGATTCTGTGAGAGTCAGAAGTAAGTGTTGCAGTTATACATTAAATAAATAAATAAATATATAAAAAGATTTTTTGTGAGTTAGATGAAGGGACACCTAATGTGGGTGTTATATAGGGGATAGACCCAATTATTGCTGTATAGGGAATAGTTATGGTATTGTGCCAGTATTATTATTTTTATCATATTATATTATTACGCTATTATACTGTTGGTTCAGTTCTGGTAAATAGATCTGGATTGTAATAAAGATGATTTACTTAATTGGAATTGGAATCAGAGGAAAAGGAATATTGTACCTGAAAAAAGTCAGCTGGAGAGCTGCACGGCTGCTAATCGCCCAGCACGTGGAGGACACTGACTGTACTCAGCGCGCGCTCCCTGCTGGGGATAAGAGAGGGCGGTCGGGAAGAGATGTCAGAGTTAAGTCTTTCACTTAAATGGGACTGAGCTGCACCTAGGCCATGTGATCGATGAATGTGACATCACATGGTTTAGAAAGATGCTGCAGTGCTCACTAAAGTGCTGAGGCCTCTTTATACAGCTGATTGGTGGGGGCTTCAGGAGTCGGATCTCAACTGATCAGGTATTGATGACCTATCTGGAATAAATGTTATCAAAATTTTACTCTAGGAAACCCCATTAAGCCCCGCCCTGGTACCAGCCCCAAAACAGCATTTTTGGAGGAAATTTTCCCCCTTGATTGACATGATTGTCATGCTAAAGTTGGGACTGTATGCAGATTTAAACAATCTGCTTATGAATACTTCATATTGTAAATTCAAAAAAGTTAAAATCATTATTGCTAGTAAAATTATCTTGGATGTAGCAAGAAACCAATGCCTTCAGATCAGAACTTGGAAAGGAGTCCCACCATGATCAGAACATAGGCATAGTTGCCAACAGTCATGAATTTGCAGGGACTGTCACTGATTTTCAGAAACAGTCCCTGCAAATTGGGCTGTCCCAAGCTAAAATTTGTGGAAGCCTAACGGGTTTTAAAGTGAACATTTTTTCCCATTTTTTGTTCCTCTAATAAATATTCATTTAGTAATCTAGAGTCATGTATTAGTGTAGTTATATACTGTGGCCTCCCTGAAATGAATGGTTTAGGAGAAGATTATTTGGGGGGTTGTCAGTCGTGTTTGGCACAGAACAGTTGCATGGTTAATTAGATTTCTTCCTACCGGATAGGAAGAAAATTATAATTGTAATGCTCTGAAACAGATTAGCAAATGTTAGAACACATTATCCATCATTGTTATACTATTATCCTATTAACAGAAACAATCATGGCGAGACTATTTCAGAATGTGAGCATGCCCAGGTATGTCTCATTTCACAGTTTTAATTGCACAAAGAAATTATGTCAGGAAAAAATGTCACAAATTGCCAGTAGCTCCACGCTGTATTACTGTATGCACTTGGAGAGTATTTTTCTTACAAGCAGGTCTTTATTCTGTATATAATTAAACTTTTCACATTTTTCTTATACATGAGGCATATTTACTAAGTAGTTGTAGTGTCTGCTTCTTCATGTAGTGGGCATGAAAATTTAGGCCCAGCATTTTTTTAGATTGGTTAAGGTTTTACACCAAAACTAATGAATGTTTTTGCCAAGATCAAGATTTATGTTTTTGTGGTCCAAAAGTGGTGAAGGAGTTATAATTTGTGCCAGATGTATTATTAGTATGGACCAGAATTAATTATCTAAAGTAAGCTACTATACAAAGTGCAAATGTATACTTAAAAGGAATCTATCATGCCGATTTTGGACCATTATCTACAATAACACATGAGTAGTACTGCAGATAAGGAGTGCAGATCCCTATTTTTTTATTTTCCTACTGCCTCCAGTATCCCCCCTGTCAGCACTCAAAGCTGCACTGAAATACATGGTCAGGACTGCTGTGCTGCACTAACATAATGGAGAGGACTCATGTGCATGAACAGCAGTCCTGACAATGTATTTCACTGCAGCCTTGAGCGTTGACAGTGAAGGAACGTGGGACAGTAGGAAATAGTGATCACAACTCCATATCTGAAGTACTACTCATGTATTACTGTAGATAGTGGTCCAAAATTGGGGTGAGATCATGAGAGTGTATGGAAGATATGTGAGATGAGTGAGAGCATGCAGATGCCCCCATGTGGATGACATGAGGAAGAGAGAGTGAGTGAAAAATCAAGAGGGCAGTGAGTACAATAGAGGCCTAATGGCAACTGAAGTTAGCAACAGTAACCAGATGAAGTAGTCTGAGTACAACAGTTGTCTCTTGACTAGGCAGAGAAGACTGGAAAAAGATGCCCAGTGTGAGGACTGGTTGCTGAGAAATTATGCCAAAAGGGCTACATTGCTAAGCTGGATTCTGGGGAGGCTTGGTAATGTCATTGAGAACTCAGCGTATAGAGAAGTGCGTCAGGCATCACATAAAAAGTTGACACCATTTGTTGGTAACCAGAATTATATAAATCACTTCTGGTAATGAGAAGTTTCTATAGAGGTTTACACACACACACATATATATATATATATATATATATATATATATACTAGCAGAAGGACCCGGCTTCGCACGGGTATATTTCATCTATTTCATTTAATGTTTCTGTGTGACGTTAAAAGATATCGACAGTGACATCCCCAGCGCCCTGCCCCTTTAAAGCTAGGGCTTCATGAATACATGCATCGTGCGACATATTGTCGTACCAATGTCGCGCAACAATTTTTATAATGATAGGCACTGTGACATGCTGCAACTGCGACACCCGCCCCCATCCAATGTACAGTCCCATGTAAATAACATCCCTGTCTATTTACAGACCCCTTCAAAATACAGTCCCATGTAAATAACATCACGCCCTCCCCAGCCACCTTCAGCATACAGTCCCATGTAAATAACATCACCCTATCTAGATGGCAGGCAGTACATTCGGGGCCTAGGCCCAGAATCTTTTAACCTAGCAATGCCTTTGATTGTCGGCCAAACCAACTGAGAATGGTGGGTTCATCTGATGGTCTAATTGGTGTGGGGAGCACCCAACTCTCATAATTTGTCATGGGAGAAGGATCGGGTGAATATTTTTCACCTTATTCTTTTATTCACTTTGGAGATAAGCCACCACCAGTGTCTGACAGTAGCTTTCTCCACTCTCCCTGCTGAATACACAAACACATTTAGGCCAAGCCAGATGTGTATGTGTATGAGGGAGCATCAGGAGAGATAACTGGCACCAAACGATTACTTGGCAAACAGCTATTGAGTGTGTATAGCCGCTCTTAGAGTCTGCCTTGCATGAGAGCATGAGTGACTTTTATGTGAAAAAATAAACTGTTTATGCAATCATCCAATTTCTTCTTCTCCTGTAATGGTTAAACATCAAGCACTTGGGTCTTCACAAACACTCATTATTTCTATAAATGGCCCAAGCGTTAGAGCAATCATCGTATCACACAACAAAATTGATTCATCATTAATATATTTATGGTCAAGCACATAGAATAGAATGTCCTCATATCCAGCAAATATTGCATCTGCTCATTCACAATTCCTGTTACATTACACAGTTCGGAGTGATTTTCTTTTTGTCACTATTCTACCACTTCCAGGACTTTTCTTAATAAAATGCACCTGAATCAATATTTTGGCAGTTGGTTAATCTTTTCTCTGAGCTAGCAATCCCGAAAAAGCAATCTTCTCAAAAGAAACGGACAAGTGATTTTCAGTTGGAAAAGGTCTTTTTTGGCAGAAGCTTCTTAACGTCGTATTCGCATTCAATTAAAAGCAGCTTTTTTATTCTCAGTTCTCGAAATCTGAGTTCAGCAAATGTCTTTCAACAGATGACTTCTTTATAAAATTTACCATCATTCTTTTTAATTAAATATAATGGATCCCATTTCAAAGTCTCTTTTTTGAGCTACAAATCTGCTAAATTTCTGAAAGATCTTTCCACCTTCTTAGAATTTGTCATGAGTCATAGCTCAGAAATAACATGCATTAAATGTGAATATTTATTGAAATTGCTATTTCTTTGCATTTTCTATTAATGACTTATTAACAGTTTTATAGTTGAAAATCTAGATTATAATGAATTATTAAGAGGTTTTCTAGGACTCAAAGGATGTCAAAGGATAAAAATTGGCTAAGATACAGAGACCCACTACTCGAAGAAGACTACAAAGACCCTTAACTACCTATATTATATATTATGTTAGACTCCTATTTATTATATATTTATTTTATCTTTCAATGTTAGTGATCCCTTTTCTAGTTGACAGGGAAACAAAATCTGGAAAGTTCACAGAGCAGACTCTTCCAAGAACTATAGGTAGTCAGGTTAAGTCACACTATGGCACGGATAGGACAAACACACTTTCCTCTCTCATTAGGCAGCAACATCCCTCTGTGTATTCGACGCAGCTAGACAAGAAGGACAGCCTGATGCACTGTAGCAACATAACCATCTTGTTGTGATGCTACTGATCCTTCCCTCACACTTGCTACCTGTCATGTAGCTGAGGGTAAGATCGCTGACTGTTAATCCCTTCCCCTGTCTTACTGCCTGTAACTAGTTCCTGAAACTTGCTACTACTTAGCTAATCATATTGCTACTATGCTAAGGCTCAAGTCTGCCCAAGTCATTTAAGTGACCCTGCACAGCATAATGCGTCGCTGAGCTTTCATAAAACTTTGAATTAATCAATAGTATAGTATGTATAAGTGATGAATAACACTATTTCTGTCCATTATATGACTTGTAGCGGTTTTAGTGCTTGCTAAATATCTTGTTTCGCCAAACTACACCGTGGACCGGATATCTCTTACAACATAAAAATCATTATAGAGACAAAAACAGTGAGTATAATTAAAATACTAGATCCTAATCGACACACCTTGAAAGCTGTCAAATAAAGGTGATAGTCAGGTTCAATCTTACCACCTCCAGATGTATGGACCATAGAACAGCAGCCGGTGTGTGATCAAAATATAAACTCCAATACAGTCGCAAGGGGATCTTGGTGACAGGTGCTCTGGTTGCTAGGGATTCAGTGTGGTCATATAGCCTATTATGCCCTAGTCCTAATGCCCTACTTGATTAGCGTAAGGGAATTGATTTATCACCTGCCTAGCAGACACAGAGTCAGCTCTCCCAATGGATTAACATTTGCGGTGAGGTGGTGGCACGTTGAGAACACATCCTTACGTCTGGACACACTTGGACCACTGTCCTAATAGTGCCCACCTCCTACCTGGGATAACGTGTGCAAGCTTACCATTTTCTTCACTAAGTTAATTCCCCTGATGAGTCCCGTTGCTGGGACGAAATGTGGCTTGTAGGGAATTATTGAGGGTAAACGTAGGGAATAGGCCCCAAGGGAGGGACAGGTTCTGTATGGGGTCACCCCTATCGGGGTGGGTGATCTGTGTCTTCTAGGCATATGATAAAGAAATTTCCTTACCCTAATCAAGTAGGGCATTAGAACTAGGACATAATAGGCTATATGACCACGCTGAACCCATAGCAACCAGAGCACCAGTCACCAAGATCCTCTTGCCACTGTATTGACTAATTGACAAATTTGACTAAGTTGTATTCGCAATGAGATTAATATAACCTGTATTAGTCGCATTGCACATTCAACTTGCATCTGTGTAGAATTAACTAATATTGAGAATATAGCACTATATTCTCAATCTTTGTTATATTCTAGCAAGCCAACCATTAGGAACCCAGCTCTGAGTTGAATCCGCAATGCGAACATATACTCGCATTGCGAATTTAACTTAGAGGTGAGTTCCTAATAGTTGGCTTGCTAGAATATAACGAAGATTGAGAACGTTATCTTCGCTATATATAGCAATACAACTATTAGGAACCCAGCTCTAAGTTGAATTCGCAATGCGAGTATATGTTCTCATTGCAAATTCAACTTAGAGCTGAGTTCCTTAATAGTTGTATTGCTGGAATATAACGAAGATAACGAATATCGAATATAGCACTTTATTCTCAATCTTGCGATGAACTTTGAACAGTTTATACAGGCAAATTTCCTATTGGGTTATTAGATCAGTAGAATCAATGAAGATATCGAATATAACATTTTATTCTCAATCTTCGTTATATCCTAGCAACTGCAAGCCAACCATTAGAAACTCAGTTCTAAGTTGAATTCGCAATGCGAGTATATGTTCGCATTGCAAATTCAACTTAGAGCTGAGTTCCTAATGGTTGGCTTGCTAGAATATAACGAAGATTGAGAATAAAGTGCTATATTCGATATTCGTTATCTTCGTTATAAACCAGCAATACGACCATTAGGAACTCAGCTCTAAGTTGAATTCGCAATGCGAACATATACTTGCATTGCGAATTCAACTTAGAGCTGGGTTCCTAATAGTTGTATTGCTATATATAACGAAGATAACGTTCTCAATCTTCGTTATATTCTAGCAAGCCAACCATTACGAACTCAGCTCTAAGCTGAATTCACAATGCGAACATATACTCGCATTGCGAATTCAACTTAGAACTGAGTTCCTAATGGTTGGCTTGCTGGGATAGATATTTTCGTTGATTCTACTAAGCTAACCCAATAGGAAATTTGCCTGTATAAACTGTTCAAAGTTCAAATCTCAATACGCGAATATAAATTCTCGTAACATTCGCAATATATAGAATAATGATGAATATTTGATTTCAACGAATATATGACGAATATTCAATCGAATATTTGCGAAATATCGCGATATCGAATATGGCACCTCCCGCTCATCACTACTTGTGCATTGAGGTTGTTGTATAATTTTAAATATCTGGTTTGCAATTCTCTCAGACATAGTGGGTGGAGACTAGCTGCCATCCACAGCACACTCAGAAAGTAGAGGAAAATCACATTCCTAACCTTCTCACAGTCAATCTGAAGCAGCCTCAGGATCATATAAACCATTACAGAGAAGTATTGACCTGTATTTTTGTGAAATAAGCTCTTGTGCTGAGCTATAACATTACCTTGTGGCTGTACTTTCCTGCTTGTCTGTGTGTGTCTCCTCAGCTCCTGCTCACTCTTCTGCACTCCCTTCTCTATATAATTGTATTGACATGTGTATTATGATCCTCCTGTAGAGATGAATTATCCTGGATGGGAAAAAGGCAACTTTTAGAAAGTAAAAAGTAATTATCGGAGGGGTGGGGGGGGGGGAGTTGATAACAGGAGAACTAGATAAAACATATTACAAAGTTTCTTGTAGTCACTCGTACTTTTGATTTATGCAACGTTATGTGAGTTAGTGACCATTTAACACTGTTTCTAGCTTTGCCTGGCACCAAATTACCCTTTACTAGGTCCTTTGAACATGATGGTGCAACAACCATATGCTCCTTTATTCCTAGATGTCAATACAGGGTTCTGAATAAAACTCTGTATATGACTAGCCTATTTTGGAGTGGTGGGACTGTAACTCCCCCAATTCTTCCTCTACCAACCAGGAGCCTGCCTGTACCTCTTGCTGCTCAGATCTACCCTTTACCATTAGGCCAACTGCCACTGTGGTATAATTTACAGGTTTAAAACATAGCACCAATATTTCTCACATTACAGCAAAGAAAAATGTACAACAACCACACATACGGCACGGCCAATAAAGCAAATGGCAATACAATTATACTCAAAATATAACATAGAGTAGTTCTTTATGTCTTAGGACTATGTTACAAGGAGTAATGTAAATATAACATCTACTCCTTGATTATATTTAACACATTATCATTTCATGTTTTACGGTTTGTTTTCTTGCACGTTTTATGGAACAGCAAATTTAATTTGTTAATGGTTGCAAAACAGCAGTTTGTCTCCCTACATCCCTAATAGCGAAGCATTTGATTGTAACATTCCATGTTCAGAGTATGCGGCATGTTTCCACGGGCTAATGCTTTTTGACATATCCCTAAGGAATGAAAGACCAACAATTGCATTTAAACGTTTACTCTGGTACAAGAAGAAATTAATAATTTTTGCTGCCAATGAGGTGATTGGTCTAGAGGCCAGTGGGGATTTTGCCAATTTCGAACAATGGAACATTAGATAGACAACGGATATGTATGTAAGAATGATGTAAGTTAGGCTTCTTGTACCATACAACATTTGGAATTTTCTTCCATTTACTGGGCAATGTGATCTTTTTAGTTTGCCTAAAACCACTCTATATTCATGTTCTATGGTGGCAACTTAATAATAAGATGATTTCCAGTTTGTTTACAGTTTTACAATTTACCTGAACAACTAAAGGTTGCAATTCACTAAAATTACTCTGATGTATGGAGGTGCCCTGAGAGGTGCTCTTGTCTATCACAGTTGAAAGTATTAATGCCTCCCACATTTTGTAGTAAAGAAAATCTCTTAAAGCAGGCAGGGTGTGTTGGGTACAATTAACCCCTTCACTACGTTAAATAATAGTATTATTACTAGTGTAGCACGAATTGAAGTCTAGGGAAAATTCGATTCGCCGTGAAGCCAAATTTCCTGGTGCTTCGTAGTAGAGAATAGATTTTCCCTGAACAGCATTAAAAAATTAAAAAAATCATACATACCTCATACATTTAATCACGACGAGCCAGCCGCCATCTTGATTGAAGAGCTCATACAAAATCCTGTGTATGGTAACTTATGACGTCACCACGCTAGCAAATGTGATGACTTAATTGTGCTAGATCTTCAATCAAGATGGTGGTGGCTGGCTCGTCACGATCAAATAATTCAGGTGGGTTGGATTTAAATTATGTTTAAAAATTTTTATACTGCGTTACTACTGTCATAAGCTGCAATCACATATGAACGCTGCATCTGAGGGGTACAATGAAGGGGAGCAGCCCAATCACTGCTCCCTGTCATTGCACTCCCTACTTACAAGGATATGCACTTCGTGGCAAAGTAATTCATCACAACCAATTATTTTTTGTAAAATTCGGCAAAGAGGCCAAATAGAAAATTTACAATACTTCGATCGTTAATAATTATTACCAATAAGCCCTTCACCCCCACATAAATTATCACTTTAAACCACTAAAGATGTGTCTAATGTGACTTTCCCCAGGTGTCAAGGGAAAGAAGGAATACCTGTATGTTAGTGTGCATTTAGGAGTCTAGAGCAATATCTGTTGACCAGATAAGCATGTAGCTGATGGCTATCTAAAGTACGTGGCCAGCACAATCATGTGTTACATTGCAGAGGAAATGTGAATTCGCTAGTGGATTCCCCTAGATGAAAGCAACTCATAACAGGGTTTTCAGCAACTGACGACATTTATTCTCATTGGTCATCCCCTTTACACATCACCGACTAGAATTGGAATTGCTACTCAAAAGTCTGCAGAGTCGTGGAGGACTCCCATGTCCTTACATAATGTATAATACTTTTATAGTGGGATCAAAGTGTGGCCTTTTCCCATATTAGACTTTTGGATCTTATTGACCATGTATCCAAGGTTAATGTTTTGTAAGAGAGTGAAGGTAATTTTGATACATGTAAATATTTAACTTTCCAAACCATGCAATCATAAAGTGTATCTGCCATTCTGGTACCTTTCACATACGTTCAGGAGCAGCACCAACATGGAGGACATTATATAGCACTATTGAGCAGTGTGGTGGTTAATCCAGCACTGGGGTGAGATAGAAAACTTAAACGAGCCAGCAGCAGTACTCTGTGTGTTTGTTTATCTCTCTCTTGTTCACTTTTTAGCTGCTTCCTCTTCTCCTTTCTTCTCTCCATAGACCCCCACATCAGCAGCAGGTATTCTGATTCCTCTCAGGATTCATTTTAGTTGTGTATTCAGATTGAATGCTATGTGCTGGTATGAGAGGAAATGGAGCTTGTACATTGAAAAAGAGGCATTTTTCTTTAATAAGACGTATTATTACGTTTTTTTTATATTAACTTATACTTTTTTGTTGAAATGACAGCATTAGAGATGAGCGAATTTCTAAAAAATTAGATTTGGCCCAATGACAGTGTGGAGATGGTAGCAGCAGAATCAGGAGGCCACAGAGTGGAACACTGACAGAGTGTGGAGGAGGCTTCAGCAGCAGCATCAGGAGGAGGCCACAGGGTGGCACAATGACAGTGTGGAGGTGGCAGCAGCATCAGGAGGCCACAGAGAGGCACATTAACAGAGTATGGAGGTGGCAGCAGCAGCATCAGGAGGAGGCCACAGGGTGGCACAATGACAGTGTGGAGGTGGCAGCAGCAGCATTAGGAAGAGGCCACAGGGTGGCACAATGACAGAGTGTGGAGGTGGCAACAGCATCATCAGGAGGCCACAGAGTGGCACAATGACAGAGTGTGGAGAATGTGGCAGCAGCATCAGGAGGAGACCACAGGGTGGCACAATGACAGTGTGGAGGTGGCAGCAGCAGCATCAGAAGGCCACAGAGTGTGGAGGTGGCAGCAGCAGCATCAGGAGGCCACAGAGTGTGGAGGTGGCAGCAGCAGCATCAGGAGGAGGCCACAGGGTGGCACAATGACAGTGTGGAGGTGGCCACTACACGCCAAAAAGGGCTTTAGAACATATAACTGCACCGCTGAACGGCAAATAATATGCATTTTTGTGCCCCTAATACACGCCAAATTAAAAATTGCTTTAGAACATATCACTGCACCGCACAAGGGCAAATAAGATTTAGAAATATTTCCTTGTAATAAACCCTGTTAATGGCTGTATCAAACAGCACTTGCACCCCAATAACAAGAACGGCTTGCTGGAATTACAGAGCTGTATAATGGCAATTTGGATCCCCAGTCAGTGCAGCAAGGTGTAATAGGATTGTTCCTATTATCCAGGCTGTAAACTTCCCTACTGAACCCTGTTCTGCTTCAACACTGTGGAATGATTCCTCCCTATCCTTTCCCTGAACTTCTATAAAGTAAAGTAAAAGTTTTTAAGTCTTTTCTACCACTGTCCCTAGCGTCTGCTCACGTCTCTCCCTGCACTAAGTACACTGGAAAATGTCTGAATCCAAGATGGCTGAGGCTATTTATAGGGCTGGGACATCACAGGGCAGGCTTCTGATTGGCTGCATGCATGGCATTGTGGGTGATCCCTCGTTCCTAAAGTTCCTTGCTCCATGTCCTAACACGTGCAGCAGCCATTTTAGGAAAAAATTAAAATCGTTACCACGAAGCATGAGGAAATTCGGAGCAAAACGAGTTCTTCCTGAAATTCGGATTGAATTCCACTTCGTCAACTTCAATTCGCTCATCTCTAGACAGCATATTTTTAAGTATATGCAGTAAATAAAAGAACTAATTGTGCAGAATTAGATCTAATGGTGTGTTAAAGGGTTTGTCAATTTTTGTGTAATCTCTTGTCAAAATATTTAAAGTGAATATCCACCCTGTAATGTGCTTAAGTAAAGGTTAGGGGGGTACTATCTCTCCTTAGGGAGAGAGCGCCTTAATCAGTGTGAGGAGACTTATAGGCCATACATGCTCCTCTGGAATTCTGGGACGAAAGGGATGCAAATGAGCTCTTAACAAGCTCTGCCTCTAATGCGACCAGATGTAAGGCAGCTATCCTATAAGCCAATGCTCAGCTCTTTAAATAAGCCTTGAGAAACTATTATTATAATAGAGGTTGCCATTTCAACAATTTCCTATTATTAATGTAAAATCATTTTAAAAATAGAGCTTCATAAAATAATATGTTTACCTGTTGGTTTTTGTTGTGTCTCTAGAGAACTCCTCTATTAGCTAAACTACTGATTTGCCTTTAGACATTGTTCTCAGGCTAGTCTTTTATAGTAAGGCTAGTTTCACGTATGCCTTTTGTTCTCACTGTAGATAAGCCACTGCCACAGGTGTCAGGCAGAAGTCAACTCCCATCCCCCAAATAACTATCCGGCAGGGTGGTCCGGCAAAGGAACATCTTTTCAGAGTTCATCACCGGAGCGGATCCCATTATTTAAAAGAGGACCCAGCAGGATTCCTTATGGTTTCTGCAAGCACCAGTTGTTGTCTCACCGAATCCTGGCACTAATGCCAGGAAAAGGCTGGATCCCAGCTGGGTCCCATTATAGTCAATGGGTCTGGCATTGCACTGGACCTATCCAAATATGCCATGTTCCTCTGCTGGAAAAACTTGCTGGATAGTTTTAACTCATATGTGAAAGTATCCAAAGTAAAATCAACCTGGTTCAACTGTTGTTGTGCCTCACATTTGATAGTTATGAGCGCCCAACTTGCAGCCCTCCAGCTATTGCAAAACTACAACTCACAGTTATGCCTGGACAGGCTACAGCTATTTGGGCATTCTGGGAGTTGAAGTTTTGCAACAGCTGGAGGGCCACAGGTTGAGAGTCCCTGCATAAACCAATAGACATAGAGGGATAAGTAGAAGGAGAAGTATGTGGGAGAACAGTGTAGGAGGACTGTGCACAATAACAAAATGAGAGGAGGGGGGAAGTAAAAGTAACAGCATATGTCACTGGTGACGATGACAATATAAAAATGCATATTTCATACATAAGAAGAACATGGTAGAGGATAATAGGAATTCTTTGGTAAGTTGCTGTTCCATATACCAAGTAGTAAAATACAAACATTGCCATTGTTCTTCCCTCTTTTTTGTAGAGATTATCACAAGGCTGCAGAATCAGCCTACACACATGGTTTGTTTGTAGTCTGTAATGAGGGAAACGCATAAAAGGAGCTTTACACAAAAATCTTCAAGGTATTTTTCAAAATTGCTATATTGATTTGAGATGAGCGAATCGATTCCTATGAAGTGGACTTCGATCAGAATTTCAGGATAAATTCAATTCACCTAGAAGCTGAATTTCCTCATGCTTCATGTCAGCAAATCGATTTAACCTGAAATAGTATAAAAAAATAAATAAAATTCAAACATACCTCTTCGATTTGCTCGCGACGGGCCGCCAGCTTCCATCTTGCTTGAAGATCTCGACCGAAATCCCGTGCGGCGCGAGATTACATCATCACGCTAGCTGGTGTGATGACGTAATGTCGCTCTGCACAGGATTTCGACCAAGACCTTCAAGCAAGATGGCGGCGGCCTGTCGCGAGCAAATGGAGGCGGTAAGTTTGATCTAATGTTTTTTTATAGTTCATTTTACACACAGATGCCGGGATCATGTATGAAAGCAGCATCTGAGGGGTACAATGAAGGGGGGCGGCGCTATCACAGCTCCCTGTCATTGCACCCGCTACTTACAAAATAATGCACTTCATGACGAAGTAATTCGCCACAAAGCAAATTTTTTTGTGAAATTCAACGAATCATCGAACTTTTAAGAAATTCGCTCATCTATAATATTGATTTTTATATATATCTTTGAAATTTATTTGTTGAAAATACTGCTGTATACACATCCAGAATAAAAAAGAAATCCATTCGACATAGATCATTAAGCATTTCTAGCCAGAAGATTCTCTTTCCCACTTCAATGTGAAATGCAATTTTACATGACAAGAAGGACATTTTGATGTTTATTGACTATTATTTGGAAAACCCCACAACAGCATATGATTAAACAAATGCGTAAGGCTTTAGAATTAAGACACCTTATGGATTCCAAAATACTCAAAGTTTTAAACTTTAGCTGCACAATGGGCTGTCCTAATTATAACTGTTTACTTTTGGCAGCATTTTAATCCCACCAGATTTTTATTCCCTAATATTTAAGACTGCCAAACAAGTCCATCTGCAAGCGCTAAACACATGCTAAAATTGAGCTTAACATCACATCCACGGCTTAACTATTTGGAACTGATATTTGATCAGAAGGAGAAGGAAACAGAAGTGATCTTCAAACCTGTGTTATTAAGAACAATCTTCAGCATTTTCTATTCCAACATGACGGCAAAGGTTAAATCAGAACTGGAGGAATACATCCAACATATTTTCCCTTTCTCTTGGTTTATTATGCAGTTTATTCTGCATATGTTTCTTTTAAATTAAAATGTCAGTTTTAATTAATTGAGAAATGTCAGATACAACGTTGGCAGAGCTTCCAGCATGAAGTGCTGTCACCGAATCTGCCCAGTGTTCATGCACTTTTGAAAAGAGGTTTATGGTTTAACAGGCTGCCATGGGCCCATCGGAGCATCGTGTACATGTTGGATGTTGACGGATTTTAATAGTAAGAGCATTACTTAACATGCACAACTTAATGAGTGCTATTACAAAAGAAAGTGGTATCAAACTTCAGAACACAAATAAAGACCCACGGACGTAATAAGGACCAGTTTGAGACTCCAGTAGAGTAGAACAAGTCATATTACTCGACTCGTAGATCTGTTCAATGCAGCCAAGGGTCTGCTTTCGGGAATAGAGTATTTACAGCTTAGGATGCATTTCAACAGAAAATATAAATTGAGGTGAAAAAGTTTTCTAGTGATTGTAATTAGAGATGGAGCAGACAGTGCTATAACTCCCACAGTAAATTATGTGCCAGAATAAAGACCTATTTTGTGGGAGTTATTGGCAGATTTACCTAAACTCTGACATCTGCAGAGATAAATATATTCATATTTATCTGAAACCTTTTTAGAAATTGTTAGAACATAACTGAGCTATGTAGCTTTCGTGTTATATATGCATATTTTAAGGTCCCACCTTTAATCGTATTGGCCAAAAGTGACTTAAATCTTATGCAAAGGGTTAACTTGAAATTCCTGGGCTCATACGCATTTAGGTTCATGGAGCCTGCTGCCTATTTTGATGTTTAGATATTTTTGCTTTTAAGGTTAGTTTCACAGTAGCATTTGGGAGATCTGCCAGGCTGTTCTGGGAGTGAAGCTAGATGGATGCCGTCCTGCCACATAACTATACCTTTGTGCATGTACACTGACAAACAAAATCGTAACAATGTTTTGAACTTTTGACTTTCAGGCTCCATACCTCACCATCCACTACAGCTTCGAATGTGAGACTACTATCATATTATAGACAATAATCTTCGTTATCTCATACATAAATTGGACTTGCAACTATTTAGCATTTTATTAGTTATGCAGATTTTTGTCATGTTACTGCGCCTGGTGGTGGAACAATCTTTGTCTTCTTGTATACTACAAATTACAACCTGTTCTCACATTCCCTAATAGCTCAGTGTTTTATTAGGTTAATTCCCAAGCGAAAGGTCACCGGTTTGAAACTAGGAGCAGCCATGAAGAAGATTTCCCAAGAAAAGAGAAACAGCATCATCCAACTCATCAATAGTGGCATCTCAGCCAAGAAAATTGCCAAACTGCATCATGTGAATTCCATGACAGTTGGAAGAATACAAAATGAAGTCAGTTCATCCATTCCAAAGCCAAGAGGTGGACATCCGGGCAAAATATCGGAGTCAACAAGTTGGCTCAGCACAAGATCTAACAGTTTTGGTGCAACAAACACGGTAGTGCAGGTGGCTGGTATGCTTTGTAATAGTGATATCACAGACATCCATGCAAGCACGGTGTGACACACATTACACAGGTGTGGAATGATGGCCCAAAAAAGGGTGAAGAAGCTTCGACTTCAATATCATCATAAGAAGCGTGGGATCAAGTTTGCCAAAATGTACGAACAGTGGACAGTAAAAGATTGGAAACGGGTGATTCGGAACTATTAGACGAAAGTCAATAGACTGGGCTCTGATGAATGCAAATGGCTCTGGAAGAAACAAGGGAAAAGGGGGCTAATGGAAAGAGAAATTGAAGGAACTGTCATGTTCTTTGGAGGAAGCCTGATGATAAGGGGTTGTTTCACAGCCAAAGTTATTGGATATTTGACTAGAATCCATGGTGGTCTCAATGCTGAGCTATATGTGAGTATCCTACAAGATAAATTACTTCGTACACTCAAGCACTGTGGGTATGAAAAGGACGACAAAGTGTTCCAGTAGAACAACGACCCGAAGCATACATCAGGATTGGTGAAGAAATGGTTCAATGACAATGAAGTAGAGGTGCTGGATTGGCTCCCACAGTCCCATGATCTGAACCTAATAGAACACTTGTGGGTAGAGTTGAAGAAAAAGCTGTATTCATACCCAAGTAAGTCAACCAGTATGCACCAACATTGGGAATGTAAGGAAGAGACCTGGGAACAGATTTCGGTTGAGGCATGCTTGAATCTGATCGAGAGCATGCCCAAAAGGATTTAGGCAGTGCTGAAAGCCAAAGGTGAATTTACAAAATACTAACAAAATAATAAAAATAAAAATTTAGAATTTTAAGAGCAAAACAGTAACAATGCAGTTACATGACAAGAATAACTATTAACTAATCATCTTTTTCTGTATCCGATTGTGTCACTGATCTCAGAGCTTTCGGTTTTATATTCCATTTTAATTCCTTAGGCCCCTTTCACACGAGCAAGTTTTCCACGCAGGTGCAATGCGTGACGTTAACGTATTGCACCCGCACTATATCCGGACCCATTCATTTCAATTGGTCTCTGTACATGAACATTGTTTTTCACACATCACTTCTGCGTTGCATGAAAATCGCAGCATGTTCTATATTAAGCGTTTTTCACACAGCCCTGGACCCATAGAACTGAATGGGGCTGCGTGAAAAACGCATTGCATCCGCAAACAAATGCGAATGCAATGCGCTTTTCACTGATGGTTGCTAACAGATGTTGCCTTACTCCCTGCCGTCCCGGAGGCATATTTTTTTTATTTTTCCATTCACATAGTCAAAAGACGGCTTGTTTTTTGCCAGACAATTGCATTTTCTAAGGTACCATTAAATATTGCATAAGATTAAGTGGGAAGCTGGAAAAAATTTTGGTAAAACTGGCCTGTTACCTTCATTCTGAGGGTCAGTACAGTTACAGTAACATCCCATTTTTATAGTTTTTCGTGTGTTTTCATACTTAACAAAATAAAACAAAAATTAATAAATTAACTTTTTATAGTTACGTTTACGTAGCTATATGAGGGCTTTTTTTGTGGGGCAATCTGTAGTTTTTATTGATACTATTTTGGAGTGTATATGACTTTTAAAACACTTTTTAAGTTTTTGTTGGGGGGTGAAGTAACAAAAAAATGGCAAATCTGCCATTTTGAATTTTTTGCCATTACGGCATTCACCGTAAGTGTTAAATGCAATATTTTAACATTATGGGCATTTTGGGATGTGGTGGTGCTAATGGTTTATTTTTGTATTTTTTTTAATTTTTTTTAATATGGGAAAAGGGGGTGATGTTAATTTTTATATATATTTTTATTTTTCATTTCTCCAAGTAGACTTTAATATGCGATTTTTAGATCACTTCTCCCATAGACAGCAATGAATTATCAGTCTAATTATTACAGTCTATGGGACATATAAAAACATATTTGTGGCAGGCCTTGGATCCTTTAGAGGGACCAAGGCTGCCACAGCAATTGAACGGATTCTCCATTCTCTCATAGTGCTCCCAGGAAAAGTCAAATTACCACCGATCACAGACATGGCCTCCGGGTGTCTACTGTGTAAAGGGATAATATCTGTGTGCTGTCTGTTTTTAGGGGACCCATGGAAATTAATTTGTCTGCATGCAATCAGCAGAAAATTCACATCGGACGTGGGTGCAAAATACGGTCTTCTGCATGAAGCCTTAAAGGGGTTGTGTCACTTCAGCAAGTAGTATTTATCATATAGAGAAAGTTAAAGGGGTTATCCGAGTTATGGAAAAAAAATCTCATAAAACTCATCAGGATATACATATACATTAGTTGAGCTTGATTTTTTAAGAGAATACATAATGGTCAGTACAGAGATCTGTCCCATCATCTATTTATCCCCAGAACTGTGACTGTGACGAGGGGACAGCCTCTGCGTCTTGAGGAAAGAAGGTTTCTACACAAACATAGAAGATGATTCTTTATGGTAAGAGCAGTGAGACTATGGAACTCTCGGCCTGAGGAGGTGGTGATGGTGAGTACAATAAAGGAATTCAAGAGGGTCCTGGATGTATTTCTGGAGTGTAATAATATTACAGGCTACAACTACTAGAGAGAGGTCGTTGATCCAGGGAGTTATTCTGATTGCCTGATTGGAGTCGGGAAGGAATTTTTTTCCCCTTAAGTAAGGAAAATTGGCTTCTGCCTCACAGGGTTTTTTTTTGCCTACCTCTGGTTCAACTTGTAGGAAACAGGCAGAACTGGATGGACAGATGTCTTTTTTCGGTCTTATATACAGTACTATGTTACTATGTTACTAATAACCCATACTTACACCTTTGCATGGTTCTGTTATTATTGCTTTGTTTACAACCTGCAGCAAAGCTGTGGGGGCGTGTAACAACAATGCCTGAGCTCTCCCTCATGAATATTTGTGAGTGTGAATAATCTGACCTTCCCCTCACCCTGCTCTGCACATCCTAACTTTCCATTAAAAAAAACAGTCACATGATCATCTCCTAGCTGACACAGGCTGAAGATCTTCTAAGATCTAAGCTATATGACACCTATAAGTATCTAAGCTATATGACAGCTATATGTATCTAAGCTATATGACAGCTATATCTATCTTAGCTATATGACAGCTATATCTATCTAAGCTACAGGGCAGCTATATGTATCTAAGCTATATGACAGCTATATCTATCTAAGCCACATGGCGGCTCTAAGCTATATGATGGCTATATGTATCTAAGCTATATGGCAGCTATATCTATCTAAGCTATATGACAGCTATATGCATCTAAGCTATATGACGGCAATATGTATCCAAGCTAAATAGCAGCTATATCTATCTAAGCTATATGACAGCTATATATATCTAAGCTATATAACAGCTATTTGTATCTAAGCTACATGACGGCTATATGTATCTAAGCTACATGACGGCTTAATGTATCTAAGCTGTATGGAGACTATATGTATCTAAGCTATATAGCAGCTATATGTATCTAAGCTATAAGGCAGCTATATGTATCTAAGCTATATGGCAGTGATATGTATCTAAGCTAAATGACAGCTATATCTATCTAAGCTATATCACAGCTATATGTATCTAAACTATATGACGGCTTTTTGTATCTAAACTATATGACGGCTTTTTGTATCTAAGCTATATGACGGCTATATGTATCTAAGCTATATAGCAGCTATTTCTATCTAAGCTATATGACGGTTCTATCTATCTAAGTTACATGACAGCTATATGTATCTAAGCGAAATGACGGCTATATGTATCTAAGCGAAATGACAGCTATATGTATCTAAGCTATATGACGGCTATATATATCTAAGCTATATGACGGCTATATCTATCCAAGCTATATCACAGCTATATGTATCTAAGTTATATGACGGCTATATGTATCTAAGCAATAAGACGTCTATATCTATCTAAGTTACATGGTGGCTATATGTATCTAAGCTATATGATGGCTATATGTATATAAGCTATATGACAGTTATATAAATCTAAACTATATGACGGCTATATGTATCTAAGCTATATAGCAGCTATATGTATCTAAACTATTTGACGGCTATTTCTATCTAAGCTATATGACAGCTAATTGTATCTAAGCTATATGACGGCTATATCTATCTAAGCTATATGAAAGCTAAATCACAGCTACTGCATATGACAGCTATATCTGTATCGAAGCTATATCTGTAGCTAAGTTTTACCTATCTAAGCTATATCTATCTAATATAGATATAGATTAGATAGATAAAGCTTAGATACATATATAGCTTAGATACACATATAGCTTAGATATAGCTATAGCTATATCTATATGACGGACAATGATTCACTTTTTTTTCCATGGGAGTGGTTTTTGTTCGGATGGACAGTGGTGCCGATGGACGGCGCTGGTAAGGATCGCCAGACGCAGAAGGAAACGGGGAAACTGGTGTATCACAGGGAGGGAGCCAGGGAGGGAGCCAGAGAGGGAGCGGGCACACCTTTGAATCTTTCAGCACGTCTGCCGGCACTGCGCGATCCCTCACAGGAGCCAAGACAGTCAGAGAAGAGAGAGGGGACGGGCACACAAGGCTCTGACGTCTCGTGTACAGAGCCGGGCCACTCCCTAAAGCAGGGAGAAGCCTGAACACGAGACGTAAGCCATGGAGCCTGGTGGATGACGTCAGTGGTCACATGACCCGCATCTGTCGTGGTGAAACAGGGCAGAACAAATAATGTGAGTAAATTACCAATGTGTTTAGAATACTCTTATAAGCCACCTTAACATATATTGATATAACTCGGACAACTCCTTTAATCCAAGGCACTTACTAATGTATTGTTATTATTCATATTCTTCCTTTTGTGGCTGGATGCATTTTTCCATCAGATTATACACTGCTCATTTCCCTGCCAATCCATCAGCGGTGGCCATGCTTGGATACTATAGGAAAAAGTGCCAACATCTCTGGTGGCCAGGACTGTGGGAGCTCACATAGGTTTGTACTTTTTTCTATAGTGTATTGCAGGGTGGTCGTAACCATGGAAACTAGCAGTGTATAATGTGATAGAAACATTAATCCAGCCAGCAAAGGGGGCAATATGGACAATTACAATACATTAGTACATGACTTGTATTAACTTTATCTACATAATAAATACTATTTGCTGAAGTGACGCAACCCCTTTACCTAACCCCAGTTTCTGTGAATGTGCTATTGGAACTGAATTCCCTGATTGATATTTGACATATTTTTTGTATGTTCAGAGGGCTTTTTGTGAGAATTTGGGTTATTTCTGTCAATTATGCTGGTGTTTGAGATATATATGGATTTATTTGTTTCATGTGGTGCATATTGATTGCTTATATCTATCTATCTATCTATCTATCTATCTATCTAAAGAAAAAAATACAATGTAACAGCACTCTGCAAACCAAATAAAGTACAATAATGCCCTAATTATAGAAAATATTCTGGTGCAAATGCTACACTTATTTTGTAAATTTGAGATTCTTGGCAAATACATTTTGTACAACATTATTTGGGCCCGTCTGCCAAACGTCAAGGCGATCTCTGTAAGACGGGAAACTAACACTAAATGCTACCTGTTATGTGCAGGTTCCACATGCATGCTTAGCCCACCCTATACCTCTCCTGGTGCCAGACTGCTTCCAATAAATGCAATAAAAGTCCACTTTATACCTCTCCTGGTGCCAAAAGGCTTCCATTGAGTGAGGAAGAGCAGGCTACAGCTTTATACTTACACTAATTAAAATCAGCCTATGGGGCGGACAGGCTGGTCAGGGGTGCAAGACTAAATGGATTCAGCCACAACTCCAGAAAAAACTGCAAAGAAAATCTATCTATCTATCTATCTAGCTATCTATCTATCATGAATCAGAAATCGGCAGCACAAGAATAAAAATAGTAAAATAAAGAAAAAAGAGGTGCAAGCCCATAGGTCTGACAATGGCCAATAAATACAAAAAATGAAGATCAGGCAGCACATTCACATGGAAAAAGCTGGTGTTTATTCACCCATGCTGGAAGTGTGACGTTTCGGCTCTGTACTGGAGCCCTTCTGCTAAAAAATTAAAAAACTACATCAAAACAGCCTTTTTTTTAACCTTGCCTTACGAAAGTGTAATACCAAGTGATCAAATAGTCTTATGCACCCTAAAAGGGTACCAATGAAAAGGTCACCTCATCCCTCAAAAAATGATCCCCCACATAAGACAATAACTCAAAAAATAAAAACCAATGGCGCCCATAAACCAATCCATCAAAATCTGCGCTACAAAATCCGTATGGCATTCTTTCCGTTCTGAGTCTTGCCATGTGCCCCCACAGCAGTTAACCACCAAATATGGGTTGTTGCCATATTCAGGAGAAAATGGGTAACAAATTATGGGGTGCTTTTTCTCCTGTTACCTCTTGTGAAAATGAAAAGTTTGGGGCTAAAGGAACATTTTATTGGAAAAAATGAAACTTTTCACAGCCAAGTGTTTCCAAATTCCGTAAAATGCTTAGGGGGTTAAAGTGCTCAGTACCCCCCTTAATATATTCTTTGAAGGGTGTAGCTTCCAAAATGGGGTAACTTTTTGAGGGTTTCCACTGTAAGGGTATGTTACAAAATGGTGCCCCCAAACCATTCTAGCAAAATCTGCCTCCAAAATCCATATGGCACTCCTTTGCTTCTGACCACTGCCACGTGCCCATAGAGCAGTTTGCCACCACTTATGATCGAATATTGCCCCTGCTGCTCATCCCTAGTGTAGATCTACAAAGCAAAAAGAGCGATGCAAGGGTGCTTTCTACTGCAATATTTTAACCCATTAAGCCCCCGTGACGTAAATGTACATTATGTATAGGCTTGCATTAGGCCTCCATGACATACAATTATATTTTAGTGATTGTACAGAAGATGTGCTCTGCACTCACATTATATCAGCGGGAGTCTAGTCCTGGCAGGTGGGTTCTCACTGTAATGACTAGGATTAGTGATAATAACTCCAATACTGGCTGTTTAACCCTCTAGAATCCATTGTCCATCATGACTTTAGCATCTAGGCAGTTAGAAACAGGCAAGAGATCCCCCTTGTTCCTATCGGCACTCCCCGCAAACGTATTCATGAGATGCCTTGCCTGGGGACTAACAACGCCTAAAACACAAGTACAGAACATATGAGGGATAAATAGTACTCACTCCACCAGGGAGGCATCTCCAAGATAAGCTCAAGACACTCACAGACCTGCTCCTCCCTAGCCAAGATTGCCTGTAGTTGGTTAGCAAGGATGATGTCCCAGGTGTATCAGGAGGGTGCTCATGTCATCAATTGCTCTTTATTGGTAATAAGCTTGACGCATTTCGGGGAGTTACAAAGTTCCCTTAATCAGGAGCACAAAACATATACCACAAAATTAGGCTGCACCTATTGATTACTGCTAATTGATATTTTTAATTATAGGAATTCCTTCTGTAATATGCTTGCTTTTCCTATCTCTATGATTTGTGATAATAAAACCATGTGTGATAATGATTGATGGTCTTACTTTTAGCTTATTTACTATAACATCTAAGCCAACTTGAGCTGCAGCAAGTGAGTAGAAGAGGGTTCTGTTCTTGTTACCCTATTTCTGGTGGCCATTTGTCTTAAAAAGGTCATTCTAGTATACGTTAATTTAAAGACTGCTCTGGATCATTTCTTTTCCTGACACAGGAGTCTAATGTGTTTCATCAGTATAATTTTTCCAAGCCCTCATTAATTCACCAATTGTAACTGCTCTGATGATGGGTGATAGACGACGTGATTTAGCTGTAGAATAGTTTCAATGCTGTTGGTGTCAATTTTAAAGGGGTTCTCTGGGATTTAAACATTACTAACTTATCCTCATGATAGGTCACAGGGGCGTAACTACAAGTGACTGGGCCCCACAGAAAATTTTTGTATGGGGCCCCCCCTCGCTTCACAGCCAGTGGGGGCACAGATAAGGGCCAGGGCCCAGGGTGCAGACAGGGGCCAGGGGGGCACAGAAAGGGACAGGGTGGTGCACACAGGGGCCAAGGGGGCAGAGACAAGGGCCAAGGAGGCACAACTAGGTGCCAGGGTGAGCCCAGATAAGGGCCAGGGCCCAGAGGTGCAGACAGGGGCAAGTGAGGCGCAGACAGGGGCCAGGGGGCACAGAATAAGCCATGTTGGCGCACACAGGGACCAAGGGGGCAGAGACAAGGGCCAGGGAGGCACAGCCAGGGGTGGGCACAGATAGGGCAAGGGGAGCACACGCAGGGGCCAAGGGGACAGAGACATGGGCCAGGGAGGCACAGCCAGGGGTGGGCACAAATAAGGGCCAGGGGGGCGCACGCAGGGGCCAAGGGGGCACAGCCAGGGGCACAGACAAAGGCTGGGGGGGCACAGATAAGGGCCAGAGGGGTGCAGAAAGGGGCCAGGGGCACAGATAAAGGCTGGGGGGGCACAGAAAAGGACCAGGGGAGTGCAGACAGAGGCCAGGGAGGCACAGACATGGGCCAGGGGGGGTTAAGACAGGGGCCATGGGGAGAGCTAGCTGGTGGGTGGGTCCATGGGGGGGGGGGGGCATTTCTGGCCAGGCAAACTTTGTTAGAAAATCATATCAACTCTGAACTCTCAACTGACTGTGTGAGAGTCAGGACAGGTGAACGGAGCAGTGGCAGCACAAGCTGACAGGGGGCACACAGGCTGCGCAGAGAGCACAGACACATCATCACATTCTTCACATACATAAAGCTCTGCACAGTGACTGATATGCGGGTGCTGCTCTGCTGCTCATCTCTTGCTTGTTTCTCCCACCTGCTGCTCAGGTCAGCAGTTGGACTGACTCGGGGGGCCGGGGCCCAGGAGGGGGACTAAGTAAGGCTCAGATGATGGACAGGCTAGCACTGCAAGGGGCCCTGGCTGGCCTGAGAAACTTTATTAATTAGTAACTCCTTGGAGTTATGCTGCCAGGCGCTGGGCCCCTTGTCAGCCCGGGCCCCGGAAGCAGCCGCTTCCCCTGCTTACCCTGTAGTTACGCCACTGATAGGTCATCAATGTGAGATCTGGGATCCCCACTCACGGACAGACTGGGAGCTTAAAGCGGCCCTGGAAAAAAACTAAAAGAGACCCCATCTTCTAGATGGATCCAAATTGACAGAACACATGGCAAGGGACTAGGCAGGGAAATCACAAATAGGCAGGGGCAACAAAAGTAATCTGGCCAGCAATACTGTAGTGCAGTACAAAATGAGACCCCAGCAGAACCCCAGTGCAGCACAAAATACTGCCTTCCCTGCTCCAGTATTGAACTATATTACTGTCCTGAGGGTAGAGATAAAGTGGAATTCAGGAGGGCACTTGTGGCCACCAGCCAGGCCATAAGTACCTGATGCTCCTAGCATTAATCACTAATGTGAGCATAAGATTGTTAGGTATCCAACTGATGGTCATGAGGAGGGCTCAGACGACCAACCAGGAAATTTCCCTGTAGGATCTATGGCTAGTCCGCCCCTGTCCCCACTAATCAGCTGCACCAAGAGCCCATGGTGCTCTGTCAGCATTCAGGCCTCTTCCTAGGTCATGTGATGTTACGTTCATTGGTCACAAGGCCTAAGTGGAGCTCTGTCCCCTCAAGGGCTGAGCTGTAATACCAAGCTGTGCATGGTAAGCTGCGAGGAGGCTGTGGTGCAGTTGTCTCCTCAAATAGCTGATAGGCGAGGGTGTCGGGAGTCTCATATTGATGATCTATCCGGGGGAAGTTCATCAACATTTAAATCCAGGAGCGCGCCTTTTCTGGTAAATCTAAAAAAAAAAAAAAAGATTGTGGATTTAGGCTCTCTAATATATTGCTGATATAAAAATATTCTACAAAGTTGTATACTAGACATTTGTAAGCAAACCAACTCCTTGAAATGCCCTATTTGTCAACTGTGTGCAGTTGGTTATCATTTCTCATCAGTCAAGCAGTTGTAATCCAGGAGCTGGCAAGTCACGGGCAGGTTCAGTGCAGCATGCTCCTTATTGCATCCTGACACAATAGACAGAACACCTCTCCTGGATGGCTAGCTAACATCAACAACATTAGCAGTTTACTTCACGCATTAAATTGCTTGTGACTTGAACAATTAGAACATTAAAGCAATTAGGAGACATGCACTGGCCTTATCTGTGGATGTCAAGAATGCTTCCTCTGCTTTGCAGGCTTATGGGTCATAGGAGTTGGAGGAATGCTGCCCTCGTGTGGAAAGTAGACAGCTCTATACAGGAGACTGTGATCATCTTTTTATCAGTCAAAAATGGTGTTCTGTTCACATCCGACGTCAGATCAGAAGTGGGCAGCGTTTTCTTACTGTCTTCTGCACCATTATACCGTATACTACCCATGATTAAATCTATAGCCATTGCTTATATTATTACATTGCAACATTAGAGAACATTCAGCTATACAAGATATTAATAGCACTTCAAATTGATTTATACTGTATATATATACAGGGCCAGTTTTAGACAAAATGTGGCCCTGGCAAAATCAAAAGGGGGGCCAACATCTTGTAATAATATGCTAAAAACACAGTCTGACGTCCGACACCCCCGCTGATTAGCTGTTTTAGGACACGGCGTTTGCTGTTCACTGCTGCTGTCTCATAGACATACAGCAGCATGGCAGAAAGAGAGGACGGAGACGGCACGCGCGCACAGTGCACCCCGTCTCCTCAAACAGCTGATCGTTGGGAGTGCCGGGTGTCAGACCTCCGCCGATCTAATATTGATGACCTACCCTAAGGATAGGTCATCGATATGAAAAAACCCCTCTTGAAGCTACCCCCAATACTGTGCCTGTTGTGCTCCCCCCATGTTCACAAACACTATACTATACTATACACCCAGACTGCCCTCATTAGTAATGGTGCCCCCAATTGTGATAATACTCCCCAAGATAGCCCCCATTAGTAGCAGTGCCCTCCAATAATAACGCCCCTACAGTACCCTAGTAGTAATAATATAACCATAATGAATGCTCCCAGTGGCTCTAATGTCCCCCACTAGTGCCCCCCACTAGTTCCAATATATAAAGCTTCCCCCCATAGTGCCAATATATATATATAATGTTCCACTGTAGTGCCAGTATGTATATAATGCTCGTTCATTCCTCTCCAGTAGTGCCAAGTATATATAAGGATCTCCTTTCCCGCATCCCTGGTGCCCCCAGCAGTGTGGACATTATTTGGTATATAAAAAAAAAAAAGAAAAAACCCTGACTCCCGCCCGCCCCCCCCTCCCCCCCGGCTGCTGTCTGCGATGCAGACCACAGTTTTAGGCCTCTTGCGCAAGACCGTGGTTTGGTTCCGCATCCGAGCTGCATTTTTTGCGGCTCGGGTGCAGACACATTCACTTCAATGGGGCCAAAAAGATGCGGACCCCACTCCGTGTGCTGTCCGCATCCGTTGCTCCATTCAGTGGTGCCGCAAAAATTATAGATCATGTCCTATTCTTGTCCGTTTTATGGACAAGAATAGGCATTTCTATAATGGGCCGTCTGTTGCGTTACGCAAAAGGCACAAGGGCGGCATCCGTGTTTTGCGGATCTGCAATTTGCGGACCGCAAAACACGGCACGTTCGTGTGCAAGAGGCCTTATCTGTAGCTTGTGTTGCTGCGTCCTGATGCATGCGGTCTCAATGACATCATCACTCCTGCTTTGGGTCTTACGTGATGATGTCATCATGTGAGACCCAGAACAGGAGGTTGCAGTGATGTCTTTGCGGCTTCTTGTTCTGTTCTAATGCCTCACAGGCTTGAGGCCCAGCGGCCTAAGGCTTGTGAATTTGGACGGCCATGAGTGCTCCCCCCTTTATGGGGCGAAGTGGCGCCCTAGGCGGATGACTACCCTCCCCTATCCATTGTCCCGGTCCTAATTCAGAGCACATTACTGCAGGAGGTATAACAGGAGAGGACTATAACTCCCAGCATGTCTAAGCCACTATTATTTAATAGCAGAACACATTACAGAGGAACGTATAAAAGTATGGGACTATAACTCCCAGTCCTCTCCTCATACCTCCTTTAGTAATGTACTTTGATATTACATAACAGGAAACTACAACTCCCAGCATTTCCCTTGCACTTACATTGAATCCATACTTCACATGCATGGTTGGCCTTCTTCTTCTTTACTTTACTGCACTGCTGAGCTCCGCCTCCTGTTCTGGTCACATGATGGTGAGGTCATCACAGGTCCTTTATCCCCTCTTCTCTGCTGAGCTCCTCCTCCTGCATTTGACATTATGGCAGGTCCTGCTAGCGCTAATGATTTCTCTTATATGTGAGGTAGGAGACCTTACACTGCATTGTAAAGTGCAGCTGTTCAGCTGTCCACCCATTTGCTTCCTCGGACATTCAGCTGAACAGCAGCACTGAAGCAGCGGGCCCCTTAGACAATGGGGGCCTTGGACAATTGCCCAGTTTGGGCCCCCCCCCCCCCCAACACCAGCCTTGTATATATATATTTACTACTGTATATATTTGAAAACATGCTATGACATGTCTGTTTTAGTAACTACTTGCATTCCGCATGTCATAACAATTCTGAAGCATCTATTCTTATGACTCTATGATATGCCATTCCTTTATTATTCCTGCTAGAAGTTATGAATGGATTGCTAGCAGTTTGCAATGAAGGTCCAGATGGGTGTTGCCAGTTAGGGGTGTGTCCATGCACATTCTGACTCTATCCAATCAGTGCTGCCAGTGTCGTACCCCCCCTCCCCCAACTGGTAATATCCATCTGGGCCTTCATTGCAAAATACTAGTAATTCATTCATAACTTCTAGCAGGAATAAAAAAGGAATGGCACAACATAGAGTCATAACAATAGATGCTACAGTGTTACAAGTAGTTACTAAGCTGTGAAGGGGGAAGGGTAATAAATCACTCCTGTTCTGGCTGACTAGACATACATTTTGTGCTCAGCCTAACTGGATTTTTTTGGAGGCATTGACCCACGGCTGCAGCATCAGGTAGCTAATTGTGGTATAGCACAATGTCTCCTTAGCTTTTCCTTAATCAGTTACCTGAACAGAAGTGATCTATTATGTTTCCACCCCCACTCTCCACAGCTGATTGAAGAACAACACCCCCCTCCCATAGCACCTTAGCACCTGTCCCAGGTATATTCTTGGACCAGTTTATTGCTGGGCAGTGGACATTTTAATTTACCACACTGATTCTCTCCTAGATAAAATGAGCATGGTTTGCTAAATAAAGGTATGTAGGAATTTGTTTATAATAGGGTTATTGTAAGGGTATTTTTAAGTGACTGATTGGTTTTCCCCTTACATTTTGTTAAATACTTTGTGTAATAGTTTATAATTTCCCTTGCAATGAAGTGGGTTAGCGATAGTGCTGATAAGACCACATTCCTGAGTAATCTTAGAGACATGCGTGCTGCACACTGGAGGAGGGGCTAACAGGTTAAAACATTATGACCCACATTTTCTCAGCAGACTCCACAAGGCCCTTCATTCTAGATAGGATGTGAGTATGACTGCCCTATCTCTCTTGTACACCCTGGGGTGTCGATCATGTGTTATAACGGTTTAGACAGCCATGTGTTATAGCATGATTGATGGAGTCTCCACCCCATTTAGGCTAGTGATGTTTATTTACTTTTTATTATTCTGTATGTGATTTCTTTCTGTTATCATCTATATAATCACGTAGTAAATATACTTATTCACATAGCCTGTGTAAGCTTATTCATTCTCAAATCTTTCAAATTCACTTTATGTTATATAGCATGCTTTTAATTATTAAAACAAGAACCTCCATAATTATTATGATTATAGTATTTTTCCAAGATTTTATAACTGATGACCTATCCTCAGAATAGGTCATCAGTATGTGATCAGTTCGGGTCTGACACTTGGGACCTCTGCCAATCAGCTGTTTGAGAAAACAGCCACACGTTTACAGTAGCATCGTAGCCTTCGCGCAGCTTTCCTTAACCATGTGATGTCAAGTTCATTGGTCATATGGCCTAGGCACAGCTCAGCCCCATAGAGGTAAATGTAGCTGAGCACGATACCAAGCACAGCCGCTATGCAATGTATGGTGCTGTGCATGGTGAGCTGAGAGAGCTCCGGTGCCTTCTCAAACAGCTGATCAGTAGGGGTCCCGGGTGTTGGACCCACACCAATCAGATACTGATGACCTATCCTGAGAATAGTAGTTTTGAGTGAAGTTTTAAAAATTCGATTCAGCAGCTTCACCAAATTTCCCAAAAAAATGCTCTTCATGATAAAGCGCATTTCTTTGTAAGTAGTGGGTAAAATGATTGCAAAGAGGATGCCAAGGCCATCCTGATTGCAGACAGTGCACAAAATCTTGCGTAGTGCATGATGACAACTTGACGCTAGCTGGCATTGTGACATCATATGTCACCGTGCACGAGATTTTGCGCGGGATCTTCAATCAAGATGGCCACTGTGGCCTCTTCGTGCTCAAATGGATGAGGTGAGTATGTTTTTCTTCACTATTTCAGGGAAAATTGATTTATTAACACAAAACATGAGGAAATTCAGCTTTGCAACATAATACATTTTTACTGAAATTCAGATCGAAGTCCACTTCAGATATTTCGGATATTATCCCCCTCAGTGTTATGCCCTTTTTACTGCAAATTTTGGAACTTGTTAAATCAAAGCCTTATATTCGCATGCAGTTTACCCATTTGTTAGACTTCATAGCTCTGCTGTTTTTAATTTTCTTATCATGACTTGATTGTTGTACTTTTAATAAAGAGAAACTGTTGGTGATGATATTGCGCCAAATCAGTAGAAATGTCATCAATGACGTGGGCTATTATTACTAAATACTCTACCAGCAAGTACATGCCAAGACCAGAAGCATACCAAAAATAAAGTATATACATCTTTATTGGATCATTTAAAAACAATTTAAAACAGGGAACCGGAGACCCTCAATCAATATCCAAGAAGGGTCCCCACATTGTACTGAGCAATTGTCGCTAACCATTAATGATTCAATGTGTAGAGACACAAGCCCATAGCTGTCTCCTGATAGTTTTAAATCACTTATTAGTTTTTTGTTTTTTCCACAAATTGACTTTAATGGATCATAATAAAGTTTACAGTTTTTCAAACATAATGTAGGACACCTAAGGGGAATTTTTGGTCAATTGACCGTGTGTGGATTTTTTGGTAATTATCCCGAGGGCCCTAATAGGGTCAAAAGTTAGTTTTGTACAAATGGTGAATGCAAATATGTCAACATATGATACAAAAAGTAATTATATATAGTGTCACAATATGAATATAGTAGTATATCGAATATGAGAGCCACAAAGCTCATATATAAATAAAGACTGCTCTATGGCTTCTAACACAAAAATGTTAATTGTATACAGTATGTGTACACCGGGGCATAGCTGTAGAGGAGGAGGAGGACTAAAATATTTTATTGGAAAAAAATGGACGGAGAAAGCAAATCCTCAAGTGAAGATTTATTCCAACATCTGTAATAAATCTTCACTCGAGGAGGTGCTGTCTCCATCCATTTTTTTCCATTTCTATGGATCATCTGATCAATGTGGGGAAGCTTGCCCCTCCCCTGTAGATGGGCACCCATCGCTCACTAAACTAGGTCTGCTGTCCTCCCTCCTTTTATTTAAATATTTTGTCAGGGCTCCACAGTATTATACAATCACATTATATACAGAGACAGTATATACAGTGACATGACATACAGTATATATGTGTAGGAAATAGACAAAGCGGCTGCTTGGCCTGGTCTGACAGAGAGATCTTCACTAGTCACAGAAATGGGGGTTGTACAAGAGTTGCTGGAGGGATGGCTCATTAAAAAATGTATGGGACCCAGTCATTTCTATTTACGCCACTGGGTGTACAAGTTATTAAAAAAGGTTCACATAACCTCCTGCACTCTACTCTCCAAACAAGTAGTGGCAGTGGCAGATACCATTTATAATAATCAATACAAACATTATCTTTCTTTGTTATGGCTACCATTAAGCTCAAAGGGCACTCTATTAAGGTGTCCATCCTGTAGGTAATTTTTAATAATGTCCAATTAGCACCAATAAATAAGTATTCCCATATGGTCCAAACATAAATGATGAGCAAAAGAAATAACAAGCTCATGGAGGCTAGTCCAATAAAGAGAGCAACGGAGGTTGTTATATAGGTTCAACAGTATACGATGAGCCTCTCGTAAGGATCTCCTAGAAGACTATCCCAAATATTAGCCAAGAAGAAACTATTTTGATCCATATTCACATTGCTGGATTGAAGCATTATCCATGGTGATAAATTATGGGCCAAGACAGAAGAAAGCATAAATAAAGACCAGACATAAT
The DNA here is from genome assembly GCA_033119425.1 of Bufotes viridis. Lineage (NCBI taxonomy): Eukaryota > Metazoa > Chordata > Amphibia > Anura > Bufonidae > Bufotes > Bufotes viridis. The sequence goes on from CM065596.1 coordinate 33,660,954, forward strand.
CTAAAAGAGAACAAGAGACAATCACAGGGGTGAGGACTATCAGAGAAAAAAACAAATACTGACAATACTAAAAATCGGTATGTGATGATCCTGTTATTGCGATGTGTCCTGTCCACAATGATAAGTAAGACTGTGGGAAAAATAGTACTGGAAATATGAAATATAGGTGTATAAATAAATTGTGAGATGTTATTGTAAGTGTAAAAATGTGAAAAAACTAACAAAGTAAAAACGTTAAAGAAAGTGGCAAAAATGTGACGATAGAAAATGTTTAAAAAAAAGTGAGTGTAAAATGTTTAAAAAGGGGAAGGAAAAATGTAATTCCTCATTAAGACCAAGAGGGCTAACCAAGTTTAAATTATATATCCACCTGGATTCATATTGCAGTATTTTATGACTCCCCCCCCCCCCACTAATATTCTGAGAATTTTTTTCCAATCCAATGATCTTTAATCCGTTGAATTTTCCTCTATGATGCCCAAAAAATGTGAAGCAACCGGACTGAGTGTCTTATCCTGTGCCTGATTACATATAGCTGTTGAAACATGCTGCTGAATCCACTTCTGCAACTCTTGTGTGGTTTGTTGCACATAGATGTTGGAGCAAGGGCAAATTAAACCAAAAATCACATGCCAAGATTTACAGCTTACATACTGTTTCAATTGATAAATCTTTCAATTCTGGGGATTAGTAAAGCTTTAAGATGGGGACAAGAATTGACATGTTACACACTCCGTACAAGGGTAGCTGCCACAGAGTCAAGTACCCCTACCCAAACGAGTGGGAAGCAAAAATGTTGCAGTCATTTGAACTAATTGAGGAGATAAACTCAACACATTCCTCATAGGTACCTTTCCAAAAGAAATTATTATTGTCATACCGAAACCAATGTTTCACCTTATCACAAAAACTGGCCGATGGGTACACGCGTTATCCCTCCCACCACCCCAGAAAGTGGTTGGCGTAGGAGGGGGCACAATGTGCACCCATGGCAGTACCCGAAATCTGTCTGTAAAACCTACGGTCAAACGTAAAGTAATTGTGTTGCAACACAAAATCCAGTAAATCAATTAAAAATGAGTCATGCATACAATCTGAATTTTGTTGCATTTCCAAAAAATATGTCACAGCAGTGATTCCCAAATTATTTGAAATATTAAATTATAGTGATTCGATATTGCAAATTACTAGCAATGTATTAGATGGCAAAGATATGTTCTCCAGTTGTATCACATGCAACGAATCCCACACAAAAGAAGGAATTCGAGAAATAAAGATCTGTAAAAAGAAATCAATATAAATGTATGCTTTTTTGCACAGACCTCCAAAACCAACACCGTGGATGTCACTGTTATGGAGGAACTGTGGATGTCACTCTTTTGCACTGTGAATGTCACTGTTATGAGAGCATTGTGTATGTCACTTTTTGTTATGAGAGCAATGTGGATATCTTTTAACCAAACATACAAACAACAAATAAAACAGACCCCTGTGAAGCCGGGTCATTCTGCTAGTAATATATAATTATCTCTTTCTGCATCGTGAGGGTATAACATGGATCACCACCTGGATAAGACTTCTTTCATACAAGCATCTGATCTAGCACTCATTTACAGATTAAAAATATGGCTCTTTATTTGTAGATTTAGTATTGAAACATCAAAGACAACTGTGCTCATGCATTTTGAGCTATTTGAGTTGCACGGCTTGAAATGCATAATTGTAGTTGTCTTTGATTTTTTTCTATACCAAGTTTAGAAATAAAGAAATTAAGCCGTATGAGATTTTCTATTTAAAAGATGTGTCTGATATATTGAAAATAAAAATTTGCTAAAAAGGGATTTCAGAAAAGTAATACATATGTATATAAAATAATACAATATATATGACACCCAAGAAATATTTAGTGATTTCTATTTAAGTATTTCTATGTCTAATCAACTTCATGCATCTTTTTAGTGGAGATAAGCAAATCAAGTGTAAATGAATTAAATGCATTTCAAATTTCCCAAACATTCTACTTCTAAATGAAGCTGAAGTTTTGACAATTCAAGCAAACTGTGCAAAATGGCATCTGTCATTTTATATATCAAATTCAGTACAGTGGGGAGGAAAGCAAGGCAGGAAAGATGAAGAGTAGAGATGTCGCGAACATAAAATTTTCCGTTGGCGAACGCGAACGCGAATTTATGCAAATGTTCACGAACATGCGAACAGGGAGAACCGCCATAGTTTCTATAGACAGGCGAATTTTAAAACCCACAGGGACTCTTTCTTGCCACAATAGTGATGGAAAAGTTGTTTCAAGGGGACTAACACCTGGACTGTGGCATGCCGGAGGGGGATCCATGGCAAAACTCCCATGGAAAATTACGTAGTTGACGCGTGTGTGAGTGTGGTAAGTTGAATTCGCAATGCGATTAATATAACCTGCATCAATCGCATTGCGAATTCAACTTAGAGCTGGGTTCCTAATGGTTGTATTGCTAGAATATAACGAAGATTGAGAATATAGCGCTATATTCTCAATCTTCGTTATATTCTAGCAATACAACCATTAGGAACTCAGATCTAAGTTTTAATCGCAATGCGAATAATACAGGTTATATTAATCGCATTGCTATTTACAATTACTAACACTGCAGCTAACATATAACATATAAGCTTTGCTTCACTGTACATCAGTATTTAAAAAAAATAGTACTCATTTTTTATATGCAGGAAACAGCTAGCAGCCCAATTAAAAAAGATAAATAAATAAATTTACTGGGTGCTGATGTTTTAAGCATCACAGTTGTACTGAACATCGTACAAGTGTGCAGTTTTCCCCCCTAAAACTTGTGAAGTTTCCGACTGCTTGTTCACCAAACCTATGCTTTTTCCATTACTAGTGTGCGTGTATAAACATGGGCAGGCATCTGCACCAAATAGAAGACAATTTTTAAACAGGCTGTGCATTTCATTACCCATAACTATATATGTGACTGTCACTTTGTTATTACTAATGTTGGCTTCATGTTAAAGGGCTTGAAAGGGTGAGAGAGAAAATTTATAAAAATATTGAAAAAAGAGAGAAAGATAACAGAAAAAATATGAAACCTAGGGAGGGAAATCTTGAGCAAGGGAAATCTTCTAAAATATAGGTTTATTAACATCCATTAAAATTACAGCTCCATGAATGACACCAAGATGGTCTATGTGTTTTTGACAAGTAGGTTCTTAATCATGACCTACATAATTTAAAATGCACATGGCTTTTGAAAGAAAAAATTTAAAGTTGAAAAAATAAACCATTAATAACAACATATAAGATCTAAGAAGGGGTTTATCCCTTCTGGTATCCTAGAATGAAACAAAAATATCCCAAAAAATTCATGTGTAATAATTTTTTATTACTCATATCACCTCCACCGTGTGGTGTTTTGGTGAAAAGGAGGAAACATCACCTTTCTGATGTCAGCAATGAAAAGACTAATATATCTGCCCTTTCCAGACACTTTAGGGAAGTCCACAATGGGGGTATTTCCTCAATTTTTTCAGGGAATACTAATGGTGGAAAAAAAAACGTATAGAGGAGGCGAAGAAAAAACCTTATTACATGTGAAACTTTTTTTATTTTTTTATTTTGGAAGTCGAGCATTAAAACAGGCACTCCCTGCTCTGAAGAGGGGAGGGTGCCGGGTCCCACTGAGGTCTATGCAGAAGATCGCTGTACAGTGAGGGAATTCCAGTGTGGCTTAGGAGTCCCTGCTCTGATTCCATATATAGCTACGTCCATATATGGAGTCAGTGCTTGGGGACACCCAGTGTATTTAAATCTAATTTAGCCTCTGCCATGTGCACAGGGCAGCAGGGAGAGTGTGAGGTCTTATTCACCCTGATAGAGCTGTATCAGGTGAATAGGATGAAAATCCCAGTTCTAGCCCCTAAGTAAATACATAAACTGTAAAAAAATATATATATATTAAGTATAAATCACCCCATTTCCCAATTCTACATATAAACAATAAATTAATAAAATATTACATATCGCCGCGTCTCAACAGTCCAAATTATTAAAAAATCCTCTTTTATGCGGTGAATGCCGTAAAAGAAAAAGAAAAAAAAATACACGATTCGCCATTTTTTTTGTCGCCTTTTCCCCTCAAAAAATAGGATAAGAATAGGACTGTTGTATTATGAGCCGACGGTTCCATAAAATGTGGCATGCACACGGCATTTTTGGCGTTTTATTTTTTTCGCATTGTATCAAATGGTTTTGAGTATCGCAATACTTTTTTATGGTATCGATACCGAATCAAAATTTTGGTATTGAAACAACTCTAAAGTTTGTCATGTAGTAAGTATTCCAATATAGCAGAAGTATCATTTTATATTTCACTGCAGGTTAAAACGTAGCTATATAGCGTAGTGGTTAAGGTTTTTGGCTCTAATGTAGAATGTTGTGAGTTCAAATCCCAGCAGAAATGTTTCAGAAGCTAATTTAAATTTATATATTTTAAAAATGTATGGCACTAAATAAATGTGTCATTACTATATATATATATATATATATATATATATATATATATATTTAATCATACTTCTGATATATATGAATGCATAATATGTGGGAAACTACTACTGATATTTGTATCCATAATATATTTACATATATTATAATATATTATACATTCTAAATATATAATATTATATGTAAATATATTATGGCTAAAAACATATATATGTTTAAATTAAATTTAGCTTCTATTTCTGAAAAAGTTCTGCCGGGATTTGAATTCACAACCTTCTACATTAGAGCCAAGAATCTTAACAACTACACTATACAGCTACATGGTAAACTACAGTGAAATATAAAATGATACTTGTGCATCATATTACTTACTACATGACAAACTACTATGAGGTTTTTCTGAAACAGTTTATCACTCAGCTTTATAGCTGAGTGGTTAAGGTCCTTGCCTCTAATGTAGCAGGATGCGAGTACAAATCCTGGTAGAAACTTTTCAGAAATAAAAGCAAAATTAGGTTTAAATACACTGACTTGAGCACACTCGGCATTCGGCCAAGCATCGCGATGCGCATGTCGAACACCAGTTCGGCCGAGCATGCTCGCTCAACACAAGAAACAGTTCTTTATAACTTGCATTTTAATTATCTAAATTCCTGCTCATTCTAGGCTTTGAAGTCCAGGAGGCGGTCCTATCAGTGATTGATAGCCTTCTCTCTATGACTGTATACAGATATAGCTGTCAATCACTGATAGGACCGCCTCCTGGACTTCAAAGCCCAGAACGAGTAGAATTTAAATGTCTAAACAGGTTACAGGTTATATTGAACGTTTCTTAAAAAACTATATATCAATCTGCTCAGCCCCTCCTGCTTTATAAATTGCTACCTTCAGATTACACTGCATTTTCATGGTGACAGGTTCCCTTTAAACCTTAAAAAATTCTATAAAATTTCTGCAATCATAGCACCCAGGCACTTCTTGTGCTCAGCCTTATTGAGTTTCATGACATTATGTAACTAAAAATCATCAGTTCACTGTTGGATGTCAGTCATTTTGTCGGCTTTTTGGAAAGAATAAACTATATAAGAACAGAAATCACCTATCCACTAGACTGGTCAGTTAAAATGACAAATCCAGAATAAAATCCACCCTTGTCCCTAATTTAACAGCTGGTTACATTACTGGACTGGCTTTACATTGAACTGCTTTTTCCAACCTTTTCCCTTTTTCTCTTTTCCATTTTATTACAGGCGAAGAAAATCTTCTCTGTCCATATAAGAGGATAAATGTATGTTTAAATTGCCTTAAGAGATGAAACTTCCTTGACTTGCATTGACCAGAGCTCTGGCTTTATCTAGCTTATAGAATTTAATTTAATGGAATAGAGTCTTACATGTGTGTACCTATGAATCAATTTGCATAAAATCTTTATAAAACATATCCTACCTTTACATGTATACAGCTCCTTTGCGGACCTATGTGAACCTGGTATTTGTAGTTGCTACCTTTTGGTTAGAAACCACATCTGTAGCATAATTCTGCAGCAATGCATTGTTTCCCTGCTTCTTGCTATTCTAGTCTTCAACACTATAAGGTCATTCTTGGTCAGGACAGGTCAGCATTATTCATACACAGCAAGGAGTCTCCTGAACGGCATTACTGTATATATAAACAGCACGGGCAGTGAGGAAAAGACACAATGGCTGGAGGTGAGTGTATGGTTCAGAGATAACACCCAATCAGCCCAATGCTTGCAGCTTCACATGCACACATATTGTATATAGATAAATAGATTTTTTAAAAGAAAAAGCTATACAGAAATCGTTCAACAACATGCAACCGGAAACATTCAAGAACAGCGGCTTAACTAGAACTGACTTGGCCCCACAGCAAATTTTTACATGGGGTCCCCCCTCCAGCAACTTCTTTGCAACCCCCTCCTCCTCTACAACCCCCACTCCTGTGGCTACTCAAGATCGTTCTCTCAGACGAGGCCCGTTAGCTGCTTTGTCCATTTCCTACAGTGTCTCTGTATATAATATAATTTTCTAATACTGTTGAGGGGGCCCTGACAATAAAATCTTTTAGTCTTCCTCCTGGATGGGCCCCTAAGTTCAGGCCCCAAAGCAGCCGCTTCCCCTGCTTCCCCTATAGCTACACCCCTGTTCAAGATACACATATATTCAGTACTGCCATATTTTTCCATGAAGACCACTTCTGGTCAGACTTCAACAAACAGTATATGGATGTTCCTGAGTCCCACTGGTTACTGACAGTTCTAAGCTGATGGCACTTCTGGGCATCTTTCTGTTTAGAAGTAAAGTAAGCATGATGTGTTGCATGATGCATCTGCCTCACTACGTTTTCAGCAACTGAAATTGGGGATTTGGTTAGGATTAATGGTGTCCTGAGAAATACAGATAGCCTTCCATTATGCAATACTATCAAAGAGGGATCTGATTAGGTCCATCTTTATTCTACAGAAGGAAAATGACCCTGAATAGGGTAGAGTGAATCGAAGTATCCGAAGTAGACTTCGCTCTGTTTTTTAATGAAAAATTCAATTTGCGGTGGTAATAAATCAATTTTCCCTGAAATGGCAGTAAAAATAAAAAAAAATCATAGTCCTCTCATCCATTGAAGCATGAAGATGCCGCCATGGCCATCTGGCTTTAAGATCTCGTGCACAACGTATGATGTCACCAGGACGGGCAGCGTGATGACATCATCACACACCACACAAGATTTCTCACAGGATCTTCAAGCAAGATGGCCACAGCAGCCTATTTGGGCTCAAATGGATAAGGTAAATACAATAAAAAAAAATTTAACTGATCAACCCCTCAAAGGCTTTAATACTCATCTCAGATGCCACGATTAGTGATGAGCAAGATATCGGAGGGCTTCAATGATGGGGGCAGTGCAATCGTCTTACCCATCTTACAAAGAAATGCGCTTCGGGACAAAGTTATTCATCACCAAGCAGCCGAATCGAATTTTTAAGAACTTTGAAGGATCTGAGCAGGCCTACAACCACAGAAGATCTGTGGTTAGTTCGCCACAAAGACTGGAACAATTACCTTGATAGGTTTCTTCAAAAACTGTGTACAGGTATACCTAGAAGAACTGATGCAGTTTTGAAGGCAAAGGGTGATTACACCAAATATTTATTTAATTTTCATTCACGTTGCGTTTTGTTAATTGATAAAATTAAACTTCTGTTTTTGAAAGCATTCATACTTTGCAGCTTTTTTTCTACACCTGCCTAAACTTTTGCACAGTACTGAATATTATAAAGGAATTTCAAAACATGTTTTCAGGTAAGGCTTTGTTCACACATCAGTTTTTTGATCAGTTATTTCCATCAGTTTTTGTGAGCCAAAACCAGATTGGGGTTAAAAACACAGAACAGGTGCAGATCTTTGCATTATACCTGATCTCTGTGTAGCCTCTACTCCAGGTTTTGGCTCACAATAACTGATGGAAATAACTGATCAAAAAACTGATGTGTAAACAAGGCCTAACTTGTACCAATATGTTTTTTGTTATTGGGAAGTCTCCATGTAAATCTCAACCATTTTCAGTGTGTTCAAATATTTCCAAGTTTCTATAGTCACGAGACCATACTTTGCAAGCAGGCGGCATATATGGAAACAGCAGCCTTCTCGCTCCAGATCAAGATAATAAGTACAAATACCAGACTAACCGGTGTGTGGAATTGAGTCAAGATTTACAAACTTTTCCAGGAAGAGGCTCATCTTGAAAAACCAGAGGAGAAGAGGAATTTTTATATACATTATTTCATATGATTATTTTATTATTTTTTATTATTCTATATGAATTCCATCTATAGAAGATGGAAAAATCAATTCATTGGATTTGCAGAAAACTGTGCATTTTTGCCTCCTAGAAATTCAATAAGGAAGATCATTTTGAAAGATTCACTCATTTCTGCCCAGGTATTGATCCACAAACCAACTTGTGAGACTTGCCGCCACTGTATTGTTCTTTCAATTTCGGAGAAGGAAAATGCTCTAAAATTACTCACGATTATAGGACTTTATAGTAAATGTGTTTACATGTTGAAACCTAATGTTCACCTAGAATCTATTGGTTGGAGCTTGCTTATTGTCTATACTACTGTGGGAATGGTACCTTACCTGTAATGATCCATGGGGGGAATGGGAAATGGGAAAAGCACCAAATGACTGAATTACCTTCTAAGATTAAACAATTCTAAACATAGCTATTCCCTATTGATGAATAGTGGAGACTGGTGCTTGCATTTAACCAAGAAGAACCCAGCCACTTTCTGCAGGTAAACGTCTTCACAATACAGTATTTTTGCTGGATTAAATCTACATGTACTCACTGAAGCAGTGCTGGTTCACGAGATATGATATGGAATGACAGCTGCTCAATGACCAGTGCACTGCAGGGTTCAGAAGTTAAATGTGACTGTGTAGTTGTTTTAGTAGCAAGACGTATCTCTCTCTGAGGTGGTTAAGGAGCCTCCGAGGGTAATTTACTATGGTCAGTTACTGTAGTTATACACCAGGGACCTGAAGGTCAGGTGAGTGTGCTTCAAGAGCTGTTGGACCTTTCCTCACAAATATATATATTCTGTATATATATTCTATATATTCTGACGGTTTAATGGTATATAACCAGAACTAGACTGGTATTTAATCAGAAAATGACCGATTGATTAAATAAGGTTTTATGATAAATGTTATCCCATGTTAATTGTAACAAAATAGAAATTAGACATCATATAGAAAATGCCAATTTTTTTCTAACAAAGCTAGAACCAGACCTGTACCTCACGGGGATCCAGAGCTTCTCCCGTTCAATGCTGCAATTGTTTTTCTAGTTTTTTTCCAGGCTGAAATCTCAGGAGGCGTGTCCTTTCTGCTGCAGCTCTCTCCCTATCACAGCTCAATGGGCATGGACTTTATGCTGCAGCTCTCTCCCTGTAACTGCTACAGCTTACAACAGTAGTTCCGGCTGGTGGCAGATGAAGAATGGAACTTAGAATGTCCGACCACCTCAGCCCACTGAAGTGGACAGAGAAATAAGGAAAGGGGCAAAGAAATGAATGCCGATCCAGGTGCTGATTTAAAAAATGTAGAAACAAAAATCATCTATTATCTATCTATCTAATCAATCCATGTCTTTTCTTTCTTTCTTTCTTTCTTTCTTTCTTTCTTTCTTTCTTTCTTTCTTTCTTTCTTTCTTTCTTTCTTTCTTTCTTTCTTTCTTTCTTTCTTTCTTTCTTTCTTTCTTTCTCCTGAATAAACTATTGTGGGTGTGAAAATGTGATTGACAGCTCCACCTCCTCCACGTGGGTGCAAAAATCATTACTATGCTCATCTTAAACCGAAGAAAACATTGTTAGCAGCTCTCCCACAATGCACGTCGGGAGAGAGAGCGTAACAGCTGATAGCTTCCTCTCTGCTCAATAAACAAAGCCAGATCTGAACCCCAGCAATATGTGGATGTTATGTAATCTTATTAAACCAATACACATTAAAGCTGCTTGTCATTTCTGTTTATATTGTATTTCCTTTGTAAATGTAGACGCTTCTTTCTTTACTAAACTTACAAATATTTGCTTAACATCCCTAAAATATCAGACAAACATTTACTTTAGCAAAACAAGGCTAAAAATACACTAGAGCTGCGTTTTGCTCACTTTGTATGTGAGCTGCATAGTAATGATGAAACAAGACCCTAGTGACTGGATACCACTATTGATGTGAAAGACAGCTCCTGATTGGTCCGAAGCGTTCTACACCGCTCTGTGGACCAGGGGTGATCCAACACTGGAATCGTCTCATGTCAGCATAATTCTTTAGCTATTGAAGCGACTGCCAGGATGTTAAAATATGTGCTGCCTGCATGAAAAAGAAATTCATCCTTTTATGGTTTGCTGAGTTCAGGATTGATACTGGAGGATTGTATTTGCTTTATGCTATTCCTTTGCTTATATGGCAAAAAAGTCACAGCATTATCTTTAAACAGCTAATCTAATAGAGATGAACCTGGAGTGGGGCTGGAGTTCAAGGTTTATAATCTGCAAAATGCAAATCTTTAAATTATCTATTTTTCTATCTATCTATCTATCTATCTATCTATCTATCTATCTATCTACAAGGACTACAAGGAACCTTGTTGCAGGCTCCTAAGCAGGATTTTGCACCCATTTCTTTAGTGTGCTGCTTCTTACTTTCCTTTTTATCTATCTATCTATCTATCTATCTATCTATCTATCTATCTATCTGATCAATCTATTCATCTATCTATCTGATCAATCTATTCATCTATATATCTATCAATCTATCAATCTATCAATCTATCTATCTATCTATCTATCTATCTATCTATTATCTATCTGATCAATCTATTTATCTATCTATCATCTATATATCTATCTAATATCTATCTAGCTTACTTATCTATCTTCTAATCGATGTAGCAAATAAAAAAATAAAAAAGGAAGGAACAGCACTCTAAATAAGGAAAATAATGTGGGTGTGCGCCTCCATGGGGATTTGGTTCAACTCATCCCAAAACATAATCCAAAGTAGAAAGTCTTCAGTCAGCATTTTATGTGTATCCCTAGGCGCTCTATGTAGTGGGCAGTGCATACTCTGCTCCTTCTGATAAAAGCGGACTTCCTCACATAGGAGGACGTAGCCCTACGGAAACATGTGACTGAATCACCACCAGCATGTAACAAGTGTACTTTCTGCACTTACAGCATGCATACATTGTCTGTTTGTTTACAGGTTTATGGTCACTACCTTATGATTAGTGTTGAGCGATCTGAATTTCAGGATAAATTTGATACTCCGCAAAGCCGATTTTAAAAGCTGAGTGTTAAAAAAAAACATACCTCATCCGTTTGCTCAAGATGGGCTGACTGCCCCGATCTTCCGTGAAGATCTCACACGAAATCCCATGCGCGGTGATGTATGATGTCATCACAGGCCTTGCGAGATTTTGTGCTGAGGTAAGTATGATTTTTTTTTGTTTTTTGTTTTAATTTAACATTCTGTTATTACTATCAGATGCTTCAATCAGCTATGAACGCAGCCTCTGAGGTGCAAAATGACAGGGACCGGCGCCCACTGCTTACAAGGAAATGAGCTTTGTGAGTAAAATTCGCCGAGCACCAAATCGAATTTTGGAATACTTCGCTCATCACTACTTATGATCTCCATTTGACCCACAATCCACAATGATGATATCAGGAGGGGTCTAATATATAAAAGATAGGGAAAGAGCAGCACACTGCTTCAAGTGGGTGCAAAAATCCAGCAACTAAAACTGGCACCAAGGTCCAATCCAATAATTGAATAAACGCCAGCAGCACTCCACTGGAGTGCTGCAGGCATTTCTTCAATTATTATACTATATATATATATTTGATTCAATTGATTTGCTAGCTGTATTATAGTTTTACTGATATCTATATCCATCATCTATCTATCTATCTATCTATCTATCTATCTATCTATCTATCTATCATCTATTCATCAATCGTCATCCTCTATCTATCTATCTATCTATCTATCTATCTATCTATCCATCTATCCATCTCGGCTCTTGTTATGGTGCATGCATGCTTGAAAAAAGCTTTTTAGCTGAAATGTTGCATCTGGAATAAACCACATACCTTTTTTGGGGCTGTCTCTACTTTGTCTATCTATCTATCTATCTATCTATCTATCTATCTCTCTGTCTATCTATCTCTATCCTATACATCTATTGGCACATGAAATTATATTTATTTTTTATTTATTATTAGTAAAAATATCATTTTATCACCAGTTCACAAACCCCATTTTGATGTATGTTCGTGTTGATGTAGATAAATTTATTAAAGTGAAGCTTTGGTGACTATTTTAAGATAATTCCTAAACACATATCCACTAACGTTGTTACTACTATCATTATTTTTTGCTTTCATTGTGGGATCATACTGATAATAACCTTTAGGGCTATGGAAAACTTGAGAGAGATGCAGTTGCCCTTCAGACCTATCAGCTTAGTACATACTACTGTTAAAGACAACCATTAATTAGACAATGGATTTCTAAAACGTAAGCGAGTTTCTAAACTGCATGGCATTCTTACATTCATCTTACTCCTGCAGGTATTTGCCAGAATGTCCTCATCACTTATGTGATTCCAAAAGGGAAATTATACTAGCTAATTGCTATTGAAACTAAAAATTCATTTCTCTCCCAATTTAAGAATATTAATCCGTCTTGCCCTCTCTCTAAGATCACAAAGATTACGTTCCCTCTGATTTACCTTTCCTCTCTGCTAAATCTCCAGGTGCTATGGGTGTCCACCCTTTGTCTGTCCATGTCATCCCGTGTCATTCTCTGTGCTCTAAGGTTTCTCAATTCTTCTATTTTCTCCTTTCATCCTTCTTACTCCTTTTTTTTTTTTTTTTTGCTATTGCTACTTTCTTTTTACACATTTGTATGCACCTGCTAGATTACAAAAATGTGAAATTAAGTTGAATGTCAATTTTCACAATGCAATAACCAACCATTCAATGGGAATAATTCTGATGGTATGTATTGGATGTAGTGCAGCCAGCAATGGTATGTTTCACCTGCACGTTCTGGGTTTCCTTTTTCTCTCTGTATCATTTCGGTTAGGCCATCTGTAAATGGGGCAGCAAACACAAAGCGGATGTGCAAACATAACATACAAATTTTGCAGTGGATCACCCTCCTCGCATTGAAAGAAATGAAATCCATGGCAAAAATCTGTAAAATAAATTGATATGCTATGCAGTTAGAGCTATGCTGTGCTCTCCCCAATCTGATGTCTCTCCCCTGAAGACCCTACTCTCTTCTCAGGAGCCAAGGAGCTGTGCTGTGAGCTCTCCCTAGTCTGATGTGTAACACCCCAGAGTGATGTTACCACTCCTGCAATTCTGTCTTTATTGGTCTATCCTCATGTCATCTTATGCATTTATCTCCAGGTCCTCCACACTGTCCATGCCTAATAATGTTGTTATGTAACTGTTCATGTAATATACCTGGTTCACCAGCAGGTGGCAGCGTAAATGGCAGCACTATCTTAGATAGAATGATTCCATTCTAACCCCCCTCTGGAGAGAAGTGGGCTTGTCTTACTTCCTGCAGGAATGGTGGGGACAAGTTAGTTCCAGTTTAGCTTACCCACAGCTAGAAAAAGGGTGTGCAGGAGCAGGTCTCTGCTGGACGTGCCCACGCCAACAAGAGCACCCTAAGCTCTGCTGGCCTCGGAGGCCAAAGCTTGAAGCCTCAGGAGCCAGGAGGAACGTTCCCTCGCATAACCTAGAGTCAGACTACAGAGAAGAAGTGCAGCATACAGAAGAAGCTGAGTTATACAGCCAGCCTGTTAGTACAGCAGAGTCAGAGAGAAACAGAGACATAGCAGAGTGGAGTTTGCCTGCCAGTTTAATGCTAAAGCCTGCTGGAACCAAAGCCTGTAAACTGTTTGAAGAAACGTTTATTCAAGTAAAGCTGCCATTGAACTTCATCTCAAGGTGTGGACTCAAGTTATTCTTTCAAATCCCTCAATTATTCCCCCTATTTATTGCTTCAGAGCTAAATCCTGAGGTCCAACTGTATCCAGGTAGGAGCACCGTGACACTTAAAGAGACATTTTAGGCTGCAACATACCACTCGGCATTTCCTACACCTGGGACGCGTCATAGAGGGCCCTAGGGGGAGGCTGCCCATTGCAGATTTCTCTACCTTGAAGACCCTACTCTCTCCTTGATGCGCCAAATATTAACATTAGTGAACTTGCAACCTGGGTCTACACTCTATACTCTATAAGTGACTAGTGATGTCGCGAACATAAAATTTTCAGTTCGCGAACAGCGAACGCGAACTTCCGCAAATGTTCGCGAACATGCGAACAGTGCGAACCGCCATAGACTTCAATAGACAGGCGAATTTTAAAAAACAAAGGGACTCCTTCTGGCCACAATAGTGATGGAAAAGCTGTTTCAAGGGGACTAACACCTGGACTGGGGCATGCCGGAGGGGGATCCATGGCAAAACTCCCATGGAAAAATACCTAGTTGACGCAGAGTGTGGTAAGTTGTAATCGCAATGCGATTAATACAGGTTATATTAATCGCATTGTGATTACAACTTAGATCTGAGTTCCTAATGGTTGTACTGCTAGAATATAACGAAGATTGAGAATAGGAACCCAGCTCTAAGTTGAATTCGCAATGCGATTAATATAACCTGTATTAATCGCATTGCGATTACAACTACTAAGATGGATGCCATCCTTGCTTTTTGATGGGAGGTGGGAGGGTCTGGGAGGGAGACTGATGTACTAGCCCTAAAAAGGGCTTTTTGGGGTGCTGTCAGGACGCAGTCCTTACAGCAGAGATCTGATGAGTCTTTCAGGACTGGAGTGGACACTGAATACACTAGCCTAGCTATCGATTTCCCTATTAAATCTCAGCAGCAGCTACACTGTCCCTCCTCTCACTAAGACTGCAAATTCCGAATGAATCTAAAATGGATGCTGTGTCCAGGAGATGGGAGGGTCTGGGAGGGAGGGTATGCTAATTGGCTGGAATGTGTCTGCTGACTGTGAGGTACAGGGTCAAAGTTTACTCAATGATAGGGGGTGGACCTAACATCGCATATGTTCGCCCGCCGCGACGAACGCGCACAAGCTATGTTCGCCGGGAACTACTCGCCGGTGAATAGTTTGGGAGTTGGGACATCATATTTGCGAACTTAACTTAGAGATGGGTTCCTAATGGTTGTATTGCTAGAATATAACTAAGATTGGGAATTTAGCTCTATATTCTCAATCTTCGTTATATAATTCTAGCAATACAACCATTAGGAAAACAAAATCTAAGTTGAATTTGCAATGCGATTAATATAACCTGCATTAATCGCATTGCGAATTCAACTTAGAGCTGAGTTCCTAATGGTTGTTGTATTGCTAGAATATACGTTATATTCTAGCAATACAGCCATTAGGAACTCAGCTCTACGTTGTAATCGCAATGCGAATAATACTTACAATTATTAATCGCTTTGCGAATCCATTTAATGCCTCTATTTGATTGAATATGACGGTTTACTATGACTACCACCAATGTTCTGCTGCCCCCGAGGCAAGATATCTGAACCCCCCAGGGGCCATTTGGGCGTTTTTGATAGAAAACGCATCAAAAACGCATTTGCGTTTTTTTAATTTAATTTTTTAGTTTAATTTTTTGTGTATTTTGCCACATTTGGTTGCATATTTACATTTGGTATAGGCAAATATGGTAGTCTAGATCATTACTCTGCCCAAATCTATATTCAGCTACATGGCTTACAAAATATGCTGTCAACAATGATCCTAGGTTTTGGTATAGACACATGATCTAGACTACCATATTTGCCTATACCAAATGTAAATATGCAACCAAATGTGGCAAAATACACAAAAGAATATACTAAAAAATGAAAAAATTATAAAAACGCAGATGCGTTTTTTATGCGTTTTCTATTAAAAACGCCCAAATGGCCCCTGGGGGGTTCAGATATCTTGCTTTGGAGGCAGCAGAACGTTGGTGGTAGTCAAAGTCAACCGTCATATACAATCAAACAGAGGCATCAAATGGATTCGCAGCTGATTAATAATTCTAAGTATTATTCGCATTGCGATTATAACTTAGAGCTGAGTTCCTAATGGTTGTATTGTTAGAATATAACGTATATTCTAGCAATACAACAACCATTAGGAACTCAGCTCTAAGTTGAATTCGCAATGCGATTAATGCAGGTTATATTAATCGCATTGCAAATTCAACTTAGATCTGAGTTCCTAATGGTTGTATTGCTAGAATATAATGAAGATTGAGAATATAGTGCTATATTTGTTATCTTCGTTAATATATTCTAGCAATACAACCATTTGGAACTCAGATCTAAGTTGTAATCGCAATGCGAATAATACAGGTTATATTAATCGCATTGCGATTTACAATTACTATTACTGCAGCTTCAGAATGAATGTAAGATGGATCCTATCCTTGCGTTTAGATAGGAGGTGGGAGGGTCTGGGAGGGAGGGTATGCTGATTGGCTGGAATGTGTCTGCTGACTGTGAGGTACAGGGTCAAAGTTTGCTCAATGATAAAGTATAGGGGCGAACGCGAACATCGAATATGTTCGCCCGGCAGAGGCGAACGCGAACAAGCTATGTTCGCCGGGAACTGTTCGCCGGCGAATAGTTCGGGCCATCTCTATAAGTGACCATTGTATATGGTTTATGCAGAGCAGATGCTTCTGTGTATGCTTTGAACAGCAGATATCTTTCAGGTGTACAATACCTATACTACAAGAAAGAACAAGTCCTCTGGCACTGTTCAGGTTGAGGGGTTCACAGTATATAAACAGGGATAATATGGGCTCACCTGGTAGAGTTGTGCAAGCTTAGATAGAGCTCTACTGAGAGCTAGGTGGTCTTCTGTTCCTCCTTGTTGAACAGTTAAAGTGAGGTCGAAACTAGTGTTGGGTGCGAATATTAGAATGGCGAATTTTAATTGCGAATATCGCCACTTCAAGAATTTGCAAAGATTTAGAATATAGTGCTATATATTCGTATTTGAGAATATTCTAGATTTTTTTTCATCTGAACCCATGATCCCTCCCTGCTTCTTGCTTGTGGGCCAATGAGAAGGCTTCAATGTCTTTGTCTGAGCTTAGCAACATCCCTAGCAACCAATAGGAAAGATGCCTACCCCTTACTATATAAGAACCATACATGCTACAGACATAGTACTGTGATGTCACAAGTTCACACCAATACTTAGTGCACCAATCAGTAATCTGTAGTCAGACCTGCTAAAATGGGAAGTTGCACGTATTGCGCCAAATTACACGCATTATTAATTGCTGATTTGCGCAATCTCGAATATATTGGAGGACTCTATCTGTATATAAATCTATTGTAATGTTGTTGCTGGTATGGGGTTTGGCTGGTTAGGTTGGGGGGACAATATGCATATCATGGCTGTTCTTTCCTGCAATCTCCTGCAGGTTATTTGACAGTAAACACAGAATATTCATCAGCTCTGGCATACACACTTCTCCAACCCCAGCGCTCTCCTGCCCTACAGGTGGAGGGAGCCCTTCTTCTGCCATCTGCTTTTTCTCCTTTTCCACATCATCTAATATCAATAAGAATATGTCATCTAGAACATTCAGCTCCTCCTCTATCTGCATCTGGCTGACTTGGTCATCATTAAAACCTGGCCCCCCTATGGTATTGGTTGGCACGCTGGCAACAGAAGGCTTCTATTTTATTGATATTGAATTACATTTACGGCTGATTTAGGAATAAGTAAATGTAGGAATCTAATACATAAAGCTGAGTGTATTTATGTGTGCATGTCCGCTAAAGAAATCCGCACCGTCTCATTTACAATCACCAAATTTGGCACACAGGTACATCAGGTGTCCAGGAAGCTTTTAGACTGGGTCTCAATTCTCTAGCACGTACCGTTCCTAAGATATTCTCAAACAATTAATTAGACAATAGAAGCCCGGTCACATGATCCTTATCAGCCAATAGAAGCTCACAGGCCCTTAGGCTCCACATACACACAGTTTTATACCAGGTTTCCATAACAAACCAGTAATTTTTCTTCACTGCTGTAGGTCAGCTTTAAAGGCGCAGGGCGCTGTGGATGACACTGTTAAGTTAGCGGAGTGCTGTGGACTTCACAGTTAAGGGGGCAGATTGGGTGGCTATTTAGGCCACCCTCAAAAGAAGGACTTAAAAACCCTGTCCCAAGTCCCGCTGGGCCACACCCTCTTCCACTACACAGCCGATAGGGATTGGAAAAATGAAGGTAAAAATAAACTTATGTCATCTGCAGGGGTGGGATGGAGGATGACTTTCTCCCTGCAGCTCATGCTCAGACAGCACACTGCTGCTGTCTGAGAGTGAGCTGTTTAAAAGGACATTCTTGTGTCTTTCTAGGCCCTGCGCCGGACGGAGGACAGGAAGTCTGAAAGCCGGACTGTCCGGCCTAAAACCGAACCTCTGTCCGCCCTAGGGGCAGGCTGCTGTGGAGGTCACAGTTAAGGGGATGGTCAGCTATGAAGGTCAGTTTTAAAGGGCAGATTACTGTAGAGGCCACTGTTAAGGAGACGGGAAGTTATGGAAATCACTATTAAGGAGATGGTGTACTGTGTAAGTCGCTATTAAAAGGGCGCCGCTGTGGAGGTCACTGTTAAGGTGGCGGGATGCTGTGGAGGTCACTGTAAAGGGGACGCTCCACTATAGAGGTCAGTGTTAAAGGGGAGGGCGCTGTGGATGTTACTGTTAAGGGGGAAGGCCGCTGTGGAGGTCACTCTTAAAGGGATGGGCACTGTGGAAATCTCTATTAAAGGGGCAGCGGGGTACTGTGAGGTCACTGTTAAGGGAGTGGGGTACTATAGCAGTCACTTTTAGAGAGGCAGTCGCTGTGGAGGTCTCTGTTAAGAGGGCCGGGAATGGTGGAGGTCAGTTAAGGGGACTGTAACCTATGGTCACTGTTAAGGGCCATGTGCTGTAGAGATCACTGTTTAAGGGGCGGGCCCCTGTGGAGGTCACTGTCAAGGGGATGGGGTGTTGTGGAACTCACTGTTAAAGGTGCAGGCTGCTGTGAAGGTCAAAGTTAAGGGGGTGGGCTGCTGTGGAGGTCCCATTTTAAAGAGATGGGGCACTGTGGGGGGGGATCAGTGTTAAGGGATGGGGGCTCTGGAGGTCAATGTTAAGGGGAGGGGTACTGTAGATGTCACTGTTATAGTGAATACTGTCAATATCTTTTAACGACACACACAAACATTAAATTAAACAGATAAAATCTACCCATGCGAAGCCGGGTCCTTCTGCTAGTAAATAAATAAAACTTATGGAGAATAAGTCTCCCTGCAGTGTCCATGCACTCTCCCTGCACTGTGCCTGCACTCTCCCTAAGTCTCCCTCTCCAGCATTCTTCTATTAATAATTTTCTGCAACACTGTCCCTAGTGCATAAGCAATTGCCACGTCTCTCCCAATGCTCAGCTCACAGGACAATGGTAGATACCGCACGAGATGAGGGTTTTATAGGGCTATGACATCGCACTGAATGATCTTGCATCTTAGTTTCACCTGTAAACTTTGATAACTATGATATCACCTATGAAATGCTTGTATGAAATTATTGTGATGCTTAACTGCCATTGTGATCTTTCAAAAATATCATTGTATGGTACAAGTATTAGGGAGTAGTGGTGTCCTGTGTTCAGGTCTTGTTCTGCAGTATTGAAACATGGTTACTGATGACTGGTGAGTCTCTTCTTTCCTATCCAACTTCTTTAACATATTGCAATTTTAGTTGGGTATCATCTATAACAAGGTAGAATGAGGGCAACACCACATAGCTTTTAATAGACATAGGACATCATTTTCATGTCACTTTTAGGTCTGGTCAACATTGTGTGGTTGCACCAAATTTATGAAATGGTGCACAGTTTTCATGTATTTGGTGCAACACACTGTGTTATATGACAGTCTTAAAGGGATTCTGTCATCTGGATTTTTGCTACCGAGATTTTCACATCACTACATCAGTATTCACGATTTATTGTAAAATATACTATTCATGCCCCCACCCGTCTTGTTATTTAGTTTAAAAGTCGCTTTTATTAATATGAAAATAACCTCTGTAAGGTGCCCAAAGGTATGTTCTTCTGTCCGTTGGAGCCCAGCCTCATCCATTATTTCAGAGCCCAGCACCGCCCCTCTTTTAATTATTCACTCCACTCCTCACTTATTTATTAATTTTTTCCAGTGCACTGTAATCTCGCGCATGCGCCCTGGTTACACTGGTCTGGGCCTGCGCGGTTTCCTGGCAGCAGCTTCACATACGCAATCGCGCATGTGCAGGCTGTCTGCGGCGCCCCCAAAATCTTCAGGTCCTAAGGTTTCGATCTTTCATCTTTACTGCATTAGAGTTCAGTGACCAACTATCTCTATTCAGTAGTGTTTTAACATCAAGTTAACATCAAAGTGTCTGAAAGGAGCTGCTCTGAGAGCCCATGAGGGTGTCAGGAAGATCACTCTTCCAAACAGCAGACTACACAATAGCAATCAGGTTTGCATCTAGGACAACCCAAAAGAAAAAATGTATACCTATAACAGCCAATAAAGGACAATATGTGGTATCATGAAAGCCAAGAACGTAGTTATAAATGTGTGAGCGAATTCTGCTCTGATGATGTGATGACGTGGGCCACATCAAGGGCTAAGTCAAGCGGCTTGGGAAAATCCTCACAGAGACAAAGGGAGGTGTGTTCTCCATAAATTAGTTCAAACTCTATTTCAGAAAGTGGGTATATACAGACAGCATATCCTAATGGCTCTAGGCCAAAAAGCAGTGAAACTCTCACAAAAGGGAAGACAAAAACATTCGGTCTTGAGTTTAGAATATTAATATAAAATGATTTTTGTTGAGCTACTGTTTATGAAAATATATGTTTTACAATACTTACATTTTAATATATGTGTCTTGAGCTAGTGGCAATATTTGTTTAGGAGAAGGGACATTCTGGTGATCACCTCTGCATGGACTGCACACTGACTTTGGGAGTATATTTAGTTATGAGACCTGTTGTTTCTGGGTTTTACTTTAAGGCGTATATAATATTTTATTAATCTTGAATATAGCATTCATAGCATGTGACAGTCACATACCATGTGCCTCCAATCTTACACCATTTAGTAACATAGTAACATAGTAACATAAGTAACATAGTAACATAGTATATAAGACTGAAAAAAGACATTTGTCCATCCAGTTCGGCCTGTTTCCTGCAAGTTGATCCAGAGGAAGGCAAAAAACCCCTGTGAGGCAGAAGCCAATTTTCCCCACTTAAGGGGAAAAAAATTCCTTTCCGACTCCAATCAGGCAATCAGAATAACTCCCTGGATCAACGACCTCTCTCTATTAGCTATAACCTGTAATATTTTTACACTCCAGAAATACATCCAGTCCCCTCTTGAATATCTTTATTGTACTCACCTACAATACATTTATATTACAAAGGTGCTTCTCCATAGAAGAACTCTCCAAAGAGACACCACAGAGAATTCAATATACTGTAGGTTCAGAACCTTTGATTGAGAAACTTTGTGTTACTACTCAAAACATCTAGACGTGCTCACCTTCGAGTAACAGAACATTTCATGTAACCTTCACTGATTGTAAAGATGGCCATAGACATAAGATAGCAGTCTGCCAAAAGCTTGTCTGGCGAGCAGCTATCCCTCCCAACTTCACCATACACATGAATGGTAGGCAGGGAGAAAGCCACTGCTAGACACCTCTGGCATAGGATTATCTCCCTGAGAACAAAATAAATTGGCATGCTGAAATCCAACATGCTTGATCCTTCTCTACCCCAACATCTGGCATTGTGATAAAAGTTGAGAGGTTCCCATATACATTAGAGCCAGACTAAACCTATTCAAATTTATTATGATGACCAGTTGACCACCATTATCATGTATTGTGATGTGCGGTATCTGGTGATCCTGCTTGCTTGCCAAATAACCTAGTCACAATAGGCACTAATATTTAGCTTGCTTCCCTACCATCCACCCCTCTGTTGGTATAAATGTAAAGGAAGCAAAACATTTCTTAGGGTTGTACATATTCCAAAGTCACAGAAAATAATGCAATATAGCAATAGATACAAACATAACATATGGACTAAGCCCTCACTCTAATGATAAAATATTGTAACAACTCGGGGTCATTTAGCTCTTCCAGATCGCCGTCTTATCACCTCAGACGGTTGGCACACATCAAGAAGCCACTCCACCACTGTAGATTCGGGTGCAAACTGGCCACGACCAGCTTTATTGTCACAACAGCAGTACAACAAAATCATAAAAATAAATCCTCGGCCGTCTGGCCACTGACTAAACAGTCTTTCCCTCTCTATCAGGATCTGGGGCTATCACCCAGCTCCCCAAGACACATCACCAGTGCTTACCCTACACACAGGGTTAGAGGGTCCCGGCTCCCACAGGCCTTGACACAGCCTGCTCCTTTCCCAGACTGGGAGCCCTGATTGAGAAGCTCAACCCACATTAATCCAAGCTTCTCAGCTGGCTGATAATTATCCCCATTACCAGCCTGACTGCTGCAGACAGTGGGAAAAACTATTTTCCCAACCTTTCTTGTTCTCACTCAGCTTTCTCTGGGTGAGATATGCCACTTCACTGGTCTTCCTATGGCCTTCTGGCAGCTCCACTGCCACATATCCTCCCCCCCGATAAAGGCCGTAGGACTTTTCACCTTACTTAAACCCCCTCCAGGGTCAAAGCTCCTACGTTGGGAAACATCTGAGGTTTTTCCCCACTCCAACTCAACGGCCTTAGTTTCTTCAGCCTTTGAGACACCTTTGGAGTCTTCATCCACTTTGTTAGCCTTCTCATTCTTCTCGGACACGGAATCATATATTTGCATTCTTAACTCCTCCTCCTCATCAAGGTTGGAGGTACTGGGGACATCAGGGTCTTCAGACTCGTCATCTTCTGGCATTCCCTGCAGAGGTTCACCCAGGATATGGTTCTCCTTTCGGGCAGGATCTAGGAGAGCCAGCCCATCGGAGTAGACAGGACCCTCATACTGGTCGTCGGTCCCCCCGTATTTCTTCCCCAGCGGACTGCTGGCTTTCTGGAACACATTGACAGCAGAGGGAATTTCTTTCATGACCAGGTCCTGGCCACACACTGCCACGAGTCTCTGGGCTTCTGCATCCACCTCAGCACCATCATCTGGTTCAGCAGATACATCTTCCATCTTCTTCTCTGCCTCGGCTGGCACCACAGCGCCACCAGCTCCAGACCCATTCTTAACGGGCTCTGACTTCATGGCATCTTTTAGAGGATCTTCTTCTTCAGGTATCTCATTTTCTTCCACCTGCTGCGCAGGAGCACGCTTAGGCCTCTCCAACTCATAGACTTCATCTTTTGAGCTCCTGAGATCTTCCATCTCTGCTCTGAGTTGCTTGTTCAGCCTCTCCAATTCATCTCGCTCCTTAAGCGCTTTTTCAAGGGCTCTAGCCAAGGCGAGGGCCTTGGTCTTCTTAGTTTTTGGCACCAGCTTGTTAGCAGCGCCACACTCTTGGGCCTTCTGTTCTAGCTGCTCTTCACTCTGTTCTGGTGTAACAGCAGTTGTAGGAGTACCACCATTCTTCCTTAGACACTCTGTGGGATTTCCACCCAGGGACTCTTCAAGCCCATTGTTGAGGTCTACTATAGACTTTTGTGTCTTTCTGGAGTCTTTTCTCTTCCCCAGGACACCAGGCGGTAGACCCTTCAGTTCACTCATCTTTTCCGAGGTCTCCTCTTTTGACCCTTCTGCAGCCTTCTTTAGTGACTCTGTGACGACAGCTAGTCCCTTCTCTATCGTATCTAGGGACTGTGTGGCGAGAGTGAGATCAGCCTCCTGTTTGCAGCTGTACTGTTCTGTCAGGTCATCCAAGACTGACTGGATATGAGCTTCAGACACTAGGCTGACGTCACCCGACTGAACTCTCGTCTCGTCAGATATAACTATCATCTGGTTGCTACTAGTAACCACTTTAGTTTGGCAAGACCTCGACATGGAAGCCTCTCTCTCTAAGTTGCTATCGGTCACAGAACATGCGTTATATATACCGCTCGTGTCATTCTCAATCCTGTCCTCTAGGGGCACCAATGAGCTAATCCCCACCTGGGACATTTTATTAATCATAGAAACCTGTGGAGACTGCATATCCACGTCTAGTACGTGTGGTACACCCTCTAGGACTGCCCCATGTACTTGCACATTTTTCACAGTGGTTTCCCTCAGTTGTGAGCTCTCAACATCAATTATCATTTTTATACCATCCACATTTTTACCAGCAGGGGGAGCTTCTTCCCTGATCACACCCTTTAAAGGAGCAGGTATATCATCGTCACACATATCATTAGGCACTTCAAGTAACTTGTTTTCTGTGTGCAGCACCTTCACATTATCCCCAATAATATTATGCTTTTCGGCAAATATGGTACCATCGCTTTGCAAGAGAAAAGGCATGTCGTCATCATCATCATCATCATCACCAGCAACATGTCTTGCACATGACATCACATTTTTATCTTCAACTACCCAACTGTTTTCAATGGTCCTTTCCCTTACACCTTTACTTAAAGGGACAGGTACAGGTTCTGCAGGAGCGTCACCACTTTCTACAGAAGTGTCCCTATTGCCCCACATCATGTCATGCATAATTTTATTTGCCACATCAAGTTCATCAGTCCCAGTTCCCACTAGAGCCTCACGCTCAGTGAAAACCATCGGATAGTCCTTCTTATCCGCACAATTGTCCAGCACATAGTCCCCAGCAACCATGCTGGCACCTACCAGGCTCCCCTGGCTTCCTGCGTCCAACAACATTTGGACTGGACTGCTATTTTTCATAGCGCCACCCATTTTTTTTGCTTTGATCATGGGCAGCTTACGTGACACAAAAACCTTCTCCCCTCCAGATTCCTGTGGGGGAATAATCACAACAGGCTTACCCGCCTGTTCAGACACTGCGTTTTTCCCAATGTCACATATTTCCGAGACAGTTCCTCGCCTCGGCAATTTATCACTCACCAGTCCAGCAGGTATCAACTGCCGCCGCCTCACCATCACTGGGTCTGCCACATAATTAATAACAGGAACAGTCTTACCGTTTGTTGTCACAGGTTCGGCAGTCTCGGGAGACGAGAGCATCCCACGGACATCTCTACCGAGATCATCCTCCAAAATCCAGCTTTTGGAGACCTGCCCTTGATTCCTGGTACCATGAACACCTGCAGACTCCTTACTCCAACAGTTGCTACCGGATACAACTTGGCCTGTGGTTAAGACTTTTCCTGGACGGTCATTCCAGCCGCACCCTTTATAATCCTGCACACAGTCGCAGGGAATATAGGAACTCCTGAGAATCGCACCGCTCGCCATCTCTCTATCTTCCCGACGGTTGCCCTTGGCAACGGCATATCTTGGCTTGTCCTCTGGAACTCCCGGGACACCACCGACCTCTGGTACTTTTTCACAGTGACCATACAGCGTTGAGAACCCTTTCCTCAGGGCCAGCTGCAACTGTGCCTCCAGAGCCTCTCGCTCTGCATCAAATTTCGCCAATTCATTTTTAGTATAGCCAATCGCTATGGCCATTTCTTCTCCCTGCTGTATGCGCCAGCGCCGCCGGACGTACTCTTCCATAAGACCCATGGTAGCAGGAAAAATTGTCAGCAACTAGTCCCCTTTTCTGGGCACTGGCCCTTTAATTTACAGCAGTTTTACTTGCTCCACAGCAAAATAGTCCACACTGCTCCACTGGACAAACAAAGCTTCCGGCCCTTTAACTTCTCACACAGCAAAAAACAACTTTCAGCATCGCCTGCTGTCTCGTCGTAGCCCCTAGCAACCAAGTGTTTTTTTACTTTTCAGCACGGACACTTTCCGTCCAGCAATCCCGCAGCATTCAGCACAGACAACGCTTCCTGGTGCCCTTAGCAATCTGTTGTCCTGCTCTTTTAGCTCTGCAGCACCCAGCTTTGTGTGCCATTTTTATGCCATAGCATACCTCCACCATATGTAACAACTCGGGGTCATTTAGCTCTTCCAGATCGCCGTCTTATCACCTCAGACGGTTGGCACACATCAAGAAGCCACTCCACCACTGTAGATTCGGGTGCAAACTGGCCACGACCAGCTTTATTGTCACAACAGCAGTACAACAAAATCATAAAAATAAATCCTCGGCCGTCTGGCCACTGACTAAACAGTCTTTCCCTCTCTATCAGGATCTGGGGCTATCACCCAGCTCCCCAAGACACATCACCAGTGCTTACCCTACACACAGGGTTAGAGGGTCCCGCTCCCACAAGCCTGGACACAGCCTGCTCCTTTCCCAGACTGGGAGCCCTGATTGAGAAGCTCAACCCACATTAATCCAAGCGTCTCAGCTGGCTGATAATTATCCCCATTACCAGCCTGACTGCTGCAGACAGTGGGAAAAACTATTTTCCCAACCTTTCTTGTTCTCACTCAGCTTTTTCTGGGTGAGATATGCCACTTCAAAACACATCTGTGCCCGCCTACTCAGCGCCTATTGGTTGAGGGGATAACAGTGTGGCAAAAATCACAGAAATCAACGTGGCCTAAATGGGTGGAACTGCTCAAAGCCCAAACAATGCTGCATATTTCTAACTGGGGAAGCAGTTCCTCTGCATGTGGTTCGCAGCAACCAGCTATCCCCAGCAAAAATTGCACACAATGGAGGATGCCGTGGTGAACCACATGCACCACACATCTTACACAAAATGAAACAATGTGCGGATGAAAATATATAAACACAGAAATCTCAGAAAAAAAAGTGCACCATAAGGATAAGCACCTGACAACACTGACCAATCCCTCAAGCTGATGTTAAAAGCTGAGACATTCGCCAATATCCTCCAGTCAGGAACATATTGGAGCCCCTTCATGCACCACATCAAGGTCTCTCAGCATGGCATGAGGTCCTACCACTAGACTAACTATGGTGTGTGAACAGGGTCTGAGAGGTGCTGAGATCTAGCTCACAGCCCCACTCCCACTCACCTGCACTGCAGGACCAACATTGCAATGGGAGACAAATGAGGCCACAGCCAAACCCACAACAGACCATGTGACAAAGGCTCCCAAGTGCTGCAGAATGTTACCAGCCATACGCAATGGCACATTCAATACATATAAAGCAAAACTCACTGAAAAAAAGTGGCCTAAATGGGTGGAACTGCTCAAACCCCAAACATTGTTGCGTGTTTCTAACTAGGGGAGCAGCTCCTCCGCATGTGGTTCGCAGCTAGGGGCCATCCCCAGCAAAAATTGCATACAATGGAGGATGCCGGCGCAAACCATATGCACCACACAAACATCCTACACAAAATAAAACAATGTGCGGATGAAAATATACACACCATAGGTAGTCTAGTGGTCGGACCCCATGCCATACTGAGAAACCTTGATGTGGTGCATGAAGGGGCTCCGATATGTTCCTGACTGGAAGATATTGGGGAATGTCTCAGCTTTTAACATCAGCTTGAGGGGGTAGCCACTGTTGTCAGGTGCTTATCCTTGTGGTTCACTTTTTTTCTGTGATTTATGTGTTTATATATTTTCATCCGCACATTGTTTCATTTTGTGTAGGATGTTTGTGTAGTGCATGTGGTTTGCCCCAGCATCCTCTATTGTATGCAATTTTTGCTGGGGATAGCTTGTAGCTGTGATTCACATGCGGAGGAGCTGCTCCCCAGTTAGAAACACGCAACATTGTTTGGGGTTTGAGCAGTTCCACCCATTTAGGCCACGTTTTTTTCAGTGAGTTTTGCTTTATATGTATTGAATGTGCCAATGCGTATGGCTGGTAACATTCTGCAGCACCTGGGAGCCTGTGTCACATGGCCTGTTGTGGGTGTGGCTTGTGGCCTCATTTGTCTCCCGTTGCATTGTTGGTCCTGCAGTGCAGGTGAGTGGGATTGGGGCTGTAAGCTGGATATCTGCACCTTTCAGACCCTGTTCACACACCATAGGTAGTCTAGTGGTAGGACCCCATGCCATGCTGAGAAACCTTGATGTGGTGCATGAAGGGGCTCCGATATGTTCCTGACTGGAGGATATTGACGAATGTCTCAGCTTTTAACATCAGCTTGAGGGATTGGCCAGTGTTGTCAGTTGTTTATCCGTGTGGTGAACGTTTTTTTTCAATGATTTATGTGTTTATATATTTTCATCCGCACATTGTTTCATGCTAGGGAGGCTTGTCCCGTGCAGGGGTCCTGAGCGACGTGGGTACCGGGGAGCAGGTAAGTATAATGTATACGAGGGGCCTGGGCATTGGGGGGGTGGGGGGGGGGTTATTACCATTATTATAGCGGTTAGATAACCTCTTTAAGCCTTGTGTTCTAGAGGAAACTTTTGCTAAAATGTGAATTAGAGCTATTGGCCACTAATAACCATATTTCTTTATATTTTGTATTTACTCATAAGTCGTATGTTGGGTTCGTTGTATGATTATTATAATGTTACAAAATTGCGTCTAGATAAGCACAGTATGCAACGGCTGTAATTGCTTTTCTTCTGAAACAGGCACAATTTTGTTTATACCTATAGAAAATACCTTACAGAAATGATTTACATTTTAATTAAATGGACAGCGATTTGGCTGTCCAGCAAGTCTGTCGAAATGAAATGGCAGGATAAAATACCTTGTTATTTTTAGTGGAAATTCAAAAGCATTAGAATTAGCTGATGAGTGTCCATAGATATCGAATAGAATATTTCTGGAAATGACCTTTAGATGATACCCGTAATCCTATAAATGAAATGCCATTCATATTATTTTTACTTCCAGGTTCATGTAAGAAGACCATTAATTATGAAGTAAAATTATTTTTGGAAATCCTAAAGATCGAATGAATGTGCTGATGAAGAGGAGTGTCAATTTAAATGGACACATGGAACAATAGAAATACTTTAATTAAATACTGAAATGATAAATTACTTTTTTTCTTGAGATCTAAAAAGTGATGTATAGAACATTTTCATCTATGAATAACATTGATTAAATGAAAGAAATTCAATATTTTGCAGTAATTACACCCTGGATTTTTCAAGAAGTGGATCTTACAAATTTACTGGTTTATTGAAGGACAGTAATCATCGTCTGTATTAAAAATCTATGTAAAAGAAGTAATTGGAAATTTTAAACTTTAAATCAAAAAAGTAGAATGTTCCTGATTTTTTTAAACCAATTACCATTTAGCCTATTTATTACAGTACTGTGATGTCACTGTGTGCATTATTTCTGCATTCTGACATCATTAGGTGGCTTTTTCTATGATGTCACTTTTGTGTCTATTAGAGATAAGGCTGCTTTCACACTTGCGTTGTTAATTCCGTTATTAAAATAAGACAGAGGATCCCAACACAGAATTAAACGGATCCGTTTTGATTTTGCACATCAGGATGCATCCGTTCCGTTAAGATGCGGTTGTGTGAAATCAAAAAGGAGAAAAATGGATCCATCACTAAATACATTGAAAGTCAATGGGTGACAGATTCGTTTTTTTAGGACCCATTTTTATGACTGGACACAAAACGGAATGCTGTTGGAACGGAAGACATCCCAATGGATCCTGAATGGATCTCTTTACATTCAAAATGCATGAGCACTAAACAGAAATTAATTATCTCTATGCTGTGACTTCATCATCGCTCCACTATGTTATCACATTGTGCATTTGATAGAGCGAGCTCTTTTCCAAGTTTTTCATTGTCATCCCATGGTTACTTGTTATGCACTTGGGTATTCCAGTGCTGTGGCCTTCAATTATCAGCTGTAATCTGTGGGGTTCAAGGAGAACCACAGGAATTATGAAGAATAATATTGTACTTATCCAAATCAAAGGGCTGTTTCAGTAATACATGGATATGCAGGGTCTTCCAGGGATACACATACTCTTTGACCTTTACAGAGTTTTTAAATTTAGAAATTAGCTGGCTTTCTTTGGCGGTTAAAGATACCAATAGCAAACAATCATAATATAATACCATTTTCTCGTTGACTACCACATTTGTGACCTGTTTAATAATAGGCTTGATAATGTGTAGAATCACTTCTCAGTCTTCAACAGTTGGTTTTACATGCAGAATATCAGATATCTGATTTTTTTTTAGGAAAACACTAATAGGGAGAAATACTTTAATTATTGCAGAAAATGGAGCCCAGGACTTGGACCTACCAGCGGTGGATTAGTGTGCTGACAACTTTTGACTCTCAGCTGCTGAATTGGTTAAGCATCATCTATGCAGAACATTATTTTACTAGGGATGGCTCTTAGTACCTATAATAACTTTAATGTAGCAGTACAATATGACCTGAGCCTACTTACCAACATTTCAGTTGTTAAAATTGGGGCATATAAGCCCTGCCCCTGGGAACGCCCTGGACCAGCCCATAAACACCTTTTTATAGGTGGGGTATACATTGGACCAGCCCATTTTAAGCCCTGGACAGCCTAAATTTGCTGGGACTGTTTCTGAAAATCAGGGACAGTCCCGGAAAATTCGGGATAGTTGGCAGCTATGCTTGAGGTATTTTGGTCACCTTGATGTAATTACATGGGTTCTGTCACTTTGCTCACGATACACTGTCACAGCATACTGTCAGATATAATATTAGCATTGTAGAGCAAATAAAAAAGTAAAGGTTAAGTTCCTTTTTGGAACAAAAAACAAATGACTATGACTGCTAAACTGCTGACAGCACTAGGTAGATGCTAAGAAGAGCAGTACAAACAAACCTTTGTGGAGGCCATGAGTAGTCAGAATATGAAGATTTATTTTGCTAGGTTCTGGTCTCTCAAATAGGTGGAGCTTCACTGTGAAGTTCTCTCAGCACTGAACTGGTACACATCCCCTATCCTCTGCTGTGAAACCACTACTGCCACCACTAAGAGCTGAGGAGGGGGCTATGAAGCAGGGCCTTGCAGAGAGCACTTCACAGTGAAGTCCCACCCTTGCCACTTGCAGGAACAGAATCTGGCAGAATAAATCTTCATATTCTCACTACTCTTGATGAGAAAAACCCCAAAAATGTGTTTTTGTCCTGCTCTTCCTAGCCCCTACCTACTGTTGGCAGCAGTTTAGCATGGTCAAAATTCTAACAGACTCCCATTAATAACAATTAAAAGCAAATGTATACATACCTCAAAAATGGTAAAACATTAAGACTATAATAGATTTTTAGAACAAAAATATAAAAGATTTTGTGTGGTACTTAAAGGGGTTATGAAGGATGTTACAAGCAATAGCCTACCTCCACAATACGCCATTAGTGTCTGATCGACATGCTCCCCCGCTGATTAGAATAGCTCTGGTCCTGGAAGTTGGTGCCAAATCTACACTGTTCGTTCATGTGTAGCAGATGGATCTGGTTACTATAGTACTGATTCAGTTCACTTCACACAATAGATGTAGTTTTAACACTGAGCTCTGGCTGATCAGATGATAAGCAAGGGTGCGAGGTATCAGACTGATCAGATTTCAATGGTCTATTCTGAAAATAGGTCATCACTTGTATAATCCTGGATAGCCCTTTGGCCTTTTGATTTTTTAACACTAGAGATGAAAAAAATCCCCATTGAATTTGCTAAATAAATATTACTCCCAATCACTAAATGAACTTGATTAATCAATTCTTCTATATTTACTGTACACAACTTTATAGATTTCTTTTAGAATCATATAGTAATATAAATATTAGAATTTTTAGACATGAAACTCAAGCTATTACATTAGATCAATGGCCACTATATTACAGTAGATTTCACTGAGTTTAGCTCTGTATCTGTCTTTTTCTATTTCTTTTGTTTTCTCTATTATATGTGTTTGGTTTTGTGAATTGTAAACCATGTTTTATGTTTTGCAATTGAAATTCTAGTTTTGTTGTTTACACACATCATTGAAAAAGTTAAATGATAAACTTATTTTCATTACCATGTGTAATTCCATTTTAGATTTTCTTGCATTTTTTTATTGCGAACTTGGAATTGTATTTACTTACAATCTTCTTTTCAGCCATTTCTTTAATCCTTAAGAGAACAGTTTGGAGATGCCAGTTGCACCTCTATTGAGTTTGACTAGGGAACAAGTTCAGCATTTGTTCATAATGCTGACAACGCTAAACAAACTATTTTTCTCAACTTCTTCAAACAAGATATTTGATTTACGATTGTAGGCTTGATGAAACGAAAATATGTTATGAGGTGTCAAGGGGAACAGTCGCTGTAAATTTCTAGAAACCATGGAATGTAAAACAGATGGATAATTCAATATCGCATGAATTTATTTTACTTAGATAAACCAAACCTAAAGAATCTGCAATCTGTCCACTTGAGCTTACTTGAATCAACTACAACATGATTGAACTTTGTAAGAAGGGAAGCAAGGAGAGATGAGCAAATCTTTAAAAACTCGTCTCTCTATTGATTCGCAAGAAGGCGATGAGCCTGATTTGTGACAAACATTAAATCTAGTGAATTATCGCTCTTATATAGATGAATATTTAAAAATTCTCCACTTCATTTAGTCTCCAAGATGTGAATAATCTCAATTAGCTAAGGATATCAAACCCTGAGAATCAATTCTACCCTCACTAGGTTTTACATACTGTGCAAGATGACTTGTGCGTGCGATTACCGCAAAAAACAATCAACAATGAAGTGGTTTATTTTACGATACATGACTACTTCATACGTCATTAGTATAATATTTTAGATAATAGTAAACTCACAATCACAATTAATTTTCATACTTGGGATTTCTGCGCTGTCTGAATGTTATGATATGTGATTAATTCATCGTTAAATGCTTGTGCCTCCATAAAATGTCAGATACATGGTACAAATAATTCAAAATGAACAAATATTGCAATTTTCATGCTGTCATAAAAAAAAGATTCAGTGAAGAGTTATGGCATTTAATTAACCCCTTAAGGACACGGCCCTATTTCACCTTAAGGACCAGACCATTTTTTGAAAATCTGACCAGTGTCACTTTATGTGGTGATAACTTTAAAACACTTTTACTTATCCTGGCCATTCTGAGATTGTTTTTTCATCTAATATTGTAATTCATGACACTGGAGTAAAAAAAAACTGAATTTTTATTTATAAAAAAATACCAAATTTACCAAAATTTTTTAAAAATTAGCAATTTTCCAAGTTTCAATTTCTCTATTTCTATAATACATAAAAATACCGCCCAGAAAAGTTATTAATTTACATTCCCCATATGTCTACTTCATGTACGGATCATTTTGGGAATGCCATTTTATTATTATGCCATTATGCCATGTTACAAGGCTCAGAAGTTTAGAAGCAAATCTTGAAAATTTTCTTAAATTTTAAAAAACCCAATTTTTAGGGACCAGTTCAGGTTTGAAATTAGTTTGTGAGGCTTACATAATAGAAAATGACCGCATTCTAGAAACTACACCCGTCAAGGTATTCAAAACTGATTTTACAAACATTGTTTACCCTTTACGTGTTCCTCAAGAGTTAATAAAAAATGGAGAAAAAAATTTCATAATTTCGATTTTTGGACAAATTTTCCATTTTAATCCATTTTTTCAAGTCGCCAGGCAACAACCTATGTGTGATCGTAAACTACTGTACGGGCACACAGCAGAGCGTAGAGGGAAAGGAGCGCCATGTGGTTTTTGGAAGACAGATTTTGCCGGACTGGTTTTTAGACACTATGTCCCATTTGAAGCCCCCCTAATACACCCCTAGAGTAGAAACTCCAAAAAACTGACTCCATCTAAGAAACTACACCCCTCAAGGTATTCAAACTGATTTTACAAACTTTGTTAACCCTTTAGGTGTTCTACAAGAGTTCATGGCAAATGGAGATAAAATTTCTGATTTTCGATTTTTTGGCAAGTTTTCCATTTTATTCCATTTTTTCCAGTAACAAAGCAAGGGTTAACCGCCAAACAAAAGTCAATATTTATTGCCCAGTTTCTGTAGTTTGCAGAAACCCCCCATATGTGGTCGCAAACTACTGTATGGCCAAACGGCAGGGCTCAGAAGAAAAGGAACGCCATATGGTTTTTGGAAGGCAGATTTTACTGGACTGGATTTTAGACACCATGTCCCATTTGAAGCCCCCCTGATGCAACCCTAGAATAGAAACTCCAAAAAAGTGACCCTGATTTGGAAACTACAGGATAAGGTGGTAGTGTTTTCTAGTACTATTTTAGGGTACATATGATTTTTGGTTCCTCTATATTACACTTTTTTTGAGGCAAGGTAACAAAAAATAGAAATTCTGAAATTTCACCTCCATTTGTCAATAACTCTTGTGGAACACCCAAAGAGTTAACAAAGTTAGCAAAATCAGTTTTGAATACCTTGTGGGGTGTAGTTTCTTAGATGGAGTCACTTTTATGGCATTTCTACTCTATGGGTGCATGGGGGGGGGGGCCCCAGGGGGCTTCAAATGGGACATGGTGTCAAAAAACCATTCCAGCAAAATCCACCTTCCAAAAACCATATGACGTTCCCTTTCTTCTGCGCCCTGCCATTTGTCTATACGGCAGTTTACTTCCACATATGGAAGACATAGAATGCACTGATGCACAACCACTGATGTTTCCTGATGATGAGGACATGGGAATACCACCACATCCTAGTCCGCACTTCTCTGATGATGACGAAACACAGGTGCCAACTGCTGCGATTTTCTGTAGTGTGCAGACCGAACAGGAGGTCAGGGAGGAAGACTGTGTGGAAGACGATGCAGGAGACGATGAGGTCCTAGACCCCACATGGAATGAAGGTCGTGCCACTGACTTTCATAGTTCAGAGGAGTAGGCAGTGGTGAGACCGAGCCAACAGCGTAGCAAAAGAGGGAGCAGGGGGCAAAAGCAGAACAGCTGCCGCCAAGAGAGTTCGCCTGCTACTGGCCACCGCCACCATGGAACGAGCACGCCAAAGGCAGCTTCAAGGAGTTCCCTGGCATGGCACGTCTTTAAACAATGTGCTGACGACAAGACCCGAGTGGTTTGCACGCTGTGCCATCAGAGTCTGAAGAGAGGCATTAACGTTCTGAACCTTAGCACAACCTGCATGACCAGGCATCTACATGCAAAGCATGAACTGCAGTGGAGTAAACACCTTAAAAGCAAAGAACTCACTCTGGCTCCCCCGGCTCCCTCGGCCTCTTCCTCCGCCTCGGGAGGAATGTTGGCACCTGCCGCCCACCAAACAGAGGATGTGCCACCGACACCACCACCTGCGTCACCAAGCATCTCCACCATGTCACACGGCAGTGTTCAGCTCTCCATCTCACAAACCTTGGAGAGAAAGCGTAAATTCCCACCTAGCCACCCTCGAGCCCTGGGCCTGAATGCCAGAATTTCTATAATACTGGCCTTTGAAATGCTGTCATTCAGGCTGGTGGACACAGACAGCTTCAAACAGCTGATGTCCATGGCTGTCCCACAGTATGTTGTTCCCAGCCGCCACTACTTCTCTAAGAGAGCCGTGCCTTTCCTGCACAACTAAGTATCCGATAAAATCAAGTGTGCACTGTGCAACGCCATCTGTGGCAAGGTCCACCTAACCACAGATACGAGGACCAGTAAGCATGGCCAGGGATGTTAATTCTCCCTAACTTCACACTCGGTAAATGTAGTGGCGGCAGGGCCCCAGGCAGAGACTTCCTTGGCACATGTCCTTCCGCCGCCAAGGATCGCAGGGCATCATTCTTTGCATCCTGTAGCCTCCTCCTCGGCTTCCTCCTCCTCCGCTTCCCCCGGCTCATCCAGTCAGCCACACACCTTCACCACCAACTTCAGCACAGCCCGGGGTAAACGTCAGCAGGCCGTTCTGAAACTCATATGTCTGGGGGACAGGCCCAACACCGCACAGGAGTTGTGGCGGGGTATTGAACAACAGACCGACGAGGCCTGGTGGTGTGCAATAATGGGCAAAATCTCGTCGCAGTTCTGGGTCTAGCTGGTTTGACGCACATCCCTTGCCTGGCGCATGTGCTGAATTTGGTGGTGCAGAAGTTCATTCACAACTAACCCGACATGTCAGAGCTGCTGCATAAAGTGCGGGCCGTCTGTGCGCGCTTCCGGCGTTCACATCCTGCCGCTGCTCGCCTGTCTGCGCTACAGCGTAACTTCGGCCTTCCCGCTCACCGCCTCATATGCGACGTGCCCACCAGGTGGAACTCCATCTTGCACATACTGGAGAGACTGTGCGAGCAGCAGCAGGCCATAGTGGAGTTTCAGCTGCAGCACGCACGGGTCAGTCGCACTGCGGAACAGCACCACTTCACCACCAATGACAGGGCCTCCATGCGAGACCTGTGTGCCCTGTTGCGCTGTTTCGAGTACTCCACCAACATGGCCAGTGGCGATGACACCGTTATCAGTGTTACAATACCACTTCTATGTCTCCTTGAGAAAACACTTAGGGCGATGATGGAAGAGGAGGTGGCCCAGGAGGAGGAAGAGGATGAGGGGTCATTTTTAACACTTTCAGGCCAGTCTGTTAGAAGTGCCTCAGAGGGATGTTTTTTGCAACAGCAGAGGCCAGGTACAAATGTGGCCAGCCAGGGCCCACTACTGGAGGACGAGGAGGATGAGGAGGAGGAGGATGAGGATGAAGCAGATTCACAGCGGGGTGGCACCCAACACAGCTCAGGCCCATCACTGGTGCGTGGCTGGGGGGATACGGAGGACGATGACGATACGCCTCCCACAGAGGACAGCTTGTCCTTACCTCTGGGCAGCCTGGCACACATGAGCGACTACATGCTGCAGTGCCTGTGCAACGACAGCAGAGTTGCCCACATTTTAATGTTTGCGGACTACTGGGTTGCCATCCTGCTGGATCCCCGGTACAAAGACAATGTGCCCACCTTACTTCCTGCACTGGAGCGTGATAGGAAGATGCGCGACTACAAGAGCACGCTGATAGACACGCTCCTGAGAGCATTCCCAAATGCCGTTTGGAAGCCCAAGGCGAAGGCAGAGGAGGAGCAAGAGGTCGCCAACGCAGCTGTGTCACGGCCAGCTCCTCTGAGGGCAGGGTTAGCATGGTAGAAATGTGGAAAAGTTTTGTCACCACGCCACAGCTAACTGCACCACCACCTATTATGGAACGTGTTAGCAGGAGGAAGCATTTCACTAACATGGTTGAACAGTACATGTGCACACCCCTCCACGTACTGACTGATGGTTCGGCCCCATTCAACTTCTGGGTCTCCAAATTGTCCACGTGGCCATAGCTACCCTTTTATGCCTTGGAGGTGCTGGCCTGCCCGGCAGCCAGCGTTTTGTCTGAATGTGTATTCAGCATGGCAGGGGGCGTCATTACTGACAAACGCAGCCGCCTGTCCACAGCCAACGTGGACTAGCTGACGTTTATAAAAATGAACCAGGCATGGATCCCACAGGACCTGTCCATCCCTTGTGCAGAATAGACATTTATAACTGCCTCCCCCTCAACCATATATTCTTGTACTCCGGGGCACTTCTTTATTGAATCCTCTTTTTTTAATTTTACCATTATATTGCTGTGCAACCAAAAGTTGAATGAACCTCTCCTCCGTCTAGGTGCCAGCGGCCTAATTATCTGAAAGTGGCCTGTTCCGGTGGTGGGTGACATAAAGCCTGATTCTCTGCTATGCGACCTCTGTCCTCTGTAAGGGTGCCGTGTGCTAAATATCTGGAAGTGGCCTTCTCAATTGCTGGGTGGCATGAAGCCTGATTCTCTGCTATGCGACTCTCTCCTCTGTCTGGGTGCCAGGGGCCTAATTATTGAAAAGTGGCCTTCTCCATTGGTGGGTGACATGATGCCTGATTCTCTGCTATGTGACCTCTGTCCTCTGTCTGGGTGCTGGGGCCTAAATAAATGAAAGTGGGCTTCTCCATTGGTGGGTGACATGACGCCTGATTCTCGGCTATGTGACCTCTGTCCTCTGTCGGTGTGCTGGGGCCTAAATAAATGAAAGTGGCCTTCTCTATTGGTGGGTGACATGACGCCTGATTCTCTGCTATGCGACCTCTGTCCTCTGTCTGGGTGCTGGGGCCTAAATAAATGAAAGTGGCCTTCTCCATTGGTAGGTGACTTAAAGCCTGATTATCTGCTATGGGACCTCTCTCCAATTGATATTGCTTACTTTTTATTTATTGTATGTTATTTTAATTCATGTCCCTATCCACATTTGTTTGCAGGGGATTTACCTACATGTTGCTGCCTTTTGCGGAACTCTAGCCCTTTCCTGTACTATTTTACAGCCTTTTTAGTGCCCAAAAGTTCGGGTCCCCATTGACTTCAATGGGGTTCGGGTTTGGGTTCGGGATGAAGTTTGGGTCGAGTTCAGATCCCGAACCCGGACATTTTCTGGAAGTTCGGCCGAACTTGTCGAACCCGAACATCCAGTTGTTCGCTCAACTCTACACACTTACTCTTTGTTTTCTTTATTAGATTTCCCAATGTTTTGTGGTCTACCCCAATTTATATAAAAAAAAAAACGAAAACAAAACACATAGTTGTTGGCGACTACCTCTGGCTTTACAGCCAAAAAAGGCTTTATGTCAGGCAACAATGTAACCGCCAATTGTAATGAATTAAGTTCCCAGTCTGTTATGCAGTGCAGGGGTACTTTGAAAGAAAGAAATAACACATCAGCCAACAATCTGAACGTTACCTAATTAACTAAATATATATTTCCAAGTCAGGTATGCATTCCAGGGGTACTTTGAATGATAGAAGGGGTACAGATCACCCAACAATCTGAACTCCACTAATTTACTAAATATATTTCCAAGTCAGGTATGAAGTGCAGGGGTACTTTAAAAGAAAGAAGGGGTACAGATCACTGAACAATTTGAACGCCACCTAATTTACTGAATATATTTCCAAGTCAGGTATGCAGTGCAGGGGTACTTTATGGGAAAAAATAAAATAAAATTTCAACCCCAATGTCCCAGTTGTATTTACTGATTTTATTTGCAGTGCAGGTACTTATAAGAGTTGCAGTGCAGGCAGAGAAGGGAGTTTATTGAAAAAAATATATAAAATTTTTTCACCCACAAATGAAACAAACGGATTTACTCATTATTTTTCACTATCAGAGTTGCAGTGCAGGCAGAAAAGGGATTTTATTGAGAAAAAAATATATGTTTTTTTCACCCACAAATGAAACAGATGGATTTAAATGAATTTCTTTCACTATCACTAGTGCAGTGCAGGGCGCAAACATACTTGTTCCCAATATCAGTGTCAGATCCCTGTCTGCACAGCTCAGCACCATGGATTCCAGGGCTGGCTTACCTTATAAGAGACGCAGGCGTCCTCCAGCATATCGCCACATCCATCCTCACTACCAGGTGTCATCTGAGGCGCTATAGAGCATGCGCGTGCACCTCTCCCTGTCTTATAGGGGATAAGCAGCTGGTCCTGATTATCCTCCCCACCCATAGGTGGGGCTTTGAGTATTTAGGGCAGCTTCACTCTGGAGGAGGTGCCCAAGCGTGGTTGTTGTACCTCTTGACTCCCGCTGAAGCGTCCATCTGTGTCTGTTGGATTTTCTGGATTCTGACCCCTGCTTTGCTGGACCCTGACTCTGCCTACCATCTACTTGCTGGATTGCCTGGACTATGGACCCCTGCTCGGTTTGACTACGTATCTGCCTGCCATCTGTTTGTTGAATCACCTGGATTATCGAACACTGCATCTTCTGTCTACGCTTCTGTCCATCGTCTCCTGTAAGTCTGCCTGGATTCCTGACCCTGCACTGCCTGACAACGAGACAGCTTTAATCTACACACTGCATTACTCTGAACTTTGTTTTGCCTTTATCTCAAGTGACTTTTGTATAACTGTCTGCCAGTAAAGACCTTCTGTTCCTTTATTCCGCATTTGTTGGACTCTGTTCACATTGCTGCAGTTAGCTGCATTCTGGGTGACTGGTGCAAACACCAGTGTCCTGACTCTGTGAGTCAGCAGTCAGCAATATTGGGCAAATTCCTAGTCCTCTATCAGCTGACACAGAGGATCCACTTCCTCTGGTCGTAACAATCAGATTTGAAGTACAGGCCCCAAAGGTACTTTATAGGAAAAAAAAATATGTTTTTTTCACCCACAGTAAAACAGATGGATTTAACTAATTTTCTTTCACTATCACAAATGCAGTGCACAAAGCAAATGTACTTTTTAGGTCCCTAAAATCACAGACAGATTAACTATATTATTTTTCCCTTCCCCTGGTACATATGAAGTGCAGGTGCACTTAAAAAAATGTGGTATATGTTGCCCACTGAAGTAAAAAAACTGGATTAAATTATTGTCCCTGGCACATATGCAGGTGTAAGTGCAATACACTTGCACAAAATCGCTGCCGACACCAACCTAACTCACAGACAGATTAAAGTCTTTGTCACTGGCCTCAGAGTCAGGATAGGCTAAAAAATTGTTGCATTGCACCCACAAGAAAAAAAAGGATGTAGATCGCTGAGTGAACAAGTTCTGATATCAAATATTATTCAGCTTCTTTCCTATTCTCTCCCTCACAGCAGCAGCATCCTATCCCTACACTAATAAGAGCAACTACATGACTCCAGCTTATTTAGAGGCTGGGTCACATGCTGCACTTGGCCAATCACAGTCATGCCATTAGTAGGCATTGCTGTGATGGCTTCTAAAGGCAAAGTAGTTAAACGTTTGTTGATTGGTTGCCCTGCAGCTTTTCAACAAGCGCCATAAAAATTGCCGAACACCAAGCGCGAACTATTATGGAAATGTTCGGGTCCAAGTGCCAAAAACCCTAATATTCGGTACGAATCCGAAGTTTCCAGTTCGGGTTAGCTCAACCCTACTCTGGATCCATGTGAAATACAGGGCTAGTTCTAGCTTTGTTAGAATGAAATTGGCATGTACTATATGATGGCTGATTTGTATTTTTTACATTATTCATGGGATGACCCTTTTAAGGTGTATGTACACGAGCCGAGGAGATGCTGATTGTCTAAAGGAAATGTTCCTTCCCTACAGTCGGCTACTCGTTCAGTGGAGGTGAAGTGCTGCATCTACATGCAGCGATGATCTCCACAGTATGAGGATGAGGGATCCCTTTTGCAATCACTCACCCTCCTACATCTGCATTTTTTTCTGGGCAGCATATCGCATGCATGCATCACAGCATGGCTTCAGGTGGCCAAACACATTACACAGAAGTACTTTGATGCTTGAACACAGAGCAAAACAAATTCCCCCCCCCCCAAAAAAAAAGAAAAAAAAAAAGAAAACTGTAAATATACAGTATACTGTAAGTGCTTAAAAAAACAAGGTCAGAGCAGGTTGATACCTAAAAAATGATATGATATATATAAATATATGTATATATATTTAGCTCTATTTCCCCATACAGTGGGGAAAATAAATACTTGATACATTGCAAGTTTTCTTTCCTACAAAAAATGGAGAGGTGTGTAATTTTTATCGTAGGTACACTTCAACTATGAGAGACAGAATCTAAAAAAAAGTCTAGAAAATCAGTGTATGATTTTTAAATCGTTATTTGCATTTTATTGCATGAAATCAGTATTTGATATAATATAAAAACAGAACTTAATATTTGGTACAGAAACCTTTGTTCGCAATTACAGAGGTCAGATGTTTCCTGTAGTTCTTGACCAAGTTTGCACACACTGTAGCAGTGGTTCTGGTCCACCTCTCCATCCAAATCTTCTCCAGATCTTTTATGTTTCGGGGATGTTGCTGGGCTACATTGAACTTCAGTTCCGTGATTTTCGATTGGGTTCAGGTCTGGAGACTGACTAGGCCACTCCTGGACCTTCTTAGTTGCCCTGGCTGTGGGGTTTGGGTCATTATCATGCTGGAAGACCCAGACACGACCCATCTTCAATGCTCTTACTGAGGGAAGGTGGTTTTTGACCAAAATCTTTATACATGGCCCCATTCATCCTGCCTTCAATACTGTGCAGTCATCCAGTCTTCTTTGCAGAAATGCACCCCCAAAGTATGATGTTTCCACCCCCATGCTTCACGGTTGGGACAGTGTTCTTGGGGTTGTACTCATCCTTCTTCTCCCTTCAAACATGGCGAGTGGAGCTGATACCAAAAAGTTCTATTTTGGTCTCATCTGACCATATAACCTTCTCCCATGCACCTTCTGGATCATCCAGATGGTCATTGGCAAACTTCAAGTGGGCCTGGACATGTGCTGGCATGAGCAGGGGGATCTTGCATGCCCTGCAGGATTTTAAACCATGACTGCATAGTGGGTTACTAATGGTAATCTTCGAGACTGTGGTTCCAGCTCTCTTCAGGTCATTGACCAGGTTTTCCCATGTAGTTCTGGTCTGATTCCTGAACTTTCTGAGAATCATCCTTATCCCACGCGGCAAGATCTTGCATGGAGCCCAAGACCGAGAAATATTGACAGTCATCTTGTATTTCTTCCATTTTCTAATAATTGCGCCAACAGTTGTTGCCTTCTCACCAAGCTGCTTGCCTATTGTCCTGTAGCCCATCCCAGCCTTGTGTAGGTCTACAATTTTGTCCCTGGTGTCCTTAGACAGCTCTTTGGTCTAGGCCAGGGATGGGCAAACTGCTGCTCTCCAGCTGTTGTAAAACTACAATTCAAACCATGCCCTGCTGTAGGCTGATAGTTGTAAGCAGTCTTTGCATGCTGGGAGTTGTAGTTTTGCAACAGCTGGAGAGCCGCAGTTTGCCCATCCTTGGTCTAGGGCATGGTGGAAAGGTTAGAATGTGATTGACAGGTGTCTGTTATACAGGTAACGAGTTCAAACGAGTGCACTTAATACAGGTAATGAGTGCAGAGAAGGAGGACTTCTTAAAGAAAAACTAACAGGTATGTGAGAGCAATTCTTGCTGCTTGGTAGGTGATCAAATACTTATTTCATGCATTAAAATGCAAATTAATTATTTAACAATCATACTATGTGATACAATATTTATAGATTCTGTCTCTCACAGTTGAAGTATACCTACACTAAAAATTACAGACCTCTTCAATCTTTGTAGGTGGGAAAACTTACAGAATTACCAGTGTATCAAATACTTATTTTCCTCACTGTATACAAAAGAAAGGAGCTGATATTGTTGGTGCCAGGGCTGTTACTGCATCCAGTAATATGCTAAATTGCTAACTGAAGACATGATCCAAGCTAGGTAAATTAAGGTAAATGTGAACAAGGTTTCAGATCAGATGGATTATACCTAATAGTTCTTAAAGAACTGAGTTCAATTACTGCTGTTTCGCTATTCATAATTTTTAGAGGTTCTCTAGTGACTGGTACAGTGCCAAGTGACTGGCACAAGGCAAATGTGGCGCTCATATTCAAAAAGGGGTTCTAGGTTTTCCCCATATAATTATAGACCCAGTAAGCTTACCTTTTTATTGTGGGAAAAATGTTTGAAGGACTTTTAAAGGACTGTACACAGGAGTATGTGATTATATATAATATAATAAATAATAACTAGCATGAGTTTACCAAGGACAGAAGTTGTCAGACTAACCTGCATTGTTTTTATGAGGCGGACAGTAGGCATATTAT
Source organism: Bufotes viridis (assembly GCA_033119425.1). NCBI lineage: Eukaryota > Metazoa > Chordata > Amphibia > Anura > Bufonidae > Bufotes > Bufotes viridis. The sequence goes on from CM065596.1 coordinate 33,704,740, forward strand.
ACTGTTTCTCATGAAATTTTAATAGGAAAAATAAGGTTGAAATAAGTCTGGGGGAAGGGGGATAACAATGGGAAAGTTATAGAAGGATTTGGGTGCACTTGTAAATCATAGACTAAATAACATAATGCAATGTCAATCAGCCGCTCTAAGGCAAGTAGGATATTGTCATGCATGAAACGAGGAATGGAATTACCGGCCAGGGATGTAGTATTACCACTTTGGTGTGGCCTCATCTTGAATATTCAGTTCAGTCCATAAAAAGGATGCCCTAGAGCTAGAAAAAGTACAAAAACAAATGACTAAACTGATAAGGGGCATGGAGGGTCTTAGTAATGAGGAAAGAGTAAAATAATTACATTTATTTTGTCTTAAGAAGATTCATCTAGTGGGGACATGATCAACCTATACAAAAATATAAATTGTCCGGTCAAAATAATGGTGAAATGCTGTTCCATGTAAAATCTCCTCAAAAAACAAGGGGGCACTGCCTCAGTCTGGGGAAGAAAAAGTTCAGCCTTCAGAGGTGACAAGGTTTCTTTTCCATTAGCACTGTAAATATGTGGAATAGTCTCCTTCAGGACATGGCAACAGCAGGAACAGTGGGCAGTTTTTAAAAACTTCCTAGAAATTAAGATGAATGCTTATGTAAATATGTTGAAGTCTGGGTCTTACTCTCCTTCCTAATATTCATATCACCACCCATCTCCTGGTTGAACTTGAAGGACTTATGTCTATTTTCTACTGTACTCTGTAACTACTGTATGTACTGTAACCATTGAACATAACTACTGCTCCAGTGCAGCGATATACATTTTAGTCCATATTGGTTGTTACAGTCATTTAACCTGGTCATACACTTTTTATGACACTGGGCAAAGAATGAATGATCATTTTGGGAATGCACTGGGAACATTTTTAAATATGGCTGGCTTTTTCCAGATAATTAAGTTCTTTCATTGGTCAGCTAAAATGATCTTTTCTTGCTACATTTTACTCAACAAATTATTATTTTGGTTGAAATGATCGGTTTTGGTCAGCTTTAGATTAATGTGTGTCTTCCTTAACCCTTTTTTGTTGTAACAACAGAAATCTACAGTAATAGTTGGGATTTCTAATGAAAATACATTCTTAAAAATGTCCATTATTAAAATCATTATTCTGGTTTTTGATAACAATCAGCTTAGTAAATCCAATGTAGGGTGTTGCAATGGTTATGTTATATAAAATAATTAACTATAAGGAAAGCAGAGTTTGCAGCCTGAACAAGGCACTAAAGCATGAAGGAGTAAAAAAAAAGTCTGATCCTGCAAAATTCTGCACACGTATATTGTTTAACAGCACAGACATTCTGATAATGAATAATGACTGAAATAGTTATATCATCAAGGGCTAATTTCAATATCTATGACCAGGCTTAGATAACGCTATTAAATTTTTCAGTCCAAATTTTTTAATTAGGCAGAAAGTTAAACTCGTTAAACTTTGAGTATCATTCTGGGCTGCTAATGTTTAGGTGCATATACTTCATTGTGTAAGATTAGAGCTGGTACTGAGAATTAGTGCATAGAAATGTAGAATTATCCCAAAGGTTTCTGTAATGATATTCAAATGATAATCAAAGGGGGTATGAATAGTCCCTGGAAAAAAAAGCTTTTACTAAGAGACTTCTTTTGTGCTAAATTTGTTTCACAGTTGCACTATAAAATGATAGTAATAGTGAAGTTGAGAGACACATTAAAATAACGGAAAATAGGAGTTTGTTCAGCTAACAGATAAAGCCCATCATACTTTATTTAGTCTTTTTAAAAATGTAAAATCACTTTTGCTTAAGTGTTTCTGGTGGACAACAACCCTTAGTCTCCTAACTAACCGGTCTGTCCCATAGGCTGATTTTAATTAGTGCAAGTATGAAGCTGTAGCCTGCTCTCCCTGCATTTATTGGAGGTCATTTTGCACCAGGAAAGGTAAAATTCAGAGTGGACTCAGCATGCATATGGAGCATGAATATCTCCTTCCATTAAATCCCTGGATTTAATGGGGGCCAGTATAGCACCAGAGGAGGTAGTATTTAGTGTAGGTTCCTGTCCTGAGAGATCGCCCTGTCGTTGGCAGACAGGCACAAATAATTTTGTACAGTATCTTTTTTTTTATTTTGTATTTTTGAATCTCACATTTATAGCATAGCTTTAGCTTTAATACATTTTCAATAGTGAGTATGGCACTATTGTATTTATTTTTGATTTGTATTTGCAGATTGCTGTTGCATTGCATTTGTTTTTGATTTTGTGCATTCAGCCATGGTAACGTGCACCTGTGCACTGGGATATGCTGACTAACCTAAATTTTTTTCTTTGCAGAATCGTTTTGTACCTGAATAAAATAAAACTTTTTTACAAATTTGAAGACAAAACAAATTTCAAGAATTTCTCTCATCTCTAAAATAAATACATTGCTATCCCAAATAGTCATTTGACACATTTATTGTTCTATGAACATTACATTTTTCCTTCACGAAATATGGTTAGGTAGAGAATCGGATAAGAGAATCAATTCTAAATTAATCAAATTTGTTATGAATTTCCCAAATTTTGGGGGATTCATGATGCACAAATTGCACAAAAAAACACTATTTGACAATTCAGAAGACATAAGGCTACTTTCACACTCGCGTTTGGTGTAGATCTGTCATGGATCTGCACAAACGCATCCATTCAGATAATACAACCGCATGCATCCGTTGAGAACGGATCCGTTTGTATTATCTGTAATATAGCCAAAACGGATCAGTCTTGAACACCATTGAAAGTCAATGGGGGACGGATCCGTTTTCTATTGTGCCATATTGTGTCAGTGGCACAGTTTCGTTTGAAGGACGCCAAAATGTTGCAAGCAACGTTTTGGTGTCCACCTCCAAAGCGGAATGGAGGCAGAACGGAGCCAAACTGATGCATTCTGAAACCAAAACGCCAGTGTGAAAGTAGCCTAAGAAGGCATCTTCCACTTAAAAAGGATCATTTTTTGACCTTTCTTTAATAAAAAAATAAATAAATCAATCAGCAGTGCAGTGTTTTATTAAAGGGGTTATCCAAGTCTTTGTAACTGATCATACATCCTCTGGATAAGGCATCAGTATCTGATAGCTGTGAGTCTGACACCTGGAACACCTGCCGATCAGCTGTTTTAGAAGGCCCCAGCATTCCTGTGACCGCCTCAGCCTTCTTGTAGATTACACTAGATCAGTGATGTCACGATCATCGGTCATGTGGCTTAGGCACATCTCAGCCCCATTCACTTGACACCCACAAATCGGATAACTGATAAGTCATCAGTTACAAAGAATCTGATAACCCCATTAAAAAGGCTGTGTGTTACCAGTGGCTACCATCCGTTCATCTATAACCATATATGTCGCTGAGATTACCATTACGAATTATGTCAGGGTACTGTACTTTAGTTTCGGACTGAATTTTTTAGGACCGAATCGAATTTGATTGCCAGTTCAACCGAATTAGATCCCAAACCAATTGATGTAGCATATGTTAAAATGACACTTAATACATTATCTATACAATTACAGTAAACTTTACTTTGACATTTTGATAGCTTTTAGTGTGTTACATGTTAATTTAAAGGTTGCTGCAACTGTTAGAGATGAGCGAATTGAAGCTGAGGATTTAGAATTCAATCCGAATTTCAGAAAAAATTCGATTCGCACTGAAGAAAAATTTCCTCATGCTTTGTGGTAACGAATCACATTTTTTTCTAAAATGGCTGTTGCACGTGTGAGGACATGGAGCAAGAAACTCTGGGAAGGCGGGATCACCAATAATGCCATGCATGCAGCCAATCAGCAGCCAGCCAGTCCTGTGATGTCACAGCCCTATAAATAGCCTCAGCCATCTTGGATTCTGCCATTTACCAGTGTACTTAGTGCAGGGAGAGACGTCAGCTGGAGCTAGAGACAGTGTTAGAAAAAACTTTATAATGCCAAAAACAACGATTTACAAGTGCAGGGAAAGGATAGGGAGGAATTATTCCACACCATTTAGGTAGCACTGCGTTCAATAGGGGAGGTTACTAACTAGGTAATAGGAACAATCCTATTACACCTTGCTGCACTGGGGATCCAAATTGCCATTATATAGCTCTGTCATTCCAGCAAATTGTTTGTTTTATTGGGGTGCAATGCTGTTTGATACTGCCATTATTGGTTTATTACAAGGAAATATTTCTACAGTACTTCTTATTTGCCCTTGTGCGGTGCAGTTATATGTTGTAAAGCCCTTTTTGCTGTGTATCAGTGGCAAAAGAAAAATATATTCGCATGGCAAACGTGTTTAAACTTGTCAAGCGGTCCACCCATCTGCAAGAAATCCTAAATATGGGCAGGAAACTTTGCATGCACTTAAGCCACTTGTACACAGCAAAGCACACCCTCCTTGAGCTGCAGCGGCAGTCGGCATCCCACAACATAGGCTGATATGTGACGATTCCACCCGTTGGAAGTCCACCCTACATATATTGGACCGACTATACGAACAGAGAAAGGCCTAAATGATTTCTTGAAGATCCAAGCGGACAGGAGTACTCCCCTGTGTAACTTCTATGTCAGCCAGTGGTAGCTTGTGCGTGACACCTGCCGTTTGCTTAGGTCCTTTGAGGAGGCCGCGTTATTTATCAGTCGCCAGGACCAGTGGTGTTGCTAGGGCTGGTGTCACCCAGTGGAGTAGAAAGGGGTGTCAACCCCCTAGGCACATTTCTCCCCCTCCATGGCACACAGACTACAGACAGCCCAGCCCATCATGTCCCCCCCCCCGCCATTAATGTGCTAGCATACTAAATATAATACACATTATGATCTCCCGCTCTCTGCGCTCAAATTTAATAACCTATCAGTACCACCTTTGGCGCGGCACTGTACTTCGCCTGCCGCCGTGGTGCCATTCGCCAGCCACTGGCCAATAACCCCACATGACTGACCCATGTTGCCGTGCAGCGCTGAACTGCTGCGTGATGAGGGCCGCTGCACGAGCTCAGCACATGGAGGCTTGGCGTGCGCAGCACAAGTTCAGTAAGTTAAAAAAAAGGTTATTTTTTCCTGCGGCCGCCGACCCCTTTTTAGCGCAAGGTGCGCCCTAAGGCAGCAGCTTGTTCTGCCTTATGGTAACACCCGTCACATCCAGAGCCTCCAGGTGATGTCTCTTGTGATGTAAATCTTCTCTGTAATCATCTTCTCCATTCGGTCTGGACAACTTCTCCCAGCCGCCTCCTCTCTGCAGAGTGTGACATACAGACATCTTAGCTTCCCTACATTTATGTCATCATACCCCAAACTGAATTCCCCAGTGTTATCCTGCTGCTCACTGTGTCCCCCAATACCCCCAAATACTATCCTGGAGAAAGAATAGTGCCCCCAAAGTCATAGTGCTCCTCAGTGTCCCACCAATAGAAATTCCCTTCTAGAATGCCCTCATTAGTAATACTGCCCCCTAGAGTGCCCCCAACCGTGATAATGCTACCCAAGAATGCCCCCATTAGTAGAAGATCTCTTCAGTATTAAAAATGCCTTCACAGAGCCCCAGTAGAAAAAAGACCCCCTATTGTTTCCCCTGCGGTAATAAAGCTCTCTACAGACCCCTCAGTAGTAATAAGGCTCCCATAGTGCTCTTAGTAGAAATAAGGCGGATCTATAAGTCCCTCCTATCGAGCCCCCAGTAGAAATAAGAACGCTTATACTGTCCCCTACAGTGCCCCCAGTATTTATACTGCCTTCTACTGTTATAATGCTCACCCTGAAGTGTCCCCATTATTTAAAATACCCCCTGCAGTGCCCCCTGTAGTTATATTCCTCCCTCCACCATACAGTCCCATGTAAATAACATTACAGCATCTCTCCTGTTGCCTCCAAAAAACAGTCCCATGTAAATAACATCACTCCCTCTCACAGCTGCCATCAACATACAGTCCCATGTAAATGACATCCCCGTGCCCCAGCCCCCTCCAACATACAGTGCCATGTAAGTTACATCAGTCCCTGCTACGGCCACAATCAACATACAGTCCCATGTAAATAACATGACCCCGCCTCCCCAGCCACTTCCAATACACAGTCCCATGTATATATTATCCCTCCCTTCATCCCTAAAATACAGTCTCAGTTAAATAATTAAAAAATCATTTACCTCTCCTCATGTAAAAACGTGGTAGATGCTATTTCCTAGCCAGCTAAAGGACCTGATGCCATGTCACGCCCATGTGACCACACTCAAGTAGGCAGAGCCAGTCTATGAGTGGCCTGGAGTGGTCACATGACCTGTGACTCACCGTAGGTCCTTCATCTTCCACTGCATATCTGGCAGGCAGTGTGAAATAATTTTCTGTACCGGCCTGTGGGTGACACCCCATCAGACTGGTGTGCCCCCCCCCCGTCCCCCCGTCCCCTTGCAACGCCACTGACCAGGACTATGTCATTCCACTGATTCATGTCCTGGAACAGATGCTGGTAAATCTGGCTGGTTAGAGGACTGGAGACATGGTGCCTAGATCTCATGGCGACATGAGCCCTATAGGGGCTTAACTGGAGGAGGAGCAGGAGGAGGAGGAGGACATTGGAGCGCAAGCAATGTGACACAGGTGCCCATAGAGAAGGAGCAGGAGCAGCCAGAGAAGCTACAGGGATGATCAGGAAGATGAGGCAGAGGACCCAGACACACTGTGGCAGTATACAGTGGAGATAGAGGCAGGCAGTCCCTCCGAGTCACTTGCACAAATGGCCCGATACATGCTCAATTGCTCGCGTAGTGACAGCCGAATTGTCAGCTTTCGGAAAAGTGATGACTTCTGGCTTTCCATCTTGTTGGACCCTCACTACCGGTCCAAAATTGGGGCCTTTTTTTACACCTGCTGAGAGGGAGGACAAACTGAACTACTATAGAGACATCCTATTTAGTCAGTTGGCCACTACCTATCTGCGCCATATTCCATCCTCTCGCAGGTCTGACTGGCTGCTGTGAGAGGGTGGGGGGTAGGAGCAGTTCCAACTTCATCAGCAGCAACTTGAGTCTAGAGTCGATGATGAGCAGCTTTCTTCACCCGCCTAGTGAAGAAAATACTTACCAACAACAACAGCAGGTAGACCTGGATCAGGACCTGATCAGGACAGGAACCAGCAGTTGATGGCACACTTGGATAGCACCTTGCCATCCCACATTGAAAATTTGCTGGTCTGCTGGGCAGCCAAACTGGATTTGTGGCCGCAACTGGCAGAGTTTCCCCTGGAAAAGCTGTCCTGCCCGTCCAGTAGTGTGGCATCCAAGCGGGTGTGTAGTGCAGCGGGGGCCATAGTTACCCCAAGAAGAACTCGCCTGTCCACCCAAAATGTGGAGACACTGACCTTTGTCAAGATGAATCAGGCATGGTTCAGCCACCAATGCCTGATGCATCAGATTAGATCATTGATGCTGCCTCACCCAAACTTTGACTAAAGAGACCGATTTCTTCTGGCTACCTGCCTTAGCTACTATTCTGATGCTGCTACCCGCCTGATGCCACACTTCTGATGCCAACTGCTCCTTCTATTACCCACCATTTTCAGCTGGTACTCATATTGCCACCCACCTCCCCACTCTATCACCGGGTCACTCTGTGGTCTCCGTATGCTGCTGCCACCTCCACAGTTTGTAACCTTGCCACTCTGTGGTCTCTTCCTGCTGCTGCCACCTTCACACTATGTCACCTTGCCACTTTGTGGTCTCCTGATGCTGCCGCCACCTCCACAATCTGTCATTGTGCCACTCTGTGGCCTCTTGATGCTGATGCTGCCACCTCCATACTGTCATTGTGGCACTCTGTGGCCTCCCCATACTGCTTCCACCTCACCACTATGTCATAGGGCCATTCTGTGGACTTCTCATGCTGTTCCCACCCTCCCCACTTCATGACTAGGCCACTATTTTGCCTTTTGGCCTGGTTGACATCATCATTTATTTGACCCTTCTTCTGATCTGTCAGAAGGAAGGAAAAATGAGAAGCAGAATGGATCCTGTCTGTGTAGCAGCTTTAAGGCCTGTATGGTCCCATCAGAATTGACTTGTAATTTGGTAGCCAAAAGGAGGAGTAGGTACAAAACACAGAAGACATGAAAATATTCCATTCACGTCTCATCTCTGTTTTGGATCCACTCCTGTTTTTTTTTGGCATTAGCAATACAGATGGATTACTGACCAAATGCTGACCGAGTGAATGCAGATGCTCAACAGACAGGATCCATTTTTTAGGGGTTATTGTTCTGACAGATCAGAGGAAGGGCAAAATAATCAGTGATCTCAACACAAACTTACTGCTGGCACCCTTTCCACTCTGTCGGGGGCCTCTATTTGTATAAGCTTTTAATAGAACAGGTTCTGTAGACATCTATGTGGAATCAGCTGACGATGGTATAAAAGGAGTGTGCGTCTTCTTGGCGCTAACATTGACCTGTAAGGCTGAGTTCATACTTGAGTTATTTGGTCAGTTTTGGCCCCTTGACTGCCCAAATAAGTGAAGTGTGCAGTGATTCTAAGAGCAATGCCTGTCATCTGCATGTCATACGGACTCACAGTTGTTTCACTAACAAAGCAGACTCCCTATGCGTGTTACTGCAAGGCACAGTGTTCTACACCACTATAAAGGCTCTTTGCAACCAGGAAATAGCTGTTTCATAATGTAATTCGCTGTGAATAAATTCGAATCGAACGGAATTTTTTCACAAAAATTCAGCGAACCGGCGAATCGAACTTTAGAAAATTTTGCTCATCTCTAGCAACTGTGCATTTAGTGCATTAAATGTCAAGTCAATGTTTGCTACATCCGTACTCCTACCATAGGTAAGTATATAGTGCCTCAGTGCTTAGCAGGGATCCTAGGTTCAAATCTGACTAAGGATAATATCTGCATGGGGTTTGTATATTCTTCCTGCATTTGCATGGGTTTCCTTTGGGTACTCCTGTTTACTCCTACACTTCAAAGGCATTCTGATAAAAGATTTAGGGCTGAAACGATTACTCGAATCAATCGAGTACCTCGATACCAAAAAATCCTCAATGCATTTTTTTGCGTTGAGGATTCATTTGTACCATGTGACCATGGAGCGTGAGTGAAGCGCTTGATATTTCTTACTGCTGTGTGTTCTCCTGCCGGTCTGCACCGCGCTGCACTGTCCTCCTGATGAACACACATTGTTAGGATGTAGTGAATGTAAGCAAACATTATGACCTGACACTGTTTGATGTCAGGAGGACATTGCAGCACGTGAAGAAGAGGCTGGAAGAGCTGTGGAGTGTCAGTGGCTCCCCTAGTATTTGATTTCACTGGTGCTGGTGCTTATAGCACCTCAGGGAGTTGATGGCACAGAGGACTAATGGCATGGGGGGGGGGGCTGATGACTCTGGGGGAGTTGATGGCATCTGGGAACTGATGGCAAGGGGGAATTGATGCCACTGGGTGGGGGCTGATGGCTCTAGGGTTAGCTGATGGCATGGAGGGGGTGGATGGCGCTGAGGACTGATGTAAGGGGGTCTGATGATGGCATGGGGGGTTGATGAGTTTTTATAAAGGAATACACTATTTTAAATGTTTTTTTTTTTCCCTCTTACTAGAGTCCTTGATTAATCATTGGATTAATCGGTAGATTACTTAAATACTAAAATAATCAATACTTAGATTGTGAGCTCCATTGGGGCACAGCAGGTGGTGATAATGTTATTTATTTGTTTTAGTCACTTATATAGCACTGATATATTCCTCAGCTCTATATAGGTAAGTAAAATAAATAAATACATAAACACATAATGACATATTATACTGGTAATGATACAATTATATTGACCTGGTCTGGATTTTCTACATTTAGCTCATGTATATTACTTTATTAATTATTAGACATTTCTCGCCATTTGCCACCGGTAGGTGGAACAGTACATAGTAACTAACAATGAATCTAAATAATAAATGTTGTACGCAGTAAGCTTTGAAGCTCCCCCTAGTGGTGGCAGAAATCAATAGTCCGTACAGAAATGTGATAGTTTGTAGCAAATATGCTTTGATTGGTACTCTAGAGATATAAAATGAAATAAATTGACACAGTATTTTGGACACAGCAATGTGTTAGATATATTCGGGTTTAGTTCCGAAAGTCACACATTGTTCAACCAATTTAGCAAAACAAAACTGTGCAAACGCATAGCTGATAAGTTATCATGCTTAACATGCCTTTTGATTGTTATACAGCTGCAGGGAATATTAAAATCAGTAGTAGATCATTTATGATGAGCTTGAATTCCAGAGGAAGCTATCATTTCCACAGAAATGCTTACCAGCCATAATATCCTTGTAAATACTGGTAACAATGCTTCATTAAGCAGACATTAATAGCCTGAGATCATTTACATTGGTAGGTGAACACTAACTTTACAGCAGTGCTTCTGGAAACTGGCCCTTACACAATCCAATCCAATAATGAACCCTAATATAATGTGAATAGGCTAAAAGATCCTATCAAACGTATCTCTGATTTAGTAGGGGATAATTCAGGAAGGCATATCAGGGACCTGGAAAATGAATGACAGAACACGTTGGGTTGTAGAGAATAAATCACATTGAAATTGCTAACCTTTCTGTCTTTTGACACCCATCCATGTTATTTGTACGCCTGCTCCTTTAGCCTCTGTGGTATGAAGATAACTGATAGCCCAAAGTAGGATTAGATTCTTATCCTCCCAGGTTCTGTCGTAAAACATTCACAAATCATTTTAAGATTTGGCTTCTTTGAGTGATGGATTGTGCAATATGTTGATTGACTGGACAAGAGATATTGTTCAGACTTGAAACTAAAAGACTTATATCTGATAGCCACATCAACCTTTTAGATCTAGCAAATGATTTCAGTTTTTTTTAACAACTCCATATCTGTTATGGAGAATATTATGCCTCAGATACAATAGTTGGTATATAAGGGGAAGTAGCTATGATAAAAATGTTTATAAAAAGCATCTAAAGGAACGTTTATGAAGGACTCCCAAAGAGAACCATTCAAAAACCTAATTGCCCAATCTATTTAAAAGAGAGCAAATTAAACTTATATTAGATAGGTAGATAATTGTGCAGATCATCACTATGAACACTTGTTAGTGATGATCTGGGAGTGTAATAACACTACCGATTACCCGATGAACAATCAAACTCTCGTCCTCGAGTAATTGGAATTATTCAGCAGGTTTAAAAATCATCATTTGCCAGAGGCAGATTGTGCTATGTAATCACCATCTGCTGCCAGCAAACAGTGATTCAATATAGGGATGACCCATGGCATTAGCCTCCCCATACTGAAGAGGAGATCGCTGCATGTAATAGCAGTGGTATCCTCCGCTAATGAGCATCTAAAGGAACATTTATGAAGGATTCCAAAGATGACCATTCAAAAACCTAGGGAAGAGTGATGGCATTAGTGATCGCTCCTCCCCATACTGAGGAGGAGATCACTGCAAGTAATAGCAATGGTCTCCTCCGTTGACGAGCATCTAAAGGAAAATTTATGAAGGACTTCCAAAGATGACGATTCAAAAACCTAGCGGTCCAATCTATTTAAAAGGTAGCAACTTAAGCTTATATTAGATAGGCAAATAATTATGCAGATCATCACTATGAACACTTGTTGCAGTGTAATACCACCACCGATTACCCGATGAATGAGCAAACTCTCATTCCTTGAGTAATTGGAATCTTTCAGCAGGTTAAAAAATCATAATTTGCCAGTGGCAGATTGTGCTATGTAATCACCATCTGCTGCGGGTAAACAGTGATTCAATATAGAGATGGGCGCAGGGATTAGCGATTGCTCCTCTCCATACTGAGGAGAAGATTGTTGCATGTAATAGCAGCGATCTCCTCCATTGACGAGCAGGAGATTGCCTTCCTTCCTGACAATCGCCAGAATGATCTGCAGGTCTAATATAAGCTTAAGGGAGCAACTTAACTGCATGGCCGTATTGCAGATCCTGGGAATTGCTATGGTCTCAAAAGATCTGTGGCAGGAGCACCAAGACATACAATAACTATGCAGATGTTTTAAGCAGGTCTGGGCAAAATGTTGCAAAGTAAGGAAGATTAGAGTGGTATTGATAGTTTATAAAGTGAATGAACAAGAGAGATCTAAATCCAATCAATATTTGGTGTTACCTCTCTTAGTTTCAATTCTTCTAGGTACACTTGCACACAGTTTTTGAAAGAACTTGGCAAGGAGGTTGCTACAAATACCTTGGAGAACTAACTACAGGCTTGCTCAAATCTTCTGTCTCATTATGTAATCCAAGACAGACTTGATGGAGTTGAGATCAGGGCTCTCTGGGGGACTCCTAATTCTTCTTTATGCTGAATATAGTTCTTAATGATTCTTGGGTCTATGTTTGAGGTCACTGGCTTGCTACAGAATAAATTTTAACTATTAATGCTTCTATTTTTGAAAGCATTCTTACTTTGCAGCACTTTTGTACACCTGCCTAAAATTTTACAGTACTGTGTGTTTTGCTCCATTCCTTTCCCAAGAAAATATAGCTTTGGGGGGGCTACCCTCTATCATGTAGCAAACCCACCGCCTGACAATGTAGTTTGTGAGTTGCACCAATCACCTTTAAAACTGCCCTTTGCGCCTCAATGGGCCATCATGAGAATCTAACTGAATACCTTGGGTTGCACTCTGCTACTTTCAATTTAAGTGCTGCTAATATATAGAGAACTGATTGTTCAACGCAACTGTAGGTGAGCTTATGCCAACATTGTGTTCCTCTTCCCAGCCTGATTACCTGAAAAAATAAAAACATACTTCCTAAATAAGCAGAAACACTTCAGTGCTTAGCAGCCTTGTAGGGATCCGTACCCTGCTGCAGCTGAAGCAAAAAGAGAAAGAGACAACAGACAAATACTAGGGGAGTACATGAAGGTTGATAGAGAGGTGGACATTTAATGATACCCTTATCCCTCTGCTCCTGAATGAGCCTCCTCTTTCACACTGGACACCAGAGGTTTGGGGCAATATGCAAGTCATTCAGGGCACAGGCCCTGGATCTAAACGCCTAGAGATGCCTGTGTTACAGTCTTTGAAGTACAGATCTCAAATATGGTCCCTATTAGTGTTGGGCATGAATACTCGAATTGCGAATTTTAATATTTTAATATCGCAACTTCGAGAATTCATGAATATTTAGAATATAGTGATATATTTTCGTATTTTCGAATATTAATTTTTTTTTTTCATCAGTAACCTCTCTTTTTGCTTGTGTGCCAATGAGAAGACTGCAATGTCTTTGTCTGAGCTTACCAATATCCCTAGCAACCAATAGGAAAGTTGCCTACCCCTTTAGTATATAAGAACCTACCCACAGCATTTTTCTACAGTTTATTACAGTTCTGAGAGATAGCAGTGTCATTGCTGTGCTCTCTGCTTTCCTGTGTCACATTACATTAGACACTTAGTTAGTTAGTTAGTTAGTTAGTTAGTTAGTTAGTTAGTTAGTTAGCTAATATATAAAATACAAATAGTTAGTGGGAGATAGTCAGTGTAGGTTAGATTGTGATATAGTGTGGCTGTGCAGGGTGTTAGGTTCTGCTGTCCATGCATACATGCTACATACATAGTGATGTGATGTCACAAGTTCACAACAATACTTAGTGCACCAATCACTAATATGTAGTCATACCTGCTAAAATGTGAAGTTGCCCGTTTTGCTCAAAAATATGCACATCGTTAATTGCCAATTTGCGCAACCGCGAATATATCGGATCACTCTATCTACAGATAAAGCTATTGTAATGGTATGCCATACCAACCATTTTCTACAGTCTCATAAAACTTCTAGCAGCTTGAAAAAGGTAGCTGCAGTAAACCACACCTGTATTGAGCGCGCATTACGCACATATTACAATGCCAATTTTCGCAATCAAGAAAATAACCGCGAATTTGCGAATATATGTCGAATATTTTACCAAATATTTGTGAAATATATGCCCCTGCCACTCATTACTAGTCCTTATAGCCAACAGTGAAGTCAAACTGTTTCTCTACACACCCAAAAATTTTAAGGAGAGGAGAATACATCTGTTGCTTGTAAAAACACAATGGTGTTTTTCATAGCGCTTTTGGCAAGAATTTTTGGCGTCATTTTTTGTTTTGTTACAATTGCAACATACATTTTTCCCTAGCCTTATTCAAGTCCTATAGAGAAGCCTATGTGAAAAACAATAGGAAAAAATACCACACTCAGAGCTGCTCCATTTTCGTTTGATGCAAAGAGGGCATTTAGTTTCTCTTGTGGCACCAAAGCTCTGTTCTGTGGCCATCCTCTCGCTAGCCGGAGGTATTGACAGTGGTGATGTAATCTCGCCTAGCTCTGTGTTCCTGTGCATGCACAGCATTACCTTGATTCTTGGCAGGACCAAAAATAAGTACTGTACTTGCGCAAATATTGTAAGACCCCCACATGGAAGAGATGAACATTGGAAGTGCAAAGGACAGTGTGGAGGCTTATGTCATCGCAATCTTGCCTACTAGTATGCATGATCTGTGCATCTCTGAATTGGTATATATAGATCGATAGCTTCTATTTTACTATTTGGCTAAATATTTTCTATGCCTATGTGGTAGGCTATTGTAGTAGGCCCATAGTGGACTTCTTTGTTTCCATAAGACAATTAGGACCATGGGCTGCATCTCAGTGCAATACAAATTTACCAAGACCTGTGAATACAGCTATTTGCTTTTGGATGTGCAGGATAGGCCTAGGATTTGGTTAGTCAGCTGTTCCTAAGTACCTCCAGTGTCAGGATTTGGTGTTGGAGCTCCGTCCATTTTTTAGTGGACACAGCTGGTTACTACAATGTTGCCTCCATTCACTTCTGTGGGACCAGTGCTGCAGTAACCAGCTCCATCCACTTCACATTGGATATAGCGTTGTAGGTCCGGCACTGGTTCGGAGCTAATCCCACCTATCTGATATTGATGGATTATCCTGAGAATAGGCCATCAATATCAATATACAATTTTAAATGGCTACCCTATTAGGTGCATATCTTTTCTCTTTTTGTTTCTTCTGATCAAGATACACTAACAGTTCAGACCTGTTGCCTATTGTGATTATTAAACAGATTTATCTCTGGAATAGGTTATCAGATTCATATACTCTAAAGTTCTAACATCCTCCACCTATCAGTTGTGTTTGGTGTACATAGAAGTTGAGTTTTGGTCCCCTATTTTTGGTGCAGCAGGTTCTGTTTCCCCCAGGCTAGTGATGTCACAACTATTTAATTGACCTGGCGTTCAGGCCAGTGAAATAGTTGTGACATTACTGGCCTGTGGGAAACCGCAAGAGGGCCACGGCATTACTGCGAGCGCTGTGGCCTTCTTATACAGCTGATCGGCAGGGGTCCCAGGTGTCAGACCCCCACTGATCAGATGCTGATGATCTATCCAAAGGATAGATCATCAGTAAGAAAAAAGTGTAGAGCCGCTTTAAAGATAGGTAATCAACACTAAGGTTCTAAAAAAACCTTTAAGAATTGAGATAGTATCTTCCAAAGCTTACCTCACTTTGCCTATAGATAGATAAATTTCTCTTGGCCCCGTTAAATGATACAGCGAAAAACATAGCAATCCAGGGTGAACCACAAACATGGCAGAAGATAATGGTCCATTAGATATCCCAGATGCACTAATACAAGTATTTGTAACATTTTAATGATCTTTTCCTATTATGTTTATGGCTCTTATTTCTCATATTAGGTAGTTAGAAAAAGAAAAAATACATCAACACTTTCCAACCTGACTCAATTATTCTACATGCTAAAATGTTCCTAATTCTATTAAAAACATTGTGCTGAACCTATTTATGAGCACATTATAAGGGTGTTAGTCACACACATGCTGTGTATTGAAATTCAGCTGTTTACGTAGCGTGATTAGTTAGTAGCTGGGAATGCTCAATGTGACATATCAGTGTAATTGGTATTTTGCTACTTATATTTTCAATTCCCCAAGATTTTTTATTTGTACTGTTTTTCATTATCATGGTCATTATTGTCATTTTTACACTTCACCTTTGGTACCACATCGGTAACACTCAGTGTCGTCTCATTCTGTGACTCTCTAGGTCTGAAAATAACTCAGTATAGACCAGCATCTCCACTGCCGAGCTGTGGGCAAGCTAAAATAAACCTGTTCTAAGAAAATAATGATATGTCAATCGTTCGGAAAGGAGACTTTTTTTTGTACAAAATAATTTATTTGTAGACAGTATCACTTTACGCTGCATAAATTAAGAGCAGAGATTATTCCTTCTAACTAGAGGTCCAAAATTAATGAATTTGTGTTCAAAGATTTAATACTATAAACAGCATAATGATAAAAAAAATTGTAACGTACTAAATTATTAAAATGCTACTACTACTACTGGCACTTTAGTATTTGTTTTGTCTTTAAAGGAGTTTTCTTAATAGTAGCAAGTGTGACATAAAAAATGTAACCAATCCTTGTATATTACATACTCCACTGCTCCGCTTAGAGACCCTTCTACATCTCTCCCGGGATCCTAGATCTGAAGTCACTTTGCTCAAAACTTCGGATTAATGCTCTATGCATGTGGATTCATATGGCTACTGATAAGAGGCATGAGGGCTGATATGGGGGCTTACATGAGGCAAAGGGGCTGATGAGAGGCATAGGGGACTGCTATGAGGCTATGGGGGCTGATGAGAGACATGGGGGCTGATGAGAGGCATGGGGGTTATTCACATTGGGGTCTGAGCTGAGGTCTGATTGGGGGTCTGATCTGAGGTCCTATTGGGGTCTTATTAACATTGGGGGTCTGATTGGTGGTCTGACCTGAGGTCTAAGGAAAAATATTTTTTTCTGATTGTCCTCCCTTTAAAACCTAGCTGCGTCTTATGGCTAGGTGCGTCTTATAGGGTCAAAAATACGATATGTGTGAAGTGAAAAAAAATATATACATGGTTTTTAAAATGTTTAATAAATAAAACCTGAAAAGTGTGTTGTGCATTTGTATTCAGCCCCTGATACCCCTAAATAAAATCCAGTGTGAACAATTGCCTTCAGAAGTCACCTAATTAGAAAATATAATCTACTTGTGTGTAATTTAATGTCAGCATAACTCCAGCTGTTCTGTGAAGGCCTCATAGGTTTGTTAGAGAACATTAGTGATCAAATAGCATCATGAAAACCAAGGAACACAACAGACAGGTCATGGATAAAGTTAGGGAGAAGTGTAAAGCAGGGTTAGGTTATAAAAAAAAATCCTCTGAACATCTCATGGAGCACTATTCAATCCATCATCTTAAAATGGAAGGAGTATGGCAAAACTGAAAACTTACCAAGACATGACCGTCCCCCTAAACTGACAGCCCATGCAAGGAGAGGACTAATTAGAGAAGCAGTCAAGAGGCCCATGGTCACTCTGGAGGAGCTACAGAGATCCACAGCTAATGTGGAAGAATCTGACAAGGACAACTATAAGTTGTGTACTCTACATATCTTGCTTTTATGGAGAGTGGCAAGAAAAAAAGCCATTTTTGAAAGCAAGCCATAAGAAGTTCCATTTGCAGTTTGCCACAAGCCATGCAGGGGGCACAACAAACATGTGAAAGAAGGTCCTCTGGTCAAATGAGAGCAAAGTTGAACTTTTTGGCCTAAATGCAAAACACTGTGTGGCAGAAAACTAACACTGCACATAACCCTGAACACATCATCCCCATCATGAACTATGGTGGTGGCAGCATCATGATGTGGGATGCTTTTCTTCAGCAGGGGCAGGGAAGCTGGTCTGAAAGGATGGGAAGATGGATGCAGCTAAATACAGGGCAATCCTGGTGGAAAATCTGGTAGAGGCTGCAATAGACTTGAGACTGGGGAGGAGGTTCACCATCAAGAAGGACAACCCTAAACATGCAGCCAGAGCTACAATGGAATGATTTAGATCAGGGATGCCCAACCTGTGGTCCTCCAGCTGTTGCAAAACTACAACTCCCAGCAAGCCCAGGAAGTCTACAGCTATCAGTCTACAGCAAGGCATGGTGGGAGTTGTAGTTTTACAACAGCTGGAGGGCCGCAGGTTGAGCATTCCTGGTTTAGATCAAAGCAAATTCATGTTAGGATGGCACAGACCTAAATCACACTAAAAAATCTGTGGCAATACTTGATGATTGCTATATACAGATTCTCTCAATCCAATCTGAGTTTGAGCTATTTTGCAAAGAAGAATGGGCAAAAATTTCAGCTTCTAGATGTGTGAAGTTAGCAGAGACATACCCCAAAAAACTTGCAGCTGTAACTGCAGGAAAAGGTTGTCCTACAAAGTATTGACTCAGGGGGGCTAAAATGAAATGCATGCCATACTTTCCAGATTTTTATTTAATACTTCACACATACTTGCTAGTCTACTTTGTGCTGGTCTATCATATAAAATTCCATTAAAATACATTTAAGTTTTTGGGTGTAATGTGAAATGTAAAAAAGTTCAAGGGGTGTGAATACCTTTTTAAGGCGAGGTATATAAATATTAGCTCAGTGGCAAATGTGAAAATTTGTTCCCTATTAATTTATTTAGATCGTGTTGATCATGTCGAGTTCAAGACAAAAAATCACACTAACTGGGGAACAAATAAGACACTTATTTGGTGTCCTCCATTTTATTTTTTTAGACTGCCGAATGCGGATCCACAAATTGCCAGGCTCCTCTTCTGCCATCCAAGATGGCTACACTGCTTTTCAAACTACCTGATAGATAATATGGATTTGGTAGCCCAAGACACTTCCTATTTGTCATGCCTTGCTCTTGGATTGGCCAGCACTGTGAGCAATGTTGGTCAATCCAAGGGCAGCAGGAAGTCTATTGGGTTACCAAATGCAGAATTTGCATAAGACACTGGTGTGGCCATCCTGGATGGCAGAAGAGGAGCCTAGGAATTTGTGGATCTGCAGAAAAAAGATGAACAGGAGGGCATTATGTAAGTTCTCTTTCACACATAAGTGAATCACTGACATGTGATGTCTGTGGTGTCCACATGTACCCATTGAGTTTATGTGTGTACTCATACATCAATAGTTTTCCACAGACACATCATAGATGCCATTGGTGTTAGGTCCATAGTTTTCATGGACTGTTGCTTGGAGATTATTTGGAAACAGACTAGCAGTGTCTGTGGAATGTGGAAAACCCGCTGAGGGCAAAAAATAGATAAAAAGACACAAGGATAAAACACAGATTCTTCATGTACATCTTCAAGGAAGAACCACTGACCATCTTGTTACAGACGACACCACAAACACTCATGTGTGAAAAAGGCCTAAATATTTGTTCCACAGTTCATGTGAATTTTTTTTGTTAAACTGGAGGGTTAGTTTAACAACAGATGATTATTCAGATAGATTATTGTTGTTTCATTATAAGTAGAATTGAGCGAACCTGAGCTATATAGTTTGTACCGAACTTTACGGTTTTCCGCACCCTGGCCCGAACCCGAACATTTCCATAAAAGTTCGGGTTCGGGTTCTTTGTTCGGAGATTTCTTCCCGCTTTTTGAAAGGCTGCAGGGCAGCCAATGAACAAGCGTTTCACTACTTTGCCCTAAGAAGCCATCACAGCCATGCCTACTATTGGCATGGCTGTGATTGGCTAAGTGCAGCATGTGACACAGCCTCTATTTAACCCCTTAAGGACACGGCCCTATTTCACCTTAAGGACCAGGCAATTTTTTGCTAATCTGACCAGTGTCGCTTTATGTGGTGATAACTTTAAAACGCTTCTACTTATCCAGACCATTCTGAGAAAGTTTTTTCGTCACATATTGTACTTCATGACACTGGTAAAATTTTGTCAAAAAAGTTCATTTTTTTTGTATAAAAAATACCAAATTTACAAAAGATTTTGAAAAATTTGCAAATTTTCAAGTTTCAATTTCTCCACTTCTTTAATACATAGTAATACCTCCAAAAATAGTTATTACTTTACATTCCCCATATGTCTACTTCATATTTGGATCATTTTCGGAATGCCATTTTATTTTTTGGGGACGTTACAAGGCTTAGAAGTTTAGAAGCAAATCTAAAAAATAAATCAAAAACCCACTTTTTAAGGACCAGTTCAGGTCTGAAGTCACTTTGTGAAGCTTACATAATAGAAACCACCCAAAAATGACCCATTCTAGAAACTACACCACTCAAGGTATTCAAAACATATTTTACAAACTTTGTTAACCCTTTAGGTGTTCCACAAGAGTTCATGGCAAATGGATATAAAATTTCAGAATTTCGATTTTTGGGTGAATTTTCCATTTTAATCCATTTTTTCTAGGAACAAAGCAAGGGTTAACAGCCAAACATAACCCAATATTTATTGCCCTGATTCTGTAGTTTGCATAAACACCCTATATGTGGTCATAAACTGCTGTATTGCCAAACGGCAGGACATAGAAGAAGGGGAACGGCATATGTTTTTTTGAAGGAAGATTTTGATGGACTGGTTTATTTACACCATGTGCCATTTCAAGCCCCCCTTTGCAACCCTTGAATAGAAATTCCAAAAATATGATTCCATCTAAGATAGTACACCTCTCCAGGTATTTAAAACTGGGTTTACAAACGTTGTTAACCCTTTAGGTATTCCACAAGAGTTAATGGAAAATGGCAAAAGCCATATGGCGTTCCTTTCCTTCTGCGCCCTGCTGTTTGGCCTTACAGCAGTTTACGACCACATATGGGGTGTTTCTGTAAACTACAGAATCAGGGAAATAAATTTAGAGGTTTTTTTGACCATTAACCCTTGCTTTGTTACCGTAAAAAATGTATTTAAAAGGAAAATTTGGAAAAAATAGCTGTTTTGGGACCGCTTTTATTTTATTTTTTTTGACTGTGTTCATATGAGAGGTTAGGTTATGTGTTATTTTCATAGAACAGATTATTACGGATGCAGAAATACCTATTATATCTGCTCTTTTAAATTTATTTAGGTTTTACACAATAATATCCTTTTTTAAACAAAAAAAATTTTTTTTTAGTATCTACATAGTCTGAGAGTGAGTTTTTTTAAAAGTTTTTGGCCAATTGCCTTACATAGGGGCTCATTTTTTGCGGGATGAGATGGCGGTTTTAATGCCAGTATTTCGGGGTGCATATTACTTTTTGACCGCTTGCTATTTCACTGTTTGCGATGTTAAGTGACAAAAAACTGCTTTTTATAGTATATATATTTTTTTTTGTGGTGTCCACCTGAGGGGTTAGGTCATGTGTAATTTCTATAGTTCATGTTCTTACGGACACGGCGATACATATGTCCACTTTTATTTATTTATTACATTTTACACAATAATATCATTTTTAAAACAAAAAAAATATCACGTTTTAGTGTCTTCATAGAGCCATAATTTTTTTATTTTTTGTGTGATTTTCTTAGGTAAGGTATCATTTTTTGCAGGATGAGGTGACGGTTTGATTAGTACCATTTGGGTGTAGATTTTGTGAACTTTTTTGATCACTTTTATTACCATTTTGGGGAAGTGACATGGGCAAAATTGCTATTTTATCATAGTTTTTTTTTATGACGTTCACCGTAAGGAGAATTTAACAAACCCATTTCATAGATCATGTCATTACGGACGCGATGATATATAACATGTGTAGTGTATTTTATTTTTTAAATTTTTATTAGTGATAAATGTTTTTTTTTATCTTTACTTTTTTTCACTTTTTTTTGACCCAGACCCACTTGGTTCTTGAAGATCCAGTGGATCTGGTGTCCATAAAATACAATACAGTACATTATATAATATACTGTACTGTATTTTTTTACTTTACACTTAGTCTGATCAGACTTTTGCCTTTAGCAAAAGTCTGATCATACTTCTGTTACTATGGCAAGCAGGACGCCTGAAGGCGACCTGTTGCCATGGTTACTGTCCTCCTCTTCTATAACAGAGCAGCGGAGGATGGGGAGGGATGTAAGCTGGGGACTGGAGCTAGGGGGGCTGCACAGCACAGCCAAGCCCTCCACAGCAGCTCTCTACCACTTAACCTCTTCCATATAGCGGTCCCTATGGACCATGGCATGGAAGGGGTTAAACACCCTGCTAAAACGCTCTGCCATCCTAAAAATTATCGGGGTGGCGGGCAGAGGATCACACACCTGAAGCCCGCCCCACGCACCGCACCACCCGCCCGCCCGCCCCCCCCGCACCGCCCGCTACAATGCCGGCCCTTCCAGTCGCCCCATGGACCGCCCACCGGCCAATCAAAATAAGGGCTTCAGGGGGGGGGTTAAAAAAAAAAAAGAAACACAGTTTGTAGTCTCTGATCCCACGGTCACAGACCACAGGCATTAGAAACTAATGAAAGCGCTGCAAACCGCAGGTCTGAATTGTTCCTATCGCGTTTTTTTTTTTATACATTCAATTTTTTTCAGGACGTATGGATATGCCCTGTGTCCTTAAGGACTCGGACATTCGGGCGTACCCACTTTTTCTGGCAGGTCAAATCCCCCTACATTACCTACTTTAAAATTTTGCGGTGACATAGTGCATTTCTGTAGTCAGTGAAATAAACCCGTACTTTCGTACCACAGAGCACGTTTGCATACACCGCTGAAAAACCTGTTTTATAATTTTGCGGTGACATAGTACATTTCTGTAGTTGGTGGAATAAACCCGTACTGTCGTACCACAGAGCACGTTTGCATACCACGTTGAAAAGCCTGTTTTATAAATTTGCGGTGACGTAGTGCATTTCTGTGATTGGTGTAATAAACCCGTACTGTCGTACCACAGAACACTTTTGCATAGAACGCTGAAAAAAATGTTATGCCGTATAAAACTCCTGCTCTGCATAAGTGAAAGGGAGGTAAATCTCTAATAATCATCTGTTACATTGGTGGGTGACATTTTGCCAGTTTTGCCATATACAAACCCCTGCTCTGCATAGGTGACAGGGAGGTAAATTTGTATAAATAGTCTGTTACATTGGTGGGTGACATTTTGCCAGTTTTGCCATATACAAACCACCGCTCTGCATTGGTGACAGGGAGGTAAATTTCAAAAACTCATCTGTTACATTGATGGGTGACATTTTGACAATTTTTTTTAAATTTACCGCCCTGTCACTTCTGCAGCCAGTTTTGACGTATACAAACCCCTGCTCTACACAAGTGACAGGGTGGTAAATTTCAATAAATCATCTGTTACATTGGTGGGTGACATTTTGCCAGTTTTTCCGTATACAAACCCCTGCTTTGCATAGGTGACAGAGAGGTAAATTTCTAAAAATCGTATGTTACATTCTTGGGCCATAAAGTACCCGTGCACTGCATACCTGACTTGGAAGTATATTCAGTAAATTAGGTGGCGTTCAGATTGTTAGTAGATCTGTACTCCTTCTTTCTTTCAAAGTACCCCTGCACTGCAAACCTGGGAATTATATTCTGTAAATTCGGCGGCGTTTACATTATTGTGTGCTGTAGTTCTATGCTGTAAAATCTCCATAATGTCTCCATGTTAAATCTGCAGCGTGGGGGCCCCTTGTGGCTTCTATACACTTTTAAGACAATCCTTTAGCAGGGCAAATAGATGCCTGATGACGGGGACGCTCCATGACCCCTTTTTCTTTTCAAAATACCCCTGCCCTGCATACCTGACTGGGAAATATATGCTGTAAGTTAGGTGGCGTTCAGATTGTTGGCTGATCTGTACTCTTTCTTTGTTTCAAAGTAGCCCTGCACTGCATAACAGACAGGGAACTTAGTTAATTTCAATTGGCGGTTGCATTGTTGCCTGACATAAATCCTTTTTTGGCTGTGAAGCCAAAGCTAGTCGCCAACAACAATGCGTTTTTTTTTTATTTTTATAAATTGGGGTAGACCCCAAAACATTGGGAAATATAAAAAAGAAAACAAAGAGTAAGTGCGCTGTAGTATAACAATATTTGGGTGAGGCCGGTATACATGTCTATTCTGCATAAGGTACAAACAAGTCCTGTGGGATCCATGCCTGGTTCTTTTTAAGGAATGTGAGATTGTCCAAATTGGCTGTTGACAGGCGGCTGCGCTTGTCTGTGATAACGCCCCCAGGGGTGCTAAACACACGTTCAGACAATACATTGGCTGCAGGGCAGGCCAGCACCTCCATGGCGTAAATGTCAAGCTGAGGTCATGTCCCCAATTTGGAGACCCAGAAGTTGAATGCGGCAGACCCATTGGCGTAGCTAGAAATGACTAGGCCCAACAGCAAATTTTTGAATGGGGGCCCCCTCCCCCAGTAATTTTTCACAACCTCTTCCTTTCATGCTGCCCCTATTCCTCTCAGACCAGGCAGCTGCTCCATCTGTTTTCAACACTGTCTATACTGCCACTGTATATATTTTCATTGTATAATACTGTTGAGGGGGCCCTGACAAAGTCTTTTAGTCCTCCTCCTCCTGGGTGGGCCCCAAAGCAGCCGCTTTTCCTGCTTCCCCTGTAGCTACGACCCTGGGCAGGCCCATCAGTCAGTACGTGTAGTTGTGTGCACAGATACTATTCCACCATTTTGCTGAAATGCTGCCTCATGCTAAGATGTTCCATATCAACTGGTGGTGCTGGTTGTTGTGGCGTGGTGACAAAGCTTTTCCACATTTCAGCCATGCTAACCCTGCCTTCTGAGGTGCGGGCGGTGACCCAGCTGCATTGCTCACTTCTTCCTCCTCCTCCTCTGCTTTAGCCTTGTGCTTCCACTCACCCCCCAGTGTAAGGTGTGAATGCCATCAGCAGCACGTCTACCAGCATTGGCTTCTTCCGATCACGCTTCAGTGACGGAATTAAGGATGGCACGTTGTCCATGTAACGGGGATCCAGCAGGGTGGCCACCCAGTAATCTGCACAAGTTAGAATGTGGGCAACTCGGCAGTCGTTGTGCAGGCACTGCAGCATGTAGCCACTCATGTGTGCCAGGCTTCCCGGAGGCAACGACAAGCTGTCCTCTGTGGGAGGTGTATCATCTGTGTCCTCCGTATGTAAGTGATGGCCATGAGCCGCTTTAGGTGCCACCCTGCTGTGAACACGGTTTCTTCTTCTCCTCCTCCTCCACCTCCAGAACTGTGCCCTGGCTGGACAATTATAGTTATTTAAATATGTTTATAAGTAAATTTGTAAATAGTTTGTGAATGGGCATTAATGAGTGGCTTGAGTGAAAGTGGGGGGGGGTTGTAGGGTGGGAGTCTGGTCGGGTTAATTTTCTCTTTTTGAAATGTTCCTTGTTTAGTTTTTGTTAAGATTTATAATAAAAAGACCTGATAACCGTGGAAATGTTACCCAACAATCTAACCGAAAAATGTAATAAAATTATTTGCCTGTCACATCTGCGGCTCAGGCCGCAGGGGTCCTTGAGCACCAATAAAAGTGAATTTTTCCACCAGAATCAGGTGTTCAGGAATTTCTGCACCACCAAATTCAGCACATGCGCCAGGCATGATCTTTGTCAAAACGGCTAGGCCCAGAGCTGCTACGAGATGTTGCCTATTATCGCACAAAACCATGCCCGTCCACAGCTCCTGCGCGGTGTGGGGTTTGTCCCATAAATAGATGAATTTCAGAACAGCCTGCTGTCGTTTCCCCCTGGCTCTGCTGATGTTGGTGGTGAAGGTGTTACGCTGAAAGGATGAGGAGGTGGTAGAAGAGGAAGAAGCGGAGTAGGAGTAGGAGGCAACAAGAGGCAAATAGAAATGCCCTGCAATCCTCGGGGCAAAAGGACATGCGCCAAACTGCTATCTGCCTCTGGCCCAGCTGCCACTACATTTACCCAGTGTGCTGTTAGTGAAATATAACTTCCTTGCCCGTGCTTACCGGTCCACGTATTGGTGGTTATGTGGACCTTGCCACAGATGGCATTGCGCAATGCACACCTAATTTTGTCCGCCACTTGGTTGTGCAGGGAAAGGATGGCTCGCCTGGAAGAGTAGTGGCAGCTGGGAACCACGTACTGTGGGACAGCCACCGCCATAAGTTTTTTAAAAGTCTCCAACCATCTCCACCAAACAGAATGACAGCATTTCAAAGGACCAGGAATTTTAAAAACCCTGGCATTCAGGGCCAGGGATCGTGAGTGGGTAGGGGGGTACTTACTCTTTCTATTTATTTTTCTAATTGGGAGATGGACAGCTGAATGCTTCCATGGGATAGTGTGGAGATGCTTTGTGATGGTGAAAGATGTGGTGGCGTTGCTGCCACATCCTCTGTTTGAGGGGTGGCATGTGCCACTGTAACTCACTTGTGCTCAGGTTTAGAACATTTATTTTCATGTTTTATGTATTTTATGTTATTTTAAGTTATTTCCCTATCCAAATTTGTTTGCAGGGCTCTTGCCTTACTCTCACCCCCATTTTGCTTCAATTTCCAGCCCTCTAGCCCTTTCCAGGACTTTTTTATTTAGCCATTTTAGTGCCCCAAAATTCTGGTCCCCATTGACTTCAACCTGAACTTTTTTGTGAAGTTCGGCCGAACCCGTCGAACCCGAACTTTCAGGTGTCCGTCCAACTCTAATTATAAGTGATCATGAATTACAGTATTTCAGTTCTTTTTAATAGTAGTGGATCTCTGTCATCACCTGTTTTAGAACTAAATACAGATAAATACATTTCCCAAAATTCGCTTCAGGTCCGATTCAATCGACCATCATTTTCGATTCAGTCTAAATAAGTTAAGTCTCAATTAGTGATGAGCAAAGCAAGCTTCAGATGTTATATTCGAGGTTGATTTGCTCAAAACTTCGGATTAATGCTATAAGGAGATCCGTCTCTCCACAGCATTAAAATTTCCACTTTAAAGATCAACTACCGAAGTTATTCAACAAAATCTTGCACAACTTCTAAAATAACTGACTTCGGCTCATCGGAGCCTGTACAATTTAATACTGTATGGAAACAGATTTCTGTACAGCATTAATCTGAAATTTTGAGCGAAGAGTCTTTGGAAGCCCTCTTCACGCATCACTAGTCTGAATCGTAGAGTCCCAACAGCTCTGAAAGTTATGCATAAGAGTCTGAGGTCTCAAGTCTTTAATTCTGAGGCAGCATTAGTAATGTGAAAGTGTCAGTAATATATATGGCTATGGGTAAACAAATAGTAGCTGGTGGTAACAAATAACATTGAAAAAAAAATTAAATATCCCCCAAATTTTCAATTTTTGTGTGAGACACCTTCTTTATCTACTGGTCTGCAAATTGATGGGCGTCATTTTCTATGATTTCCGCACAAGAGTCACCAAGTCTCTTCTGCACAAGAGTCATCTTTCATAGTATAGGGGGCAGTACAGTAAATATTGCACCGAGAGGCGATATTAATTTTGCTGAAAAGCAGTTACAAATCAGAATCTGAGCTTGTGGATGTGCAATTCTACCTATTTCTCTTTCTCCGTTTTTTTCACAAGAGTCGCCAAGATTTGTTCTTTCAGGAAATTCACAAGAAATTTAATTCCTGTAGAATTAATTCACTCATCTCTAGTAGTGTTGGGCACGAATATTTGAATTGCAAATATTAATCGCGAATATCGGCACTTCGAAAATTCGCAAATATTTAGAATATAGTGCTATATATTCGTAATTTAGAATATTTTAGATTTTTTTTTCATCAGTAACCTCCCTTTTTGCTTGTGGGCCAATGAGAAGGCTGCAATGTCTTTGTCTGAGCTTAGCAACATCGCTAGCAACCAATAGGAAAGTTGCCTACCCCTTACTATATAAGAACCTCCCCAGCAGCCATTTTCACCCAAATTTTCGAATATCGCGAATTCGAATATAGCCCCTACCGCTCTTCACTAATCTCTAGTACTAGAGAATTTAATTTTAACGTACTATGGGTATACTCTACTTTTCCTAATGGAAAGTGATAGATGCATTTGTGCTGACTGCTGAATTTTGTCCCTATTATTTTATCCTATTCCAACTTGTTTCACTGTTTAGTATAAATGTAATATTGAGTAAAGTGGATATTTTTAGATTGAATCCAGCTTTTAATTAAAGGGAATTATAATCGGCTTGAGGTGGCATTTTAAACTGATTATGACACAAGTGCCTATGGAAATAGTCACATAAAGGCAAACCTGGAGTTAAGCTATGCATTGCTTATTGTAGTTGATGTGTTGTATTTTCAATTGCTATGTGTAGGACAAGCTGTATTCTTAATTTGAACCATAGAATCTGGTTTCTCTTTAAGAGGTGGTGGACTTTAGGGGATTTGTATTCCAGATTTTACCCACCTTGTGAAGCGCTGGTTGAAATTTCCTGACAATGCAATGTAGAGCTGTAAGAACTCTATTTCTTCTACTGCATGTAAGGCTTTTCTCATGTGGATATAACAGTTTGGAGTCTGTATAAGACCTGATTCCGATGAAAGGAAATTCTGTCCTTATGCTGCCTTGACTGCACCCAGACCCATTAAATAAAATGGTACAATTCAGATGTCTGATTTTTCGAATGGACCATTAGTTCGTGTGGAGAAATTGACTGTATGCAACATTCTTGTCCGATTTCTGTCCGAGACCCATTCATTCAAATAAATGGGTAAAAAAAGAGGGATGAAAAAAAACAGGCTCACGTTGCCGCCATCCAGACATCCGGATTTGTCCAGGACATAAATCAGAATGGCCATCTGAATCAGGCCTTACAGCTCCAACAAACAGACATTGCATGTTACTACAGAACTAAACTTAGATCACTGCAAGTGCATCTCAATAAATAAAAAAATAATTAAAAAGTTAACTTATTTCAGTAATTCAACTCAAAATGTGAAAATCGTATATTATATAGATTCATAACGTACAAAATGATCTAGTTCAAGTGTTAATTTCTTTTAATGTTGGTGTTTATGGCTTAAAGCTAATGAGACATCCGAAAACCCAAAAGTCAATATCTCAGAAAATCAGTCTGGATCAGTAGGCTATGCAATCATAGGGAAGACTTAAAATGACTGTGATACTCAGCTCCATCTAGACATTTACTGGTGTGTTTACAAACATGGTGAAGTCAAGAGAATGGTCCAGGAAGACAAGAGAAGAAGTGATTTCTCTTCACAGGAAGGGCAATGGCTATAAGAAGATTGCAAATATGTTAAACATACCAAGAGACACCATAGGAAGCATCATTCGCAAATTCAAGGCAAAGGGCACTGTTGAAACGCTACCTGGACGTGCCAGAAAGAAGATGCTGACTTCGACTGCTGTGTGCTACCTGAAGCTCATAGTGGAGAAAAGTCCCCGTGTGACTGCTGAGGAACTGAAAAAAGATTTGTCAGATGCGGGTACTGAAGTTTCAGCTCAGACAATAAGGCGCACACTGCGTAATGAAGGCCTCCATGCCAGAACTCCCAGGTGCACCCCCTTGCTGTCTCCAAAGAATAAGAAGATAGGTATAAAACAAAAAGAAAAAAGGAAGGAGGAGCATTAGTCTCTAGATAGGGAATTTGGACCAGAGGTGATCCCTAATTTCCTAAGAGGAGAGAGCGGCAGGGGACAGAAAAGAAAAGGGGGGGGGGGAAGAGGAAAGGAATGGATGGTTACAGAGAAAGGGAGATGTATATATATGTGTGTAGAGCCGGGGTGGATATGAAGAGGGTATTAGGCAGCTGGCGATGCAAACATGGGCTGGCTTCAGGGGCTGAAGTTGCCCTAATGTAGAAATAGAGAAGAGGAAAAAAGGGGAATGCAAAGCCCAACAAGAGCGCCAGATACCGGAAGTAAAGTGATGGGAAGAGAAAGGGAATGTTGGCGTGGATAAGGCACTAGGTAAGTGGGAGAAGAGGGTGATGCTAATATAAAATGGTGAGAGAAAGTGAGGGAAAATTCCTCACACTGGCAGTGTATTATAGATGATTTCTTAGGTTCACACTATAATATAATTGATGCTGGTACTTTACTCACTTTACTGGGAGGGGTGGTCAGAGCACTGGTCTCAGTGTCTGCACCAATGTGCCCCTCCCTGCCTGGATTGCTTATAGATTATAAATCAATCGTGATTGTTGAATCAAATAAAATCAGATGTATTCCAAGCAGCAAAAGAACTTCAAGCAACAAGGATGGTGATTTCACTTACTTTACCGGGAGGGGTGGTGTAAGATAAGCTCAAGACACTTACACCTTTAACCCCTCCCCGCCGAGGTCGCTTGTAGATGTTGACTCTGCCTGCTGGTCCCCAAATGGATGGTACAGGGGCTTCTCTGTTCATTCAGATGGTCTTTATTAATATTAAAATGTAAAAGAGCTTGACGCGTTTCGGGGGTAAGAGAAAGTCCCCCTTCCTCAGGAGCAAGATAAAATGAACTAGTAGTTCAAGACACTTTCTCAGGAGCAAGATAAAATGAACTAGTAGTTCATTTTATCTTGCTCCTGAGGAAGGGGGACTTTCTCTTACCCCCGAAACGCGTCAAGCTCTTTTACATTTTAATATTAATAAAGACCACCTGAATGAACAGAGAAGCCCCTGTACCATCCATTTGGGGACCAGCAGGCAGAGTCAACATCTACAAGCGACCTCGGCGGGGAGGGGTTAAAGGTGTAAGTGTCTTGAGCTTATCTTACACATCCCCTCCCGGTAAAGTAAGTGAAATCACCATCCTTGTTGCTTGAAGTTCTTTTGCTGCTTGGAATACATCTGATTTTATTTGATTCAACAATCAAGATTGATTTATAATCTATAAGCAATCCAGGCGGGGAGGGGCACATTGGTGCAGACACTGAGACCAGTGCTCTCACCACCCCTCCCAGTAAAGTGAGTAAAGTACCAGCATCAATTATATTATAGTGTGAACCTAAGAAATCATCTATAATACACTGCCAGTGTGAGCAATTTTCCCTCACTTTCTCTCACCATTTTATATTAGCATCACCCTCTTCTCCCACTTACCTAGTGCCCTATCCACGCCAACATTCCCTTTCTCTTCCCATCACTTTACTTCCGGTATCTGGCGCTCTTGTTGGGCTTTGCATTCCCCTTTTTTCCTCTTCTCTAAGAATAAGAAGAGTCGACTGCAGTATGCCAAAAATCATGCGGACAAACCACAAAAGTTTTGGGATAGTGTTCTGTGGACTGATGAAACAAAATTAGAACTGTTTGGGCCCATAGATCAACGCTATGTTTGGAGGAGGAAGAACAAGGCCTATGAAGAAAAGAACACCTTGCCTACTGTGAAGCATGGCGGGGGGTCAATCATGCTTTGGGGCTGTTTTGCTTCTACAGGTACAGGGAAGCTTCAGCGTGTGCAAGGTACCATGAATTCTCTTCAGTACCAGGAGATATTGGATGAAAATGTGATGCAGTCCGTCACAAACCTGAGGCTTGGGAGACGTTGGACCTTTAAACAGGACAATGATCCCAAGCATACCTCCAAGTCCACTAGAGCATGGTTGCAGATTATAGGCTGGAACATTTTGAAGTGGCCATCGCAGTCACCAGACTTAAATCCGATTGAGAACCTCTGGTGGAACTTAAAGAAAGCAGTTGCAGTGCGCAAGCCTAAGAATGTGACTGAACTGGAGGCTTTTGCCCATGAAGAATGGGCGAAGATACACGTAGATCGCTGCAAGACACTTGTGTCAAGCTATGCTTCACGTTTAAAAGCTGTTATAACTGGAAAAGGATGTTGTGCTAAGTACTAAGATTGAATGTCACTTGGGGGTTGAATAAAACTGATAATGATGTGAGCACAGAAAAGACATTTGTGGTTATTTCATTATAAATGTTATGTTATATTTGTCTGACTTACAAAACACTCAATTTCAGTGGGGGTTGAATAATTTTGAACCCAACTGTACCTGCCCACACTGCCAAAAGTACCAATACCTGGTTTATTAACCACAGTATCACTGTGCTTGATTGGCCAGCAGACTGGCCTAGTTGCCTGACATAAACCTCATAGAGAATTTATATAGTTTTTCTTGTGTTTTAATACTGAAAAAAAATATAACTTTGGGAAAATATTCTTTTTTCTTTTCATCACCACATTCTGACCCCAATAACTTTGTTATAGTTATGTCTATGGAGCTATGTTAGAGCAAATTTTTTGTTTTCATTGATACCATTTTGGGGATGGGAGACATTATTCTTGGATGTCTGTTGTGTGAAATATTGTTTTTTACTTTTAAATTCGTTTCTCTGTAACTTGTCAAATTTTTTGTCGCTCATACAATTTTTAGTCGCTCATAAACAGATGGCAGTTGATCATTAGTTTCCAAGAAGTTAAGGAAGCACTCCCACAATTTTTTTTACAAAACTATATGATGTAAATTGTAGTGAAGGTAATCTTTTTAACAATGCAAAATGGCTGTGTCATGAAGGGATTTAAAGTGGTATTCCCATCTCAGACAATGGGGGCATATCGCTAGGATATTCCCCCATTGTCTGATAGGTGCGGGTCCCACCATTGGAACCCCCACCTATAATGAGAATGAAGCGGGGAGCGCTGTGGCTGAAGGACCCGGATTTCCCAGGGTCCGTCCACCACCATACGCTGCTACCCGCTGCTCACATAGAAGTGAATGGGAGTGCACAACGCATACGCGGCGCATGCTCCCATTCATTTCTATGGGGCAGACGTAAATAGCCAAGCCAGTGCTCGGCTATTTTCGGCAGCCCCATAGAAATGAATGGAGGGAGGCTGCACATGCGCAGTATGCCCTCCGTTCATTTCCTCGATCAATTCTCATTGTAGGTGCGGGTCCCAGCGGATCTAGCGATATGCCCTCATTGTCTGAGATGGGAAAACCCCTTTAAGAGGACCTGTCACCACTCCTGACTTGTCTATTGTAGTAACTGCTCATATTCCCCTTGTAATAACAATTCTGGAGCATCTACCCTTGTGACTTGCTATTCCTTTGATTTGCTATTCCTTTATTATTCCTACTAGAAGTTTCCAATAATGGTCTATCTGATTGTTACCAGGGGTGTGTCCCTCCATTGTCTGAAACTATCCAATCAGTGTTGGCAGTTTCAGACTGTGCAGAGACACCCTCCAACTGATAACACCCATCTGGACCTTCATGGCATACTTCTTGTCATTCATTTATAACTTTTTGCAGGAATAATACAGGAATGGTAGATCATAGAGTCATAAAAATAGATGATTCTAAATTGTTATTACATGGGGAATGCCAGTGGTTACTAAAAAAGACATATCAGGATAGGAGATGGGTCCTCTGTAAATCAGATAAGCATAACAAAGTAAAAAGTTTATTTTTTAATGTTGAAATTAATGGACAGACTCAGGGATTGGTCGGAGTGGCCATAGCTTCTGGTTACCCCTTGCCTATCTTCAAGCCAAAAAGGGTGACAGAGGAATATGCAGTGGATGTACCTCCAAAAGGCAAAATCATTGTTATAATGATACATTACAGATAAAACATTATACAGAATGTAGAACAATACTGAGTAAAACCCTCTAAACACAGTTCACTCATTATGTTCATAAATAATGTATCTTGTGTTCACTCAGTAATTGATTATATTCCTCTTACCATTATTTCTCTGAAGCAGCAAGTTTTCCTTCTGATTGCTAAACAGGGAGTCATCTTAAAAAGCATAACACCCATCCATACTGATCCAGCTCACATCTTCATGTGGATCAATAATAAAGAAATGCCTTTCTGTGCTGCTGCCCTTCCTTACATCAAGCATAGACAACAGCCAATTACCACAGCTACTGTACAATTGTTTTCTCCTCAGGAAGAAGAAAAAGATTGGCCTTCATCTCTGCTGCTTGAATCTGTCTTCCACTCATACCGCTCTTCCCATCAACCTACATCTCCAAACAATGAAAAAGAAAAGATCGACACAAAGTCAACACATTAGAAAATAAACTTAAGTAAAATAAACTCAACTCTACCAAAGTAAACCTGACAGCATTACATTTAAGAAATGCTTTTGTTCAAGAGGGAATAGGGCTGGAAGTTTTCTAGTAATCTCTACAAGGAAATAGTCCAAAACCTAAATAACACTGAAAATGTTTGTGTAAAATGTCATTAAATCACAGCTCGTTAAATTGCTCAATTGAGCAGAAAACCAATTGATGAGCGGCTTGAATGTTCACCTCTGCTCCACAGCGCTGATGTTTTATGAGCGAGCTGTTTACTATAGTATATATCTAGTACTGTATAATATATAAATTATATAAATATATCATTATATTGTGCTAAAAGGAACAATAATAAACTTTGCGAACAGTCTTGGTTAACCACTTGAAGATCAAGCCAATTTTTGCCTTCACTCTATCTATCTATCTATCTATCTATCTATCTATCTATCTGTCTCTCAATCACCGATACAAATGAAATGACCACCAAAGTGTTGCAATCAATTAGTGCTCATTAAGGATAGAAAAGTATATTACAATAATAAAATATGTATAATAGATCAATAATATGTCAGCACACATCCCTCGATAAAGAACACTGTGCTTTAAAATAGCAACATATTAATAATTTTCAATTAATGACATAATAGGGGGGAATGCAGAATGGGGATTCTTCACTGATTTCCAAGACAGCAAATTATACTTAAATGCACATTATATTTCTTCTAAAAACGATTTTACATGCATAATTTGTCATTGGGCATATAAGTGCATTATAACAACTTTACCGAATGTGATACATATTGAATATTGTTGTTTTACTGCAAGATACTGTGCAGTTCATAGAAATTTTACTGTTACAAAATTGCATTGTTATACCTACGGTAGTGAACATATTTCTGCATGATATCCTGTGGTTCAAAGATATTTTACTGCAAAAATGTCATTCTGATACCATGGTAATGAACACATTACTGTAATATACGGCGTAGTTCAAAGACATTTTACTTCACAAATTGCATTATACCTGTGTTAGTAAATGCATTCCTGCATCATACCATGTAGTTAAAAAAAAATTTACTGCAAGAAATGTAGTTTTTATACCCATCTTAGTAAACGCATTACTGCTACAGACCATGCAGTTCAAACACATTTTACTGAAGTACTACAAAAACTTCATTTTCACCAAAGTAAATTGTCAATACCAGTGTGCAGTGTGTTTGTAGAAGGAGGGGGGACATTTAATTTCACCTCTGTCTTTAACTTAATGTAATACCATGTAATAATCTATTTACCAAACTTGTGACCTTTCATTTGCAGAAAAAAAGTGACTTTTCATTTATAGTCCTCAGAAGAAATGTGAGTGTGAAAAGAAAGGCCCAGGCCTTATCATCCGAGAATCAGAATGTAGATAGCAGCAGCAGTAGCAGCATCAGCCATCCAGCCAGTAGTAGTAGTGTAGCATTGGCACTTGTAGCCACAGTTGTGGTTCTTGGAGCAGTGGCGGTGACACTGGCAGTTGGGACAAATACAGAGCAGGGAATCTGCAAGGGGCCAAAGAGCTGCCCATGACATATCACAATCTGATAAAAGTGGCAGGGAGGATGTGTTGCAGAGGAGGATGTGACATCAGAGGAAAAAGGGGTGGTCATGGTGGCAATAAAGAAATAAGGCAAGTTATGGCCAAAACCTCCCCCAAAAAACTGCTTCCATTGTGGTCACTGGGAACTGGTGATACCTCTGATAATGTGTGAACAGGCTCAAAATATTCCAGACATAGGCTAAGATGGGCTACCTCTAGTTCTGTGAGAGCAACTCCTATGTGGTGATTTTTCTCCACAGGGCCGGTACTCAAAACCACAGCCATATGCAAGATCTGTAGGATTAAAAAATGCCATGGGCATTCAAACTCAAACATAGGTACAAGGTCTCTATTGCAGAACATTAGACAGAAAAATAAAATTGGCCAATATCCTCGATCGATCAGAACAAGTCTGTCCTCTTTCTAGTATTTTTTGAAGCAGCAAACCCACATCTCCAAGCAGTAAAGTGTCCTTTAGACACTCATAACTCATGAGACATTCATAACTGAATGTAGAGCCATGGGAAAACTATTCTTAACCAGCAATTAGTTTGTGTGCAAGCTGAATTCCCACCTGGCCAAGTTGCTGGTGGTACAGTACTGCACCTTCACCAAAATTTAATTCTGCTATATAATATTCAAACTTCTGCCTAGCTGTCCATTTGTTTTCAAAACAATTGCTTAAAATTGCCATTCTCACTGTGTGACAAGGTGCACACCACCGTGGACACCTGGAGCAGCTGTTATGTGCAGGGAAAGTAAATGAATTTCATGGTCCACTTGGTCAATGTTTTTTGTGACAGCGATGAAGTAGCACTGCAGCAACAAGGCCAGATCCTATTGACACCCCCACATTTCTGTCTGTCTGGTTCCCATACCAGGATCTTATTCACCTCCCCCACATCCTCCTCCATGGACACAGAGTACTTCTGTCCCCAACACAAACAGGGCAGAGAGTTGGTCCACATCTTCCTCTATCCTATCATATGATTAAAGTGAAGCATTGCCATGCCATGGAAGAGCTGATCGGACTGGGTGAGAGTAACAACATAGCTGATCAGTTGCTCATCAAGCGCCAAACATCCGACCAGCTGTCTCTCTGCCAAATCCAACTGGTCTAGGTGGTCAAAGACAGTGGCAGTAACATTGTGGCCATTGTGCATTTGGGGGAAATAACACATGCTCCCTTTATGGTGCACATGATAAATTTGGTCATGCAACATTTTTTGAAGTATAGTGGCTTGCAGAGGCTTTTGGCCACAGGGGTACACCAACGATGAGGCCAGGTGAGGTGATCGCCTCAGGCAGCACCAGGTAGGGACAAGAGGGGGGCAGCAGAAGGGCCCAGGGCAATGAGTGCTTTCATTGTGGCAAAAGGGTTAGGTTAAGAAATTGGCACTGGAGGGCAGCAGAAAGGCTAGGTGCACCCCTGCTGGCCATAACCAGAAATGCATGTCACATGCTCAGGCCCTTCAAAGATGCCACCAGATATGTCAGTAGGGACTACTGCTGCATCAATAATGTCGTCATGTTAATGCAAAAAAGATGAATAATAACTTACGCATCTTGCTGCCCACCCTGTAGCAGGACATGTTGACTAATCTCTAAATTTTAACATCAGTTTGAGGGCTTAGTAAGACCACAGTGTGCACCTGTTTTGTTATTTGTTATTGTTATATTGTTATATTATTTATCACATCCACACAATTGCCATTTTGTGTAGGATGTCTATTGTGGTACTGTGGTCCGCTGCGGGCATCCTCCACCGTGTGCATTTTTGCTGGGGATCGCTGTTAGCAATGGGCCACGAGTGCCGCATCTGCTCCCCTCTATATATATGCACAACTGCATTTTTGGGTTGAGCACATCCTGCTTTATGCCACCTTTCAGTTGTTTTGTGTATATATAATTTTTTGGAGGTGTATAAACTCTTATGTAAATGTACCCTGTTTTCCATCCACAGGCTACATTTAGGTGCACCTTTGAGTCCTGGGCCATATCAGCCAGTCTTGGGTGGGGCTCAATGCCCTCTCCCTCCTCCCATTGCAGGCATGGTTACATGCTAGGGGTAACTGAGGAGTCTGCTGTGAGTCGGCCTATACTTTCCTGTAATTTCGCCCACTGGCCCGTGGTATTGCCCATATGGCACAGGTAGGTGAGTGTTAGGTCCCGAGCTACTTGAGAAACCTTGGCGTGGTGCTCGGGCTTAGACATGTCCTCCATTGCAGGACATGTTGACTAATCTCTCAATTTTAACATCAGTTTGAGGGCTTAGTAAGACCGCAGTGTGCACCTGTTTTGTCATTTGTTATTGTTATATTGTTATATTATTGCCACACAATTGCCATCTTGTGTAGGATGTCTATTGTGGTACTTGTAGTCCACTGCGGGCATTCTCCACCGTATGCATTTTTGCTGGGGATCGCCGTTAGCAAAGGGCCACAAGTAGAGTTGAGCGAACACCTCGATGTTTGGGTTTGAGAAGTTCGGCCGAACTTCCCAAAAATATTCGGGTTCGGGATCCGAACTCAACCCGAACTTCACCCCGAACCCCATTGAAGTCAATAGGGACCCGAACTTTTGGGCACTAAAAAGGCTGTAAAATAGTCCAGGAAAGGGATAGAGTTCTGCAAAAGGCAGAAAAATGTAGGTAAATCCCCTGCAAACAAATGTGGATAGGGAAATGACTTAAAATAAAATAAATAAAAATTAACCAATATCAATTGGCAACTTGGAGGAGGAGGAGGTGGAATAGGAGGTTGGGGTGGCATCAGGTTGCAATGCTATGGGAGTTGAAGTTCTCATCACAGCCAAAAAGGATTCATGTCTGCCTGCAGTGCCACAGGCCTCATTCACAAACTCAGGGCCATGGCACCCGCAAAGAGCAGAGCGGTCCCGTAGCAGCAACACAGGCCTCAGGTCAACCTGCAATGGAACAGGTCATTATCATTTATCTGACTCCCAGACAGAGGAGAGGTCAGTTGACAGTAAAAAGAGTTTAATGTCTCTCACCCAGACAGCAGGCAATTAAACAAAATATTGGCCCCTGACACCCAGGCAATGGGGCTGTAATTAGACAGTAAAAAGAGTTTAATATCTCCCACTAAGACAACAAATGATTAAACGACATATAGGCCCCTGACACCCAGACAA
The DNA here is from genome assembly GCA_033119425.1 of Bufotes viridis. NCBI lineage: Eukaryota > Metazoa > Chordata > Amphibia > Anura > Bufonidae > Bufotes > Bufotes viridis. The sequence goes on from CM065596.1 coordinate 33,743,365, forward strand.
TGGGGTGTACATTAGACAGTAAAAATAGTTAAATTTCTGTCACCAAGACAGCAAGCAAGTATGTGAAAGTTAGGCCCCTGACACCCAGACAGAGGAGAGAGGTCCCATAGCAGCAAAAGAGGGTTCATGTCACCCACCAACGGAGAAGGCCACTTTTAGTTATTTAGGCCCCAGCACCCAGAGAGAGGTCCCAAAGCAGAGAATCAGGCTTCATGTCACCCACCAATGGAGAAGGCCACTTTCAGATATTTAGGCCCCTGGCACCCTGATATGCATGGGGGTGATGTGACAGACTGATGGGCTTGGTTTTCAGGCGCCACCTGTGCGCTTTCTGCAGAAGACTGGGTGGGAGATAATGTTGTGAACGTGCTGGATCCACTGTCGGCCACCCAATTGACTAGCGCCTGTACTTGCTCAGGCCTTACCATCCTTAGAACGTCATTGGGCCCCACCAAATATCGCTGTGAATTCTGGCGGGTACTGGAACCTGAGGTGGTTCACTAGGACGTGTGGCTGTGGCAGAATGGCCACGTCCTCTCCCAGCACCAGAGGGTCCACTAACAACACCACGACCATGTCCGCGTCCCTTACTAGATGTTTTCCTAATTGTTAACGTTCACCACAATAAGAAAAAAATTATTTGGCCCAATGAATTTAATTCAAATTCAGGCCTTTTTTTACAGGCACTTAACATTATCTGGCTATCTATTTATGTACCGTACTACATTAATCCAGGCACAGCAGTAACAACAGATTTAAGGGAAAATCAATTGTAGGCCTAGTATTTAGGCCCTGGATGAAAGGTATCCTTTTGCACAGTAGCGTGTGAAAAAATATATAGGATTATGCTTTCAGCACTTGTATTTTAACACTTTGTGTAATATACCCTTTAACAGAAAGAAATACACTTAGAGATGCAAAACAGTGTGTGCAAATGTAGAGGATTATGCTGTATTTTAACACTTACTGTAATATACCCTTTAACGGAAAGAAATACACATGGAGATGCACGCTGAGTGTAATATACCCTTTACGGACAGATTCACGCTTGGCCTGCAACAGCTGTAACACAAGATTTTGGGTATTGCCATTTTGGGAATTGAATTTCACCCTAGAAAATAATATATCCTTTGATGGACACTATGAAACTTGTCCAGTCACGGCTGGTTCACCAGATTTACGGTATTTCTATTTTTGCAACTGAATTTCACCCCAGAAAATAATATATCCTTTGACGGACACTATGAAACTTGTCCAGTCACAGCTGGAACACCAGATTTATGGTATTTCTATTTTTGCAACCGAATTTCACCCCAGAAAATAATATATCCTTTGACGGACACTATGAAACTTGTCCAGTCAAAGCTGGAACACCAGATTTATGGTATTTCTATTTTTGCAACTTAATTTCACCCCAGAAAATAATATATCCTTTGACGGACACTATGAAACTTGTCCAGTCACAGCTGGAACACCAGATTTACGGTATTTCTATTTTTGCAACTGAATTTCACCCCAGAAAATAATATATCCTTTGAGGAACACTATGAAACTTGTCCAGTCACAGCTGGAACACCAGATTCATGGTATTTCTATTTTTGCAACCGAATTTCACCCCAGAAAATAATATATCCTTTGACGGACACTATGAAACTTGTCCAGTCACAGCTGGAACACCAGATTTACGGTATTTCTATTTTTGCAACCGAATTTCACCCCAGAACAAAATATATCCTTTGCCGGACACGATTAAACTTGGCCAGCCACTGTTGGGACACCAGATTTCGGGGATTGCTATTTTGGCAATTGAATTTCACCCCAGAAAAAAATATATCTCTTGCCGGACACTATTAAACTTGGCCAGCCACTGCTGGGACACCAGATTTAAGGGATCGCTATTTTGGCAATTGAATTTCACCCCAGAACATTATCTATCCTTTGCCGGACACTTTCAAACTTGGCCAGCCACAGCTGAAACCACTGATTTACGTTATTGCTATTTTGGCAATTGAATTTCACCTCAGAAGAAAATATATCCTTTGCCGGACACTATTAAACTTGGCCAGCCACAGCTGAAACCACTAACTTACTGTATTGTTATTTTGGCAATTGAATTTCACCCCAGAAAATCATCTATCCTTTGCCGGACACTATTAACCGCTTCCCGACCGCCTAATGCAGGGATGAGTCCTGCGGGCGGCCGGGTTATTCCTCCTTGACGCATCTATGCGTCATCTCGCGAGACGCGAGATGTTCTGTGAAATCTCGTGTTCACAGCAGCGTGCAACTGTGAAAAATAAGCTAGATGTAAAATAAATCGCATCAAGTAGGTATATCAGACCCTGTTTTGTTATCAGCGTCTGATATACTTTCTACCTGGTCCTCTGGTGGTCCCATTTACTTGGATCGACCACCAGAGGACACAGGCAGCTCTGTAAGTAGCACCAAGCACAATACTACACTACACCCCCCCATCACCTATTAACCCCTTATTAACCTCTGATCACCCCACATAGACTCCCTGATCACCCCCTTGTCATTGCTCACCCCGCTGTAAGGCTCCATTCAGACGTCCATATGTGTTTTGTGGTCCACGGATCTGCGGATCCAGGGATCTGCAAAACACGGACATCGGCAATGTGCTTACCGCATTTTGCGGATCCGCACATTGCCAGAACTATATAGAAAATGCGTTTTCTTGTCCGCAATTGCGGACAAGAATAGGACATGTTCTATATTTTTGCGGAACGGAAGTGCGGAGCCGGAAGTGCAGATCCGCAATTCCGGATCCGAGCGAGACAAAGTCTGTCCCCATTGAAATGAATGGGTCCGCAATTCCGTTCCGAAAAATGCGGAACAGAATTGCAGATGCGTGACTGAGGCCTAAGGGTCCCTTATCACCGCCAGTTAGTTAGCTACTTGTTAGGTAGTTAGCGCCCACCGCACCGCAGTCACTGATTAGTCGCTGATTAGCGTCATTACTGTCGCTAATTAGCACTAGTACTATATAGTATCTGTAAGTGATCAAGACTGATCGCAATCAGATCTCTATCAGTACACTACGGTCACCTTAGGCTCTACAAAAAACGCAGTGTTCGCCCGATCAGGCCTGATCTTGTGCGCACACTTGCGTTCAGTCCGCCCCACCGCAGTGTCAGAATTTATTTTTTTCCGATCACTGCAAAAACACAGTAAAATCGCTGCGGCGCTATAAAGATCACTTTTGAGCTTTTTGGAACTCCTAATGTTGGCCATACATGTAATGATTGCGGAGACCCTCAAATGCCAGGGCAGTATAAACACCCCACAAATGACCCTATTTTGGAAAGAAGACACCCCAAAGTATTTGCTGAGGGGCATATTGATTCCATGAAAGATTGAAATTTTTGTCACAAGTTAGCGGAAAGGGAGACTTTGTGAGAAAAAAAAAAAAAAAAACAATTTCCGCTAACTTGTGCCGAAAAAAAGAATCTTCTATGAACTCGCCATGCCCCTTACGGAATACCTTTGGGTGTCTTCTTTCCAAAATGGGGTCACATGTGGGGTATTTATGCTGCCCTGGCATTTTAGGGGCCCTAAAGCGTGAGAAGAAAAATGCGTAAAAATGCCCTCCTAAAAGGTACTCGTTGGAATTAGGGCCCCTTTGCACACCCAGGCTGCAACAAAGTGTCACACTTGTGGTATCGCCGTACTCAGGAGAAGTAGGGCAATGTGTTTTGGGGTGTATTTTTACATATACCCATGCTGGGTGAGAGAAATATCTCTGTAAATTGACAACTTTATATTAAAAAAATGGAAAAAGTTGTCATTTACAGAGATATTTTTCACACACAGTATGGGTATATTTAAAAATATACTTCAAAACACATTGCCCTACTTCTCCTGAGTAAGACGATAACACATGAGTGACACTTATTTGCAGCCAAGATGCGCAAAGGGGCCCTAATTCCAATGAGTAGCTTTAGGATTTTAAAGGCCATTTTTACGCATTTGGATTCCAAACTACTTCTCACGTCTAGGGACCCCTAAAATGCCAGGGCAGTATAAATACCCCGCAAGTGACCCCATTTTAGAAAGTAGACACCCCAAGGTATTCCGTGAGGGGTATGGTGAGTTCATGTAAAATTCTATTTTTTGTCACAAGTTAGTGGAATATGAGACTTTGTAAGAAAAAAAAAATGAAATTCCATTTCTGCTAACTTGTGACAAAAAATAAAAACTTCCATGAACTCAATATGCCCATCAGCGAATACCTTAGGATGTCTACTTTAAGAAATGGGGTCATTTATGGGGTGTTTCTACTGTCTGGGCATTGTAGTACCTCAGGAAACATGACAGGTGCTCAAAAAGTCAAAGTGCGTAAATTAATTTTTTTGCACCATAGTTTGTAAACGCTATAACATTTACCCAAACCAATAAATATACACTTATTGCATTCTTTTTTATCAAAGACATGTAGAACAGTTAACTTAAAGAAAAGTTTATATAGAAATGTAGTTTTATTTGAAAAATTTTACAACAGAAAGTGAAAAATGTCATTTTTTTTGCAAAAATTTCGGTCATTTCTGATTAATATCAAAAAAAGTTAAAATGTCAGCATCAATGAAATACCACCAAATGAAAGCTCTTTTAGTGAGAAGAAAAGGAGGTAAAATTCATTTGGGTAGTAAGTTGTATGACCGAGCAATAAACCGTGAAAATAGTGTAGTGCAGAATTGTAAAAAGTGGTCTGGTCAATAAGGGGGTATAAGCTAGGGTGGCTGAAGTGGTTAAACTTGGCCAGCCACTGCTGGGACACCAGATTTATGGTATTGCTATTTTGGCAATTGAATTAAACCCCAGAACAAAATCTATCCTTTGCCGGACACTATTAAACTTGGCCAGCCACTGTTGGGACACCAGATTTAGGGGATTGCTATTTTGGCAATTGAATTTCACCACAGAAAAAAAATCTATCTTTTGCCAGACAGAAGACAGTATTACACTTGGCTAGCCACAGCTGGAACACCAGATTTAGAGGATTGCTATTTTGGCAATTGAATTTAACCCCTCAATAAAATATAGAAATTTCTATCCTGAGTTTCTAGGGGTGACAATAAGCACAGCCAAGCCCCTGATGTAGGATATAGCAAAAAAAAAAAAAAAACTAGTATTGATGGATTGATGGACTTGGTGGCAGCTTGTGCTGGTGCACCACAAGACACAAAATGGCTGCCGATCACTCCAGAAAAAAGTGACACAAAAACGCTCTGTGCAGCCTAATAACCGGTGAGCAATTAACTAGCAGAAGTTGAATGATTCACAGCTGTAGATCGATCACTTCATTAGGTGTTTTTACTGAGTTTTCCCTGCATAATCTCGCCCTTACAGCAGCTGCATCCTATCCCTACACTAATCAGAGCAGAGTGACGTGCGGCGCTAAGTGACTCCAGCTTAAATTGAGGCTGGGTCACATGCTGCACTTGGCTAATCACAGCCATGCCATTAGTAGGCATGGCTGTGATGGCTTTTTAGGGCAACAAGTAAAACGCTAGCTGATTGGCTGCTGTGCAGCCCTTCAAAAAGCGGGAAGAAATCGCCGAACAACGGACCCGAACCTGAACTTTTTTGAAAACCCCAAAATTCAGTACGAACCCAAACTATACAGTTCGGGTTCGCTCAACTCTAGCCACAAGTGCAGGATCTGCACCCCTGTATATATATGCACAACTGCATTTTTGGGTTGTGCACATCCTGCTTCATGCCACCTTTCAGTTGTTTTCTGTTGGGGACCCACCAAAGAATATCTCATTGAGAAGGCAATAAAGGATAAGGAGGAGCAGGAGGAGGAGAAGTCACTTGTGCGGGAGGATGAAGCTGATGATAACAAGGGTAATAATGACCAATCATTTCAGTGTGGGAGGCAGAGCCAGAAAGAACTGAGTCCTTGGGCACACTGGCCAGAATGGAAAGCTATAGGCTAGCTTGCTTATGTAATGACACCTGTATACATACCATCATGTAATCTGATGATTGCTAGATAGCCATGCTTTTGGACTCTCGCTATCAAAGCAAAATGGGGGGGGGGGGTGTTTTCCTGTTGCTAAAAGGGATGTCAAATTGCTTTATTACAGGATATACTATGAAATTAGCTTGCAGCACCTCAAGCTCCCACTGAGTCCCTCTCAACCCCCCACTGAGTCACTCATCTTCCACTGTCTCTACTACCATAAGCCGCAGAAGCCACAGTAGTAACCAGTTCAGTATCATCAACATTATGGAGTAATTTATTTTATGTGGCATGTCAGGCTGATGCAAATCAGCAAACGGAGACATAACAGCTCAACTCCCAGGTTTGATCTCACCTGGACTCTGGCCTTTCTATGGTACATGCCCTGTTCCCTGACCCCATAGACTTCTAGGCAGCCAGATTGGAACAGTGACCCAGACTTGCCCAGTATGCTCTCTCTGTTCTGTCTTGTCCAGTGTCATCTTAGAGGTTTTTTAGCATGGCAGGTGGCGTTGTCACACTCAAACAAGAAAAATCTGTGCTTTGGTAGTGTACACAACATCACTTTGTCGAAATGAATGAGGCATGGATCAGTCATACACTTCCGGATGAAGCCGATAAATAGATATGTCATTGCTGAAGGTGTCACATCATGCTAATGCTGCTGTCTTCCTGCCTACCATCATGTTCCATTCTGTATAGCTGCTGCCGCTGCCATCATTCCACTGCTGCTGTCTTCCTACTATCATGTTCTGTACAGTATAGCTGTTGCCTTCATTGCTATAGCTGCTACTCCTTGCTATTATTTACCCTACAGTCACTTCCATTATCTGTACTGCCACCATAACTGCTACACAGCTGCCACAACTACTACTACTACTGCTACCTCAGCACAGTAGAACACACATCTGATGCCTTGTCTGTTCCATTTTGTCCTGCTACTGCTACTATTTCTACCCCTGCACACCTTACCATTTCCATATCCACATTGTAATGCTGCTGTTCCCCAGAATTTTTCCAAGCAGGTTCAACTTCAGAACAAGCCACTGTTTTCTCTGACAATTAAAATGTATGTGTGTATAAATACAGGCTGGAATTCTGCCCCTTTTAACACATAGTTTTTGGACACATGCAGAACAAGCCATTCTTTCCTCTGGCATGTGTGTATAAACAGGAGCAGGGATCTGTCATCATTAAGGCATCATTTTTGGACACCTAACAAGCCATTGTTTTTTCAGATAACACAGTGTGTTTAAACACTATCTAGGGGAGATAAGGAGAGAGAGCAAAAATTCAAAAAAAAAAAAAAAAAAGGAATGAAAAGATATTTTAAGAAATCCTAGGAGGTCCTTTTTTAAAATTTTCCAAAATTTGGGTAAAATGCACGAAAAGCCAACTCACCACAACTCACGCTCACAACTCAAGCATTATAAGTGTTGATATAAAGTTCATTTACAGGCTGTTATGACTGGATGATACTAATTACAGTATTGGTATATCATGCAATGCATTATGCAGGCTGTATTTTTTGCAAAAAATGCTTTGACAGTTTTATTATTCTACATATTTTGCAGTGTTTTTTTTTATATCAATTGAGTTTTTTTATTTCTGATATCTACTTTTTATTGCAGTGTACTACTATATATCTATTTGACAGTAGTGTATGCCATAACAACAGGCAATATATCCAACATCCCAGGGAAGTCCATAGAAGCAAGGTAGTCTGGTGATGTCAGTTAGTATTAAATGCAGCATACAAAGGTTCCTGTGCTGTTAGACGATGTTTTTTTTTGGAGTGAATATGTTTGCCTTGGTGGGGCATGCTTGTAAGAAGAAGTCCAGCGGTTAAAAATATTATTGTTTTGTGCATACAGCCTCTTCACAAACCTATTAATTTAACGGTTACATGAACAAACCTACGTGTAGCCTGTCTATAGGTATGTGTTACTTACTTCAATCTAATCCCCATTTCTTACTCCTGAGAGGCAGACAATTGCTATTAGAGCTGCTGCCTTCAAGAGGTTTTCTGGGAGTACTATGGTTTTTAACAGATACAATTTGTGTCACGTAGCTGCTTACCTTATGTATATCATGCTTTTTTTTTGGACCCTCCTGACCCATTTTTACAGTTTAAACAAGTTTGTTTCCATCCTGTATGTAGCACTTCCTGTTGCTATACCCAACCAAACCCATGATTCCCTTCTCCTTTCTCTGCCACACCTCCAGCACGGCCTCTAAGATGCAACTATAAATCCTCCCACCCAACTAGTTACACAGACACTCCCCCATCACTGACACGACCATGGACTCACAGTAAATTAGAAGGAGCTGCATGGACATGGTCATGTGACCACAGCCCTGAACAGAAGATAGGAGCAATAAAGGTAAAACAAATACACTGCAAAATTACAGCTACCTATTTTTAAGGATGCAGATGTAAATTGGAAAACCTCTTTAAAGTAAGTGTATGCTTTGCCACAGCATTGTCAGGTTTTCAATAAACTTGCAGGTTATCCTACAGCACACAAAAGAAAGAGTAGTCTAGTGTAAAGGGGAACCATCTTAAAATAACGTAGCCCACTAAGGAACTGCACGGCCTTCACAGCTTAATGTGCACAATAGAGGGTTTTTGCCTTACTGCTTAAAAAGCACAGTATATCATTCATCTGTTACATCATGCAAGCTCCAATAATGCACTTACCTGGGAATGAAATAGCCGACACTGAACAAAAATAGCCTTATTTCACTTTCCAATATGAAAGAAATAGTTAATTCTGTTCCCTTGGAAACTAACAGCCATAATGAAAAGCTAAAGGTCTCTACATAATGCCTGATACAAGGTCTCTCTAATTCTAAAGCTGATTTTCTATTGCTACAATAGGGGTGATGTGTGTTTTCAATATCATCTTAAGCTTTCATGGCAAATCCTTGAAGCTAATCCAATAAATAGAGTAGTGGAATAAAAGGCATATATGTTTGCACATTATAAAAGAGGTTTAGAGTGTCTTCTATCTTTAAAGAAATTTAAAGGAGCACATATATGTAATATACATATATTATATATATGACCTATGATCTGAACCAGATCTCTAAATGTCATCAAGACACTAGCAGCAAGCCAGCAATTCATGTATATTGTGAGGTAGGACTAAGGTTTGTCTATGGATTGGGCTTCTTTTTTCACCAGATCCTCATAGATGCTCAATAGGATTGAGATCTTGGGAATTTGAAGGCCAAGACAATATTTTGAACTCTTTATTATGCTTCTCAAACCATTCCTGAAAAATGTTTGCAGTGCGGCAGGGTACTTTTTATGATAAAAGAGATTACTGCTATTAGGGAAAAATATTGCCATGAGGTGGTGTATTTTGTATTAAGAAATGTTTAGGTAAGTGGTACCTACGCGTCAAAGTAGTATCCACATTAATGACCACGACTCAAGTTTTCCAAAAAGATCACTACCGTGAGCTTAACACTATCTCTATCTTCCCAAAGCACATCCTGGGGCCGACTTGACTCAAACAAAACTGGCGGTCCAAATAATATAAAAGAAACCATGCTTGGTCACAATAAGCCATCTTCTTCCCTTGCTCCGTGGTAGAGTTCTGATGCTCACAGGTTCATTGAAGGCACTTTCAGGAGTGGAGAACATTCAACTTGGGCACTCTGATAAGTCTAAAGTTACATGAACCAAATTACAGCAAGCTGAGATGCCCTATGTGTTTTTTCTTTTAATCGTAGATCTTTTGTGTGATCGACCAGGTGGGCTAACCTTCAATCCTTACAAAGATCAAAGAGCCTTGGACCATGACCCTGTTGCTGGTTCAGTGGTTGCCCTTTTTTCGTATCACTTTTGGTAGGTACTAAATACTGCATATCGGAGTGTCCCACAAGACCTGCCATTTTGGAAATGCTTTGACTCAGTTCTCTAGCCATCTGAATTTTGCCCTCATCATGGTCACTTAAATCCTTACACTTGCCCATTTTGATATTGTTTATCACACCTAGCACACCTCGCCAGTCTACACTATTTGTAATGGCTGTAGGTCATTTATTGGAGTCAGTGGGAGCAGCTCTGTAGTAATGAGCTCCCTCTACAAAGTTGGAATTCTGGCACTGGCACTGACTTCCGGAGACGGAGCTACACCCAAACAGCTGATTGGCAGTATGTGGTCGGTTGGAGGTGAGGTTAGTCCATCACTTAGTAAAGACTTATATCGCCGACTGGCACTCAGTCCAGACTCAAATTGACTTAGGGTAAAAAGACTCTTGTATATAGAAAGATAATAGGCAGACCTCCACCTGGGTTAATTGGACTGGACACTATTTATATAATAATATATCCATGGATATATTATTATATAGTATCTAGTACAATTATCTTTCTATGTACAAATACGGTTCTCTGGTAGTGGGTTAGCCAGTTAGTAGAGCACCCTCTGTTTATCCATAGATCAAGAGCGGTGAGCTGCTGAATATCATTATCTGAAAAGACTCTTACATGAAATAGTTAATATTAATAATTGTATGAAATGTCAATATAGGATGAGTCTGTTTTTTTCCCCACAGAAATACCACTACTCTTGTCCTTGAGATGGATCAACAGTTTAGACCTATTTAAAGAGGACCTTTAATCAAGATAAGGGTATAGTAATTCTTACCCTACCATGCTGGGCACCCTCCACTGATGTACAATCCATGTTTATTTTCTCAAAATGACCCCCTGATGCTGTATTATTCGCCCCGTTTCTTCAGCCGCCTCATATGCAAATGAGGCAAAATTTTGTACAGGGCGGCAACTTTTCTTTTGCCTGGGGAGTGGCTTTGTTTCTCCCTGGATGAGAGCGCAGCCAATCATATCGCTCAGCTCTTAGCCAGTCAGAAGGAGCTCACGTTCTCGTGAGAATCGCGAGAACTTGAGCTTCTAAACATCCGGATAGTGCGCCATCATGGATTCCCCACCGAGGATCACGTCGCAAGAGGCAGCAGCAGCACCAGCGGCAGGGTAAGTAAGGGAATCACCCCTTGACATAGAGCAAATCTCGCGATTCTCGGCGGGGAATCCATGATAGCGCACAATCCGGATGTTGGGAAGCTCAAGTTCTCGCGATTCTCACAAGAACTTGAGCTCCTTCTCCCTGGCTAAGAGCCGAGCGATATGATTGGCTGCGCTCTCAGCCAGGGAGAAACAAAGCCACTCCACAGGCAAAGGAAAAGTCGCCACCCCGTACAAAATTCCGCCTCATTTGCATATGAGGCGGCTGAAGAAACGGGGTGAATAATACACAATCAGGGGGTCATTTTGAGAAAATAAAAAAATGAAACAACTTCTGGGCAAGTTCAGGGGGGAAAAAACATATTCTGTCCTTTTTTTGTACAACCCCTTTAAGAGATAAGCCGTTATCATTCCTATGAAACAATCTGAAGCATAAAGTGGAGACAGTAGCTAGATCAAGAAGATTACGTCGAGGCGCTACGATCCAAACAAAATGTAAGTGGTACTAAATGTTTAAAATGTTTTTTCGGTACAAATGAAAACTAATAGGGAAGAACTCTAATGAAAACATATAGGCGCATTAGTACACAGGAGCAGGTTAATTTAAAATGGTTAATAATGCTGTGCTGAACGGTGCCCATTATGAGCCCTAATGTACCAGGGATTAAGAAATACATTATGTTTTATCAGTGGACGCACTGCACAAAGTACTTAATCCTGTGTTAAATCCTCGTTGTAAATCTACTGTCTGTATACAAACAGTAATTCTTCCCTTAATTCTTTGTTGTTTTTTTTTTTGCAAATGACTAATTATGTCTGACAATTTTCAGCTACAAAGGAAACATGAAGAGAGGAAGGCACTCGTATTGTATTATAGGACGGATTTATTTACCATTCTGCTACAAATTAACAATTTTACCTTCGCTACAATCACTGATACACATGCATAGAATACAGGTACAAAATCATCTAAAAAATAAGGTCCTCCGGTTCATTCAACGTCGTATTTCATAGCACTGTAATTAAAAAATCGTCATCTCAGTTTTATCACTTTCATCTGATGATTGGTTTTCAAATGATGTATGATAATGAAGCACTAATCCAGCCATGGTAGAAGTGAAGTTCAGCAGATCATTTGCTGAACTGGTGACCTTAACGCACTGGATTCACGGTTAACGGAAGACCTCTTTTTGGTTCGTAAGGCGTTGTCCTGGTAACCATTTTGATGCAGTCAATAATAGGGCACACGCTGTAGCACAGAGTGCAGCCGGTACAGCTGTCAGTGACAGTGGGCAAGTGGGTCTTGGGATCAAACTCGATAGCCTGGAAGAAGAAATACATGGTTTCAGTGTCAGTGTAACAAAGGTCACCGGTGTCCCAATTTGTGTCCACATTTTCATTAAAATAGCCTGTTTGAGACTTAGGTAGAAGCTTACACTGTTGTCATGGAAACAATTTAGCTGCAGAAACAAACAAAAAAAACATTTCCGATAAAAATGAAATTAGTGGAGACATAACTACTGTATATACATTGTAGGTAAAAATAATGATATCAACGCTTATAATAAGAAGCCCATAGCTACGTAACGGATAAAAAGTGTCATAAGAAAAAGAAATGCATGACTATAAAGGAATAAGACAAACACCCATGTGAATGTATCTTCCTTTATTGTAGTTTTTTGTGCAGTAATCTAGTGTATTCATGATTTTCAGATTTCTCCTTATGCACAATGATAGGGAGAAAACTGTGAAGCAGCAGCGGGTGGGCAAGGCGATCCAAACTCATGAATACATTGGACTCCTGACTCCCAGCTTTGACATCCCACTGCATCAATTCAATCATGAGTTTTTCAAAACAAAAAATATTCACACTAGCAATACACCGCTCAAGCTACTTTCACATCTGCGTTTTTCCTTTCCGGTATTGAGATCCATCATAGGATCTCAATACTGGAGAAAAACGCTTCAGTTTTTTCCCCATTCATTATCAATGGGGATGATACTGAACTGAAGGGAACGGAGTGCACCAGAATGCATTCTGTTCCGTTTGGTTGCACTCCCATGCCAGACAGAAAAACGCTGCAAGCATAATTTTTGAGTGCATCAAAAGAAAATGGATCCCGCACCCACTGACTTGCAATGGTTTAAGTGCTGGATATGTCATGGCCATTTTAGAGATAATACAACTGGATCCATTCATAATAGATGCAGCCTGTTGTATTATCCAAATGGAAGCGTTTTTGCTGATCCATGAAGGAGCCAGCAAAAATGAAGATGTGAAAGTAGCTTAACATTAAAGACATTGTACAGCTGATAGAGATGTGGACATCATTCTTTGAATCAGCTAAGGAAGCCTTCATATACTCCAGCTCTCAGACAACACCTTATCTTCCCCAGAGCATGAAGGTTCCATCCCACCGTCATATATACGTCATATATGCTTTTCTGCTGTTAGTGAAGACTCCATTACATGGCGGCTACAGCTAGATATTTACATAGTTCACATACCAGAGTTAGTAAAACAATGCACAATGTGCAGATGCCAAGTGTTATCTCTTTTTATATTTTTATATTCTAGCCAATGTAACAATGCACCTCTGATGTCTTTATAACCTGCTGTACTTCGTGTAATAAATGAGAATTTGCTTTGACCCCATTGTGTGTGTCACTATTATTTTGTTCCATGCATGTAAAACCCTTGGGTTACTATTAATTTGGAGCAGAAGAGCAAACATGATCAGCCCTGGTTGAGGGCATCTTTTACACAGCCAGTAACTATTGATAATCTATCCTCAGGAAAATACATCAACATCTGATCAGTGGTGGTCCAACTCCCGAAATAGCCGCCAATTAGCTGCTTGAAGAGGAGGCAAGGTTGTACAAGCACAGCTTCCTCTTCAAGATTACACTACGTATCTTCTTGCTTGGTGCGCAGTGTAATTAAAAGTGCTAATCCCATTCAAGTTAATAGAACAAGCACTTTAAATTACTCTGCGACGCCGAGACCTCTGAGACAATGCACAGTGTAATTTTGAAGAGGAGTGATCGTACTATCACTGCCTCTTCTTCAAACAGCTGATAGGCAGGGGTGCCAAGAGTCAGCTCCCACTGATCAGATATTGATGACCTAGCCTCAGGGTAGGTCATTAACATTACTGTTTGCACAACCCCTTTAACATGCCTTCAGTACTTTGTGCTGTACTCAGAGAGGGCAGCATAAAAGGACTGATAGGCGTTTGCGGCGGGCCCTATTCACTTTAATGGCAGGCGAACCTGAAAAACCTTCATATTTGCAGCCACCAAATACTTACTAGAAGTGCACAAATATATATTTTAATCAGGGGATATTTGTATGCGTCTTAAAGGGAAACTCTCAAAAATGTGGAGCCTAGAAACATTTTATTTTAGGCCATGGGAGTACAGGCCCCAAACATTATGCCTTCACTGGACAAAAAAGAACAAGTGATTATGTGGCTGGAGGTATATTAGGTGGTCAGTGGATAACAATTTTACTGTAGGCCAGTGGAGTACAGGCCCCAAACATTAGGCGTTCACTGGACAGAAAAGAATAAGTGATTGTGTGGCTGGAGGTACATTAGGCGGTCACTGGATAAAAATTTTACTGTAGGCCACTGGAGTACAGGCCCCAAACATTAGGCATTCACCTGACAGAAAAGGCCTTTTATGTCGCTGTAATAAATAACACAAGGACCATTTTTTGCTCTGGGTGGTGGCGGATATGTGTGGGCTGGCAGGAGGAAATTCAATTACAGGTGGTCATCACAGGTGTTGAATTCCTCCGAGATCCATGCCTCCTTCATTTTTAGAAATGTAAGGTAGTTCGTGAGCTAGGCGAGTGCGCTCATCGGTCATAATCCCCCTGCTGCGCTGAAGGTCCTTTTGGACAGGACACTCAACGAAGGAAAGCCAAGAGTTCCATGCCAAATTGTGCCAGCTCAGGCCATAGGTCAAGCCTGCACACCCAGTAGTCCAGGGGTTCCTCGCTTCTCAGAGCGTCCACATCAGCTGTTAACCCGATGTAGTCGGACATCTGTCGGTCTAGGCCAGTGATGGGCAACGTGCGGCTCTCCAGCTGTTGCTAAACTACAACTCCCACCATGCCCTGCAGTAGGCTGATAGCTACAGACAGGCTTTGCATGCTGGGAGTTGTAGTTCTGCAACAGCTGGAGAGCCGCACGTTGCCCATCACTGGTCTAGGCGATCCCTGAGGATTGATCTGGAGGGCGGCTGTCGATGGGTTGGCTGCAAGGATGATCTCATATCCAAAGTGATCAACACATCTTCAAACCACTCTCTTCTTGCAGGTGTGGTAGGATTGGTACCTGCACCTGTTTCGCTGTGGGTGGAAATTCCTCTGCCAGCGCCCGCAACAGCAGAATGCAGCATCTCTCGCAGCAAGGCCTGGAAATGCTAGATTTGCACTAAATTGAAAGCTGTGGAACGCCCTGGCTCTTGCTCATCGCCCAGGAGAATGTCGTCCTCTGTCTCCTCCCCCCAGCCAAGGACAACACTAGGGATCCCAAAAAAGTTTAAAGTCCCCCTCAAAGCCTGCTCTTCTCGCTCCTCCTCCTCCCCCAAGCCACCATCCTCCTCTGACTCCTCTTCAGACTCCTGCTGACTTGTCTCAGATGGAGTAGCCCCCCCTGGCAGTTCATTCAGGATTGTGACTTCCTCGTCTTCCAGCTCCTGTTCCTCGACGGCTTGATCAATGACACAACGCAATGCACGCTCCAGAAAGAAGGCGTAAAGTACAATGTCACTGATGGCGCCCTGACTGCAACTGACCAGTTTAGTTATCTAATCAAATGGCCGCAGAAGTCTCATTGCGCATGAGCAGCCACTGGTGTGGTGAAAAGAAACCAAGTTCCCCAGAACCTGTCCAGCTGTAGAGTTCGTACAGGTAGTTTTTAACGGCACGTTCCTGCTGGAGCAGCCTATAAAGCATATACAAGGGGGAGTTCCAGTGCGTCGGGCGGTAACAAATCAGACGTCTGACGGGCAGGTGGTGTCGCCGCTGAATGTCAGCAAGGCGAGCCATGGCCGTGTAAGATCTTCTAAAATGGGCAGAGATTTTTCTGGCCTGCCACAAGACGTCCTGGACCCCGGGGTATTTGGCAATGAATCGCTGCACAACTAAGTTCAGGATGTGTGCCATGCACGGCACGTGTATCATTTTGCCCCGGTTCAGCTCTCTCAGCAGATTGGCGAGTCGCACACCACTTTACCAACTGTCAAATTGAGCGGGGTTAGCCACTGATTGGCCTGTGACCGCAGAGCTGAAAGCAGTGCAGGCCCGTGTGGCTCTTGGCTTCCAGGCACAACAGCCGCAGCACAGCATGGCAACGTCTCACCTGGCACGTTGAATAGGTTCTGGGGAGTTTGGGGGGCTCAGTGGAAGAGACAGTAGCAGTGGAACAGGAGGAGTCAGCCTAGGAGGAGAAGGAGGATGGATCGCCATATGTTCGCATGTTCGGCGAATCGCGAACACGCAAAGTTCATCACGAAACGACCGCCAGGTGAACCGCAAGGCCATCTCTACTGACGGGTTCCCTTTTTAATTCTGTTGACCATGAATATTACAATTTTTGACAAATGCATAGAGCAAAAGTAAGAGAGTTAGATTAAAAGGTGACAAGCAGCATTCTCTAGGAACCTTCTTCTTACACAACGCCACTACTGACAGCACTGTGTAGGAACTGGAACATATTATTCATCACTTGAATGAGGCTTTATTGTAATTATATATAGTACTCTGTACAAATCCTGGTCATCAATGCCCATGTTGGAAAAACCCAATAGATTCTCCTAGTCCTTCTCACATGCTGAGCCAGGATCACAGCAATGTTGAAGTATGAATAATTTGGTTTCATGATCTACTATATGTTGTGTTTTTGCAAAATTGACCCAATTTTTTGTAAAATCGATCTATCCCCCCTCCCCCAAAAAAATAAAAAAATATGAAACATTAACTAGGAATGAAGAGAACTTTTAACACTTCTTGGCTTCCTGCCATTCAAGATGACCACACATCTTGTGGATTAGCTAGCACTGTTCATGTGAGCAGTGCTGAGTCTGCTGATCAACCAAAGAGCAGCAAGGAATATCTCAGAATACCAAAAGCACAGTATGCATCAGGTAATCTGAGAAGTTGTGTACCCATCTTTGATGGCAGAAGAGGAGCCTGGGAACTGGGTGATATATGCTTCTGAAAAGATGAAATGGTGGACACCAGGTACTTTGGGTGATGTGGGCAGAATACAAATGCTACAATGTTACAAAAGTGTGGAACTGAATACTTTTGTAATCGTATGTAATTAAAAATTTAGTATAGCCATTGAGTAGAGATGAGCGAATTTTACAAAAATTCAATTCGGCTGGTTCGCCAAATAAAAAAAATAAAAAAATTGGTTCGATCCAAATTTGTTTGGGCGAATTTCGTTAAAAAACTGCTATTTTCTGGCCTCAGAGAGCCTTTATAGTGGTATAGAACACTGTTCCTTGCAGTAAAACGCAAACAAGTAGAGCCCCCAACAGAGTGAAGAGGGTATCAGCAGTAAGTTTGTGTTGACGTCACTGATTATTTTGCCCTTCCTCTGACCCGTCAGAACAATACCCCCAAAAAACGTATCCTGTCTGTAAAACATCCGCCTTCACTCGGTAAGCATTTGGTCAGTAATCCAGCAGTATTGCTTATGCAAAAAAAAAAAAAACAGGAGTGGATCCAAAACAGAGATGACACGTGAATGGAATATTTGCATGTCTTCTGTGTTTTATACCCACTCCTGCTTTTGGCTACCAAATCACAAGCCAATTCTGATGGGACCATACAGGCCTACAGCTACTACACAGACAGGATCCATTGTGAGTCTCATTTTTCCTTCCTTCTGACAGATCAGAAGAAGGGTCAAATAAATGATGATGTCAGCCAGGCCGAAAGGCATAATAGTGGCCCAGTCATGAAGTGGGAAGGGTGAGAACAGCATGAGAAGTCCACAGAGTGGCCCTATGACATAGTGGTAAGGCAGCATGAGGAGGCCACATAGGGGCACAATGACAGTGTGGAGGTGGCAGCAGCATGAGGGGGCCACAGAGTGGCATGGTGACATAGTGTGGAGGTGGCAGAAGCATGAGGAGATCACAGAGTGGAATGGTGACATAGTGTGGAGGTGGCAGCAGCATGAGGCGGCCACAGAGTGGCAAGGTGACATAGTGTGGAGGTGGCAGCAGCATCAGGAGACCAGAGAGTGACCCGATGACAGAGTGGGGAGGTGAGTGGCAATACCAGTAGCAGCTGAATATAGTGGGTGAAAGAAGGAGCAATTGTTATCAGATTATCGGCATCAGGCGCGTGGCAGCATCAAAATAGTAGCTGAAAAAGCTAGGCAGAAGAAATTTACCTCTTTTGTCAAAGTGTTGGTGTGGCACCATGGATGATCTAGTCTGATGCATCAGGCATTGGTGGGTGAAAATCCTGGCTGTTCCACGCCTGATTCATCTTGACAAAGGTCCTTCTCTTCACATTTTGGGTGGACAAGCGAGTTCTTCTTGGGGTAACTATGGCCCCCGTGGCACTAAACACCCGCTCTGATGCCACACTACAGACCGGGCAGGACAGCATATCCAGGGCAAACTCAGCCAGTTGCGGCCACAAATCCAGTTTGGCTGCCCAGTAGTCCAGGGGACCTTCAATGACGGCTGGCACGGTGCACTCAAAGTATGCAATCACCTGCTGGTTCAGGTCCTGCTCTATGTCTTGCTGCTCATAAATAGTTTCTTTACTATGCTGGTGAAGAAAGCTTCTCATCAGCGACTCTAGATTTAGGCTGCTGCTGATGGAGCTGGTAGTGCTCCTGCCACCCCTCCCCAGCAGCCATGGCAGTGGAACGTGAGCACAGAGGGCCTCCCCAAGTCAGGATGGACAATGGCGCAGATAGTCAGCGGCCAACTGACTACATAGGATGTTTCTATAGTAGTTCAGTTTGTCCTTCCTCTCAGCGGGTGTGAAAAAGGCCCCCATTTTGGACCGGCAGCGAGGGTCCAACAAGGTGGAGAGCCAGAAGTCACCCCTCTGCCGAATAGTGACAATTCTGCTGTCAGTACCCAAGCAAGTGAGCATGCATCGGGCCATTTGTGCAAGTCACTCGGAGGGACTCCCTGCCTCCATCTCCATTGCATACTGCCATGGTGTGTCTGGGTCCTCTGCTTCATCTTCCTTATTTCCCTGTAGCTCCTCTGGCTGCTCCTTCTCCTCCTCTCCTGTCACCCGTGTAGAAAAAACACCCATTTTGCTACGCATTGTTTGTGCTCCAATGCCCTCCTCATCCAGTTCCGCCCCCAGAGGTCTCATGTGGCCGTGAGATGTAGGCACCACGTCTCCAGCCCCCTGACCAGCCAGATTTATCAACATCTCTTCCAGGACATGAAGCAGTGGAATGACATCGTCCATCCTGTAGTCCTGGTGACTGACAAATAACGTGGCCTCCTCAAAAGGCCTGAGCAAAAGGCAGGTGTCACGCATGAGCTGCCACTGGCTGACATCGAAGTTACACAGGGGAGTACACCTGTCCGCTTAGATCATCAAGATCATCGGTCCAAATATGGAAGGTGGAATTCCAACGGGTGGAAACGACGCATATCAGCTTATGTTGGGGGATGCCGTTGTGCTTCTGCAGCTCAAGGAGGGTGTGCTTTGCAGTTTATGAGTGGCTTAAGTGCATGCAAAGTTTCCTGGCCATTTTTAGGATGTCTTGCAGATGGATGGAAGACTTCAGGAACCACTTGACAACCAGATTGAACATGTGTGCCATACAGGGCGCATGGCTTAGCCCTCTTTGACACAGCACCAACACTATGTTCTTTCCGTTGTCGGTCACCATGGTTCCGATTTTGAGTTGTCGCGGAGAAAGCCAGGATTCGATTTCTTGCCCAGGCAAAAGAGGTGCAGAACAGTGTGACACCACCGTGCCCTGAACATGTGGTATTCAGGTGGGGCACTGTAAATTGTCCCTGCAGTGGAGGCTAAGGATACGGTGGAGGATGAGGAGCCAGAGGCAGACATTGTAGCAGGACCAACGGTGTGAGAACGTGGAGGCGGAAGCGTCGTCACCTGGCCAAGTTGCTGGTGTGGATGTGCAGGAACCACATTTACCCAGTTGGCCGTAAAGGACATATATTGTCCCTGACCATAGTTATAGCTCCACACATCGGCGCTGCCATGCATTTTGGCAGACACCGACAGGCTTAAGGACTGGCCCACCTTCTGTTCTACATGTGTGTGCAGAGCTGGTACTGCCTTTTTGGCAAAAAAATGATGGCTTAGGACTCCCCACCTCGGCTCGGCAGAATCCATCAGTTCTCTGAAAGGTGCAGAGTTCACCTCTTGGAAAGGGAGGGACTGCAGCACCAGCAACTTAGCCAGGAGCGTGTTCAGCTTTTGCGATGTTGGATGAGTGCAGTGCACGCATACTGTTGTCTCTTGGCAATCGCTTCGGTGATCTATTGCTGACAGAATGACTGATGAGGAGTAGGAGGAGGAGGAGCTGGAGCACCAGGACCAGCAGATGATGGGAAGGGCAGACAGCTCCCTTCCGTTGAGGTGGTGGAGCCTTGACTAACTGAAATCCGCTGCGTGCCACTGGGTTATGCAGCGGTTGCAGCGGCAGGATGGACCACCACATCAGAGCCACAGTTCTCCCAGGCCACTTTATGGTGAGGCTGCATATGTTGACACAGGGCCATGGTGTCAACATTGACACCTTAGCTACGCTTCACCTTCTGCCCACAGATTCTACAAATGGCCATGTTCCCCTCCTCCGGCAGCTTAACCAAAAACTGCCACACCACCGAGTAGGTGATTTTACCCCCAACACTACGCACTGACTGGCTGCTGCTGCCGCTGCCTCCGTGAACCCGTGGACCGCTACTTCCTGGGCAGTTAGGCTCCTGCAAAGCAAGTGGTCTAACCTTGGCACGTTTGGCTCCCGACCTCTCACTGCTGCCACCCTGCTGACTCCCGGCCACGGTAGCGACTTGCTGGATCCGCCGCTGGCTCACGGGCAAGCTGACACCCTCTTCTCCCGATCATGATAGAGCCTCTTCGTCACCCGACTTTAAAGTGCGATCAGCCACATCATCATCGAGTGCTGTCTGCGGGTCACTGATGTCCTCCTCAACCGTGTCTGGGTCAGGAGCCTGACTGCTCGCAACACCAGCTCCTATGCCACTCTCCTCATCCCTACTTGCCCGCCTAGTGGAAGAAGCAGCGGATGTCTCCTCCACATCTTGGCTTGCTAGTAGCTGCTGACTATCTTCTAGTATCTTATCCTCTTTTTATAGTGGAGCTTAGCCCAGAGCATACAATACTTCTCTGGCTGAGGGAACAGAAAAGGACAGAGGCAGGTTGAGGACAGGTGAGGGCACAGGGCCTTCTTCTAGGCCATGCTAACTAAGGGTTGTGTCTGACGAACCCACTAACTCTTGGCTGGGGGAGTCCAATGTCACTTGCGATGAAGTCGAAGATCGAGTCAACCATTCAAGAACTGCTGGGTTGCTGGTCAAGACACGACCGCTAGCTGACTCTGGGAGCTCAGGCCTCTTGAATTGACCCCTATTGCCACGGCCCCTTACACTGCTGCAACTTCTGCCTTACCAGAAATATTTAGGCCTCTGCCACTCCCCTGTGCAGGGCTTGGCACTTCTCTGTCTGACATACTGTTAGATCAAATAAATAAATAAAAAGAAAATTAAAACACCCCAAAAAAGTCAGTAATTTTCTCACTTCACCCTATAATGGCAAATAAGCCCTTTTTCCCCCACTAATACACATAAAAAAGGGCTTTAGAACATATAACTGCACCGCTGAATGGCAAATATATTTTTCTTTTTCCACTTATACACGCCACAAATGGCTTTAGAACATATAACTGCACCGCTGAACGGCAAATATATTTTTCTTATGTCACTAATACATGTCACAAAAGGCTTTAGAACATTTAACTGCACCGCTAAATAGCAAATATATTTTTCTTTTGCCAATAATAGACAGCACAAAATGCTTTAGAACATATAACTGCACCGCTGAACGGCAAATATATTTTTCTTTTGATACTAACACACAACAAAAAGTGCTGTAATTTTCACCCTTCACCACACAACAGCTATAAAGCCCTATTTTCCCACTAATACAAGCCAAAAAATGCTTTAGAACATATAACTGCACCGCATAAGGGCAAATAAGACATAGAAATATTATCTTATAATAAACCCTGTTAATGGCTGTATCAGACAACACTTGCACCCCAATAACAATAACGGTTTTCTGGAATTACAGAGCTGTATAATGGCAATTTGGGTCCCCAGTCAGTGCAGCAAGGTGTAATTGGATTGTTCCTATTGCCCAGGCTGTAACCTCCCCTACTGAACCCTGTTTAACATAAATGCTGTGGAATGATTCCCCCTATCCTTTCTCTACACCTTGAATAATCTTTCCCTGTACTTGTAAATCGTTTTTTTAGCACAATGAAGTTTTTTCTAGCACTGTCCCTAGCGCCTGCTGATGTCTCTTGCTGCACTAAGTACACTGGAAAATGGTAGAATCCAAGATGGCTGAGGCTATTTATAGGGCTGTGACATCACAAGGCTTTCTGGCTGCTGATTGGCTGCGTGCATGGCATTATGGGTGATCCCGCCTTCCAAGAGTTCCTTGCTCCATGTCCTCACTTGTGCAGCAGCCATTTTAGGAAATAATGCGATTCGTTACCACAAATCGCTAGGAAATTCGGATTCGGTGAGAATCAAATTTTTCCTGAAATTTGGATCGAATTCCACTTTGTCACCTTCGATTCACTCATTTTTACCAGTGAGCTATTCAATAAAACATATCTGTATATCTCCATCTGCTGTTTGATCTTTTCCCTATTTTTTGACCGTCTCACTGAACTGGTTGCACATGCTCAGTTTAAATTATTCAATTTCCACCAGCCATATGATCTTTTAGAAGCTGTGGCAGTTACAGGTAGAAAGGACACACCCTATGAGCTTCCAAGACAATTGGAGCAATGAATGTAGTGATCTCTTGACCCATGTGAGGTACAAGGATAGTTTTAGCTTTGTTAGAAAGAGACTGTCATGTACTATATGATGTCTGATTTTAATTTTTTACATCATGACATTACCCCTTTAAGTAGTTAGCAGTGTTTGCTTTATTTCTGTTAAATTTTGTTATACTTTCTAAATCTATTCTTAAATATCTTGTTACATAGACGAAAGACAGGTTTACCTGATATCCAGAGTCATTGCAGGTCATGTAGCACTTGCCACAGTTAATGCACATCTCTTCATCAATCAGAGCTACAACGTGTTCACTTATGTTTAATTCACCATATGATCCAATATACTGCAATGCTCTGCCAATTACATCCTGGAGAGAAAGACAGAGTATATATTAGACTGATTTATTTATTTATATATTTTTTCTGTAGGACAATTAAGCTACACACAAAATCACATTAAATGGAAACATGCTTTACGCGTGGCTCAGTTTAAGAAAGTTAATTTTAAGGATCTCTAAATTTAATTTCTTAAATTCCATAATTGCAAACAAAGAAGAAATCCCAAATTCTGCAGTATTAGCCAGTGTACTATTCTAAGGCTGTAATATACATCCCAGAGCCATGTCCTTGGTCCTGAAGTCCTACTGCTAACCCTGCATAGATCTGCCTAAAATAGAAACTCTATTCATAGTAATTTCAAAAAGGCAGATTTACTATTCCTATAAATGGCATAGGTGTAGAAATGTTGTCTAGACCTGCACCAGATTTATTTTTGTTGCTCAGGCTGGATAATACATTTGGTGCAACACTATACAATTTGATCTAACTGTATACCAACTATTAGTTTGCATCCAAATTTTATGCCTTAATTGTAGCTCCAAGCCAATTGCCCTTTTCTGTTTATCCACACCCGATTTCTGTTACACCAAACTTTCTACACCTAGGTGCAGAAAATTCCTGTGAAACTATATGCTCCAAATTGCCCCACATTTTGCTGCAGATTAAGGTAAAATATAGTAGCACTAACAATGGTAAATGTGAACCTTTTTTTTTTTGCAAAATATTAAGCAACCATAAAGATACATGACCCTTCCTTACTATTCACATGATAGATCTCCCCCACTCCTTACTCCATCATGATCCTTTTTTCTATTGAACATTTTAGCTGTCAACAGAACCAAAGGCTTTCATTTGCTGTCGTCAGCATTTAAGCAAAAGTTCTTAAAGTAGAGCTTTGCTTGAACCTGTTAAATGGGTCTTCCAGTAATAATGATTTTTTAGCAAGTGCCCACAACCAGGGCCGGTGCAAGGATTTTTGCCGCCCTAGGCAAAAGAAAAGTTTGCCGCCCCCCCCCCCCCCCATGTGACATCACAATGCCCCACCCATATTATCTGCCATATTAAAGGGGTTCTGCAGTTTATTTAAACTGATCGGCAGGGGTCCGACACCCAGGACCCCCGCCAATCAGCTGTTTGAGAAGCAGCGGCGCTGGCAGTAGCGCCTCAGCCTTCTCGCAGTGACGTCACGATTAGTATCATTGGCCTGGGCGGGGCTAAGCTTCATTCAAGTGAACAGAGCTTAACCCCGCCAAGGCCAGTGATAATAGTCGTGATGTCACTGCGCCTGCGGTAAACAGCGAGAAGGCCGAGGTGCTACTGCCAGCGCCGCTGCCTTCTCAAACAGCTGATCGGCGGGGGTCACGGCTGTCGGACCCCTGCCGATCAGATGCTGATGATCTATCCAGAGGATAGGTCATTTAGTTTAAATAAACTGCAGAACCTATTTAACTAACAACAGTTCTCTCTCCCCCCCCCCTTGTCATTCTCTCCCCCCTTGTCATTCTTCCTCCCCCCCTTGTCATTCTCTCCCTCCCTTGTCATTCTTCCTTCCCCCCCCCTTGTCATTCTCTCCCTCCCTTGTCATTCTTCACCCCCCCTTGTCATTCTTCACAATCCCCCCTTGTCATTCTTCCTTCCCCCCCCCCTTGTCATTCTTCCTCCCCCTTGTCATTCTCTCCCTCCCTTGTCATTCTTCACAATCCCCCTTGTCATTCTTTCCCCCTTGTCATTCTTCACCCCCTGTCATTCTTCACAATCCCCCTTGTCATTCTCTCCCTCCTTGTCATTCTTCACAATCCCCCTTGTCATTCTTCCTCCCCCTTGTCATTCTTCACCCCCCCTGTCATTCTTCACAATCCCCCCCTTGTCATTCTCTCCCTCCCTTGTCATTCCCCCCCCCTCTAGTTTAGCACGGCTGAGCTCTTTATGGTCCACGGGTACAGGAGCTTTTGTTTCCTGTACCCGAGGGGACTGACATGAAGTGCACACTGTGTGCGCACTTCCTGTCAGTCCGGCCGGGTACAGGAGACAGATGCTCCCTGTACCCGCGGACCATACAGGGCTCGGCCACGCTACAATGAGGGAGTGACAGGAGGGAGCGCTGAACGCTTCCCTCCTGTCAGCTCCTCTCCTCTTGCTGCGCCCGGGCGGTGCGCCCTCATGGACGCGCCAGCCCGGGCAGTGCTGCAGCCGCCTGAGGCTCTATATAGAGCGCTCGGGCGGCTGCAGCATGAGGGGGGCCGGCGCTCCTAGCAGCGCCCCTTCCCAAAAGGGCGCTCTACGCGGCAGCCTATTCCGCGTATAGGACGCGCCGGCCCTGCCCACAACTTGCCCCCTGAAATACAGTAGAAGATTCATATTTATCTGCTCCTACCGCTCTGATCCTCTATGCTGCCTCTGCTGTCTTCATCTTCTGGTCCCTACACTTTTTACATCCAGTGGTGCATGACATGCACAGCTTCAGCCAATGACTGGCTTAAGCAGTGATGTGGCCACAAGCAGCATGTCACCTCTTAATCCAGTCATTGGTTGGAGCAGTGCATGTGACCAGACCCATGCATCACCAGAAGAAAACAGTTCAGGGATGGATGTCGTGATGGCAGCGCAGGGGGCAAG
This sequence comes from Bufotes viridis, assembly GCA_033119425.1. NCBI lineage: Eukaryota > Metazoa > Chordata > Amphibia > Anura > Bufonidae > Bufotes > Bufotes viridis. The sequence continues at coordinate 33,769,376 of CM065596.1, forward strand.
CTGCAGGCAATTGCTAAAAAATCATTGCCAGAAAACCCCTTTAAGGACCACATACATGAAAAATATATGATACATTGTCCTGAGCTTTAAAGCTCCACCATTGTAATTGTAAAACACAGGTTCAAAGCTCATATAAGCTATCAGCAGGTTGGGTATAACCTGAAGAGAAGACAATTATTTTTTAACTGCTTCTGTTTTCTCCATTTCAGCTTACACACAGTGCCATGAATATAGGCATCAACAAACTGTAAAGATGCCTCAGTAACAGTAAAAAAAATAAATAAAAAAGATCTAGATTCTATACTACATGCCCTAACTGTTGCCTTAGTTGTTCCACTTGGCTAAGACTGTCCAAATTACAAAATGACCATAAGAAATGGGAACACCCATTTAATTTGAACAGTGATTTGCCAATTTTTTACAATTTGTTTTTATATAATTATGATTAAAAATTATTTCATGAAAAGAAAAAATAGAAACAAGAATTATTTTGGTGGCACAACAAATAAGAAAAGTTATTGACATTAAACCATGTGTTCAAAATTAAAATGTACCTGGTTACATAACTTAAAGGGTTTATCCAATCCTATAAAAAGCCCCCCAACATGCCCAGTACCCTCACTGGAAAGTATATTTAGTGTGGGGGGCCCGCATATTGGAGGGCTTTTTATAGGATTGAATAACCCCTTTAACTAGGATAGATATATCATACATACATTATAATAGTATAATTAGAGATGAGCGAATTTTTTTTAAATTTGTCTCAAAATTCATCAGCTATCAGCTATATCCCGACCTGCAGGGAGATTGCATCTTATGGTAAATCACTGTGCATTGCAGCAACTTGCATATCTAGTGCTTTCTGATAGAGAAACAGTTACTGTGACAGGCAGGTGGACACCCCAATAACAGTAGAATTAGACAGCTTATTCACGCCAATGTCAGAATCAAGACCTAATCGAATTGCTTATATATTCAGCAAGGTGGACATCCCAATAAAAGCAAAATTAGAAAGCTTATTCTCCCCAATTTAAGAATCAAAGCATGACAGAATTGCTTATCTATTAAACATGGTGGACACCCCAATAACAGTAAAATTAGACAGCTTATTCGCTCCAATTTGAGAAATTAAGGAGTCATATAATTGGTTATATAATAAACAAGGAGGACACTTCAATTAGATAGCTCTGTGCCCTGGACAGGGATTGAGGCAAACTTATATGGATCCCATCACCTTCAGATTACAGTCCCTGCACTGTCCCTGCAGTCTCCCTATGCTCTCCCTACAGTGTGTAAAAACTCTCCCTACAATATCCCTACACTGTCTTTGCACTGTCCCTGCTGTCTACCTATCCAATATTTCGCAATAAAAAGCTATTAGCAACACTGCTTTTAGCAACAGTAAAATGGTGGAGACTATGCCGGTTGAGACTTTTAAAAGGCTGTGATATCACAGGGGCTGGCTAGCTGCTGACTGGCAGTCTGCATGGCAATATGGGTGATCTCACATTCCCAGGCTTTTTACTTTCACTTTGTAACACATGTAAAGGCCATTTTAGGAAAAAAAGATTTGTTACCACGAAGTGCGAGGAATTGTTGCAAATCCAATTTTTCCTAAATTTCTGATCGAATTCCATTTCGGATGCTTCAGTCTCTCAACGCTTACCATAATATCAACATTGCATGAATGATTTTATGTATGTCGTTAATATTTACCTACCTTATTTCAGTAGTAGCTTGGTAGCCTTTTGTCTAAACATGGTATCCCAAATTCTATTTCAGGAGTTTACAGGTAAGCTCTGAATTATCATTCAATGAAACATTGTAGTATAATGAAAGTTTTTTTATGTTTTTTGTTTTTATAATGTTTATCAGTCACTAAGTGTATGGTAGTTATGGCTTGCCTGCTTCCATCACTTGTGTTGAGATCAAGCTTGCAGCTGCTGATGCTGAGACTGCTCACCCATAAAACAGTCAACATCTAATGTAAGTGGCAGCTATCTAACTAATGATCCAATAAATAATGTTCCCCGGCCATACTAATCAGTAGATATTTGTTTACTTCACTATTTTTAGATGGAGATGAAAGCTTTCGTCCACTAAATTGCATTCATGGAAGTTTTGATCATCTTACAAAACGGCATCACCATTAAAAGACTTTACAGAAGAGCAGAGTTCCTTTATTCCCAACTACCAGACTAATTGTTTGCCAATTTAATTACACCTTTAACAAAAAACAAAATACTTTAACAGGTTCTAGCTTCTTGGCCTCTGTCAATTGCCACCTCTGCTTTAAAGTTTGAAGTCCATGGAGACAAAATGGCTTCTGACTCAAAGAGTGTACATGAAAAAGAATAAACAAAGCCTATTGAGAGGTGATTTATTTGTCTGAGATAGCAATTCAGCTGCTAAATTTTATTCCTTTTATTTTCTGAACAGGCGCATATTTGTGATTTTTTTTTTGTTTTATTTTTGAGTGCACCAAACAAAGTAATTTCCACCGAAACCAGTGTTTGGGTGAACGCCCTTGGCCTCTCTGACATGGGTTAGTATTCATACTTTTTTGTGATGCTTCTGTAATATTCTTTTGTTTTTGCACTTATGTAGTTTATTACTATGTTTTAGAGAATTTCCTAAAATTCATTTTTGTTCCAATTTGTCCGAAACAGCCAATAAATTCAATTTGAATCAAAAATAGTTTAACGGGAATCTGTCACCTGGATAATAAATATTAAAGCAAAAGTATGTCTATACAGCACTTCAGACCTTCTTTCCATAGGTTTTCTTTTCTTCGGAGCTCGCGTTATGTCTTTATAAAAAATCCACTTGTATCCTTATGCTAATGATGCATTAATGTGCCCAGAGGGTTATTATTTTCATTCAAAAGGTAGAAAGAAAACATATGGAAAGAAGGTCTAAAGTGCTGTAAGGACATAATTTTGCTTTAATATACTGTATATTATCCAGGTGACAGATTCCCTTTAAATGCCTGGAAAATTCTTCTGAAAAAACTAATCAGAATTTAATGAAATATTTGGAACGAATTTTAATTCTAAAGAATTAATTTGCTCATCTCTACTGTGATACATCGATTAAGATGCAATGGGCTGTTTGTTCCACACTGGTATGGTTTGGTATAAAATCATGTGTCACCTTCTGATGATGTCCTATCTGTTTTTGTGGCTAATTTTTTTTAAAAGTATTGATATATTTGTAACGGCTGTTTCAAGTACTTATTTCTTACAGCAAATCTGACACCAGTGACCATAAAACTGTTTGCACAGACACATAGCTGTAGTTCATCTGATTAAAACTTTTAATATGCAAATTAGACCTTTGGTGCAATGAAGGTGTCATTTTTGCTTTTGTTGCACCCAAATACTGATCCTTTCTGTGGTCAGCCCCTCCCTGGTTGCTTTGCTTGACAGGGCCATGCAGTGGTAAAGCAGCGGTAGTGGTAAAGCAGCCAGGGTGGGGGTGGCCCCAGAAAGGAGCAAAGTTTGGGTGTAACTAGAGCCATGGAGATGCCCTCATTGCACTAAAATCCTAATTTGCAAGTTAAGAAAAAGTAAAACTCATGAACGGAGCCTTAGATCAGCAAAACAAAAACAGCTTAATCAGGTGAACCACCATTATGTTTCTATTCAAACAGTTTGAGAGGTCACTGGTGCCAAATTCTCTTTGAATTGGCTTGAGAAAGGTCCCAGCAAGCGGACCGAAACGTCGCTGCTTGGTAAATAAACTACTACTTGATTTTTATTTGGAGGTGCCATGGAATTATTTGCTATATATATTTTTGGAGATGGATCACCCCCTCAGCCGCTGGCACTCCGTCATCATTTTTGAACTGCTGTGCTGCCCAAGCCTTATTTTCTTTATATATATATATATATATATATATATACACATACATACACACACAGATTGATGTATAGGTCCTGCATTATGGCCTGTTTAATTCTGTTCACACCCTTTTTTTTTTTTTTTTATTTAACATGTGGTGGAAATACTTGTGGCACTTATGACAAATCTATCAATGGAGCCCCATGTATTCTTTGTTTCCTTTAGGCATACACCAGACTGCTGTGCATCATTTTGTTTTTTTTTTTTTTTCTTATTTACTTTTTTTTGTAAAAAATGTATAGAAAAGTGCATTCTGCAGTAGACAGAAGGATATACTAAAAATTTTTAATAATGCAGTAGTTTCTTTTTTTTTTTTTTTTTTACAGTAGGAGTAAACAAAGTATGCCACTGTATGCCTATTTAGTCTTCCATCAGAAATATAGGTAAGAAATCTTCTTGATTTATACCTCAATTGGAGAGAAAAATTTGATGTGAGCGTAGACCCACAATTGTATTTAAAAAAACAAACTTGTCAGGGGTATTCAATTTCTGAATATACTGTAGTTTATTTTTATTTTGTCAAACATGCATTATAGAAGTTTTCCATCTATACCTTGTCATAGCAGCTTGATTAATATGAGAGTACGGTATGGACAAAATCATAGTTTTAATACTACCGGTCCTTGCTAGGGAGGAGAGAATCAATTCAAAATTAATAACATTTCCCAAAAATTCAAATTCTTGACAATTGCAAGAATCTATTGCAATTTGATCCAGGGAAATCTCTCAAAAGGACAGCTACCATTTTACAGGTCAGAAGACTGAGAAGAAGGCATCTCCCACCAAAAGGGATAATTTTTTATAGTTTTTAATGTACAATAATAAACATGCTGTTTGTTACTATTACCATTGCGATATATCTCACTTTGACATAACTAATACTATCTTGACTTTAAGAGCTTAAAAGGGGTTCAAAATATTCTTAGGAAAACTCAGAGTGTCACACACAACTTTTCATGGCAATACAAGCACTTTCCACTCAGGTCAAATTCATTTGTACCCAAATCGAATCTGCCGGTCGAGTTAAAAATTGGACTTTTAAGAAATTTGTTCATCTCTAGTTTCTATCCTTCTCTAATTAACAGCTGACTCACAGGGTTCAAGGGACACTCGTGCAAAGCAGAGAGAGATCAAGCAAATCTGTAATCAGCATCAAGGCAGCTCAGTGTCAGTACGAGATCAGATCAGGAACTGAATGGTCAAATTTGGGGATCATATAGGAGTTGGTACATGGGTAGACAAACGTAAGCAGCACACCTTAGTAGGAATTATAATAGATTATAATCTATTGCCTAGGCCCTTCTTTAGAGGTGCATTATTTACTCCAAGGTGGCCAGCCATAGGATGGAGAAAATAGGGGTATATCCTGGCTCTTTATGAGCTGGAGGGAGCAAATGTGCATGCTGTGGGCAGAGCAAGAGAATCTGGGTCAGCAAGCAGGCTGCAGCTTGCATGAGAGGACAGAGCTACCCATAAGGCCAGGTCTGCTGCATGGTAGAGGGAGACGAGCCCATGCCCCTTGGACATGAGCAGGTGAGTAGCACAGCTGGCCACTGTAACATAACCCTTACGATAAACCTAACCCTTATCCTAACATGTACATGAGATCACAAAGAATCCCTAGTAAAAAGTTTTACAGTACCCCAAAGCACAATACTTTCCAAAATGTTATTTTTCATCTCCACCTATATTGTAGGCATTACCATGTAAGATGTTTTTGAGTCACTCTAGAAATACAATAGGAAAAAACAAAAGGCAAAAACAATGATAAAATACAGATAGGAGTTTAATTTAAGCCACCTTAGGACCTAGCTAAAGGGATGGCAATATTGGACGTAGTCACTAACCAATAGACCTGACAGAACAGCAGATGTGCAGGTTGGGGGACATCGGGGAAATAGTGACTATAAAATAATAATCTTCCAATAGAGATGAGCGAACACCTGGATGTTCGGGTTCGACGAGTTCGGCCGAACTTTCGAAAAATGTTCGGGTTCGTGATCCGAACTCGACCCGAACTTCATCCCGAACCCGAACCCCATAGAAGTCAATGGGGACCCGAACTTTTGGGCACTAAAAAGGCTGTAAAACACACCCGGAAAGGGCTAGAGGGCTGCAAAAGGCAGCAAAATGTAGTTAAATCCCCTGCAAACAAATGTATATAGGGAAATGATGAGTTAACATAAAATAAATAAAAATTAAACAATATTAATTGGAGTGAGGTCCCATAGCAGAGAATCAGGCTTCAAGTCACCCACCAATGGAGAAGGTCACTTACTATTATTTTGACCACAGCACCCAGACAAAGGAGAGAGGTCCCACAGCAGAGAACCAGGCATCATATCACCCACCACAGGAGTAGGCCACCATTTAGTTACTTTGACCCCTACACCCAGACGGAGGAGAGAGGTTACACAGCAGAGAATCAGGCATTTAGATCACCCACCACAGGAGTAGGCCACCATTGAATCAGACCTCGGCAACCATGTCAGATGGCACAAGCATAAGCTTTATATCAATCAGCACAGGAGAAGGCGACTTTGACAGACTTTGACCCCTACACCCTGACGGAGGAGAGAGGTTTCAAAGCAGAGAATCAGGCATTTAGATCACCCACCACAGGAGTAGGCCCCAATTTAATGGGACCCCGGCAACCATGTCAGATGGCACAACCATCAGCTTCATATCAATCAGCACAGGAGAAGGCATCTCCCACCAAAAGGGATAATTTTTATAGTTTTTAATGTACAATAATAAACATGCTGTTTGTTACTATTACCATTGCGATATATCTCACTTTGACATAACTAATACTATCTTGACTTTAAGAGCTTAAAGGGGTTCAAAATATTCTTAGGAAAACTCAGAGTGTCACACACAACTTTTCATGGCAATACAAGCACTTTCCACTCAGGTCAAATTCATTTGTACCCAAATCGAATCTGCCGGTCGAGGTTAAAAATTGGACTTTTAAGAAATTTGTTCATCTCTAGTTTCTATCCTTCTCTAATTAACAGCTGACTCACAGGGTTCAAGGGACACTCGTGCAAAGCAGAGAGAGATCAAGCAAATCTGTAATCAGCATCAAGGCAGCTCAGTGTCAGTACGAGATCAGATCAGGAACTGAATGGTCAAATTTGGGGATCATATAGGAGTTGGTACATGGGTAGACAAACGTAAGCAGCACACCTTAGTAGGAATTATAATAGATTATAATCTATTGCCTAGGCCCTTCTTTAGAGGTGCATTATTTACTCCAAGGTGGCCAGCCATAGGATGGAGAAAATAGGGGTATATCCTGGCTCTTTATGAGCTGGAGGAGCAAATGTGCATGCTGTGGGCAGAGCAAGAGAATCTGGGTCAGCAAGCAGGCTGCAGCTTGCATGAGAGGACAGAGCTACCCATAAGGCCAGGTCTGCTGCATGGTAGAGGAGACGAGCCCATGCCCCTTGGACATGAGCAGGTGAGTAGCACAGCTGGCCACTGTAACATAACCCTTACGATAAACCTAACCCTTATCCTAACATGTACATGAGATCACAAAGAATCCCTAGTAAAAAGTTTTACAGTACCCCAAAGCACAATACTTTCCAAAATGTTATTTTCATCTCCACCTATATTGTAGGCATTACCATGTAAGATGTTTTTGAGTCACTCTAGAAATACAATAGGAAAAACAAAAGGCAAAAACAATGATAAAATACAGATAGGAGTTTAATTTAAGCCACCTTAGGACCTAGCTAAAGGGATGGCAATATTGGACGTAGTCACTAACCAATAGACCTGACAGAACAGCAGATGTGCAGGTTGGGGGACATCGGGAAATAGTGACTATAAAATAATAATCTTCCAATAGAGATGAGCGAACACCTGGATGTTCGGGTTCGACGAGTTCGGCCGAACTTTCGAAAATGTTCGGGTTCGTGATCCGAACTCGACCCGAACTTCATCCCGAACCCGAACCCCATAGAAGTCAATGGGGACCCGAACTTTGGGCACTAAAAGGCTGTAAAACACACCCGGAAAGGGCTAGAGGGCTGCAAAAGGCAGCAAAATGTAGTTAAATCCCCTGCAAACAAATGTATATAGGGAAATGATGAGTTAACATAAAATAAATAAAAATTAAACAATATTAATTGGAGTGAGGTCCCATAGCAGAGAATCAGGCTTCAAGTCACCCACCAATGGAGAAGGTCACTTACTATTATTTTGACCACAGCACCCAGACAAAGGAGAGAGGTCCCACAGCAGAGAACCAGGCATCATATCACCCACCACAGGAGTAGGCCACCATTTAGTTACTTTGACCCCTACACCCAGACGGAGGAGAGAGGTTACACAGCAGAGAATCAGGCATTTAGATCACCCACCACAGGAGTAGGCCACCATTGAATCAGACCTCGGCAACCATGTCAGATGGCACAAGCATAAGCTTTATATCAATCAGCACAGGAGAAGGCGACTTTGACAGACTTTGACCCCTACACCCTGACGGAGGAGAGAGGTTTCAAAGCAGAGAATCAGGCATTTAGATCACCCACCACAGGAGTAGGCCCCAATTTAATGGGACCCCGGCAACCATGTCAGATGGCACAACCATCAGCTTCATATCAATCAGCACAGGAGAAGGCGACTTTGAAAGACTTTGACCCCTACACCCAGATGGAGGAGAGAGGTTTCACAGCAGAGAATCAGGCATCATATCAACCACCACAGGAGAAGCCACCATTGAGTTACTTTGACCCCTGCACCCAGGAAGAGGAGAGAGGCCCCACAGCACATATTCTGGCATCATATCAGCCACCACAGGAGAAGCCACCATTGAGTTACTTTGACCCCTGCACCCAGGAAGAGGAGAGAGGCCCCACAGCACATATTCTGGCATCATATCAGCCACCACAGGAGTAGGCCACCATTGAGTTACTTTGACCCCTTCACCCAAACAGAGGAGAGAGGTTCCACATCAGAGAATCAGGCATCATATCAACCACCACAGGAGTAGGCCCCAATTTAATGGGACCCCGGCAACCATGTCAGATGGCACAACCATCAGCTTCATATCAATCAGCACAGGAGAAGGCGACTTTGAAAGACTTTGACCCCTACACCCAGACGGAGGAGAGAGGTTTCACAGCAGAGAATCAGGCATTTAGATCACCCACCACAGGAGTAGGCCCCCATTGAATCAGACCCTGGCAACCATGTCAGATGGCACAACCATCAGCTTTATATCAATCAGCACAGGAGAAGGCGACTTTGAAAGACTTTGACCCCTACACCCAGATGGAGGAGAGAGGTTTCACAGCAGAGAATCAGGCATCATATCAACCACCACAGGAGAAGCCACCATTTAGTTACTTTGACCCTGCACCCAGGAAGAGGAGAGAGGCCCCACAGCACATATTCTGGCATCATACTAACCACCACAGGAGAAGCCACCATTGAGTTACTTTGACCCCTGCACCCAGGAAGAGGAGAGAGGCCCCACAGCACATATTCTGGCATCATATCAGCCACCACAGGAGAAGCCACCATTGAGTTACTTTGACCCCTGCACCCAGGAAGAGGAGAGAGGCCCCACAGCACATATTCTGGCATCATATCAGCCACCACAGGAGTAGGCCACCATTGAGTTACTTTGACCCCTTCACCCAAACAGAGGAGAGAGGTTCCACATCAGAGAATCAGGCATCATATCAACCACCACAGGAGTAGGCCCCAATTTAATGGGACCCCGGCAACCATGTCAGATGGCACAACCATCAGCTTCATATCAATCAGCACAGGAGAAGGCGACTTTGAAAGACTTTGACCCCTACACCCAGACGGAGGAGAGAGGTTTCACAGCAGAGAATCAGGCATTTAGATCACCCACCACAGGAGTAGGCCCCCATTGAATCAGACCCTGGCAACCATGTCAGATGGCACAACCGTCAGCTTTATATCAATCAGCACAGGAGAAGGCGACTTTGAAAGACTTTGACCCCTACACCCAGATGGAGGAGAGAGGTTTCACAGCAGAGAATCAGGCATCATATCAACCACCACAGGAGAAGCCACCATTTAGTTACTTTGACCCCTGCACCCAGGAAGAGGAGAGAGGCACCACAGCACATATTCTGGCATCATATCAGCCACCACAGGAGAAGCCACCATTGAGTTACTTTTGACCCCTGCACCCAGGAAGAGGAGAGAGGCCCCACAGCACATATTCTGGCATCATACTAACCACCACAGGAGAAGCCACCATTGAGTTACTTTGACCCCTGCACCCAGGAAGAGGAGAGAGGCCCCACAGCACATATTCTGGCATCATATCAGCCACCACAGGAGAAGCCACCATTGAGTTACTTTGACCCCCGCACCCAGGAAGAGGAGAGAGGCACCACAGCACATATTCTGGCATCATATCAGCCACCACAGGAGAAGCCACCATTGAGTTACTTTGACCCCTGCACCCAGGAAGAGGAGAGAGGCACCACAGCACATATTCTGGCATCATATCAGCCACCACAGGAGAAGCCACCATTGAGTTACTTTGACCCCTGCACCCAGACAGAGGAGAGAGGTTCCACATCAGAGAATCAGGCATCATATCAACCACCACAGGAGTAGGCCCCAATTTAATGGGACCCCGGCAACCATGTCAGATGGCACAACCATCAGCTTCATATCAATCAGCACAGGAGAAGGCGACTTTAAAAGACTTTGACCCCTACACCCAGATGGAGGAGAGAGGTTTCACAGCAGAGAATCAGGCATCATATCAACCACCACAGGAGAAGCCACCATTTAGTTACTTTGACCCCTGCACCCAGGAAGAGGAGAGAGGCACCACAGCACATATTCTGGCATCATATCAGCCACCACAGGAGAAGCCACCATTGAGTTACTTTGACCCCTGCACCCAGGAAGAGGAGAGAGGCCCCACAGCACATATTCTGGCATCATACTAACCACCACAGGAGAAGCCACCATTGAGTTACTTTGACCCCTTCACCCAAACAGAGGGAGAGGTTCCACATCAGAGAATCAGGCATCATATCAACCACCACAGGAGTAGGCCACAATTTAGTTTATTTGACCCTGCACCCAGGAAGAGGAGAGAGGCCCCACAGCACATATTCTGGCATCATATCACACACCACAGGAGAAGGCCTCTTTCAGTGATTTAGGCCTTTGGACCCAGACAGAGGAGAGAGGTCAGAGATTAGCTTCATATCCCCCAGCACAGCAGAAGACCGCTTTATTTGACTTAGGCCTCAGCACCCAGACAGAAGACAGAGGTAGCATGGCAGAGGTTATGGCTTCATGTCACCCGTTAGTTTAACCGGCCACTTTCATCTGGTTAGGCCCCGGCGCCCAGACAGAGAGTTTCATTCAACTGTGGGTTTCATAAAATTTGTATCAAATAAAGAAGTGTCCCGTAGCACAACAAGACATGTTTTAGGCAGTTAATAAGGACTACTCTGCACAAGGGAGGGACAGGTCCTGTGGGATCCATGCCTGGTTCATCTTTATGAAGGTCAGCTTGTCCACGTTGGCTGTGGACAGGCGGCTGCGCTTGTCAGTAATGACGCCCCCTGCCGTGCTGAATACGCGTTCAGATAAAACGCTGGCCGCCGGGCAGGAAAGCACCTCCAAGGCATAACATGCTAACTCTGGCCACGTGGACAATTTCGAAACCCAGTAGTTGAATGGGGCCGAACCATCCGTCAGGATGTGGAGGGTGTGCAGACATACTGTTCAACCATGTTAGTGAAATGCTGCCTCCTGCTAACACGTTCCGTATCAGGTGTCGGTGCAGATAGCTGTGGCGTGGAGACAAAACTTTTCCACATTTCTGCCATGCTAACCCTGCCCTCAGATGAGCTGGCCGTGACACAGCTGCGTTGGCGACCTCTTGCCACTCCTCTGCCTTCACCTTCCACCTGTTCCCCTGTGACATGTGGGAATGCTCTCAAGAGCGCCTCTATCAGCGTAGCGCTTGTACTCGCGCATCTTACGGTCGCGCTCCAGTTCAGGAATTAAAGTGGGCACATTGTCTTTATACCGGGATCCAGCAGGGTGGCCACCCAGTAGTCTGCACACGTTAAAACGTGGGCAACTCTGCTGTCATTGCGCAGGCATTGGAGCATATATTCGCTCATGTGGGCCAGGCTACCCATGGGTAAGGACAAGCTGTCCTCTGTGGGAGGCGTATCGTCATCGTCCACCGTATCCCCCAGCCACGCACCAGTGATGGGCCTGGGCTGCCACCCCGCTGTGAACTTGCGTTATCCTCGTCCCCCTCCACCTCCTCCTCCTCATCCTCCTCGTCCTCCAGTACAGTGCCTTGGCTGGCGACTTGTGAACCTGTCCTCTGCTGCTTAAACAAACCTCCCTCTGAGCCAATTCGAACAGACTGGCCCGAAAGTGTTAGAAACGAGCCCTCATCCTCCTCCTCCTCCTCCTCCACCTGGGCCACCTCCTCTAACATCATTGCCCTAAGTGTTTTCTCAAGGAGACATAGAAGTGGTATTGTAACGCTGATAACAGTGTCATCACCACTGGCCATGTTGGTGGAGTACTCGAAACAGCGCAGCAGGGCACACAGGTCTCGCATGGAGGCCCAATCATTGGTGGTGAAGTGGTGCTGTTCGGCAGTACGACTGACGCGAGCGTGCTGCAGCTGAAACTCCACTATGGCCTGCTGCTGCTCGCACAGTCTCTCCAGCATGTGCAAGGTGGAGTTCCACCGGGTGGGCACGTCGCATATGAGGCGGTGAGCGGGAAGGCCGAAGTTCCGCTGTAGCGCAGACAGGCGAGCAGCGGCAGGATGTGAACGGCGGAAGCGCGCACAGACGGCCCGCACTTTATGCAGCAGCTCTGACATGTTGGGGTAGTGGTGAATAAACCTCTGCACCACCAAGTTCAGCACATGCGCCAGGCAAGGGATGTGCGTCAAACCGGCTAGTCCCAGAGCTGCCACGAGATTTCGCCCATTATCGCATACCACCAGGCCTGGCTTGAGGCCCACCGGCAGAAACCACTCGTCGGTCTGTTGTTCAATACCCCGCCACAACTCCTTTGCGCTGTGGGGCCTGTCCCCCAAACATATGAGTTTCAGAATGGCCTGCTGACGTTTACCCCGGGCTGTGCTGAAGTTGGTGGTGAAGGTGTGTGGCTGACCGGATGAGCTGGTGGAAGCAGTGGAGGAGGAAGCCGAGTAGGAGGAGGAGGCTACAGGAGGCAGAGAATGATGCCCTGCGATCCTAGGGGCGGAAGGACGTGCGCCAAGGAACTGTCCGCCGGGGCCCAGCCGCCACTACATTCATCCAGTGTGCAGTTAGTGAGATATAGCGTCCCTGGCCGTGCTTACTGGTCCACGTATCTGTGGTTAGGTGGACCTTGCCACAAATGGCGTTGCGCAGTGCACACTTGATTTTATCGGACACTTGCATGTGCAGGGAAGGCACGGCTGTCTTGGAGAAGTAGTGGCGGCTGGGAACCACATACTGCGGGACAGCCATGGCCATCAGCTGTTTGAAGCTGTCTGTGTCCACCAGCCGGAATGACAGCATTTCAAAGGCCAGCAGTTTAGAAATGCTGGCGTTCAGGCCAAGGGCTCGAGGGTGACTCGGGGGGAATTTGCGCTTCCTCTCTAAGGTTTGAGATATTGAGAGCTGAACGCTGCTGTGTGATATAGTGGAGACGCTAGTTGACGGTGGCGGTGGTGGTGGTGTCGGTGGCACATCCTCTCTTTGCTGCTCGGCAGGTGGCAACATTCCTCTCGAGGCGGAAGCCGAGGCAGCAGCGGTAGTGGGAGCAGGGGGAGCCTCAGCGAGTGCCTGGTTTTTAAGGTGTGTACCCCACTGCAGTTCATGCTTTGCATGTAGATGCCTGGTCATGCAGGTTGTGCTGAGGTTCAGAACGTTAATGCCTCGCCTCAGGCTCTGATGGCAGAGCGTGCAAGTCACTCGGGTCTTGTCGGTAGGACATTGTTTAAAGAAGTGCCATGCCAGGGAACTCTTTGAAGCTGCCTTTGTGGGGCTGGGTCCCTGTTGGCGATGTCCAGTAGCAGGCGAACTCTGGGGCGGCGGCTCGTCTGCTTTGGCCCCCTGCTCCTCTTTGGCTTCGCTGTTGTCTCGGTCTCACCACTACCTCTTCCTCTGAACTGTGAAAGTCATCGCCACGACCTTCAGTCCATGTGGGGTCTAAGACCTCATCGTCCTCTGCATCGTCTTCCACCCAGTCTCCCTCCCTGACCTCCTCCTGTTCAGTCTGCACACTGCAAAAAGACGCGGCAGTGGGCACCTGTGTTTCGTCATCATCAGAGAGTCGGTGACTCTGCTGTGGTGGTATTCCCATGTCCTCTTCATCTGGAGACATAAGTGGTTGTAGCGTCAGTGCATGGTATGTCTTCCTCCACTGGGGAAGGGCTAGGTGGACGCCCTGGGAAACCCTGGAAGCAGAGTCTTCAAACAGAAGAAGAGACTGCTGCATAACTTGTGGCTCAGACCGTTTCCCTGATATGCTTGGGGGTGATGTGACAGACTGATGGGCTTGGTTTTCAGGTGCCACCTGTGCGCTTCCGCAGAAGACTGGGTGGAAGACCATGTGGTGAACGTGCTGGAAGCACTGTCGGCCACCCAATCGATTAATGCCTGTACCTGCTCAGGCCTTACCATCCTAAGAGCGGCATTGGGCCCCACGAGATATTGCGGTACATTCTGCCGGCTAGTTGAGGGAGTTCGTTCCCTACTGTGTGCGCCTGAGGCCAAACGGCCACGTCCTCTACCAGCAACAGAGGCTCCACGGACACCACCACGACCGCGCCCTCGTCCCTTAATAGTATTTTTCTTCATTGTTGCGATTCAACTCGCACCACAATGAAATATATTATTTTTTATAAGCAAAATCCCTCACTGGAATACTTTCAGTCTTTTGACTGTATGGATTACAGATGGAATGACTGTTATATGTGAGTACCGCTTTCTTTGACAGATTCTAGTATGGGTACATATATGTTTTCCCAACCCCAGCACATTAGTTTGCTAATTCCAGATGTATGAAACGCAGGCCTAACTGTATCTAGTATATTGAACGCCAGATAAACTAACTTGGCCTTTTTAAATAAAAAAAATTCCCTCACTGGAATACTTTCAGTCTTTTGACTGTATGGATTACAGATGGAATGACTGTTATATGTGAGTACCGCTTTCTTTGACAGATTCTAGTATGGGTACATATATGTTTTCCCAACCCCAGCACATTAGTTTGCTAATTCCAGATGTATGAAACGCAGGCCTAACTGTATCTAGTATATTGAACGCCAGATAAACTAACTTGGCCTTTTTTAAATAAAAAATTCCCTCACTGGAATACTTTCAGTCTTTTTGACTGTATGGATTACAGATGGAATGACTGTTATATGTGAGTACCGCTTTCTTTGACAGATTCTAGTATGGGTACATATATGTTTTCCCAACCCCAGCACATTAGTTTGCTAATTCCAGATGTATGAAACGCAGGCCTAACTGTATCTAGTATATTGAACGCCAGATAAACTAACTTGGCCTTTTTTAAATAAAAAAATTCCCTCACTGGAGTACTTTCAGTCTTTTGACTGTATGGATTACAGATGGAATGACTGTTATATGTGAGTACCGCTTTCTTTGACAGATTCTAGTATGGGTACATATATGTTTTCCCAACCCCAGCACATTAGTTTGCTTATTCCAGATGTATGAAACGCAGGCCTAACTGTATCTAGTATATTGAACGCCAGATAAACTAACTTGGCCTTTTTTAAATAAAAAAATTCCCTCACTGGAATACTTTCAGTCTTTTGACTGTATGGATTACAGATGGAATGACTGTTATATGTGAGTACCGCTTTCTTTGACAGATTCTAGTATGGGTACATATATGTTTTCCCAACCCCAGCACATTAGTTTGCTAATTCCAGATGTATGAAACGCAGAGCCTAACTGTATCTAGTATATTGAACGCCAGATAAACTAACTTGGCCTTTTTTAAATAAAAAAATTCCCTCACTGGAATACTTTCAGTCTTTTGACTGTATGGATTACAGATGGAATGACTGTTATATGTGAGTACCGCTTTCTTTGACAGATTCTAGTATGGGTACATATATGTTTTCCCAACCCCAGCACATTAGTTTGCTAATTCCAGATGTATGAAACGCAGGCCTAACTGTATCTAGTATATTGAACGCCAGATAAACTAACTTGGCCTTTTTAAATAAAAAAATTCCCTCACTGGAATACTTTCAGTCTTTTGACTGTATGGATTACAGATGGAATGACTGTTATATGTGAGTACCGCTTTCTTTGACAGATTCTAGTATGGGTACATATATGTTTTCCCAACCCCAGCACATTAGTTTGCTAATTCCAGATGTATGAAACGCAGGCCTAACTGTATCTAGTATATTGAACGCCAGATAAACTAACTTGGCCTTTTTAAATAAAAAAATTCCCTCACTGGAATACTTTATGGCTTTTCACTGTATGGATTACAGGTGGACTGGTATTAGTAGGGGTGACACAAGCACACCCAAGTCCCTGATGTAGGATTTCTATGGCACAGACCACTATTACAAGTGATTAATGGACGTTGGGAGAGATTGTGCTGCAGCACTAGTCCCAAGATGGCCGCCGCCTATCAGCCCAGTAACATGTGCCACAAAATGGTCTGCACAACCTTTAAAAAATAGCCTTGGACTGTGCTGCTAAATCGCTATTGGTCTGAATCCCAGGTGTAGATGTCTGACTTGTTTGGAGCTTTGGAATGCACACTGTGGCAGCTTCTGCTGCAGCACTACAAGTCGCAAAATGGCGGCCGGCGGTCAGCCCAGGTACATGTGGATGGAAAAATCACTCTGGCCACTCTAAAAATAGCCAATCCCTATCAAAAAAGCAGCTCAGCTGCAGTTGTTCAGATGAATCACAGGTGGAGGAGAGAAATTTGCTTCCAGTTATTCAATTATCCCTGCCTATTCTCGCCCTAGCATCAGCTGCGTCTATCCCTGTTCTATTCACATCGGGAGTGAGCACGTCCCGACGTGCGCACAAGCTTATAGAGAGGCTGAGTCACATGCTGCACTTGGCCAATCACAGCCTTGCCAATAGTAGGCATGGCTGCGATGGCATCTTAGGGCAAGTAGTATGATGCATGTTGATTGGCTGCTTAGCAGCCTTTCAAAATGCGCCAAAATACATGCCGAACGACGAACCCGAACCCGAACTTTTACGAAAAAGTTCGGGTTCGGGTCCGTGTCACGAACACCCCAAAATTCGGTACGGACCCGAACTATGCTCGAACTGTTCGCTCAACACTATCTTCCAATTGTCATTCAAAAGAGTGAAGGCACAAAAATTCCAAACTTCAAAGAAGCTAAATTTGATCAGTTAAAAGAGGCCATTGGCGTCTCTAACTGGGACAATGTCCTCAAAAAAAAATGCAGTCACAAAATTGGATATTTTTAAAAGCATCCTAAATTCAAATAGTGAGAGGTACATACCTCTTATTTATGGGAATAAAAGGGTGAAGAACAAGAAAAAACCGATATGGATAAATAGAAATGTAAAGGAAGCAATAAATGACAAAAAGAAAACATTTCAATCACTAAAACAGGAGGGTAGCGAGGAAGCACTGAAAAACTATAAGGAAACAAATTGAATATGTAAAAGACAAACAAAAGCAGCCAAGCTAGAGATTTATTGCCAAAGAGAGTAAAACTAACCCTAAAATGTTCTTCAGTTATATAAATGGTAAAAAGTATAAATCTGAAGGTGTCAGCCTTTTACACAGTGATGAGGGGGGAGATTCAGAGAGCGCTGAGGAGAAAGCAAAGCTATTCAATATTTTTTTTCTCCACTGTATTCACTGAGAAAAATAAACTGTCAAATGAAATGCAGAATGTAACAGTACATTTTCAATTAAAAGTGGCCAGTCTGACAAAATGCCAGAACCAGATGCCATACATCCCCGTATTCTAACAGAATCAAGTAATGTCATAGGCCAAACCTTATTTCTGATATTAAGGATTCTATATTAACAGGGAGTGTTTGACAGGACTGATGCTTAGCAATTTTGGTGCCAATATTCAAAAAGGGGTCAAAAACAGAACCCGGAAACTATAGGAAGGAGAGCTTAACATCTGTCATGGGTAAACTGTAGAAGGTTTTTTAAAAGATGCTATCTTAGAATACCTCAATGAAAATGAGCAAGTAATGCTCTATCAGCATGGTTTCATGAGGAATCGGTCAAACTAACTTAATCAGTTTCTATAAGGACGTAAGTTCTAGACTTGAACGTGGTCAATCAATGGATGTCGTATCTCTTAACTTCTCCAAAATATTTTATATGGTGCCACATAAAAGTTTAGTATATAAAATGAGTATGTTTGTAGTGGGATACAATGTCTGTATGTGGGTAAGTAACTGGTTCAGTGATAGAAAACAGAGGGTGCTTATTAGCGATACACACTCAGATTGGGTCACTGTTGCTACTGGGGTACCACAGGAGTCATTATTGGGCCCTATTCTCTACAATATATTTATAAATGATCTTGTAGAAGGCTTGTACAGTAAAATTTCAATTTTTGCAGATGACACTAAACTGTGTAAAGTAATTAACACTGAAGAGGACAGTATACTGCTACAGATGGATCTGGATAGATTAGAGGCTTGGGTAGAGAAGTGACAGATGAGGTTTAACAATGACAAATGTAAGGTTATGCACATTCGAAGGAATATTGCAAGTCACCTGTACATACTAAATGGTAAATCACTGGGTAACACTGACATCAAAAGGGTCATAAATGCCCGTGATGAGAACATAGTTACTTTACAAATCACTAGTCAGTCCACACATAGAGTACTGTGTACAGTTCTGGGCTCCTGTGAAAAAGACAGATATAGCAGCGCTAGAGAGGGTTTAGAGGGCAACTAAAGTAATTACTGGAATGTGTAGACTACAGGTCCCCGAAAGATTATCAAAATTAGGTTTATTCAGTTTAGAAAAAAGACGACTGAGGGGAAATCTAATAATCATGTATAAATATATCAGGGGTCAGTACAGAGATCTCTCCCATCATCTATATATTCCCAGAACTGTGACAAAGGGATATGTTCTGTGTCCAGAGGAAAGAAGTTTTCTACACAAATATAGAAGAGAATTCTTTACTGTAAGAGCAGTGAGACTATGTGATTGTGAACTCACTAAATAGTTCAAGAGGGGCCTGGATGTATTTCTGGAGTGTAATAATATTAAAGGTTATACTTACTAAAGTTGGGTCATTGATCCAGGGAGTTATTCTGATTGCCTGATTGGAATCAGGAAGGATTTTGTTCCCCCTAAAGTGAGGAAATTATTTTCTTTTTTGCCTTCCAACTTGCAGGATAACAGGCTGAACTGGATGGACAGATATCTTTTTTATTATATTACCCCTTCCTAGGTTCTAATTTTGATGAGAACTATGGCTGAATTCAGCTCATGCCATGAAGAGTACAATAGTACACCAATAATAGTACACAACAATGCTATTTAGATATTTAAAAATATAAAGCTATCAGTACATGTCAAAGATGTAAAAGAGAGAAGTCAGCCTGGATGTTCGTTACAAGCTGTTGCTTTAATCTTTTTATCAAAAGTAATACTTTTAGAAGTTTTCAATTCATTGCACATATGCACTGTGTGAGCGATATAACTAACACAATGTTATTTAACAATCAAAAGGAAGGAACAAAGAGTGCAGTCATCCTTGAATATTACAAAACTAATTATACCTTAACAGAACATCTGTTATTCTTTATAAATCAGCTTCACATTTTGACTACAGTCACTCACTTATTTGCAATGTACATTTTAAGACAGAAAGGAATAGCAGGGGGCCCAAATAAACCATTCTAATTAAAATGTGTCAGAGCTATCTAACAATTTAGGAACTGTATATATTAGATACAAAGGATTAGCCAGCCCTGAATATTAGACAGCATGGATGCCTCATTTCCTCATGCAGAATCTCTTTAATGTGAGGTCTTATGTTTATGCTTCTTTGTTGAATTTTTACCTTGACGGCTGGTACGGGTTTCTTTGGGAGGAAGTGATTCTTTTCATTTGCAGAGGCATTTACATTTTCAGAAAGTGACTTGATCTTGTTCTCAGCAATGATCGTCTTTCGTTGCTCTAAAAATGGTCCAAAACTTGGCAGTTTCTGAAATAAATAAATAAATAAATAAACAGATGGTATTTCTTGATTTTTTTAAATCTTTGACATAACGCTTACCAGCTGTGCCATATTTGGTCACAACAGAACACAGCATATCACCATACGGACCTCATACTGTTAAGCATGATGGTGGCCTGGGTTTGATTTGGGCTTTGACCTGAGAAACTAGCAGGCATTGAAATAAATATGAATTCTGCTTTACACCGGATTATTCATAAGTTAAAAAGAAGACCCTCTGTCCAACAACTTAAGTAGGGCCAAATTGGGTCATAAAACAGGACAGTGATCCCATGCATAACAACATCAGAATCGCTAGAGAAGAATCGGGCAGGTCAAAGTATAGATCCCCAACCTCTCTGTCTGCCTTTAATAATTTGCCCTTACACAAATTAATAAAGCTAAATATTACATGAATTCAAGATTAAAATGCTGTATGAACTGAATGTACTATTTCATCTTTTCACAAACCACACCTTTCTTCTAATAGTAGAATATACTCATTTAATACAAAAAGAGCTTAAGAGCTTTCAGTTTCAAACACAAAGAGCTAAGAGTATTGTACAGACAGCTGATTGGCTGTTGTTTGGTGCTTGAGATCATGCTGAGAGTTTATGCTGTAAGAGGGGCAGAGAGAGTTGAGCTTTAGCAATATGGACAAGCTAACAATTTTGCAAATAGTTGAATATATTTCCAATAAGCATTGCATTCCCTCGGCTTTTTAATACACTTTTTTATATTTGACAAACACAAAACCTGAATTATAAAATCACATAAAATCAATTAAAAATTGTATTATGTTATCATATTTTTCAAATGTAGACATCTGACACCTTTTTTAAAAATGGCAACACCTTTATTCAATTTTGCATCAAAGCGTAGTGTTTTGTAAAAATTGCATAAAAATCCATGTTTGTGGCTAAACGTGTGACCCAAGCAGAACCTAAGATTTATAACACCTTCAAAAATTAAAAGCTGAAGAACAATCAGAGTGCACCTATCCTTTAAACAGCGGTTAATGTTTATACTATTAGATTTTCTCACCCTGCCCAACTTAATATGTACGGTAGCATTAAAAATGATAAACTATAGGCAAGTTGGAAAACTTAATAAAAACATAAGCAAATTATATCTTAGAAACTTCAATATGTCTTTCTGTAACACCGAATTGGCCTGTTATTTGTTTGGAGGCCAGAGGGATTAGGATACTATAGGATGTATACAGAAGTTATACCCCAATACACAGGGAGGACAGTCTGTGGACTTCTTAGGCCCCTTTCACACGGGCCATGTGATTGGACCATGTGATAAGGGCAGTGACGTCACCAAAGGTACTTTAGCTGGCAGCTCACATGATTAAAGAAGAAAGAAGAGATCCCAACTACGCGATCAAGTGGATAAGGTGAATTAATTTTTATTTTTTTAAACCCCTCCATCCACATTTTACAAAGCATTCTGTATTGAGAATGCTATTATTTTCCCTTATAACCATGTTATAAGGAAAAATAATAAAATCTACAGAATACTCAACCCAAACCCGAAATTCAGTGAAGAAGTCCGGGTTCGGGTCTGGGTACCAAACATGCCGATTTTTCCCACGTGCATGCAAAACGCATTAAAACGCTTTGCATTCGCGCAGAAAAATCGCATATTTTCCCGCAACGCACCTGCATGTTTGCCCGCAAAGCACCCGTAACGGTCGTGTGAAAGAGGCCTTACTATTAGACTAAATAGTATAATAACTATATTTGATGTTAAATACCGTAATTAAGGACTGTCATTAATGTATAGGAAGTAAAGACAAAATGTATCTTGCTTTAAATTTGATTAAACGGGAAAAAGATCCTTACCAGGAGTTGAAAGAAATTAGTCTAGTCCTCCTGATCCATTACATGTCAGGATACATTTTGCTTCAATCACAAGCTACTAGACAGAAAAATAAGGAGTCTAGATTGTAGATTTAGTTCTCAGGCCTTTTAACTATGCTTCAGGGGATGAGGCTCTCTTTGGGACCTGTTCCATATTCTTTGAGACTTGACATTAAGCTATGTTACTTACATAAATGTGTTTTGTATGTCAACTTAAATTGCAGTAAAAATGGATGAAAACAAATGAAAGAGGGGTGAAAACATGAATAAAAGTATCTCACAAAAGTGAGTACACCCCTCACATTTTTGCAAATGCTAAAATGTATCTTTTCATGGGACAAAACTGAATATATGAGACTGTGATACAATGCAAAGTAGTCAGGGCACAGCTTGTATAACTGTAAATGTCGTGTGCCCTCAAAATAACTCACACACAGACATTAATATCTAAACCACTGGCAACAAAAGTGAGCACACCCCTACGTGAAAATAGCCAAATTGTGCCCAAAGTGTCAATATTTTGTGTGGCCACGATTATTTTCCATCACTGCCTTAACTCTCTTGGGCATGGAGGTCACTAGAGCACAAGTTCACAAGTTTCCACTGGAATTCTCTTCCACTCTTCCATGACGATGTCACAGAGCTGGTGGATGTTAGAGAACTTGCCCTCTTCCACCTTCCATGTGAGGATGCCCCACAGATGATCAATTGGGTTTAGGACTGGAGACATGCTTGGCCAGTCCAGCACCTTTACCCTCAGTTTCTTTAGCAAGGCAGTGGTCGTCTTGAAGGTGTTTGGGGTTGTTATCATGTAGGAATACTGCCCAGCAGCCCGGTTTCCGAAGGGAGGGGATCATGCACTACTTCAGTATGCCACAGTACATGTTGGCATTCATGGTTACCTCAATGAACTGTAGCTCCCCACAGCAAGCAGCACTTATGCAGCCCCAAACCATAGCACTCCCACTACCATGCTTGACTGTAGACAAGACACACTTGTCTTTGTATTCCTCACCTGGTTGCCGTAGACATTAATGGCTGTATGTTATTTTGAGGTCACACCAAATTTACACTGTTATACAAGCTGTACACTGACTACTTTACATTGTATCAAAGTATCATATCTCCAGTGTTGTCCAATGAAAAGATATAATAAAATATTTACAAAAATGTGAGCGGTGTGTACTCACTTTTGTGAGATACTGTAGCTTTAAAAAAAAAAAATGTAATTATATTTTTCCCTGATTTTTTTTGTCATCATTATATGTTATGGGCAGATTCAAGCCAGTGGATTGAAACTCATTAGCTAATCGTGCCTACTTTATCACCCACTTTTCAAAACTGGAATGAGTGATGTAAAAATGTAAAAAGCGACAACAGACTCTGATTTGCGACTTTTTGAAGTCAGAATTCTGGCGTGCAGGGTGTGATAAATTCCCCCCTTGGTGTTTTTTTCCACACTTTTAGTGTGTTATGTTGTTCTATGGCATTTTTAAATGCAGAGTTTTATAGATTAGTGGGGTCATTTATCAAACTGGTGTAAAATAGAACTGGCTTAGTTGCCCACAGCAACTAATCAGTTTCCACCTTTCATTGTTACTTTAAAAAATGAAAGGTGGAATCTGATTGGTTGCTATGGGCAACTAAGCCATTTCTACTTTACACCAGTGTGATAAATAACCCCATAGGTGTTTCTCATTGCTTTTCTCGTAGACTTTTTTCCAAAAAAATAATGCTCAATGTGAAAAATGTGTGACTAAAAAAGAAAGCCTTTGTAAGTTAAAAAAAAATTGTTTTTGTGCAAAACAACCACAATAATCTTCCCAAAGTAATAATAATGGCCTACCCTTTAAACTAAGCAATTTAGAGTGTTAAATAAAGGCTCTTATTTGAACCGGTATAGGCATGATAGCATTAAAACTGGATAATCTCCTATACAATATTCATGTACCGTAGTAGACATTTTTTTCAAAGCTGGAATGAACCAATTCAATGTCTGCAAGATCTGCATCTGGTGGCTAATTGAGGATGGGCACTATCTGATTAGAGGTCATTAAAAAAGCATTTAGAACGGATCTTTCTCTGAAAATAAGTTAATTGATTTCCCATTTTGTGACTGAAGCATTGTGATGAAGGCTGGTTTATTGGTTTTAACTTGAGGGGAAATAGTTCAAGTATCATATTCTCTAAACATCGCAAATGCAAAAAGCTGAATAACAGTTTCGTAAAAACCAGTAAGGAGAAATATCTTGTTTAAGATGATGAAAACATGCCTGAGGTCTACAACTCAGCAAACACTCTGATTTCTATTCAAGCATTTCATCTAGGGAGTTCACAGTGTTGACCTGCTTTTATCCCAGGAGCCAACTCCATGCAGATTTGCAGGTAACCTTATCTCATGCTTAATGTACTACATACAACCCATGCTTATAATAGCTGATCTACATACAGTAGTACATCTAAGAACATCTAGATCCCTACACAACATTAAAAAATGTGCTACAAAAGATGAAATGGCCTTTGATTATATTTGGTTCTCACTTAAAATAAGAAAAAGACTTCCAGATAAGGTGGGTGATATATTTTTATCCACTTGAGTAGTTCATGCGTATAAAGCATGATGGACTACAGATCCATGTTCCATATTCTTAGTCAACCTTCACACCTGTGGCTGGGTATTCCTGCTTGATGCTCTGCCAAACAATGTCGAAAAACGGCCAGACAAAAACTGCTGTGAATGGTAATTTTTGTCTGCCCAATTTTTGGCATATTTGCCAGGTAGCAGCCAGATCACTACCGGACCCCATTATAGTCAATCGGGTCTAGCAGGATGACGTAGATGTAAAACTAGCCTTTGTCTTATATGGTAGAACTGTAGCTACATTATGGTAAAGTTATCTGTTGGTGAAGCAGCTGCACCGATTTGATCATTTCTAATGATAGCATAAAGTTCTAGATGCTGAAGTGTGTTGACAATGATACAGTTGAACATTATTTAGCACTAGAGATAAGCAAAGTTTTGAAAAATTTGATTTGGCAACTTTGCCGAAGTTAGCCAAGAAATTTGATTTGTTCCAAATAATAGTTATCATGAATCACTATAAATCAGGTATACCCAGGCCACTCTGCCTTAGGGTATGGCCACACAGAGTTGCTTTACTGTGGGTGGGTTTTATCCATGCTGTGGTGAAGAACCATGTGGACAATTAGCCAGCAGCTGCCTTTCATGTAATAATGAAGACTGCACTGCATAGTCCTTCTTTAAACAGAGACTGTCGCTGGTATAGTGTTTGGCTGGTTAGATTAGCGGGGGGGGGGGTAATATGCATATTTTTGCTGTTGTCCTGCAGTTTATTTGACAGTATACACAGAATATTAATCATCTCTGGTGTACCCACTTCTCCAACCACAGCGTTCTCCTGCCCTATAGGTGGGAGCCCTTCTTCTGCCATCTGGTTTTACTCCTTTTCCACATCATCTAATATCGATGAGAATATGTCATCAGGAACATGCAGCTCCTACCTATACAAGTAAAAACCCCCGACAGAGTAGAGAGGGTGTCAGCAGTAAGTTTGTGTTGAAGTCACTGATTATTTTGCCCTTCCTCTGATCCATCTGAACAATAAACCCCCAGGGTGGGAACAGCATAAGAAGTCCTTTGAAAAAGTGGTGAGGTGGAAGCAGCATGAGGAGCAGTCGTCAGAGTGGCACAATGATAGTGTGGAGGTGGCGGCAGCATCAGGAGACCACAGAGTGGCACAATGACAGAGTGTGGAGGTGGCGGCAGCAGAAGCATCAGGAGGAGACCACAGAGTGGCACAATGACAATGTGGAGGTGGCAGCAGCATCAGGAGACCACAGAGTGGGAAGGTAACATAGTGTGGAGGTGTCAGCAGCATGGGGAGACCACAAAGTGACCCGGTGACAGAGAGTGGAGGTGGCAGCAGCATTAGGAGGCCACAGAGTGGCAAGGTGACATAGTGTGGAGTTGGCAACAGTATGAGGAGACAACATAGTGAGCCGGTGACAGAGTGGGGAGGTGACAGCAGCATGAGTAGACTACAGAGTGGCAAGGTGACATAGTGTGGAGATGGAAGCAGCATGATGAGACCACAGAGTGGCAAGGTAACATAGTGTGGAGGTGGCAGCAGCATGAGGAGGCCACAGAGTGGCAATGTGACATAGTGTGGAGGTGGCAGCAGCATGAGGAGACCAGAGATTGGCAAAGTGACATAGTGAGGAGGTGGCAGCAGCATCAGTAGACCACAGAGTGACCCAGTGGCAGAGTGGGGAGGTGAGCGACAATAGGAGTACCAGCTGAAGATGGTGGGTGAAAGAAAGAACACTTGACATCAGATGTGTGGCATCAGGTGGCTGGCAGCATCAGAATAGTAGCTGAGGAAGGTAGCCAGAAGAAACCGGCCTCTTTTGTCAAAGTGTTAGTGTGGCATCATGGATGATCTAGTCTGATGCATCAAGCATTTGTGGGTGGAAATCCTGGCTGATCCACACCTGATTCATCTTGACAAAGGTCAATCTCTCCACATTTTGGGTGGACAGGCGAGTTCTTTTTGGGGTAACTATGGCCCCTGCCGCACTAAACACCTGCTCTGATGCCAAACTATTGGACGGGTAGGACAACTTTTCCAGGGCAAACATTTGCGGCCATACATCCAGTTCGGCTGCCCAGTAGTCCAGCGGATCTTCAATGGGGTGTGTCAGGGTTCTGTTCAAGTATGCCACCACCTGCTGGTTCAGGTCCTGCTCCAGGTCTACCTGCTGCTGGTGAGTAGTTTTTTCACTAGGCGGGTGAAGAAAGCTGCTGATCAGCGACTCTAGACTCAAGTTGCTGCTGATGAAGCTGGAACTGCTCCTACCCCCACACCCTGCCACAGCAGCCATGGTAGAGGAACGTGAGCGCAGAGGGCCCCCCTGGTCAGACCTGCAAGAGGATGGACAATGGATCAGAGAGGCACTGGCCAACTGAATACATAGGATGTCTCTATAGTAGTTCAGTTTGTCCTCCCTTCCAGCGGATGTAAAAAAGGCCCTCATTTTGGACCAGTAGCGAGGGTCCAACAAGGTGGAGAGCCAGAAGTCATCCCTCTGCCTGCTCTTCCTGCTTCTTTGCCTGCTCCTCCTATCATGTCACCCCTGTAGAAAAAACACCCATCTTGCTAGACATTGCTTGTGCTCCAATGTTCTCCTCCTCTTCCTCCTCCAGTTCAGCCCCCACAGGGCTCATGTGGCCATGAGATGTAGGCGCCATGTCTCCAGTCCCCTGACCAGCCAGATTTACCAGTATCTGTTCCAGGACATGAAGCAGTGGCATTGTTCATCCCGTACTCCTGGCGATTGACAAATAACGTGGCCTCCTCAAAGGGCCTGAGCAAAAGGCAAGTGTAATGCATGAGCTGCAACTGGCTGACCTCAAAGTTACACAGGGGAGCACTCCTGTCCGCTTGGATCATCAAGAAATCATTTATGGCCTTTCTCTGTTCGTACAGTTGGTCTAACATATGGAGGCTGGAATTCCAATGGGTGGAAACATCGCTTATCAGCCTATGTTGGGGATGCCGTTCTGCCGCTGCAGCTAAGGAGGGTGTGCTTTGCGGTGTACAAGCGACTGAAGTGCATGCAAAGTTTCCTGGCCATTTTCAGGATGTCTTGCAGATGGGTGGAAGACTTCAGGAACCGCTTGACAACCAGATTGAACACATGTGCCATGCAGGGCGCATGGCTCAGCCCTTCTTGATGCAGTGCTGTCACCATGTTCATCCCGTTGTCGGTTACCATGGTTCTGATTTTTAGTTTCCGTGGAGAAAGCCAGGATTCGATTTCTTGATGAATCACACAGAGCAGTTCCTCCCCTTTGTGACTCTGTTTGCCTAGGCAAACAAGGTGCAGAGAAACGTGACACCGCCATGCCCTGCACAGGAGCATCAGGACCAGCAGATGATGGGAAGGACAGAAGGATCCCTTTGGCTGAGGTGGTGAAGCCTTGACTGCCTGAAACCGTGTGAGTGCCACTGGGTGATGCTGCGGCAGGCTGGACCATAACATTGGAGCCATGTTTCTACCAGGCCACTTTATGGTGATGCTGCATATAATGACGCAGGGCAGTAGTGCCAACATTGGCACCCTGGCCACACTTCACCTTCTGACCACAGATTCTACATATGGCCATGTTCACTTCCTCCGGCGGCTAAACAAAAAACTGCCACACCGCCTAGCACTGATTGACTGCTACCACAGCTGCCTCTGTGAACCCGTGAACCGCTACTTCCCGGGCAGGTAGGCTCCTGTGAAGCGTGTGGTCTACCCTGGGCACGTTTGACTCCCGACCTCCCACTGCTGTCACCCTGCTGACTCCCAGCCACGCTAGCGACTTGCTGGATCTGCCGCTGCCTCACGGGCAAGCTGCCACCTTCTTCTCACGATGATGATGAAGCCCCTTTGTCACCCGGCTCCCAAGTGCGATCAGCTACATCATCATCGAGTACTGTTAGCACGTCACTGATGTCCTCCTCAACGTCTCTGGGTCAGGAGCCTGACCGCTCGCAACACCAGCTCCCACGCCACTCTCCTCATCACTACTCGCCTACCTAGTGGAAATGGCAGCGGATGTCTCCTCCACATCTTGGCATTCCAGTGGCTGCTGACTATCTTCTAGTAACTTGTCCTCACTGTATAGTGGAGCTGAGCCCACAGCATACAATACTTCTCTGGCTGAGAGAACAGAAAAGGACAGAGGCAGGTGGAGGACAGGTAAAGTGCACAAGGCCTGCTTCTGGGCCATACCAACTAAGGGTTGTGTCTGACGAACCCACTGACTCTTGGCTGGGGGTATCTGATGTCACTTGCGACGAAGTCGAAGATCAAGTCAACCATTCAAGAACCACTGGGTTGCTGGTCACGACACGACTGCTAGGAGCTCAGGCCTCTTGAATTGACCCCTACTGCCCCGTTCCCTTACACTGCTGCAACTTCTGCCTTACCAGAAACATTTAGGCCTCTGCCACTCCCCTGTGCAGGGCCTGGCACTTCTCTGTCTGACATACTGTTAGATCAAATTAATAAATTAAAAGGAAATTAAAACACCCCAAAAAAGTCTTTATTTTTCTCACTTCGCCACACAACGGCTAATAAGCCCTTTTTCCCCCCACTGATGCACACAAAAAAGGGCTTTAGAACATATAACTGCACCGCTGAACGTCAAATATATATATATTTTATCCACTAATACACGCCATAAAAGGCTTTAGATCATATAACTGCGCCGCTGATCGGCAAATATATTTTTTCTTTTTCCACTAATGCACGCAACAAACGGCTTTAGAACATATATTTCCGTGTAATAAACCCCTAATAATGCCTGTTTCAAACAGCACTTGCACCCATATAAGAACGGTTTGCTCCACCTAATTTTAACCCATTCTTGCTGGAACAATTTTCCATTTTATCTTTCATGCATTTTTACTTCCTGCCTTCCAAAATCCATAACTTTTTTTTTTCATTCAGGTAGCTGTATAAGGGCTTATTTTCAGTGGGAACATGGCCTGTAAATGGGGTGGAATAAAAAAAAATATGCAATTTCGCTATAGTATTATGGGTTTAATTTCTATGGTATTCCATATGCGCTAATACTGCCCTGTTAACTTTTTTCTGCAGGTCAGCATGATTCCAAAAATACTAAATTTTTATAGTTTTTCTTCTGTTTTAAAACTAGAAGAAAACCTAAAAATGTTTTCTTTGCAACGCCATATTTGGACCCCCATAAGGTTTTTATATTAATGCCTAAGAAGCTGTGTAAGGACTCATTTTTTGCGGGGCAATTCATTTTGTTTAATTCTATTTTAGCATGTGCATTATTTTTTATTTAATTTTTTATTTCAATTTTTATTCAATCTTTTGCGGAAAACTTGAAAGGACAAAAAAAACAGCAAATCAGTAATTTTGATTTTATTCTGTTACATTGTTCACCATACAGGATAAATACTTTCATATTTTTTTTATATTTTAACATAATACTAATGATTGTAAATTTTTTATTGTGTATTTATTTTTATTTTTTAAATGGGAAAAATATTTTCATGTTTTTATATTGTACTTTTTATGTTTTACTTTATATTTTTAAATAATTTTTAAAAAATTTATTTTATTTTTAGTTATCCAAAGAACTGAAGGACTGTGATCATCTGATCACTTAACCCATATACTGCAATTATTTATAATTGCAATCGATGGGAAAATCAGTATAGGCAGGGCATAGAAACTTTGCTACGGCAAGCCTTGAAGCCTTCAGAAAGTCTGAGGCTGGTCATAGCAGCTGAACAGCTCCCGAATTAAACAACATTTTATTGCGGGGTAGCCATGAAGCGTAAGGAAATTCGGATTCAGCATGAATCGAAAAAGTCCTGAAATTCGGATCAAATTCCACTTCATCAGCTTCGATTCGCTCATCTCTAATAGTAATTAAATAATATGAAAAACTGTAAATAGTAAGTTTCTGGATATTAGAATTTTCCATCCAAATTATTGACATTACAGCAAAGATAAAAGTAAAGAAGACTTTAATAAAAAAAAAAATATTGCAGCCTAATATTTTTAGCAAGAAATAGAAGAAAACTTTGGTCAACTGCTCAGACACTAGAGCTATAATGAAATTCTCTATATCCTACTTTTAAGATTAGAATTATATATCTTTCTCCCAGTTTAAACATTAACTTTAATGCTATCTCATGCACAATTAGTTTTAAGACTAATATTTTAGAGTGTGCTGCATATTTGCCTTAATCGTCATGGGTTATTAGTTCCTTCTATGGGGTAATGATGGGTCGTGCATATTTACCTAAATGTGTCATTTTATGTCCATTTTATTTCCATTAAAATTCATTAATTCTTGTTTTAAGCACTATTAAGACTCTACATTCCTATAATATTCCCCTAGGTCCAAGCATAATACTGCATTTTAGGTTGAGCTGTGTTTGGTTACCAATTTTTGAGTCTTTTGTTCAGCCAGGTTTGCTACACAGGGTTTTACTTACAGATCACTGAATTATTATTTGTAAAATTGTGCACTGTGACCCTCAACAATATTTCTATAATTATTGTTAATACACACAATGGAGGTCATTTACTAAAGACCAGGGGGTTCATCAGATGTGCATAATTAATAAATTTGTCACATCTTTCTGTTGCCCATCCATCAGAAACTGAAATGCTTCGGCCAGGATACCAGTTATAATTTGTAGCAGTTTTCGAGAGTAATATATAGTATATATGTAAGGCTGCGGTGTCCCCTCTACCTTGTTAAGCTCTACCTGCCTTCCTGCCTTCCAGTATCAATAACTTTTTATTTTTCCATTCATGTAGCTGTATAAGGGTTTATTTTCAGTGGTACCATAGCCAGTAAAAGGGGTGGAATAAAAAAAAAAAGAATTCCGCCATAGTATTATGGGTTTAATTTCTATGGTATTCCATATGCGCTAAAACTGCCCAGTTAACTTTTTTCTGCAGGTCAGCATGATTCCAAAAATGCCAATTTTTTTTATAGTTTTTCTTCCGTTTTAAAACTAAAAAAACACTACAATTATTTTCTTTGCATCGCCATATTTGGACCCCCATAAAGTTTTTATATTTATGCCTATGAAGCTGTGTGAGGGCTCATTTTTTGCGGGGCAATTAGTTTTTCTTGATACTATTTTGGCATGTGTATGATTTTTTATTAAATTTTTTATTCAATTTTTTATTCAATTTTTATTCAATTTTTATTCAATTTTTATTCAATTTTTAGGGGAGGACTTGAAAGGACAAAAAACCCCAGCAAATCAGTGATTTGGATTTTTTATTCTGTTACATAGTTCACCGTACAGGAAAAATACTTTCATATTTTTTTATATTTTAACATGATACTAATGATCTTTAATTTTTTATTGTGTACTTATTTTTATTTTTTAAATGGGAAAACTATTTTAATGTATGTGTGTAATTTTTATGTTTTATTTTATATTTTTAAAGACTTTAAAAAACAATTATTTTATTTTTAGTTATCCAAGGAATTAAAGGACTGTGATCATCTGATCACTTAACCCATATACTGCAATTATTTACAATTGCAACGGGAGAATGAGTATAGGCTGGGCCATAGGCAGGGCTTCAAAGGAACTTTGCTACGGCAAGCTTTGGAGCCTTCAGAAAGCCTGAGGCTGGTCATAGCAACTGAACAGCTCCCAAATTAAACAGAATTTTATTGCGGGGTAGCCATTTGGTCACC
This sequence comes from Bufotes viridis, assembly GCA_033119425.1. NCBI lineage: Eukaryota > Metazoa > Chordata > Amphibia > Anura > Bufonidae > Bufotes > Bufotes viridis. Next base: position 33,801,660 of record CM065596.1, read on the forward strand.
GGGAGTGCAGTACGTCTGGTGGTAGACCACACATATGCAGTGGTCAGGGTTTAAGCCAGTGAATGGTGTTGTTGCCGATCATGGACTCTGTTACTAAGTGTCTGATGGGCAAAAAGGACTAAAGTGGCCAGATTGGTGGAAAACACATAGACGGAGGTTTATCAAAACTGGTATACAGGAAAACTGTCTAAATTACACATACTAACTAATCAGATTCCACCTTTTATTTTCCAAAGGTTCTCTGAAAAATGAAAGGTGCAATCTGATTGGTGGCTATCAACAGCTATGTAAGCCAGATTTCCTTTACACCAGTTTTGTAGTAATTCACATATTTTTATGATATTGATATTTACTGATATTTTAATGCCATGAGTCTACTTGTTCAATTTCTTGTACCAGGAGAAGTCACTATATTTTTAGTAGGGAGGGATAGCTGATCACTGGTGTGTTTAACAGGTTCATACTAGTTCATGAACATCTGGCAGCCTGTCACCTATTAGACAACAACATATTCTCTAAACAGAAAAGATTTCAATTCATCAGGGATTAATGCAGAATGTGCTTAACTTAAGTACCTTCTATAGTGATTTCCATAGATTATCATATTCATGATACTGTGGAGAGAAAGCTTTCTGCTCGGTCTAACTAGAACATGAAAAAATTAAAACATTGACAGGCACTTTATCTACATTTTGTTGAGCATGTAAGAGAAAAATGTGCACATATTTATGTTAATTGAATTCTGTCATACTTTAACACCGTAATTGGCCATTTACTGCTAGAAATATGGCGCATATGCTTATTGTGGAGTGTGTAGTGCTTTCTCCCTAGAGACCTGGATAATAGAAATCCATGCGGGAGTCACAGAGTGGACTACACAAATTCACTGATAATGCCAATATATAGGTCGTAACAGATGCTAGAATGGAAATTAGCATATTAAACTGTTTGTACAAGGCACGGAGGTACATGATTTTCAGTGACTGACTGAATTGGAAATAGGATTTTGCTTTCAGCACATTTACGCTCGTAGAAAATAATTTATTTTACTTATGGTACAATCTGTTTTATAAATCCGGCTCTGAAATAGTAATCTCATTCCTCAGATAGAAAGTTTTATAAATGACATGAGAAAAACAAAGTACACCCTCTCTGAATTATATGGTTCAGGAGATAATGAAAAAAAAGTACCTGGTAATTAGAAAACTAGGCAAATTCAACCTCAGATGAAGTACAAAACACACCAGAATCCACCGTGTCATTATTTATTCAACAAAAATTAAGCAAAAATGCAAACCTTGTGTGAAAAATTAAGTCCGTCCCCTGAATCAATAGCTTGTAGAACCACCTTTAGAAGCAATAATTTGAAGTAATTCTCTATGACTTTACCAATCTCTTACGTCATCCTGGGAGAATTTTAGCCCACTTTTCCATACAACGTTCCTTCACCTTTTTGAGGTATATGGGCATTAGTTTATGGACAGCTTTGCCGCAGAATTTTTTCATAGCATTTCAATTGAGTTAATCTCTGGAATTTGAATGGGCCTTTGCAACACCTTGATTCTTATCTTTTTCAGCCATTCTTTTGTAAATTTGCTGGTGTGCTTGGGATCATTGTCCTATTGCATGATCCAGTTTCAGCGAGGGTTTAGCTGTTGGATAGATTATTATCATTATACTCTAGAATATTCTAGAATATTCTTTTATACAGAGGAGTTCTTGGTCAACTCAATCACTGGCAAGTGCCCAGGTCCTGTGGCTGCAAAACAAGCTTAAATCATTACTCTTCCACCAGCAGGTTTGACAGTTGGAATAAGGAGTTTGTCCGGAAATGCTGTGTTTGGATTTATTTAAATGTAGTGCTTTGCAATATGGCCAAACATCTCCACTTTGATCTTGTCTTTCCAAAGAACATTAAGGGAGATTTATCAAACTGGTGTAAAGGAAAACTGGCTTAGTTAACCATAACAACCAATCAGATTCCACCTTTCATTTTTTAGAGCTCCTTTGGAAAATGAAAGGTGGAATCGGATTGGTTGCTATGGGCAAGTCTTGTGCTTTGGTCAGATGCAACTTTCTCCTGGCAACCCTTTAAAACAAGTCATTCTTGTTCAATTTTTTCCTAACTGTACTATATTTTAACGAACTTGAACATTTAACATGCTAACTGTATAGTCTTAGGGATTATTGAGTGAATTGAAGCATACGAAGCAAAATTCGATCCGAAGTTTGGGAAAAATTTGATTTGACATGAAGCCGAATTTCCTGGTGCTTCATGATAATGAATCATTTTTTCCTAAAATGGTGGCTGAAAATAAAAAAATTATACTAACCTCATCCACATTCAATCCCATTTTGATTGACGAAAACCCGCCAAAGGGCCTGCGGCGAGCATGAAGACGTCACCACGAGCGGCCAGCATGATCATGTGATAATGTCATCACGCTCGCAACAGATCCTTTGGCGGGTTTTCTTTAATCAAGATGGGAACCGACAGCCTCTCCATGAGCAACTTTTTTTTAACCTTCTGAGCACCTGAATGTGAGTGTCAGATGCAGCAAACAGCGTTAAACGCAACATTTCAGGGGTTAAATGACAGGATGTGGAATGATTGCTGTTCACCATCATTGCGCCTGCTCCACACAATAAGAAGTGATTCGTGATTAAGTAGTTTGCAATGAATTGAAGTTCTTGATAAAATTTGGTTAAGCTGCCAAATCTTATTTTTCCATACTTTTCTTATTACTAGTCTTAGGTATAGCTTTTTTTGGGCAGTTTCTCTTAGCATTACATGGCGTGACCTTGGTGTGAATTTGTTTTGATGTTTGTCCCTGGGAAGATTGTCAACTATCTTGTTGTCTACTTGTGAATAATATTTTTCATTGTAGAATGATGGACTTCAAAGTGTTTGAAAATGGTAGAAATGGTCTTATAACCCTGTCCAGATTGATGGGCACCAACAATTGCTTATCTATCGTAATTTCAGTCTTTCCTCCTTGGCATTGTAATGCTCAATGCCCAGAATGCTCAAGACCAGCAAACTGCCCAATCCTCTGCTTTTATAGAGGTGGTCACACTTGCTGATGGTCAGTTTAATCAAGGGCATTTGCTTAGCAGCACCTGGCTGCTACTTACCCTTTTAATTCTTATGGAAGCAGTAAGGGTGTACTTAATTTTTCACACAGAGCTTCTGCATGTTGGCCTAGTTTTGTTAACCCGGACAGAAGTTGTTTTTTTTTTTTTGCGTTTTCGTTTTTCGCTCCCTGCTTTCCTAGAGCCATAACTTTTTTATTTTTCGGTTCACATAGCCATATGAGGGCTTGTTTTTTGCGGGACAAGTTGTACTTTTCATTGACGCCATTTAATATTGCATATGATGTAGTGGGAAGCGGTAAAAAAATTCCAAATGTGGTGAAATTGCAAAAAAAAAAGCTATTCCACAACAGTTTTGCAGGTGTTTAAATTCCGATGTTCGATGTGCGATAAAACTGACCAGTTATTTTTACTCTACAGGTCAGTATGAATCCGGCGATACCCTATATGTATAGGTTTTCTTGTGTTTTGATAGTGACAAAAAAATTCAAAAGTGGGAAAAAATCAGTTTTACTTTTTGTCACCATGTTTTGACCCCTATAACTTTTTTGTAATTATATGTACAGAGCTGTGTGGGGGCTCATTTTTTGCGTCATAATCTTATATTTTTATTAATTCCATTCTGGGTTGTGTATGACTTTTTGATCACCTTTTATGTAATTTTTTGTGGAAAATGAAGCGACCAAAAATGGCGAATTCGCCATTTGGACGCTTTTTTCCATTTTGCTGTTTGACGTATGGGGAATATTTTTTTATATTTTTAAAAAAAATTTTTATTTTTTATTTTTATTTTAGTAAAAGGGGGGGTGATTTGAACTTTTATTTTTTTTTTACTTTATTTTTTACACTTTTATATAGTTCCCATAGGAAACTATAACTTACAATCATTTGATCGCGATTATCATACATTCCAATGCAATAGCATTGGAATGTATGAAAAAATCGCATATTTCCTATGGAGCCTATTACAGGCAAGGCTCCATAGGAAATACTACAGAGCAGCCTGGGTTTCATTCATAGAGACCCAGGCTACTCCAGGAGTGCTCCGGCTCCTCCAATCGCCACACGGGGGAGCCGGAGCCAAAACCGAAAGTAAAACTTTCGGTTTGTGCGCGCTCAGATGCCGTGGTCAGGATTGACCACAGCATCTGAGTGGTAAAATTTCCGTGATCGGCATTGCTGTCGGTCGCGGACATTAGCCGCGGGTGTCAGCTACAAGAACCATGCGGACAACCATGGCTAAGGCGCCCGCATGAAGCAGGAGGGGGCGCCATCCTTAAAGACCGGACACAGGACGTACGCGTACGTCCTGTGTCCTTAAGAGGTTAAATAAATAATAACATGGTGTAAATTGTTATTCATTGCTGTTCATCTGAGGTTGTTTTTACCTAGCTTTAAATCTTCTAAGGAAAATATTCTTTTTTTTTAAATGTCATGATATGTAAAACCATAGAATTCAAAGAGGGTGCACTTTGTTTTTCTCATGACTGTATTTGGCAATATATTGCTAGGGCTTACTATCTTCCCACTATGGTCACAGTGGTGATTTGACTTAAGGAAGACTGTTTTCCATACGAAAGGTCCAAACAAAGAGGAAGTCAAAGATCCAGGACAGGAAGTAGAATACATGGAGTCACTTTCAAAAATTATATCCAGAAAGCCCACCCGTTTATTAGAAATAAAATTACATAGAATATCAAAATATAGGGGAACATTATGTGAAAACATTTTTATGGAAGAGTCCTTTTAAGGGGAGTCCAAATTTGCATCAGGAGAAGGTGCTGTGGCCTACATTGCAGCTACATCCATCTTCATTGCTTCTATGCCAGGAAAGATTCCAGCCAGAATGTTAATGTCCTGGGTAGTTGGCTCCAACTTATGCTGATGGAGAACAAGTTGTTGCCTCTTAATGAGGCTGTTTGCTGCTTGCTGCCTCTATGACTATGCCTACTATGAGAGACTTTCAAAACCATATGCTCATTGCTCCATGTGAGACTGTAACTGCCAAGTTAGTTGCCTCTAGTGTTGAGCAAATTGAAGCATCCGAAGTGGAAATTTAGGAAAAACTTGATTCTACACGAATCCGAATTTCCTTGCGCTTCGTGGTAAAGAATCAGGTTTTTCTTAAAATGGTGGCTGAACGTGTTACAAAGTGAAAGTAATAAGTCTAGGAACACAATATGACCCATAATGCCATGCAGTCACCCAATCCGCAAATAGATATTCCCTGTGATGTCACAGCCCTATAAAGACCTGATCCGGCATGGTCTCCCCCATTGTCCTGTGAGCTGAGCATAGGGAGGGATGTGCCAAGTGCTCATGCACTAGGGACAGTGTTGCTGCAACAATCCAGTGGCCATGTTTGATCCATCCACCATGTTCAGACAACTGGTCTTAACCCTAATAATTTTGAAAGCAAAATACCACTAGGTTCATAGTAGGGAGGGATCTGGGGCCTTATGGAGGGATCTACATGGGATTATGGTCATCCCTCTTGTGGATCCCTCAATTTTATTTCTTTGAGGAGAGTTTTCTCTCCTTAATGCTATGTACCATCTCTGGTACCATCACACAGGAGGACAGGGGCTGCTGTATTCATGCTCTGGCTCCCCCAATCTCTGCCAGAGTGTGCCTGAGCACACCAGGATGACCATGGCATCTGAAGGGTTAAAAGTCTTTATCCCTTATTATGGCCGATTGCAGACATTACTGCCGGGGGTCTGTTCTTTAAAACAGCAGACAGCTTGCGGCCATGGTGCACACACCAGAGGGCGCCATTTTTTAATACCTGGCTGCTGAAGTACATGTTAATTTACTGCCGGCGGTCAGGAAAGGGTTAACTTAAAGGCACTACACTCAGATTGGGCCAGAATTGGGAAGAATATGATAAGGCAGAGTGGCCTGGGTACACCTAATTTATAGTGATTTGCAATAAATTAATTAGGAACAAATCAAAATACTTGGCGAACTTCGCTCATCTCTATAGTTGTCTCATCTAAGTTTATTGTAACTACAAAGCCTGATGTCTCCTGCGAAAAACCCATAATCGTCAAGATTTTTGCCCCGTTAAAAAAATGGTCGCTGTTCCAATAGAGCCTTGTGTCCACCTGTTTCCTTCGGCCATCCTTGAATGGGGAGCCATGTACATCACTCATTGAGTAAAGTCTGAACCCCTTACATGTCAACCTCTATGCTGAACTGTGTGCTTCCATGGTTACAGACTACAAATCCTCTATGCAGTCATGACATAAAGAAGTAGAGGACAGATGTAAAGAAGAATGACTGCAGGATCAGATTACACAGAGTTGGCTTATAGTCTGATGTCATATAAGACAGGAGCTCTGGGCACAAAGCAAAAGGATATTTTAATGACCACGAGATGCAAATTAGCTTCACTTTTAATTATTAGATGCATTGGGCCTAAATGATGGCAAATCAGTAAGGCTGCGTTCACACCTCCATTTTGGAGATCAAAGCGTAAATGCTGTCTGCCAGCTGGACAATAAAACGTTGCATGCAATGGTTTTTGTCCAGCCCAAACGTGGCATATATGCTGGATATAGAACGGATCACCCCCGAACCTCATTGCAGTCAAAGGGGATCTGGCGGTGAAGTAGAGGATCCAGGACCGCCAGATCCTGTGATAGCCGGCAGGCTGCTCTGCGCTGGAACAGCCTGCCGGATCTCCGAACGTTGATATGAACATAGCCTAAATGCCTTGATGTGAATTCTTCCATAATGCTGCAAATTAGAGAAACACCACCACCTAAGTCTGTTTTCACCATGTAGAACTAACAGATGATATTGATCAATATGTTGAACCTTGGAATATGAAATTATTAAGGCGAGATGTCATGATGTACTAATAGAAGGGTTACATAACTATCAGCATTAACACATAAGTGGCCAGCGCAAAATAGACAGGCTACATCTACCGTACTCTGGGTAGTAATGCGATTTAGCCAACATAGAAAAGTCATTGGGTTATATATATAGTTACTAAAAAGGAACATAGGCAATTTAATCTTAAAATACTTATGCACCTTCTACAGAAAATGCAAAGGTCATCCTGACCTTGAGTAACCGTAAGTCCAGCTAGTTTAGTACTGAAATCAATGTCCCTTTAAACATATCAAACAAACGTATTAAACATCGAGGGAATGGTAATTAAAATAGAATGATTTGGCCTCATTGCTTACATGCATCATTCACTTTAAAAATAAAAAGAGGCGCTAATCAAAATTCTGTTCCATTCACACTTCTGGCAGGCAAATACGAAGCTTAGTTTACATTTCAAACAAGTAGATATTAGATAGTTTAATGTTTGAACAATAATCACAGCTGATTTCATGGCTGCGGATAAATTCCAGACCGTAGAGAACATGAATATGAGATTACAGATGTTATGCCACAACAGCAAACCCAGATGTAGCCCAGATCCCCATACCTTTTAAGTATTTACAATTACAGCACAGACCCTTATCAGTTAATGGCACAGTTACAGAAAGTGTATTTAAAATGCAATTACCACAGTTCCCAGCTTATATTTCGCTCATTTATTTCTAAATCTATAACACTAAAATTGATTTGCTTCATAATTTACTAAACTATAATGTGAAAGAAGAGACTAAGGGTACTAAATCAGTCCATGCCGAGGATTACTCCTGGCGTAGTTTCAGCAGGTGCATCAATTATACTGTATCTATCAAACTCCAGTTCTAGATGGACCTCGGCAAATGGCCTTGTCTGAAGAGGTTCAGTGTTGCTGAGGATGGGTGCCAAAGCTAGTTTCTATACATCCTGATCTGTCCATAATCAAATTGTGTAGTTTTATAATGCTCATTAAAGTATTTAAAGGGGTTTTCCACTACTTAGATATTGATGGCCCATGCTTTGACCTCCCCCTGATCTCCACTGGTTTGCTGTTTTAAGCGCCTACCTCTGCCAACAACTGAAAGCCCTGTGTAGTGGCCACTCTGGCACCAGAAACTACACAGTAGACTAATCCTTCCATCCACTGTATCGATTCTGGGGCCAGCAGCTGCCTGAAACAGAAAATAGACCCTCTAGCAAAGAAGGAAACAAAAGTAGAAAACAATTTATAGAAAAAAAGTTTTTTTTCTTTGGTGAAAACTCACTTTAAATACCATTCATTAAAAATATAATCTAATCTAGACCATGAGCTTTCATACATTTATCCACTGACCCAACTAAAACCTCTCTCCAGGAAAGTACTAAACCATACCAGAAGAACAATCCCTCATCTTAGTATTAGAGATAGAGAGAAATATCTATCTATCAATCTATCTATCTATCTATATATATATATATATATATATATATATACAGATGCACCTAGGTTTTTGAGGAGGAAAATAAGAAAGAAGATATTTTAAAACAAAAGGTGTGCTTTTGGTGGGTTTTAAACTAATGGTGGTCTGTGGATGACACTGTTTTGGAGGGGATCTGTTGATGATGCACAGTTATGGGGGATCTGTGGATGACACTGTTATAGGAGATCTGTGGATGACACTGTTATAGGAGATCTGTGGATGAAGCATTGTTATGAGGGATCTGTGGATTACACATATATAGTATCTTAAGAGATATATGTGTCATCCACAGATACCCCCATAACAATCTCCCTGTGTAAATAGTGACCCCCAATACACCGGGCCCTGCGCAAAGGAGTAAAATGTAGTTATGTAATGCTTATTCTTTATTAAAGAAGACCTTTCATGGGTCCAAACATTGTAAACTAACTATCAGGGTATGTAGAGCAGCACAAAAAGAACAGGGGGATGATCCAAAGTATAAAAAACTTGGTAAGTGCATAAAACTTAACCTTTAATCATTACCATAAAATAGGGCCCTTATGATACACAATAAACACAATACAGTTCAAACCATTACCGAGTAAAAATCCACACTATTTTGTGCACAACGGCACCAAAAATAATGATAACCGAAGGTCCTACCGCACAATGTGGTTCCCTTCTGTGGGTAAAGAAGCCCCCCTTGATATCCAAGAAGGCTTATAGGAGTATCCCAGCTGGTAGGTATTAAGGTGAAGCGGGTCTAGGCTAGCTTGCCTTTGACCCTGCCTACACCCTACTATAGTCTTGGTTACCAGGCCACGGATTGACTGTATGGTAGAGAATTTGTCCACTGGTGAAATGTAACAGTGTATTCTTATTAGTTAAACAGGGTAACTGGGGGCATGGTAGGCTGATGTTCATTACTCTATTGTCTATTCTCATCTACATTCTAATTATTGTACCAAGTGAATTCAAAAGATATTGTATATAGCTATTACTTTGACGCTATTCTATAATTATTTTGCAGTTGGAAACATGGAATTGTTCTGCAGTTGGAAACATGGAAGCAGTTATGCTGGGACATATATTGGCTGAGTACATGCTGATTGAATAGGGAAGATCTCTAGATACAAACTTAGAACTTGTGATTAGGGAACACATCAACAAATCAATGACTGTCTCGCATTTGCCCACAGATTTGCCCTCAAACAAGATGGTGTGAGTGAAGTGCGGGATGATGATGTCTGAATTTGCGCATGCGCATTATGCAAATGGCCGCTTAACATCATTGCGCTTTTTTTGTCCGGATATATGCGCGAGCGCATTGTCTGGACAAACATTGCGTGTGTGTTCCACATTGCGATTGTTTCCATTTTCGCCCTGAGTGACGCGCATTCATCACACCTGATAGGGGAGGAGGGAGAGAAATTGACGCATGCGCATTGCAAATTAAGAGACGCGCAGAATACAGCGTGGAGTCCTAGTAGAGATCGAATTATCACTATGGATCATGCGAAGTACAGCTACAATGTCCCAGCAAGGTATTTTTAAATGTATAGGGCTGAGTTGTTTTTAAGCACTATGCACTTTAAATAACAAGGGTACTATTATAATATATTGACACTGAGATTAATATTATAGATATGGCTACCGATGTGGTTGCTATTGACTATGCACACTGCACTTATGTATTGGCTCACACTGATGAGTGGTTTATTGAAGGGCATTCACAGTTTTTTATAGGAGGATCAATTAATGCTGATTGATTTCATGATGTATAAATATAAGCACTGATGCACTTGGCTTGAAAAAGGTTCTGAGAGAGAACCGAAATGTTGCTGTACTACATGTGTGAATAAATGCATATTTTTCACTGTTAAGGAGTGCCATGTGACTTTTGTGGACTTGCGCATCTTGCAAAAAAAAAAAAAAAAAGTAAGAAAAATGTTTTATTTTCTTTTCTTACTTTTTTTATTTATTTTTTGCAAGATGCGCAACTATGTGCGCATCTTAGTCTTGCACAGCGCATGCGCATTTTAAGTAATAATAGTTCGCGGTTCTAACTCCATGCGCATCTTTTTAGTGCGCAGGATGTCACTGATTACAAATGTGGGGATGCCCATGATTGGTGGCTCCCCTACCTTGTAAATGTTTGGGAACTAGTGCTATTGGCTGGCTATTTTGCCCTGTTTCAATGCGATAGGATGACAAAGTTGTCAATCAGAACACAGCTTATTTAACTCTCCAGCTTGATGGGGACACTCATTGCCGCCCATTTACCCCTGAAGAAGCCAGAAGTCTGGTGAAACATGTCGGGGGCAGTGTTAGTTTTTAAATGCGGCCTCTCACTCCACTAGCAATCAACTAATAATAGTCTGGTTGGACTCTGTTCAAATGCTTGGCACTTTAATATACTGATGTGAGCTGCAGCACTTAACTGTAGCTACCTCTGTTTGCAGGGCTAGCAGCCCTCAGGCTCAATGTCAGTTTAGACACATGCTAATGGTGGCTGTGTTAATCTGACAGTGGTGTGAAGGTACACAAGTCTTGACCACAAAATACGGCAAAGGTGCCGGATATATCTTACTAGCAACCTGCTCTGCAAACAGTGACATCATAGTACGCTATATCTAGCAGTGATAGGATGGGAGATTGTGCACATCTCCCCACCCTCTCTCTTTCTGAATAACACCTCTATCCATAGGTGGAGTGTCGACTGTACTTTTAACAAATATTTTTTGGTTTATTAAAGTTGCATTCATCTCACACTTTAATTTTTAGTGTATGTCAAATAAAAGTGACGTTTTTTAATAACCTGGGTCAAGATAGGCTTACTGCCCGTCTGGGCATCTGTTAAATAATATCTGTATGTGGAAATGTAACTAACATCTCTAGGTAACTGAAGTTTGAACATTTTACAAGCTTCACCACTTACACAATGTTCCGACTAAGACGTTTCGCTGCAGGGGGAGCTGACAGATACAGATTTAGAACTTCTGTAGGGCTGTCCTTCTGAATCTCTGCCTTATAAACATTCCCCTGATGTTTTAAGATTGAAGTACTGAAAGAGTCACGTCAGCTAACCGCCAGTAGTACAGCACTTGACTTCACTCACAAAGTGCACAATTTGATGCTGCTTCTTGGATCTCTGCTAGGGATCCTGAGAAAACATTTGAGGGTTTATGCTGCTTTTATGATCCCTACAATGGTGGAAGGCATCAGATGTAGTTTGTGATGGAAATGTATTGATAGTACAAAGCATTTTCCACTGATGCAACATCCAACTGAGCAACCATTATCCAAAGCACTTATATGTCAATCTCGTACCAGCACTTACTGTATATATATATATATATATATATATATATGGCAACATTGTGTTCCAGCGTTAGGTTCTCTCTATTTCTGCCACTGTCGAGTTATTGACATTTTTTAAGGTTTTTAATTTAGAAAATAGAAGATAACTATCCTATTTAATAATATCATTTGAACAGTTTTTAGGCACCCATGCACAAGGCTCTAAAAAAGAATGCAAGTGCCTAAAATTTGCATATGGAAGTGAAAGAGGTTTTCTTTTATCGAGTTATGTAAAATCTAGGGGAATTAAAATTGTGGCATCATTTAATGTGCTTATTAGGCCTCATGCACACATCATATCTATTTTGAGGATTGGATGTAGATGCTGACCAAAAAATACGGCTATGTGCATGATTCCTCATAGAGGTATTTCCACAGTGTGACCATGCAGCAAAACATGGCATGCCTACTGCTCAATAATATGGCCTCTTAGGATGCTCAGTGGTTAGCGCTGGGGTCCTAGGTTCAAATTCGACCAAGGACAACATCTGCATGGAGTTTGTATGTTCTCCCCATGTTTGCGTGGGTTTCTTTTGAGTACTCCTGTTTCCTCCCACACTCAAAAGACATACTGATAGGGAACTTAGATTGTGAGCCCCATTGGGGACAGCTTGATACTAATGTCTGTAAAGTGCTGCGGAATATAGAAGCGCTATATAAGCGTGTAAAATAAATGAATAAACTCCAAGTGCCACTTTGCCATGTGGATGAACTCTAAGGGTAAGCCCCCAAAGGGAAAGAACTAAGAGTGAAAAATGCCTAGGCTCATAGTAATACAGGGGAAAGGGAAGCACTGCAATTTATCAAATTTGCCCCCCCCCCCCCACACATACACACACACACACCATCTAGCAAATGGGTAAAAGGTAAAAATGGCAACAAGCAAGTTGGAAACAATTTGAACTTTGATTAAAAAAAAAAAAATTATGGACCTATTGGCTTTCCCAACATGTCTGCATGCATTTCCTGTGAAAAAAAAAAAATGCAACTCCTGCACCATCTTTTCTTAGAACTTTGCATTGTTGTGTTCCTCTGTTTTTCCTTAATTAAACATATTAATACATTGACATGTGGGGTTGAAATTTCCCTTTTCCCCCTTTTTTTCCCCCCTTGTTTTCTTAATTAGTATGGACACTATATTCACCGATTGGACAGTGTCAGACTTTATAAGGACACAATACCATCTGCTAACAGCCAGTTGATCATTTACATCAAAATTTCCCCTAGGAATAAAAAAGTTATATTAAGCAAAGATGCTCCAGAATTGTTATATTAGTAATTTAGTAAAAGTGAAGCAGCTGACTGGTTCTCTTTAAAGGGATTGTCTCATTTCAGCAAATGGCATTTATCATGTAGAGAAAGTTACTACAAGCCACCTACTAATGTATTGTGATTCTACATATTGCCTCCTTTGTGGGCTGGATTCATTTTTCGATCAAATTATACACTGTTTGTATCCAGAGTTTACGACCAACCTGCAATCCAGCAGCAGTGGTAGCGCTAGCACACTATAGGGGAAAGACACTGGCTTATCTGGTGGCCAGGACCACGGGAGTGCTGATAGGATGGTGCCTTTTCCTATAGTGTGTAAGCACGACCACTGCTGCTGGTTTACTGGGTGGTCATACTCATAACCATGGAAACGAGAAGTGTATACGTTGATTGAAAAATGAATCCAACCAGCAAGGGAGGCAATATGGACAATCACACTACATTAGTAAGTGCCTCATATTAACTATATCTACATGATAAATGCCATTTGCTGAAGTGAGACGCCCCCTTTAAGGCTACCTTCCTTTGGTCTAAGTTTGGCAAGTTTGGCAAAACAGTGTTTTTTGGCATATGTTTTGTACAGATGACTATGCTTTTCGATACAACTGTATGAAAAAAAAAAAAAAACACATGCAATGCTAATCTTTGAATTTCATTCCATGATTCCCCACCGATTAAATGCAGAGATGGAATTTTTTGTATTTATATGAATAGATTTTAAGGTGCTGACCGTTGGGGACGGGGAGTCGACTGCCCGGCTGTCTATCAGCGCACCGACCCCTCCTTCACCGACGGCCGACACCCCCCTATCCTTCTAGCAATCCAATACTGAGAACCCGTCCTATATAAAAAACCTATATAAAAAATCTTATAAATAAATAAACAAAATCTGTATATATATAAAAAATGTATACATATATATATATATAAAAAAAATCTAAAAATATTCATAAAAACGCCACACAAAAATAAATAAATAAAAAATATATACAAAAAATATATATAGGAAATACTCCAAATATAATCCGAAGAATCTGGCCCATATATCTCATCATCTTCTTATCATTTTTTAATCATGCATTTTATCATCCAATTTTATATGATTATATTAGATTTTTCAATGAGCTCTTTAATATTACTTTAATATCCGGATATGAAATATTACATATGTACAGTTTTATGTTCTGTTTTTACTATTTTTGTCCTTCTGATTTAGTGATTATTAACACTTTATGTATCCAATACAACCTATATATGTATATATTGTAGGAGATTAGCTCGGTTTCACGGGTCACTTTCACAAGTATCTTCAGGACACACGGTATCAATGTCCAAACAGTGCATTTATTTGGTTCCAGCACAACATAAACTGTACAGAAAATAAACAACTTGTCTGGCTGGGCCCTAACTAAACATACACAGTGTCGCTACCTCGCTATTAGTCACAGTTCACACCTGGAACTCATGCGCCTTGTAGTCCTCCAGCCCTCCCAGCCTTACAGTCCTCCAGCCCCTAGGCTGTGCAGCAACAAAGTCCCTTGGGGGATTTGGGCTCACTAGTCCGCCTTACTAGGATCCATGCAACCCACTACCAGGCATTGCTTCGTCCCCCAAGACCAGGCTATACTAAGCCTTGTGGTCCCTCAGCCTTGCCCAGCTGAGGCCACCTCACAGAGCCATCCCAGGCCTCTGCTTCAAACTCTCTCCCAGAGCCTCCTTGGCTCTCCTTCCAAATATCTCCATTGAATGAGACAGAGGGAGGTGCTTTATCCCATCCTGATACCTCCAGCTCTGTCACCTATGGTGGAATAGGGGTGTGGACAGCACTATCCACCCCTTCCTTACCAGTAACCAGAGTGAAACCTGTCACTGTCTCACAATATATATATGAGGTGCCAACAGTTTATATTTGTTCTTAGAAACTAAGAGGTTAATTTATACAACTGAAATCCTGCCCCATCGATGACCTCACTACTGATGTCATTTGCATATCAACTACCTTTTCTCTATAAAAAGAGACACTTTTTGTACTGCTGGTAGCGACTGAAGAAGGGACTGTGCGTCCCAAAACGCATCTGGTGTAAATAAGGATAATTACCAGCATACAGAAGAAACCTTATATGACCCAAAAGACAGTAATCTGAGCGCTCTGTATTCCTGCATTCCATTACAGCCGTCAGCATAAAGCACCACGTGGGACGCCACGTGTAACTCTGCCGACTATAGAGCAGGACACCTTACTCTGACATCAATAATGGGAGACCACGCACGGCCAGAGATATAGCCAGGCCGGAGCGGTAAAGTAGCCAGTACGGCACCCATTCCATTCACAGAGCATCACACGTAGCAATTATCCCCTAATAGGGTATCCTCTGCTCCCCCATAGACTGTATAACTGTTTGCCTTACCGCTAGTGGAAGCTCACCAATTATTTGAGACTATTGACTTTTAACTCAGTAAAAGAACCAAAAATTGCGTGGAACCTCCAATCTCTAACCTGAGGTCATTAGAAAACAGTATATAATGAAGGATTGTATCTTTTACATAACAGAATGATCTCTGGGGATAATTACCATCTAATAACCCATCAGACAACTGTCAGACACCCATTGATGTGTCTGGTCCAATATTGATGTGATTGTAGGGCATTTAATCAATCCTTTGCGCATCCCTCCACGGTGTTTAATGGTCAACAACAGGGTTTGACCAACCATATGGTTTTACTTGGATATAGCATCCCCCCTCTCTCTCCCATGTGATAGTACATAATTATAGAACAAAACATCTCTATTGAGAACAACTTTAAACACATTGTGCTTGGAAAGATTGTGAACCATTTACAAACTTTATTGTGAACCATTTACAATGGGCAAGTAACATCGAGAAGGCTGATTCAATATTAATGTGATTGCAAGACATTCAACCAAATTTCTGTGCAACATTCTACAGGGTTTAATGGTCAACACCAGTGTTTGAGCAACCATATGGTTTTACTTGGAATTGTGAACTATTTACAAACTGTTTATCTTTTAAGTATATTTTAATCAATAAATAGTACTGCATTTTTAACTGACGAAACAGTCCAAATATAGGAGTGCCTTCCCTTTCTATTCTTTTTGTCCTTTTTTTTACATTAAGAGTCAATGGCGGAAGTGCAGGAAGTACAACTCTATAGACACACAGTAGCATATGATTGGGGCTAGAGATTATTGAAAAATTCGATTACGCTGATTTGCCGAATTTTGCAAAAAATTGTTTTCGCTTTGTGACTAATTACTTCATCACAAAGCGCATTTTTTGTAAGACGCAGGTGCATTGACAGGGAGCTGCGATAGCTCCGCCCCCTGTCATTGTAACCCTCAGATGCCGCATTCATACATGATTGTGGCATGCTGAGTGTAAAAATAGAGTAAAATTAACATTAAATTTTTTTTTTATCAGACTTCCCGTCTCCATTTGCTCGCGACGGGCTGGCGGCCGCCATCTTGCTTGAAGATCTGGTGCAAAATCTCATGCGGCGCAAGATGACATCACCACGTTAGGTTAAATCGATTCGCTAACACTAAGCACGAAGAAATTTGTGGGATTCGATTCGCTCATCTCTAATTGGGGCATTCGTTTGCTGCCCTCTACATTAAATCTGCCAACCAAACATGGAGTGAATCTTACCCATGGGTAGGCTACTTAACTGCTTGACATAAGAGGGCAAATCAATGACATATCTGAGATATATAACATACGTAAGCTTACTTTACTGACCCATAGACACTTAAGAGAATTAATTTTAATTGTAAAATTGGTGGCAATCAATTTTCAAATCGATATGTATTCTCAAGTCACAAATTATCACCTTGAGCTCAGATGCTCAATTTGCAACTTGTAATTTTGCAAGGAAAAGTTATACATCGCTAGTCTATAATAGTCAGGTCTTCAGTCCCCAGGCTTCTAAAAAAATATATTATCATACTAATGAAGGTGATTTTGTGACTTGAGATAAATGTCATGATTTTAATTAACCGGTTCCAACATTATTGCAGAAATGTCACATGAGGTCACCCCATAAAAGAGGAGTTTGTCAGAGAGCATCAGGAAATCTACGACGCGAAGAAGTTCTATCATAAATAGGTTTTAAGTGAATAAAAATGGCAATTACAGTCGTTAAAATGATAAAAAAACAAAGAAAAAACCAAGAGAAATTGTCCTAAAATACACATGGTATAGAAGTAAGAAATCTTACCGACAGTATTCATTAGAGTTGAGCGAAGTATTAAAAAATTTGATTCGGTTGCTTCGCTTAATTAAAAAAAAAACTTGCTCTGTGATTAATTACTGTTTAACAAAGCTAATTTCTTTGTAATTAGTGGGTGCAATGACAGGGAGCCATGATTGTGCCACCCCCATCACTGTACCCCTTAAAAGCCACGATCATAGCTGATCACGGCATCTGACAGTAATATTTAGAGAATTTTTAAAAAAATTTGATTAGCCGGTTCGGTAAAAATCTGGTTCGATACGAATATATTTGTGGTGAATTACGTTAACAAATTGCAATTTCCTGGCTGCTGAGAGCCTTTATAGTGGTGTAAAACACTGTGCCTTGCAGTAACACGCATATTGAATCTGCTGTGGAAGTGAAATAATACTGTAAGTCAGTATGACATGCAGATAACAGGCGTCGCTCTTAGAATCACTGCACACTTCACTTATTTGGTCAGTCACATAGCCAAAACTGACCAAATAACTCAACTATTAACTCAGCCTTACAGGTCGATGTTAGCGTCTAGAAGAAGCGCACTACTTTTACACCCTCGTCAGCTGATTCCACATACAATAGATGTCTACAGAACCAGTTCTATTAAACACTTATACAAGTAGAGCCCCCCGACAGAGTAAAGAGGGTGTCAGCATTAAGTTTGTGTTGACGTCACTGATTAATTTGCCCTTCCTCTGACCCGTCAGACCAATAACCCACAAAAAATGTGGAGCATCCTCTTTCAGTCGGTCAGCATTTGCTCAATAATCGATCAGTATTGCTAATGACAAATAAAGCAAATGTGGATCTAAAACACAGATGACAAGTGAATGGAATATTTGCATGTCTTCTGTGTTTTGTACCCACTCCTGCTTTTAGCTACCAAATCATAAGCCAATTCTGATGGGCCATACAGGCCTTACAGCTGCTACACAGACAGGATCTGTTGTGCGTCTCATTTTTCCTTTGTTCTGAGAGATCAGAAGAAGGGACAAATAAATCATTATGTCGACCAGGCCGAAATGCAAAATAGTGGCCCAGTCATGAAGTGGGGAGGGTGGTAACAGCATGAGAAGTTCACAGAGTAGCCCAATGACATATTGGTGAGGTGGACGTGGCGGCAGCAGCATCAAGAGGAGGCCACAGAGTGGCACAATGACAGTGTGGAGGTGGCTGCAGCATCAGGAGGCCACAGAGTAGCACAATGACAGAGTCTGGAGGTGGCAGCAGCAGCAGTAGCAGTATCAGGAGAAGGCCACCGAATGGAACAATGGCACAGTATGGAGTTGGCAGCAGTATGATAAGGCCACTGAGTGGCACAATGACAGAGTCTGGAGGTGGTGGCAGCTGCAGTAGCAGCATCAGGAGAAGACCACCGAGTGGCAAAATGACAGAGTCTGGAGTTGGCAGCAGTAGCAGCATCAGGAAAAGGCCACCGAGTGGCACAATGACAGAGTCTGGAGGTGGTGGCAGCTGCAGTAGCAGCATCAGGAGAAGACCACCGAGTGGCAAAATGACAGAGTCTGGAGTTGGCAGCAGTAGCAGCATCAGGAAAAGGCCACCGAGTGGCACAATGACAGAGTTTGGAGGTGGCAGCAGTATGAGGAGGCCACCGAGTGGCACAATGAAAGAGTCCGGAGGTGGCGGCAGCAGCAGTAGCAGCATCAGGAGAAGGCCACCGAGTGGAACAATTACAGAGTCAGGAGGTGGCGGCAGCAGCAGCATCAGGAGGAGACCATAGAGTGGCAAGGAGACATAGTGTGAATATGGCAGCAGCAGCATCAGGAGATCACAAAGTGACCCGGTGACAGTGGGGAGGTGGGTGGCAATACCAGTACCCACTGACGAAGGTGGGTGAAAGAAGGAGCACTTGGCATCAGATGTGTGGCATCAGGCGGGTGGCAGCATCAGAGTAGTAGATGGTAGCCAGAAGAAACCAGTCTCTTTTGTCAATGTTTGGGTGAGGTGGCATAGATGATCCAATCAGATGCATCAGGCATTGGTAGGTGGAAATCCTGGCTGATCCAGGCCTGATTCATCTTGACAAAGGTCAGTCTCTCCATATTTTGGGTGGACAGGCGAGTTCTTCTTGGGTTAACTATGACCCCTGCCGCACTAAACACCCGCTCTAATGCCACACTACTGCGGGGCAGGACAGCTTTTCCAGGGCAAACTCGGCCATTTGCGGCCATACATCCAATTTGGCTGCCCAGTAGTCCAGCGGATCTTCAATGTTGTGTTGCAGGGTGCTATCCAAGTATGCCACCACCTGCTTGTTCAGGTCCTGCTCCAGGTCTACCTGCTATTGCTGGTGAGTAGCTTCTTCACGATAAGGGTGAAGCGACTGTAGACTCAGGCTGCTGCTAATGGAGCTGGTACTGCTCCTGCCACCCCACCCCTCTCCAGCAGCCATGGCAGTGGAACGTGGGAGCAAAGATCCCCCCGCCCACCTGGGCAGACCTGCGAGAGGATGGACGGGTGGGGAGATAGACAGCAGCCAACTGACTACATAGGATGTCTCTATAGTAGTTCAGTTTGTCCTCTCTCTCAGTGGGTGTAAAAAAGTCCCCCATTTTGGATCGGTAGCGAGGGTCCAACAAGGTGGAGAGCCAGAAGTCATCCCTCTGCCGAATGGTGACAATTCAGCTGCCACTACGCAAGCAAGTGAGCATGCATTGGGCCATTTGTGCAAGTGACTCGGAGGGACTCCCTGCCTCTGTCTTCACTCCATACTGTCATGGTGTGTCTGGGTCTTTTGCCTCATCTTCCTCATCACCCCGTAGCTCCTCTGGCTTGTCCTGCACCTCCTTCTCCTCCTCTCCTATCACCTGTGTGTAAAAACCACCCATTTCGCTACACGTTGCTTGTGTTCCAATGTTTTTCTCCTCCTCCAGTTTAGCCCCAACAGGGCTCATGTGGCCGTTAGATCTAGGTGCCACGTCTCCAGTCCCCTGACCAGCCAGATGTACCAGCATCAATTCCGGGACATGAAGCAGGGGTATGTCATCGTAGTCCTGGCGACTGACAAATAACGTGGTGTCCTCAAATGGCCTGAGCAAACGGCAGGTGTCATGCATGAGCTGCCACTGGCTGACTTTGAAGTTACGCAGGGGAGTACTCCTATCCGCTTGGATTATCAAGAAATCATTGATGGCCTTTCTCTGTTCGTATAGTCGGTCGAACATATGGAGGGTGGAATTCCAACGGGTGGAAACATCGCATATCAGCCTATGTTGGGGGATGCCTTTCTGCCGCTGCAGCTCAAGGAAGGTGTGCTTTGCCATGCACAAGTGGCTGAAGTGCATGCAAAGTTATCTAGCCAACACATTTGCCATGCAGGGCGCATGGCTCAGCCAGCGTTGATGCAGCGCCGACAACATGTTCTTCTCTTTCAGTTGTCGCAGAGAAAGCTAGGATTCGATTTCTTGATGAATCACATGGAGCAGTTCCTTCCCTGTGTGACTCCGTTCGCCAAGGCAAACCAGGTGCAGAACAGCGTGACACCGCCGTGTTCTGCTCATGTAAGCTGGAGGGTCACTGTGACTTGTCCCTCCAGTGGAGGCTGAGGATACAGTGGAGGATGAGGAGGCAGAGGAGGACATTGTTGCTGAACCAACGACGTGACAACGTGGAGGCGGAAGCGGCATGACCTTGCCAAGTTACTTGTGTGGCTGTGCAGGAACCACATTCACCCAGTGGGCCGTAAAGGACATGTATTGTCCCTAACAATGGTTACAGCTCCACACATCGGCGCTGACGTGCACTTTGGCAGACACTGACAGGCTCAAGGACTGGCCCACCTTCTGTTCTATATATTTGTGCAAGGCTGGTACTGTCTTTTTGGCATAGAAATGACGGTTTGGGACTCTCCATCTTGGCTTGGCAGAATTCATCAGTTCTCTGAAAGGTGCACAGTCCACCACTTGGAAAGGGAGGGACTGCAGCACCAGCAACTTGGTCAGGAGCACATTCAGCTTCTGCACCGTTAGATGCATGTACGCATACTGCTGTCTCTTGGCAATCGCTTCAGTGATCTAATTCTGATGGAATGACTGACGAAGAGTAGGAGGAGCAGGAGCATCAGTACCAGCAGAAGATGGGAATGACAGACAGCTCCCTTCGGTTGAGTTGGTGGAGCCTTAACTGCCTTAAACCAGGTGTGTGTCACTGGGTGATGCAGCGGATGCTGTGGCAGGCTGGACCAACACATCGGAGCCACGGTTCTCCCGGGCAAATTTATGGGGACATTGCATCTGTTGAAACAGGGCCGTGGTGCCAACATTGGCACCTTAGCCATACTTCACCTTCTGCCCACATATTCTACATATGGCCACGTTTACCTCCTCCGGCGGCTTAATAAAAAACTGCCACCCTGCCAAGTAGGTAATTTTCCCCCCAACAGTCTGCTCTGACTGACTGCTACCACCACTGCCTACGTGAAACCCTGCACCACTACTTCCCGGGCAGGTAGGCTACTGAGAAGCAGTTGGTCTACCCCAGGCATGTTTGGCTCCCAACCTCCCACTGTTGCCACCCTTCTGACTCCCAGCCATGCTACCACCTTGCCGGCTCAGCCGCTGCCTCAAGGGCAAGCTGACACCCTCTGTTCCTGATGATGATGGAGCCCCTTCTGCATCCAGCTCCCAAGTGCGATCGGCTTCATCATCATTGAGTAGTGTCTGCTTGTCACTAATGCCCTCCTCCATGGTCTCTGGGTCAGGAGCCTGACTGATCGCAAAACCTCGCTGTATAGTGGAGCTGAGCCCACAAAATACAAAACTTCTGTGGCTGAGGGAACAGCAAAGGACAGAGGCAGGTTGAGGACAGGTGAGGGCACAGGGCTTGCTCCTGGACCATGCCAACTATGGGTTGTGTCTCACGAGCCCACCGACTGTTGGCTGGGGGTGTCCGATGTCACTTGGGAGGAAGTAGATAATCAAGAACATCTGGGTTGCTGGTCAAGACATGACCGCTAGATGACATTGGGAGCTCAGGCCTCTTTCTGCGACTCCTGCTGCCACTCCCCCTTACTTTGCTGTGACCTCTGTCTGCGCCAGAAACATTTAGGCCTCTGCCACTCCTCTGTGCATGGCCTGGCACTTCTCTGTCTGACATACCTTTAGCTGAAATTGAAAGCAAATTAAAACACCCCTAAAAGCAACAAATATATATTTCTTTTTGTACTGAAATAGGCCGCTAAACACTTTTACCACAAATAACTGCAAAAGTGAACTACATATATATTTCTCTTTTTGTACTGAAATAGGCCACTAAACGCTTTCACCACAAATAACTGCAACAGTAAATTGTGTATATATATTTTTTTATGTGCTGAAATACGCCACTAAACGCTTTCACCATATCTAACTGCAAAAGTGAACTGCATATATATTTGTCTTTTTTTTACTGAAATAGGCCAATAAACCCTTTTAGCGCAAATAACTGCAAATTTGAACTGCGTTTATATTTCTATTTTTGTACTGAAATAGGCCAGTAAACGCTTTTAGCTCAAATAACTGAAAATGTGAACTGCGTATACATTTCTCTTTTTGCATTGAAATTGACCAGTAAATGATTTTAGCACAAATAACTGCAAAAGTGAACAGCGTATATATTTTTCTTTTTGTACTGAAATAGGACAGTAAATGCATTTAGTGCAAATAACTGCAAAAGTGAACTACATATATATTTCTCTTGTAGTACTGAAATAGGACAGTAAACGCTTTTAGCGCAAATTACTGCAAAAGTGAATTGCGTATATATTTCTCTTTTTGTACTGAAATATGCCTCTAAATGCTTTCACCACACATAGCTGCAGAACTGAACTGCGTATATATTTTTCTTTTTCCACAGATATAAGCCACTAAAGGCTTTTCAACATAGCACTTGCACCCCAAGAACAAATTGCTGGAATGATAGAGCTGTATAATGGCTATTTGGATCCTCAAATAATCTTTCCAGCACTTGTAAATCGCTTTTTTTCACACAATGAGGTTTTCCCTATCACTGTCCCTTAACATGCTGTTAAATGATTCCCTCCTATCCTTTCCCTGCACTTATAAATAGTTTTTTCATTTTTTTTTCATAATGAGGTTTTTCCAATTGCTGTCCCTATTGCCTTATCACATCTGTCCCTGCACTCAGACTGCTGGAGAATGTCTGAATCTAAGATGGCCGCCATATTTATAAGGCTGTGACATCACAGAGCTGGCTGGCTGCTAATTGGCTGCATCATGCATGTCAGTCTGGGTGATCCCACCTTCCCATACTTCCTTTTTCCATGTCCTCACACGTGCAGCAGCCATTTTTAGGAAAAATGTGATTCGTTACCATGAAGTGCGAGGAAATTCGCATTCATTGCAAATCAAATTATTCCTGAAATTCGAATCGAATTTCACTTCGTCAGCTTCGATTCGCTCATCTCTAGTAATATTACAATGTCAAATTTTTACAAAAAAAATTAAAAATCATACCTTCTCCAGGGGTTATGACCACTGCTGCAGCACAGATATGAGGTGGCCAGGATGGAATCTGCTGCGCACGCATGCCTATGTGCGCTACCACAGTCCTGGCCACCAGAGAGGCAGGTTCTTTTTCCTATGGTGACCACCGCTGCTGGGTTGTAAGTTGAGTGTGTGTAACCCCTGGATATGAGCATTGTATAATGTGATGGAAAAATGAATCAAGCCAGCAAAGGGACAATCACAATACATTAGGTAGTGCCTTGTATTAACTTTCTCTACATGAGAGATTGCACCCAGTCTATCAACCTCTTGACTTGTGCTGCTATCTATCTATCTATCTATCTATCTATCTATCTACTTGTGGATGAAATGGGTCAACCACCCTTTCACCTTATCCGGAGTGCTGCCTCATTATTTGAACTAGTGGATCTATCTATCTATCTATCTATCTATCTATCTATCTATCCATTTTTCTATCTGCATGCTTACATCTAGTCCATTTATATTAATGTACCTTGATCCATGTCCTCTATCTAGTATTGTCATTGAGTGTGAAAAACTCTCTGACAATCTTCTGTGGATGACGTTCATTAACACTTTCTCCTTAAGATAATGTTTCCTTGGAGACTGCAGTACAGAGACGTTCACTGCATTCCTCATTACTTCTTACTCACATTTCATAAAATCCTTACTATTTATTCGACCGTGCTGCACTTTGAGCTTAGATTTTATTTCAAATATTGTACTATCAAAGATGACTAATGGTCAGTATGTCCAGCTGCTAACTAGGTCACCATTTTTACTCTGTCTTCAAACACAATAATTAGAGATCTTTGCTCCGGTTTAAGCCTCTATGGATGATGAAAGCAGATTCTCGACCACTTAAAACACCATTTTTTGTTCATTAAAGAAAATTATGGTTTTAGGTTGAAAGGACTTTGAGTACTATGTTATATTATGCACTACTTGAATTTATTTGAGTGCACTCTGCAATTTTTATTTTTTTTTGGAATACAATGACCATGTAGTATGAGCAGTTCTCAGGTTTACAATGCAAAATAAACTTATTTTATCTTCCTAGATACACTTATGGGGAAGCTCCACTTTTAAGGAGGACCTATCCCCTGTCCTGGCCTGTTTAGTAACTACTTGCATCCCCCATGTAATAACAATTCTGGAGCATTAATTCTGATAAGATAATTTTTATTGAATTTTCAAGAAGAATAAATATGTATTTCAGACATACATAAAGTAACTTTTACATATGTAATATTGCTTCATATTACCTATGTCATAAACATAAAAGGCAATTTGGAGCATCAATTCTTATGTTTAGTTATGAATTAATTACTAGCAGTTTGCAATGAAGGTCCAGATGGGTGTTATCAGTTGGGGGTATGTCCCTGCGCAGTCTGAAACTATCCAATCATTTCTGCCAGAGTCACACTATGAAGGGACACGCCGCAACTGGTAACGCACAGTTGGACCTTTATGGCAAACTGCTAGCAATTCATTCATAAGTTCTAGCAGGAACAATAAAGGAATAGTATAACATAGAGTCATAAAAAAAGATACTCCAGAATAGGTATTACAAGAGGGATGCAAGTAGTTACTAAAGCAAACAAGTCAGGGGAGGGGACAGGTCCTCTTAAAAGCAAAGTTCCTGGTTTAACCACCCTGTTCCTCCGCTCTTGGTAGGAGTGGGCTAGTCCTACTTCCTGCCAGAAGGGGTAGTTCCTGAGAATCCTCAGAGATGAGAGGAAGCAAGTTGCAATTTGTCCTCAAGTAAAGTCTTGGGAGTCCACACAGCAGAGAGACCCACTATACCTGCATCTACACAATATAAGTTGAGGGACTACAGCCAAGCCACCCATCACCAAAAACCTACTAGACCCGTATCACCTAAATCCTGGATTACCACTAACCAACCTGCTGCCATATCCTTGCTGTTGCCAGAGAAGAATTGCACTAAAGCCTGCTGCTACTGTATATATTCCAAGTTTTACAGTGCATTTAGTAAAAAGGACTTACCATCAGATGGAATGCAGGGAACCATGCCCCAGCAACTCACGCTAAGTTCACATTATTGGTGAATAGTGATGTCCCA
Source organism: Bufotes viridis (assembly GCA_033119425.1). Classification (NCBI taxonomy): domain Eukaryota; kingdom Metazoa; phylum Chordata; class Amphibia; order Anura; family Bufonidae; genus Bufotes; species Bufotes viridis. The sequence goes on from CM065596.1 coordinate 33,827,523, forward strand.
AACTATTTGCCGGTGAACGGCTTGTTCGCATTTGCCGCTATACTTTATCATTGAGAAAACTTTTACCCTGTACCTCACAGTCAGCAGACACATTCCAGCCAATCAGCATACCCTCCCTCCCAGACCCTTCCACCTCCTATCAAAAAGCAAGGACGGCATCCATCTTAGATTCATTCTGAAGCTGCAGTGTCAGTAGTTGTAATCGCAATGCGATTAATATAACCTGTATTAATCGCATTGCGAAATCAACTTAGAGTGGAGTTCCTAATGGTTGTATTGCTAGAATTGATGAAGATAAAGAATATCACAAATTCACGAATATAGCACTATATTCCCAATCTTCATTATATTCTAGCAAGCCAACCATTAGGAACCTAACTCTAAGTTGAATTTGCAATGCGATTAATGCAGGTTATATTAATCGCATTGCGAATTCAACTTAGAGCTGGGTTCCTAATGGTTGTATTGCTAGAATATAACGAAGATTGAGAATATAGTGCTATATTCTCAATATTTGTTATATTCTAGTAATACAACCATTAGGAACCTAACTCTAAGTTGAATTTGCAATGCGATTAATGCAGGTTATATTAATCGCATTGCGAATTCAACTTACCACACTCTACATCCACTACGTAATTTTCCATGGGAGTTTTGCCATGGATCCCCCTCCGGCATGCCACAGTCCAGGTGTTAGTCCCCTTGAAGCAACTCTTCCATCACTATTGTGGTCAGAAAGAGTCCCTGTGGGTTTTAAAATTCGCCTGTCTATTGAAGTCTATGGCGGTTCGCCCTGTTTGCCCGTTCGCGAATATTTGCGGAAGTTCACGTTCGCGAACGGAAAATTTTATGTTCGTGACATCTCTATTGGTGAAATTCCAGTTTTTTGTTCCAGCAGAGGAACAGAAAATCTGAATTGTTGGATCTTGCATATACACCACCAATATATGCAAGATCTCAACAGATCTCATTTATTATAATGGTGTATGTCTGGTTTCCAGTATTGACACTGGCCTTCTGCAGGACAAAATACTATTGCATGCAGGAGTATTTTGCAGTTTTTAGCTGGAATCTGCTACAGAGGCTTCCTTCGTCGCAGATGTGAACCTATCCTAAGCAAGATAAGCATCCACACCCAAAATGCTTAACTCATTAGTGTCCCTACTAGGACATATGACATCATAGAGGGCAATTGCTTGTTAGGACTACCTCAGAACATGGTGCATGTATGACACCAACTGAATGGCATCAATGTAGTACTGTTTTTCTTGGGTGGCCATGGCTTCCACCAGCAGAATGAACTTTACCTCAAGTGCTGGCTGATCACTGAGGCACCTTCAAGATGAAAGAGGTTGTCTAATTGTAGTCCAAAGGATAACTGATGATTATTCTGATGGTTTGGAGAATGGAGGTAGAGTTAAAAGGGTTGTCTCCTCTGAGACAATAGAGGCATATTGCTAGGATATGCCCCCATTGTCTTATAGGTGCGGTTCCCACCTCTGATACCGGCACCTATACCGGCACGGAGCCCTGCAAAATGGTGGCTGGAGGACTCTTGTCTGGCCACCACCAAGTGTTCTCCCTATAGAAGTGCATGGGAGCGCACCACACATGACCAGTCACCACTCCCATTTACTTCTATGAGCCTGACGGAAATAGACAAGTCAGCGCTTGGCTATTTTCGGGGACCCCATAGAAATGAATGGAGGAGGGCTACGCATATGCAGTGCACCCTTAACCACTTTCAGGGCTCCGTTCGTGATATAGGTGCAGGTCCCAGCGGTTCTAGCGATATACTTCCACTTTCTTAGATGAGAAAACCCCTTTAAGGGAAGAGTAGAATGCTGCCTTTGATACTTTACCTCTCTATGTCATCTCTATAGCAACATATGTCCGTGTTACCATATGTAATACCAGATGTCGAATATTTAAAATGTTTTCCGAGAGTTTAATATTGATAGTCTATCATCACGATACGTCATCAATATCTGTTCGGTAGGGGTCTGACACCTAGCACCTCCACCGATCAGCTGTTTAAGGAGGCCTTGGTGCTCCGGCGAGTGCTGAGGCCTCTTCCTAGGCCAGTGACATCACATTCATCGCTCACATGGTCTAGGCTCAGCTCGGTTCCATTCAAGTGAACGGGCCTGGGCTGCAAAACTAAGCACAGCCGCTATCCAATGCAGGGCTTTGTGCTTGGCATGCTGTGAAAAGGTTATGGCGCTTACCAGAATGCCAAAGCCTCTTCAAACAGATGATTGGTGGCAGGCCTGGGTGTTGGAAGGGAACCCCACTATTCAGATATTGACGACCTGTCTTAAGGTTAAGTAATCAATATTCAATTTAAGTGGTTGGAATCTAGTCATCTTTGAATATCAAAAGCCTAAAGATCTTAAACTATGCAAATACCTTGTGGGAAGAAACAGCTTCTATACAAGTCAAGAGCATAGGAAATAGTAACGACAACTGATTTGCTTTTTACACCTATTCAAGTACTGGTGGCAATAAATTATCCAATCTCCATGTAAAAATATATGACTTCTACTTTTTACTCTTTGAAAACTTTACAGCACACTTAATGTGGTGTAAAGAATTGTGGTTTATGGCTTCACATTATGAAAGAAATATGGGAATCCCAGAGAGGTATAATTGTGTGATTTATCTGCAACCAAAAAAAAATCTCCGCTCCTGTCTAGTGTGGCTTGTTTGGGTATAGAGGCATCTTGATTTCTTACAAGCATCAAACATCTCCGTAATTAAATAGGTTCTAGCGGGAAACATTTGTCCAGAGAAATGTGGTTATCTCGGGAAGTTACTTGGGCTAAAGAATCCCTGCAGTTTGCAGTTTAAACTATGTGTTACCTTATTTTTTCCATGCTGTGAGTTCACCCAGGAATAACCCAACACAGTGTGCACTGTAAAATGTCAAACGTCATTCTTTTAACTGCTTTTGGAAGCATGAAGGAATCACAGAGTGGACACAATTCTTTCATGTCCTCAGATTTCTCTTGGGATTTGTTTTGATGCAGGGAATTTGTGAGTGTCAGAAATATAATGAAAAAAAAAAAAAAATCTGTTTGCCTGTGCCAGAGCCAAGCTCGACTAAAGCATAAAGAGACCATTGAGAGCACCTTGTATAAAGTATATCAGCATCAAAATAGGCAGGAGAAAAGATAAAAAATTCTACATGGCAATGTTTTCATCAAGCACTCCTGCCTGAGGATTAGGGTTCATTCACATGACCGTTGTTTGGGTCTGTGTCTGATCCACAATTTTTGTAGATCGCACACCGATCCATAAATTTTTATGGGTCCGTAAAAAGGGAAGACAGCACACAGATGTCAATTATGTGCTGTCAGCTTCTGTGCGGCCATTTAGCAAATTATATTTGTCCGATTCAAGAGTAGGGCAAAAATAGGCAGAAAATGCAGCATGCACACAGAGCGCAAAACTCATATGGTCGTGTGCATGAGGAGTTTGTAGTAACTCTCGTCAGTGATGACCTGGCAGGGTAATACTACCGCCGATTACCTGATGAATAAGCAAACGCTTGTTCATCGGGCAATCTAGATTTTATAGCATGCTTAGAAATCATTGGGGCACATTTATTAAGTCCAGCGTTTTAGACGCCGGTCTTAATAAAGCCACATAGCTAGCGGAGGATCCACTGAAGAGACGCCATCCTCTAGATGACTTCGGGGGATCCTCTGCCATTTCTAAATGAAAGACTTCTTTCCTGCCAAACCCAAAATTTTAGACCTGGGTAAGCAGGGAAAAGTCTCAGATTGCAGCACAACTAACCGTTACATCGCAATCTGCGCCTGAAATATGCCTAATATAGATGTATTTCAGAATAATAAATAACCCCCATTGTTGGCCAGCAGCAGATCATGCTGTCTAATCACAATCTGCTGCCGGCAAACAATGATTTATTATGGGGGATGAACAATGGCATTAGAGATCGCTCCTTCCCATACTGTGAGGGAGATAACTGCATGTAATAGCAGCAGTCTCTTCCACTGACAAGCAGGCAATTGTTGGGAAGGAACGCTTCCCTCCCGACAATCATCTGCCTGATTTCCTAAAATTTGTTTAGGTCCAATTTGTCTAAATCGGCCAGGATGCAAATTGATTCTACCCGAATTGAAAGTGCTTTTGATATCTGGATAAATTCTACCCAAACAAATCTAAAGAAATTCTGATTCTACCAAATCAGAATAAAAAAAAAATTTTGGGGTGAAATTTTGACTCTAACAAATCAATTTGCTCACCACTAAGTGGTCACCATCACTAGTGACTGGTGGCTGCCATGTACACAGGCAGCCTGACAATCACGGCTGACGGGTGAGAGGATGGAGGAGTGCTCCCTTATGAATAATGTAGACTCACAGGGAGAAATCTAAGAAGCCTTTTACACCACAAAAGTGGCATTAGAAAGTCTCAAATTATGACACATGCCATGTTATGCCATAAATTACACTCGTTTTTCGAGCTTTAGAAAAGTGTTGAAAAAGGAATGGGTCTTAGCCGCAGCGGTGTAATATCCCTCAGCCTTATAGATTAGCTATATTTTATGGCAGAAAGTAGCAAAACTTATAGCTCAAGTTTACACCAGCCAGTAGCTGGTGTAGATTTGAGTTTCTGGCGCACATAGGGTCAGAGATGTGCAACTTTTTTTAAGAGGAAACTGCTTCTTAGGGCTCATGCACACGATCGTATTTTTTTTGCGATCCACAAAAAAACGGATCCGCCAAAAATATACGGATGACGTCTGTGTGCCTTCCGTATGCGGAATGAAACAGCTGGCCCCCAATACAACAGTACTATTCTTGTCCGTAGTGCGCACAATAATAGGACATGTTCTATTTTTTTGCGGAACGGAAATACGGACATTGCGGAACCATTGAAATAAATGGTTCCGCATACGTCCGCAAAAAAATGGGGCTGACATGGAAAGAAAATACGTTCGTGTGCATGAGCCCTTAATAAACTAGGAGCACTTAACTAGCACACAGGAGATCAAGACTGGCACAGGAAATCCAATTCTTGATAAATCTCACCAGGACTGGCAGAAGTGTCGATCTGGGCCGTGTAACCCTTACATGCTGTGGGTAAAAGCGCCCGTGGCATGTAAACAGTTACAGAAGAAACGGATCCGTCTGTCTCCAATTTGCACGCCACTAATGAAATTGTTGTTAATTATTAAGTTATGTGTACCTCAAAATGGCACAATTAAAAACTACAACTCTTTGTATAGAAAATAAAAAAATATACAACTCTTTGGATGCAATTATAAAAAAACATTTAAACAATCACTTTGTCATTAACCCCTTGATGCATAATGTGCCTGGAATTATATGAAGTGCCTGGAATTGTATTGAGTGGGCTGCTGCACTAAGCCTGTTCCATATGCAGTGGGCTATATAATACAGCTGGCACATGGCTGCAATGACAGGGAATGGTGATCATGCTGAACCCCATCAATTAATCTCTCAGATGCCACCTTCAACAACAATCGTGGCGTCTGTGAGGTTAATAGATAAGGAGTGAATGGAGACGTTACAGAATGGGTTCATAAACTGTACCCATTAGTTAAGCCATTTCTGCTTTTGTTTTTACCCTCAAAGAGAAGCGACAAACCCTTTCCGTAAAGCATAATAATATGTTGTATAGCCGATTAGATCCAAATAGTAGGGTAGCAGGTGGATATTGTATGGGTTATTATAGTTGTTCATCTTCTTACATTAAATGTAGGTTTCCCATAGCTGATAATACAAGGTATAAAGACTAGAAGGAATAATAAGATAAATCAATAAAATAAAGTTAACAACTCACTTCACTGGGGGGTGGCCTGTAGGATAAAGCTCAAGACAAAAAAAAACCCTAGCCAGAATTGCCCATAGAATGGTAGATATTGATGGCAGCTCAGATCAATTTCTTTATTTAGAGATTCTAACCAACACGTTTCGGAGGATTGGTATAAGGGTCCCGCTTCTTCAGGAGCAATAGAACAATTTTAAAAACAAATTGCAAGACAGGCATAAGCATAAACAAACACGGCTACCATGTCCCTTTAAATGGTGATGTTTTTCCGCCCAAGTTAAGTGTATAACTTCTGTTATAGGGGTTTTGAAAAACTGCTGTGGGGACGTTCTAAAATATTCAACTAATGGATTGGCAGTGAGTGAATGTCCTGGATATCCAGCTGACTTATTAAGGGGTTAATCTGTAAAAAAAGATGATAAAAATAGGCCACCCAGCCAAGATCTGTGGTGGAACGCATATGCATTCCACGACAGAACGGGAGGGTGGAAGTGGAAGTACTAGGTGGAACGCAGAATGAGAAGTTGAGAACTCGCTTAATCTCGCTGTGAGGTTATGCAGAGTTATGTGGTTCCCTCTGCATTTCTATTAGAGCCCCTGCAGTGAAATCGCAGGGCTATGATCAGCTACCATGACAGTCTGGCTGGGGCTTGCCGAAGCCTTGCAGGCTTGGTAATCTGCCTGCCAAGCTTCGCACGCGGCACATATCAGCAGGCAGCACATCAGAATGCCATTCAGCCTATAATATCTCTTCCCAGTTCATGGTGTAAGGGATTGTCTCTTATTCGGGGGTCATTTTCACAGAATTATCTTCATAACAACTGGATTTCAGGTCCAAACGTGAGATTTATTTGACAATCTTCATACACAGCATGAAACAACAGATACCCACGCTCCCAAAGCCTCACCAGGACTCTGCTACACAAAAACTTTCTTTCCCAGAGTGAGCCACACCCAAGTCCAGCAGGAGGATTAAATAGCATCCCTGGACATGAGCATATTCTAAAATCCCGGACTGGAGCATGGAGAACAGGCACCCACCCAGCACATTGTCAGTTCTCAGTAAAAGCCCGCCCTGACAAGCTGGAGCCAGCTATGCAAACTATTATGGTGTTCACCAACTACCTTAGTGGACACCTAATCTAGGGGCCTTTACTCCACCAAGGCTGGGCCCCTTGATGACATGCTCCCGATGCAAACGACACTCCTTTTATCATGCTTCCCCGGGACTTTACTTCACACATCACTTTTCACATTGCCACAATGGATTGGAAGGAGGACATCCTGTGGTGCACGGAGATGGAGAGGGTCTTCGGATTCCCCCCGCACTATACGGGCGTCTCAGAAATGAACCGCTGCTCCTAACAGAAGCTCCTGGGAAGGTCATGGAGCGTCCTGGTCATCCAGCATCTTTTTGGTCCACTGAAAGATTATTTTGAAAGTGTGTAGAAGTCACACGGGGCACCCATGCTGCTAATTTATCATGGAGACACTGGATTTTATAATATTATATTATTATAAAAAGAAAAAAATGAATGAGAAATGAATGAAGCCCCTTCGTCACCCATCTCCCACTGATGTCCTCCACTCTGTTTATTACTATTTGCCCACCTAGTGGAGGAAGCGGCGGATGTCTTCTCCACATCTTGGCTTGCCAGTAGCTGCTGCTGACTATCTTCTAGTAGCTCACTCCCCTGTGCAGGACCTGGCACTTCTCTGTCTGACATACTGTTAGATCAAATAATCAAATGTTAGATCAAATATTTTTTCTTTCGCCACTAATTCACGGCAAACAGGGCTTCAGAATATATCACTGCACCACTAAAGGGCAATTAGGTCCTAATTTTTTTCAACTTTTACACAACACAAAAGGTTTTTCAACAGATAAGTGCAAAGCTGAATGGCGAATATATTTTTATTTCGCCACTAATACACAGCAAAAAGGGCTTTAAAATATATCACTGCACCACACAAGGGCAAATATATTTTTCTTTTGCCACTAATACACGGCAAAAAGGGCTTTACAACATAAAACTGCAGCGCACAAGGGCAAATAAGACGTACTGTAGAAATATTTCCTTGTAATAAACCCTGTTAATGGCTGTATCAAACAGCACTTGCACCCCAATAACAAGAACGGTTTGTTGAATTGACAGAGCTGTATAATGGAAATTTGAATCCCCAGTCAGTGCACCAAGGTGAAATAGGATTCAGATTCCTATTATCCAGTCTGTAACCTCCCCTACTGAACCCTGTTCTACATGAATGCTGTGGAATGATTCCTCCCTATACTTTCCCTGCACTTATAAATCGTTTTTTCACCACAATCAAGCCTTTACTATCACTGTCCCTATCGCCTGCAGACATCTCTCCCTGCACTAAGTACACTAGTAAATGGCAGAATCTAAGATGGCTGATGCTATTTATAGGGCTGTGACATCACAGGACTGGCTGGCTGCTGATTGGCGGCATGCATGGCATTATGGGTGATCTTGCCTTCCCGGGGTTCCTTTGTCCATGTCCTCACAAGTGCAGCAGCCATTTTAGGAAAAAACGATTCGTTACCACAAAGCTTGAGGAAATTCGGCTTCAGTGCGAATTAAATAATTCCTGAAATTCAGATAGAATACCACTTCGTCAGCTTCGATTCACTCATCTCTAATTACTATATCCATGTTCTATTACATTATTATGCAACTTCTTCCCATAGTGGCATCACTGTGTGGTGTCCTTTCCTAGGACTTCAGTCTTTAGATCCCTGCACTGTGACTATAACTCTTTTGTAGAGATGAGCAAATTGCTCACAATTCGATTTGAGTTGGATTAGGTAGAATTAGATGACCGATTCAATTCAGGTCTGAATCGATTCTACCCGAATCAAAAGTGTTCCACAGAGCCTCAAAATTTCTGTATGACACTATAAGGTCTCTTAGGATTCATATTTTTTTCTGTCTAATCTCTCACTTTCTTCCTTATTTTCTCTCTCTCTCCAACATTTGCTAGAATGGAATCACCAAAACATCCGATTTGGATGCAGCTTTTTTTTTTACAAAATTTGGGTTGAATCTGATTTGTTTAGAATGTATTCATTCCTCTCTCTTCCTGTGCTTTTACTTTTGATATGACATCACTGTGCTGTGACATCACTGCATTTATTATCCATGTGATTGTTGAAACATATGATTGCTGGGTGTCTGACCACTGGGACCCCATGATCACTATAACAGAGGTCCCGAGCTTCTTGTGTGAACGTAATGGTGGTACGAATGCGGGACCAGCGTTTAGCACTCCCATTCATGCCTACAGAAGTGAAGGGAGAGATGAACATCTATCCCATTCATTCCTACAAAAGTGAATTGTGGGAACAGCTATCCCATTCATTCCTACAGAAGTGAATGGAGAAAAGGACAGCTATCCTATTTATTCCTACAGAAGTCAATGGAGGGATGGTCAAGCATGTGCACGATCACTCACATTCACACAGTGGACTCAGGGACCCCATTGTCGTGATTAGTGATGAGCGAAGGTCTCAAAAATTCTATTTTGCTGCTCTGCCGAACTTTACAAAAAAATTTGCTGATCGCGACAACTGAGATAAATATTAAATAATTTTATGGGTTACTCAGGTAAAAAAAAAAATTGTACTTACCTCATCCATTTGATTCGGAACAGGCCACCACAGCCATCTTGCTTGAAGATCTAGAATAAAATCTCTCATGGCGTTATGACATCAAATGTCACTGCGCACAAGATTTCTCACTGGATCTTCAAGCAAGATGGCCACGGTGGCCTCTTTGTGCTCAAACAGATGAGGTAAGTATGATTTGGTTTTCTTTTTTTTTTTTCAGAGAAAATGGTTTTGCTACCACGAAGCACAAGGAAATTCGGCTTTGCCGAATTTTTCCAGCAATTTGGATCGCATTCCACTTCGTCAGCTTGGATTTACTCAACATTAGTCATGAATGATGTCAGTCTAAGCAGTCAGATTCCCAGCGATCATACATTTATCACATATGCATAGTTTATAAACATTGTTAAAGAGGAAAAACCCCTTTAATAAAATCCAAAATATTAAAGTTCTTATTTTAAAACAACATTTGAAACCATTCTAATCTAGTATATGTGTAGCTCTTTCAATCAGCCTGTGAAAAGAATTATAGAAAGCACTCCCATTTTTATCATTATTCTAGTTTTATTATATGAAACTCTCTGCTTTTAGATGCAAACCAATTATTCTAAGGGGTTGCAAGTGACAGGCAAAAATAACTGTAAAAATAGCAGGATCATTACAAACTGTCCACTGGCCCTTTTCTATCTCACCTCACATGACATAAAGCATTCCGCTATGTGTTAGAAATTACCCTCAATTTTTACATCAAGATTCTTTTCAGCATTTTAAACACAGCTAAAGAATGCAAAGTAATATTTGCCACATTTTTTTTTTTCTAAGATACAATTTTCTGTGAACTAAATGATGGAATGCTTTTACCATAGCGTGTTATCATGTGGAATACCATTCCATCAGTCTGACACCATTTCACTAAAGTACTTAAGGGGGTTGTCCAAATTTTAAGTGATGGTCTATCCTCAGGCAAATGCGCATGGATTGTCACAAATCCCAGTAAGATGTATGGAACAGTCATAGAAATTTCTGCCAGAATTCTTCTGCGTGTCAACAAATGCAACATAAATAAGCAATTTGGGCTAGAGATGAGCAAATCAAAGTTGACGAAGTGAAATTCGATCTGAATTTCAAGAAACATTCGATTGGCACAGAATCCGAATTTCCTCACACTTCGTGGTAACTAATCACATTTTTTCCTAAAATGGCTGCTGCATGTGTTAGGACATGGAGCAAGAAACTCTGGGAACAAGGGATCACCCACAATGCCATGCATGCAGCCAATCAGCAGCCATCCAGCCCTGTGATGTCACAGCCCTATAAATAGCCTCAGTTATCTTGGATTCAGCCATTTTGCAGTGTACTTAGTGCAGGGAGAGATGTCAGCAGGTGCTAGGGACAGTGTTAGAAAAGACTTTAAAACTTATTTTGCAGTATAGAAGTTCAGGAAAAGGAAAAGGAGGAATCATTCCACAGTATTGAAGCAGAACAGGGTTCAGTAGGGGAGGTTACAGCCTGGGTAATAGGAACTATCCTATTACACCTTGCTGCACTGTCTGTGGATCCAAATTGCCATTATACAGCTCTGTAAATGTTTGATACAGCCATTAATAGGGTTTATTACAAGGGAGTATTTCTAAGTCTTACTTGCCATTGTGCGATGCAGTGATATGTACTAAAGCATTTTTTCGCTTGTATTAGTGTGAAAAAAGGGCTTATTAGCCATTGTGTGCTAAAGTGAGAAAATTTTGGCGTGTATTAGTGGCAAAAAAAACCAAAATATTATTTGCCATTCAGCGGTGTAGTTATATGTTCCAAAACACTTTCTGGCTTGTATCAGTGGCACAAAAATATATATTATTTGCCATTTAGCGGTGTACTTATATGTTCTAAAACCATTTTTGGCGTGTATTAGTGGCAAAAAAATATATATTATTTGCCATTCAGCGGTGCAGTTATCTGTTCTAAAGCCCTTTTTGGGGTGTATTAGTGGCAAAAAAATATATATTTGCCGTTCAGCGATGCAGTTATATATTCTAAAACCCTTTTTGGCATGTATTAGTGGCACAAAAAAGTATTTGCCGTTGTGTCGTGAAGTGAGAAAATTGCAGTCCTTTTTGGCGTGTATTAGTGGCAAAAAATATATATTTGCTGTTCAGCGGTGCAGTTATATGTTCTAAAGCCCTTTTTGGCGCGTATTAGTGGCAAAAAATATATATTTGCTGTTCAGCGGTGCAGTTATATGTTCTAAAGCCCTTTATGGCGTGTATTAGTGGCAAAAAAATATTTATTTGCCATTCAGCAGTGCAGTTATGTGTTCTAAAGCCTTTTGTGGCTTGTATAAGTGGAAAAAATTAAGAACCTATCTACCGTTCAGCGGTGCAGTTATATGTTCTAAAGCCTTTTGTGGCGTGTAAAGGGGAAAAAAGTAAGGGCCTTTTTGCCATTCAGCGGTGCAGTTATATGTTCTAAAGCCTTATTTGGCGGGTATTAGTGGGGGAAAAAAGTGAAAATTACAGATTTTTTTGGGATGTTTTCATTTCCTTTTCATTTATTTATTTGATCTAACAGTATGTCAGACAGAGAAGTGCCAGGCCATACACAGAGCAGTGGCAGAGGCCTAACTGTTTCTGGAGCAGGCACAGGTCGCAGCAGAGTAAGGGGGCGTGGCAGCAGGAGTCTCAACAAGAGGCCTGAGCTCCCAGTGTCATCTAGCGGTCGATTCTCTACCAGCAACCTAGCGGTTCTTGAATGGTTGACTCATTGTGACATCAGACACCCCAAGCCAAGAGTCGGTGGATTCATCAGATAAACCCTTAGTAGGCATGGCCTGGGAGCAGGCCCTGTTCCCTCACCTGTCCTCAACCTGCCTCTGTACTTTTATGTTCTTTCAGCCAGACAAGTATTATATGCTGTGGGTTCAGATCCGCTATACATTGAGGACGAGCCACTAGAGGACAGTCAGCAGCTACTGGCCAGCCAAGATGTGGAAAAGACATCCGCAGCTTTCTCCGGTTGGCAAGTAGTGATGAGGAGAGTGTCGTGGGAGCTGGAGTTGCGAGTGGTCAGGCTCCTGACCCACAGACCATTGAGGAGGACATCGGTGCTGTGCAGACATTACTCGATAATGATGATGTAGCTGATCGCACTTGGGAGACAGGTAAATTAGGGGCTTTATCATCATCGGAAGAAGAGGGTGTCAGCTTGTCCATGAGACAGTGGCGGAGCCAGCAAGACGCTAGCGTGGCCGGGAGCCAGCAGGGTGACAGGAGTGGGAGGTCGGGAGCCAAACGTGCCCATGTTAGACCACCCGCTTCACAGGAGCCTACCTGCCCGGAAAGTAGTGGTGCAGGGGTTCACGGAAGCAGCAGCAGTAGCAGTCAGTCAGTGTGGAGTATTGGGGGTAAAATCACCTACTTGGTGGTATGGCAGTTTTTTGTTAAGCCGCCGGAGGAGGGGAACATGGCCATTTGTAGAATCTGTGGGCAGAAGGTGAAGCGTGGCTAAGGTGTCAATGTTGGCACCACGACACTGCGTCAACATATACAGCGTCACCATAAAGTGGCCTGGGAGAACTGTGGCTCCGATCTGGTGGTCCAGCCTGCCACAGCAACCACTGCATCACCCAGTGGCACACACGCGATTTTAGACAGTCAATGCTCCACCACCTCAACCAAAGGGAGCTGTCTGTCCTTCCCATTGTCGGCTGGTCCTGATGCTACTGCTCCTCCTCCTCATCTGTCATTCCATCAGCAATCAATCACAAATGCGATTGCCAAGAGACAACAGTATGCCTGAACTCATCCAACGGCGCAGAAGCTGAATGTGGTCCTGGTCAAGTTGCTAGTGCTACAGTCCCTTCCTTTCCAAGTGGTAGACTCTGCACCATTCAGAAAACTGATGGCTTGTGCTGAGCAGAGGTGGAGAGTCCCAAGCCGTAATTTCTTTGCCAAAAAGGCAGTACCAGCCCTACACATGTATGTAGAACCGAAGGTGGGCCAGTCCTTGAGCCTGTCAGTGTCTGTGAAAGTGCACGGGAGCACCAATGTGTGGAAAGCGTATAGGGGCGTATTTCATTAAAAAAGAAAAATATATATGCACTGCACTGTTCCAGTTATTGCTAGTGAAAGCGTATAGGGGCGTGTTTCAGTAAAAAAAGAAAAATATATACGCACTGCACTGTTGCAGTTATATCTGGTGAAAGTGTATAGTGGCCTATTTCAGTCCAACAAGAAATATATATTCTCAGGTCACTTCTGCAGTTATTTCTGGTGAAAGTGTATAGGGGCGTTTTTCAGTCCAACAAGAAAAATATATTCTCTCCTCACTTCTGCAGTAATTTCTGTTGAAAGCGTATAGTGGCCTATTTCAGTCCAACAAGAAAATATATTCTCAGTTCACTGTTGCAGTTATATCTGGTAAAGCCTTTACTGGCGTATTGCAGTAGAAAAAGAAACATAAATTCGCCATTCGCTGGTGCACTTATATGTAGAAAAACCTTTATTGATGTATATCAGTAGAAAAAGAAATATACATTCGCTATTCGCTGCTGCACTTATATCTTGGAAAACCTTTACAGACGTATAGCAGTAGAAAGAGAAAGATACATTCGCCATTCGCTCCTGCACTTATATCTTGAAAAACCATTATTGACGTATATCAGTAGAAAAAGTAAAATATATCCAGCGTTCACTGTTGCAGTTATATGTAGTAAAGCCTTTAGTGGCATATTTCTGTACAAAAATCAAGATATATTCAGAGTTCAGTGCTGCAGTTATATGTGGGAAAGTCCTTTTTTGCGATATGGACTGAATTACTTTGTGTTGAAATTTAGCATTTACATTTCACACACTGCGAGCTTACGTGATGACTTCAATAAGAGCGGTGCACCAATACAGGTGAATACACTATGCACTAACCCTGCAAAAAATGCGAAATAATTCACACTAATCCACATCTATCTGTGGTATTGCTTACTGGACACTATGGGGACTTTTTTGCAGCACAGAAATCGCATGAGGACCGCGTCTCGCTCTTCCAGCGCGGACCTACTTCCTCCTCTACGTCCTGTTCACTTAGGATCACTCTGCCTCAGGCGCCGTTGTTGTTTTTAAACTGACAGCCTATAACTCTCTGTTGAAAAGCCTTTAGTGGCGTATAGTGATGATTGAGCACAAAAGTATAATGGAAGTCAATGGGAGACCCCTGTTTTTAAGAGGGGAGGGTACATGGTCCATTGGAAAAGGTCAGAAAGTGACAGAAACACCACCGAAATGGATTGGGAACAGCATGGGGATGATGTCTGGATGTATCTTGGACTCCCAGGTCGCTGCTGGGAACCATGTTGTCCAAGTTGTACGCCACTTTTACAGACTGACAAAACTACGTACAAAACCCCAAAAAAAATTTAATTGGAAAAATTGTTAGGAAACATTCTTTTCTGCATATTCAATTGTATATAAAGTGCAAGTACTGCAAAAAATTACCAGCAAGAGGCACTCTGAAACAGCCTGTATATCACATAAAGGAGGGCCTCATTTACATTGTGGTACAATTGTTAAGGTAGTGGGACTCCTACACTCATAAAGCATATGTACTAAGTGAAAGGGCTGCCAAAAATTACAAGGAACCGGCACTACAACACAACCTTTAATACACATAAAGAAGGGCATCATACACAACCATGAAAAATTATGATTGGTGGTCTTCTGGTGACCCTCAAAAACATTTGGAGCAAGGGACTGCTGGTGACCCTCTAAAACATTACGGGCGAGGGCCTGCAGCTGAGTTGACCCTCTCAATCATTAGGCGCGAGGGCCTTCAGCTGTGTTGATCCCTTTTTAAACATTAGGGGCGAGGGCCTGCTGGTGATCTGACGCTCTAAAACATTATATGCAAGTGTCTACAGGTGAGCTGATGCTCTAAAACATTATATGTGAGTCCATGCTCTACAAATGACGCTTTAAACATTATATGCTAGTGCATGCTGTACAGCTGACATTCTTAAACATTATTTGTGAGTGCCTTCAGGTGAGCTGATGCTCTAAAACATTATATGGAGTGCATGCTGTTCAGCTGATGCTCTAAAACATATGCGAGTGCATGCTGTTCAGCTGATGCTCTAAAACAATATATGCGAGTGCCTGCAGGTGAGCTGATGCTCTAAAAAATTATATGCGAATACCTGCAGGTATGCTGACACTCCAAAAAATTATATGCGAGTGCATTATGTTCAGCTGACGCTCTAAAACATTATATGTGAGTGCATGCTGTTCAAATTACGCTCTAAAACATTATATGTAAGTTAATACTGTACAGCTAACACTCTAAAACATTATTTTCAAGTGCATGTTGTTCAGCTGATGCTCTAAAACATTATTTGCGAAGCGCCTTCAGGTGATCTGACGCTCTAAAAAATTATATGCGAGTGCATGCTGTTCAGCTGATGCTCTAAAACATTATATGCGAGTGCCTGCAGGTGAACTGACGCTCTAAAAAATTATATGTGAGTGCCTGCAGGTGAGCTGATGCTCTAAAAAAATATATGCGAGTGCCTGTTGTTCAGCTGACGCTCTAAAAAATTATATGCGAATGCATGCTGTTCAGCTGATGCACTAAAACATTATTTGCGAGTGCCTGCAGGTGAACTGACGCTCTAAAAAATATTATGTGAGTGCCTGCAGGTGAGCTGATGCTCTAAAAAATTATATGCGAGTGCATGCTGTTCAGCTGACGCTCTAAAACATTATTTGCGAGAGCCTGCAGGTGAGCTGACGCTCTAAAACATTATATGCGAGTGCCTGTTGTTCAGCTGACGCTATAAAACATTATATGCGAGTGCCTGCAGGTGAGCTGATGCTCTAAAACATTATTTGCGAGTGCCTGTTGTTCAGCTGACGCTCTAAAACATTATATGCGAGTGCCTGCAGGTGAACTGACGCTCTAAAAAATGTTATGTGAGTGCCTGCAGGTGAACTGCTGCTCTAAAACATTATATGTGAGTGCATGTTGTGCAGCTGATGCTATAAAACATTATATGTGAGAGTCTGCAGGTGAGCTGATGCTCTAAAACATTATATGCGAGTGCCTTCAGGTGAGCTGACGCTCTAAAAAATTATATGCGAGTGTAGGCTGTACAGCTGATGCTCTAAAACATTATATGCGAGTGCACGCTGTACAGCTGATGCTCTAAAACATTATATGCGAGTGCATGCAGTTGAGCTGACCCTATAAAAAAAATTTGAGTGGAGGGAATATATATAATCTGGATGAGGAGGAGGAGGAGGAGGAGGAGAAAACAAGATTCAACCATATACTCTTTGGGAAAAGGTGCATGGGAATACATTACAGTAGATTGAGTACATTATAAATGATAGATTGAAATTACATTTTTGTTTATCATCAGCTCAGCTCTCCTCTGGTGGAGTTGAGAAGTCAGGGGCAATCCAGGCCTTGTTCATTTTTATCTGAGTCAACCTGTCAGCATTGCCAATGGACAAGCAGATACGCTTATATGTTATAATGCCACCAGCAGCACTTTATACACACTCAGACAAAACGCTGGCGGCAGGGCAGGCCAGCACCTCCAAGGCATAGAGCGCAAGTTCATGCCATGTGTCCAGCTTGGAAACCCAGTAGTTGTAAGGCACTGAGGGATCATTTAGGACGATGACACAGTCTTCTATGTATTCCTTCACCATCTTCCAAAACTTTTCCCTCCTTGTACCTCTAGGCCGCGCTTCAGGGTGAGGTTGCTGGCGGGGTGTCGTGAAAGTGTCCCATGCCTTGGTAAGTGTTTCCCTGACTTTGTTTGAACTGCTGTGTGTTCCCCTTGTCTCCCTTCCTCGGTTGCCTAAGGAAGTACGGACTCTGACGGCCGCATTGTCAGATCGAAAATTTTGGAGCAATCTCTCAACAAGTACATTCTGGTATTGCACCGTTTTACTCCTCTTCTCCACCACAGAAATGAGAGATGAGAAGTTCTCTTTGTAGCGGGGGCTCGAGAAGGGTGAACACCCAGTAATCCGTGTTATCTAAAATTCCTATAATGCCAGGGTCGCGGGAAAGGCAGCCTAACATGAAGTCAGCTATGTGTGCCAGAGTGCCAACATGCAAGGCGTTGATGTCGACATCAGGATGACTCTACATCTGCTCATCCTCCACCTACTCTGCCCATCCATGTTGAGAATATGGAATTAAAGTTCCATGGGTACTACCCTCTGTAGTAGAGGCCACTGTCTCCAGCTCCTCCTCCTCCTCTTCAAGGTCCAATTCGCGCTGAAAAGACGAACTGTGGGTGGTCTGGCTATCACCCTGTGTAATGTCCTCCCCCATTTCCTCATCTGCCACATTCAGAGCGTCTTCCTTAATTGTGAGCAGAGATCATTTGAGTAGACACAGCAGTGGATTTTGTGTGGATTCATCAAAGTTTTTTAAAACCTTACAGAGGTCTGACATCAATGCTCACTCCTCGCTTGTGAATAGTGGCAGTTGACTCGAAAGGCGACAACCATGTTGCAGCTGGTATTCCACAATTGCCCCCTGCTGCTCACAAAGCATGGCCAACATGTAAACCGTAGAGTTCCAGTGCATGCTCACATCGCACAACAGTCGGTGAGCTGGAAGCCGCTGCTGCAGCGTTGACAGACCGGCTGAAGCTGTGGACGACTTGCTGAAATGGGCACACAAGCGGCGCATCTTCACTAGTAGCTCTTGAAAATTGGGGTAGGTTTTTATAAACCATTGAACCACTAAGTTTAAGACGTGGGCTAGGCATGGGATGTGTGTCAGGTTGTAGAGCTCTAAAGCCGCCACCAAGATATGGCCATTGTCAGACACAACCATGCCTAGTTTTTAGTTGAGAGGCGAGAGCCACAGCTTGGTCTGGTCCCTTATACTCTGCCACAGCTCTGCGCAGATCAGTTTCATCACGGCCTGTTAACGCTTACCCACAGCAGTGCTACACTGCTTCCAGCTAGCGAAGGATAGCTGACTGCTGCTAGAGGTGGAAGTGGAGGAGGAGGCGGCAGAGGAGGAGAAGTAGAGGTTGGAGCCAGTAACATAACTGCTGGCGGAGACCCTGATGGACGGGTAATGTTCTGGGACACATGCTGGTGTACGGCAGGCACAGCACACAGTGAAAAATAGTGGTGGCTGGGGACTGCGTACCGAGGGACGGCAGCCATCAGGCTGAGGAAGGCCTCAGTGTCCACAAGTCTAAATGGCAACATTTCAAGGGCCAGTATTTTCGAAAGTTGCGCATTTTGTGCTATGGCCTGCAATTGCATTCAAATGCCTGTGTTATCAACATTTGGACGCTGCACTGGGACAGGGAAGTGGATGTTGTTGCTGACGGTTCATGTGAAGTATCGGGTGCAGGGCGAGGGGCATCTGGGCCTGTTCTTTCGACAGGGGATTGGCCAGCAGTGCGTAACACAAGGGAAGAGGAGGCAGTGGTGTGCCCGCAGACCCAGATTGTGGACCCAGGTGTTCGGCCTACTTATTAGGGCGCTTGGATGCCATGTGGCGGATCATGCTGGTGGCGGTGAGGTTGCTACTATTCACGCCCCGGCTCATTTTGGTACGGCACAGGTTACAAACTACCACTTTTTTGTCGTATGCACTTTCCTTAAAAAAGTGCTATACTGCGGAACTCCTACCCCTTGGCAAGGTAGATTTACGCATGGTTTTTCTCCGTGTAACGTCAGAGCGGATATTTAGTGCGGCGGGGGCCATAGTTGCACCAAGAAGAATTCGCCTGTCCACCCAAAATGTGGAGAGACTGACCTTTCTCAAGATGAATCAGGTGTGGATCAGCCAGGATTTCCGCCTACCAATGCCTGATGCATCAGACTAGATCATCCATGATGCCACACCAACAATTTGAAAAAAGAGACTGGTTTCTTCTGGCTACCTGCCTCAGTTACTATTCCGATGCTGTTACCCGCCTGATGCCACACATCTAATGCAAAGTGCTCCTTCTTTCACCCACCATCTTCAGCAGGTACTGGTATTGCCACCCCCCTCCACGGTATGTCACCTTGCCACTCTGTGGCCTCCTGATGCTGCCACCACCTCCAGACTGTGTCATTGTGCCGCTCTGTGGTCTCCTCATGCTGCTGCTGCCTCCAGACTCTGTCATTGTGCCACTCTGTGGCCTCCTTATACTGCTGCCAACTCCAGACTGTGTCATTGTGCCGCTCTGTGGTCTCCTCATGCTGCTGCCACCTCCAGACTCTGTCATTGTGCCGCTCTGTGGACTACTCATGTTGCTGCCAACTCTAGACCCTGTCATTGGGCCACTCTGTGGTCTTCTGCATGCTGCTCCAAATTCACCATGTCATAGGGCCACTCTGTGGACTTCTCATGCTGTTCCAAGCCTCCCCACTTCATGACTGGGCCACTATTTTGCCTTTCAGCCTGGCTGACATCATAATTTTTTTGACACTTCTTCTAATCTGTCAGAAGGAAGGAAAAACAAGACGCACAACGGATCCTGTCTGTGTAGCAGCTTTAAGGCCTGTGTGGTCCTTACAGAGTTGGCTTATGATTTCGTAGCCAAAAGCAGGAATTGGGTACAAAACACAGAAGACATGCAAATATTCCTTTCACGTGTCATCTCTGTTTTAGATCTACTTGTTTTTTTTTTTCCCTGTAGCAATACTGATGGATTATTGAGCAAATGCTAACCGAGTGAAGGCGTATGCGCCACAGACGGTATCCGTTTTTTTCTGGGTAATTGTTCTGACAGATCAGAGAATGGGGAAAATTAATCAGTGATGTCAACACAAACTTACTGCTGACACCCTCTTTAATCTGTCAGGAGGCTCTACTTGTATAAGCATTTAATAGAACTGGTTCTGTAGACATCTATGTGGAATCAGCTGACAAGGGTGTAAAAGGAGTGCGTTTCTTCTTGACGCTAACATCTACCTGTAAGACTGAGTTGATACTTGAGTTATTTGGTCAGTTTTGGCCTTGTGTCTGCCCAAATAAGTGAAGTATACAGTGATTCTAAGAGTGACGCCTGTCATCTGCATGTCATACTGCAAGGCACAGTGTTACTGCAAGGCACAGTGTTCTACACCACTATAAAGGATATTACCTTTTTTTAAAGTAATTTGCTGTGAATATATTCAGATCGAATCAAAGTATTCCCGAAAAACTTGGCGAACCGGCGAATCAAATTTTTTAAAAATTCGCTCATCTCTACTTATTAATAATGCTGAGGATCTGATGCCAGAAAGATTTGATTGACTCACAGTCCCACCAAACATGTAAAAAGGAACCCCTCGCTCGCTGGCATCTCCAGCAGTTTGCGTTCGTTGTTTCATACATCTGATATAACCTGAGTGGTTTTAAATACCACCTTGAAAGGATTTTGTAGGAGTATTTTTGTATCTTCACACACTTTAAAATATGTTTGTGGTTGCGTAAAACTGATGCAATTTGGGGGGTGGGGAATTTGGTTTGTAACTCTCTTTCCCATTCTCTGATGAAATAAGGGTTTGATTGGTTTTCCAGGGGAAGATAATGTTTTATTTCTTTGTTATTTTAGTCATGTTTTCTATTAGGACCCTTTACCCTTAAAAATGATGCACGTTGTATATGAAATGTTTGAATTTCCAGTTTTGATGATAATTTCAGCTTCTTACTGCATAATAAATATCTTGAACATTCTTTGTTAGGAAAATCGTATCTATGGCAAATCAGTAGTAATTTGTGCACATACTTGGGCTAGCATATTCTACCGCTATATTAGGTATCCTAGCAGTTGGCTTTTTGTAGTGTGAATGTGCATTTCTGGTTTGTTTTTAATATGTACACATATCCGCATGTCCCTTATTTCAGTAATGACTATTAAAAGACCTCGAAAAGCTTCCAAACTAGGAACATCTGTTAAATCTCTATCACCCTGGCAACAGAAATCATACTTTTTCTCTAAGTCAAACATCTTCACTTTTAACTTTCAGCCCAAGGCCAATTTAAAACATTTAAATTTACAGAAATATTCATTATTACTATCCTACAGCTCTCCTGAAAAAAAAAAAGTGTCAATAAAGAAAGAGACACTACTGTCACTGCAATCATTTCAAGATAACTCTGAGAAAAAAAAAAGTAGATTTATATCCAGATTTATTATTCAAAGTGTTGTTGGTTTAAAGGGGTATAATGCAGGAAATTGGCATGAATTACTTTACTTTTTAGATGAATGTTATGGTTCCACAAAGTATCTTAAAAGTGAATCTGACTTAAAAGAAATAAAATAAATAAACCTTCATAGTACGGTGGCTTAGTGGTTTGCAATGGTGCCTTGCAGCTCTGGGTTCCTGTCCTCGAATCCTACCAAGGAAAACATCTGCATGTTCTCACTGTGTTTGCGTGGGTTTCCTGTGGGTACTCTGGTTTCTTCCGACACTCCAAAGACATACTCATAGGGAACTTAGATTGTCAGACCCATTGGGGACAGCTTAATGCTAATGTCTGTAAAGCGCTGCGGAATAAAGTAGCGCTATATAAGTGCATAAAATAAATAAATCAATAGAGGTCAGAGGACAGTTTTCCTGATATAGTGTTCCAAATTCCCTGCATAGCTACAAGAGTTTACCTAGCCAAAATACTGCACATGGCTGTCCTGGGAGGGTTCCCATGCCAAACATTCAAGCCTTTGCTTTTCAACCAATCAGGTTTTTGGTTCAGTGTCCAATTCCAGAGCTTGGCAGAAGATTTATGTGGTCAACTCAGTGATTGCAATTGCCTGCGATTTTGTTATCCTGGTTCGTGCTCTGTGTGCTACTTATTACTTCTACATTTGATCTCATTTTCTGGATTTACCTCTAGTCTGCTGATTCTACTGAATCTTCTGGTATATTACCGTGGCTTGTGTTTTGGATTAACTGCTCAGCTTCTGAAATGTCTTCTAATAATTATTCTGGTATTCTGACTGTGGCCAGTTTCTAGCTCTACCCCTGCTGTTTTGGCAATATCCATCTCTCCTGGTTCAGACCCTGCTTTTCTACTACTCTTTGATCCTGATCATTCTGGTAGGCCTGCTTCTACAGAGCTCAGAACAGTTTTCTACTACCTCACTCTGCAGATCTAACTTGTATACTTAGCATCCTAGTGCATCCATCCTTAGTGTGGGCTCTGGTGAAGAACCTAGGAGTAGTCTAAGCTTCCTACCAACCAGTGGTTAGACTGGCAGCCATATCTGAGTTTTGTGACTGTGTTCCAGATGGTGAACGTAGTATTTCCTTCACCCACATCAACACGGCATGAAACCAATGGTCTCGGTGGCATGAGCAAACAGATTCCATTCATTGGCTGAAACATTCACCTCTCCAGACATGAGGTGCGAACAAGAGCAGCAGTGCTGGATATGGTGGGGGATTACCTGGTGCATATAGTATTTTTTTTAAAAAAGTATATTGCTTTTAGTAATTTTGTGATCCTAACCCTTTAACTTCATTAATACTAACTTACACCTATGTCTTGATAATGTTACTTAAAAATTATGATCAGCATCACTATTCATATGGTAACTGGAATGAACAGTGTGTCATTTATGTGTACTCAAGATTAAAAGTTGGCAAGGTTGGAAATACACAAGAGTGTCTCAGCCAAAAATATGAAAATGGAGAATTGATTATTTGCGATTAGATTTTTATATATCATTCAATACACTACCTGGATTTGGATCTGGCTTTTCATAGCAATGAAGAGCTACTTATAACTCTACATTCCAACCATCAAATCTCTTGTGATGAATTAAGCAACAAAACACTTTTGCCCTTGTAACCCAAGCAAATATTGCGTGTTGTAAGGAAAAACATGTTTACGACCTGGGAACTGAAAAAATCTGAAATCAAAATATCCTTAGGGAATAAAACACAAGTTCTACTATACTGCACGCTCACTATACAGTATATCATTTCATCCTGATATCTGCCCTTTCCACTTCATCAGCTTACCACCAACTAATGTTCTCTGCCAAAGCTTCCCAGTATAAACACAGGTATGTGAGCAGTGAAGTGTGCACGAGCAGCATGCAGATCTGGAGATCTCCTCAATTATCAACAAATTACATGCTCACATATAGGTTAAAATAGAAACTATATTCATCTTTGATATCACTAATTCTCCTTGCAGAGATCCAGTTGGTGCAAGGATTCTGAAAGTTAATTTGCAAAAATACTCTTATCAGCGTATACACCAGGTACTGCCCTGATCCTTTTTGTATAAATACACGTTTGTCAGAAGTGATGTGCATGGGGAAGCTGGGAGGGAGTCGGAAGAGATAGTTGATAATTCGACCAACAGCTTTTGAATGTATATGACCACCCTATCACTTTAGTCATGCCTGCAAATTTTGCAAAACAAGCTACTGACCCAGGGGACCAATCACAGAGGAAACATATTTGCACCTGTTTTGAGAATGTTTGGATCATACATCTCACCTGCCTCTCATCACCTTGTGCTGTCTAAAAGACAAATGGTTTGTTCACCACATATACAGCTTTTGTCTTTATCAACTAATCACAGCACAGCCTTTATTTTACTACAGTGCTTGTTATAATACTTTAGAACTTTGTTTACCAACCTGTGGCTCTCCAGCTTTCCCTCAGGTCCCATAGGTTCCACAGTGGCTAACTAGCTGCTAGATTCTATTTCGTGACAGCCTGCCTTCCATTTATTAAAAGACTGCAGGCTGCCACAAACAGCAGAGCAATGGTATTGAAAAGGTTTCCTGGGACTAACATATTGATGGCTTTTCCTCAGGGTAGGTTATAAATATCTGATAGCTGTGCTTTCAACTCCAAGCAATCCCATCAATCAGGGCTGTTTCTCAGACCGGGCGGGCCGGGTGGCCGCCT
This sequence comes from Bufotes viridis, assembly GCA_033119425.1. Lineage (NCBI taxonomy): Eukaryota > Metazoa > Chordata > Amphibia > Anura > Bufonidae > Bufotes > Bufotes viridis. The sequence continues at coordinate 33,851,841 of CM065596.1, forward strand.
GGGGCGCTGTCAGAAGGTGGGCGCTGGACGTGGCGGTGGCAGAGCACAGGGAGATGAGCGCTTCCACTGTGGAAGCGTTCTTCTCCATAGTCATCTGTATCACCGTCCTCAGGACAGCGATACAGATGGCTGTGCTGCGGCAGGGGAGAGAGAGGCGTCTTCCTTCCCTGTTCCTCTGATAGGCTGCGGGCCTTGTGCCGGCAGCCTATCAGAGGCCGGTGCAGGCGGCGTGATGACGTCATCGCGCCAACTGAGCTGTACAGCAGGGGACACAGGCCGGAAGAGGCCTGCATTGCATCGCTTCCAAGGACGTAAGTATAAAGGTTTATTATTTTTTATAAGAGGCACTTTACTGGCACAATGGGGGGGGGGAGGAGAGAGGCACTTTACTGGCATATGGAGGGGAGAGAAGAGTGGCACTTTACTGGCACATGGGGGGGAGAGGAGAGTGGAACTTTACTGGCACAGAGGGGGGCGGGGAGAGGAGAGTGGCACTTTACTGGCACATGGGGGAGAGAGGCACTTTACTGGCACAAGGGGGAGAGAGGCACTTTACTGGCACAAGGGGGGGGGGAGGAGAGAGGCACTTTACTGGCCCATGGGGGGGGAGGCACTTTACTGGCACATGGCGGGGGGGAGTGGAAAGAGGCACTTTAATGGCACATGGGGAGGGAGAGGAGAGAGGCACTTTACTGTCATTTGGGGGGGAGAGGATAGTGGCACTTTACTGGCACAAGGGGGGGGAGAGTGGCACTTTACTGGCACATGGGGGGGGGAGAGGAGAGAGGCACTTTACTGGCACAAGGGGGAGAGAGGCACTTTACTGGCATATGGGGAAGAGAGGAGTCTGGCACTTTACTGGCACATGGGGGGAGAGGAAAGAGGCAATCATTACTGGCACATGATTGGGGGGCATTTGTTACTGGCACATGATTGGGGGCACTATAGGGGCTTCTACTGAGGCCACAAAGAAGGGGTATTTTATATGGGGGGCTCTGTATGGTACTAGTATTATAAGGGGGTTTATTTGTTTCTGCAGTATAGTATTTGGGAGCACAGCGGCACAGTATTAGGGGCAGTAGGATGATTTGTACAGAAGATGGGAGGATGATGGAAAAGTAGTAAGATTCTTTTTTTGTCAAACTGCAGAGAAGAAAAATGGCGGAAAAATGATGGTCTGGTCTGAAAGGAGAAGACTAGGACAGAGAACATCTGGATGTAAGAGGTATGTGGTGCTGCTGCGCTGAGGGGGAGAAATGTGCCGTGGGGGGGGGGGTGCCCTTTTCTTTTTTTACTTAAGCCCCTGCCCTTCAAAATCTCTGTGCACCTCCCTGGCGCCGGCCTGGCCTGTGCCCAGTGGCGGGGCCCGGACCCCGCATTAGGCAAGTCACCAACATTAGACTACGTGAGCGGGGCACTAGAAATTGAACTACATGGGGCCCCGCTCACTTAGTCTAATCTTGCCTAACCTGAATGCAGCCTGCATGAAAGATAATTTTTATTATGCATACACAGGTTAGGCAAGATTAGACTAAGTTAGTGGGGACCCATGTAGTAGAATAGTCACTGCTCGGGGCCCCGCGCTGTCATTATATAAGCAGATGCGACACACTACAGGCACATTTGCGGATGACACATAGTAGCATAGCATAAAATGCTATATATGTGTCATCCACAGATCCCCCCATAACAGTGTCACCTGCTGATCCGCAGATTCTACAGGCTCCATAACAGTGCCATCCATGGATCGGATGCCCCCATAACAGTGCCATCATCACAGATCCTCTGTTATGGGGGATATGTGGATGGCTCTGTTATGGGGATCTCTTGATGGCTCTGTTATGGGGATCTCTTGTTGGCTCTGTTATGGGGGATCTGTCGGTGACACTGTTACGGGGGATCTGTGGATGACACACTATTATGGCGGATCTGTGGATGGCACTGTTACGGAGGATCTGTGGATGACACACTATTATGGGGGATCTGTGGCTCATACTGTTATGTTAACATGAATGGTTTTTTGTTTTGTACATTATTGATGATTGTATTTCATGACTACTATTCTAAGGGTATTGCCTTCCTTTATACTGCAGTTCTCCTGTACCACTCTGCCTGCTACTTTTAGCAGTTAAGCAGTAATTTATGATTTTCTTTTGCTCTCAATAAATCTTGTGTTAAGCATAAATATATATATATATATATATATATATATATATATAAATATATATATATATATACATATATATATATATATATATATTTATATAAATACATGGTGAGACAGTTGCAAGTACTCTTCTGATATGATTTCAACAAGCAGTTTTGATGCGGGGGCGGGGTGGGGAGTTTTTTTGACACTCACCCTAAGAAAAATTTTACCTAGAAACTGCACTGCCACCAACCAGCTGTCTGAACAGGCGTTGCACTACAATGAGCACTGAGGCCTCATCACAGCATACTAAGCATAGCACCATTCACTGTATAGTGGCTGTGCTTGGTTTTGTAGACCAGGCCTATTCACTTGAATGGAGCTGAGCTGCACATAGGCCATGCAACCTACGAATGTGATGTCACTGGCCTAGCATTGAGGCCTCTTCAAACAGCTGATCAAATAATCTAGAGTCGGACCCCCACCAGATATCGATTACCTAGCCTAAGGATATGTCATCAATATTTTACTCACAGAAAAACCCTTCTGAATCTGAATTTGCGTCTGCTGCTCCAAAAGCTCAATAACATTTTTATGGTGTTTGCTACACTCAATTGGATCATTGACCATTGCATAGTGTATAGTATTATCAACTTTGTAGCATACAGTGTTAAGCTAAGCATACACACCAGATAAAAGTCAGCTGAACCTGGGATTGACTGACAATCTACTGGATCGGTGAAAGGTGCGCGGTTCTGTGAACTTTATTGAATTTGCTGACGTCTGGACCCACGACGATTTGGAACCTGCGATACCGCAAGTAACACATTTTGTGAACAACGATTCAAGACTTTTTTCTGAATCTACTGTGTATGGCAACCCCCTGGCTTTCTGCCAGGCTGAATGTCCATGTATTAAGATGTGTAACATACAAAATCAACACAGTGTTACTGAAATAAATACATACAAAATGGCCAATTTGTATACTTCTAAGGCTGTGTCTCCACACTACATAGTAGTATGAAGGTATTTTTCCCTATGTGCAATGATTGTATGGAATAATGCGTCCTACAATGGAACATGGCAAAGTATTATTACTATGAACCCAACAGACAAAAAGCTCGGTATGGCTCAGTGTGAAATTGGAGGCTTATGGAGACATAGTGGTGATCCCTTTGGTGCCATTTTAAAACATTCTTCAAACTGGTACAGAAGGAGAGAGGATCCTTACAGTAAGGGCTTACAATCTGCAAGGGAAGGAGACATTAGGTAAGTGTAGAAGCTGCTCCTACTGTGGTATAGTGGGAGCACAGTTACTATAGATTGTACGCTAGCCTGAAGTGGATTTTCAGGTTTCTTTTGAAGGTGTCCAGGGTAGGTAGTTGTCTGAGGTGTTGTGATAAGAAGTTCCAGAGTATGGGGGATGCATGGGAGAAATCTTGGAGGCAATTTGTAAAGAGCAGAAAAGAGTAGAGAAGGAGGCCTCAGGTCGCAGATGTATGGAAGGGACAGGTTGTGGTCAGGTTGTTAATGTTTTATAATTGATTCTCTGGGCAATAGGTAGAGCCACTGAAGGGATTGGAAAATAGGAGAGGCAGAGGAGTAATGGAGGGAGAGGTGGATTATGTACTTTTTAATTTATTAATTTATACTTTATTTATAGCAAAAATAATCTGTTGCAAAAATAAAAATATTCCTGCACTTCTGGCTTTTTAAGAAGCAAGATCCAGGAAGTATTTTGGATTAGAGCCCATGATTTTCTATTTTCACTGTCTTTTTAGAATAATCAATATGCCTCACCCTGTTCAAAGACGAATTTTGATTAGATCCACAGACACCTAATTTAGTAACCTAGAGAATAATGATGTACATGTTTCCTACAACCACACAAGGGAAACAAAATGGGCGCACTTCATAGGGAAAGATATAAAAAAAAGACTCTTAATAATTACACAATTTATTCCGGCCAAATGTACTATAGTGATCTATAATTAAATACGAAAAACTAGATGTATACCCATGTTCAGCTGTCATTAATTTAACAGGAACTGCTCATGTTCTAATCTAATAGTTGATTTTTTTTGTGGCTCTATGTGCAGAATATTAAAATGTATATTAGCCTCAAGGTGAATAATCACAAAATAATAGTCGAAAGGTTTTGGCCTGTGGAGAAAGAGATCTGTGCTCAAAAGCCGTCAAGAAACTGTGATGCTGGGTAGACACTCACTTAGCCTCATTAAGCCAAGGCTCTCTTTTGCTTGTCTTTTGTTCTGCTTGACAGCAGCATTTTTGTTGTATAATAATTCATTTCAAGTCCGTTCCAAGCTACCCAAACTGGTGAACTGTGGCCATTTTAATGAGAAGTGTCGGCTGTAAGCATAATCTGAGAACCACGTGGCTCAGGCAATCACAGAGCAGCGAAAGCAACAAAATGAGATATTGTCTAAAATTGTACACTTATCAAGTTGTTCTAAGACAGGCTAATAATAAGACCCATATTAGGGATCTCTTTTACATTGCATCTGCCCATCATTCCATGGAAAGCGAACAAATAATGTTATTTGCAAAACTTATGCTACATTTTATCCTGGCTTAAATGTATTAAGTCCTCTAAAATATAAGACGGTACATAGAAGGTAGGATCTTTCATTTTAACAATATAATTTTTGTTTTTACTTTAATGAATGATGAATTTATTTACCATCTATGGTGACGAGTCGACCTACAAGAGAACAATAAAATGAAGCACATAGTATAGGCTACCATGATTGTCAATGCAAAGCTCCCTAGGACAATTTCTCATCATACAGCAAGTCCAAGAAAGGAAAGACAAGTAAGATGAGTGTTAGGAAAGCAAGTGCTGAGAATATAAATCAGCCCCTTTTATTCTCCGATTGGTTATGTAGTAGTTTATCAGACACAGGGGGAAAAAGGTCTTCAAAGGCTTATTTTAGTTATACTTTTTAAAGCTTTAACATTGTTGATGCATAGGTTTATGGTAAATCTACTTTGCAGAATACAGTGCAGAACATAAATATAGTAATACTAATATGATATTATTATTGATGTTTATCCATTGACTGATGTACTAAACCCAAATATCCTATTAGGCACTTCAGGGAACTGAAAAAATACATTTTAAAACTTGGATCCGAAGTTAGCTTCAGTTCCGACTATTACTTTGGAACCAAAGCTGACTTAAATTTTTTTTTTTTTCAAATAAAAATCAAATACCCATTTAAGGAACTTTTTTTAAATTGATTGTATCAGGGGATCACCACTTTACTCAGTGGAACTACTCTATTATCAACTCTGTCAAAATTCCGCTAATAGCTTACATCTGAGTGACCTGTAAAAATATCCTCACAAAAACTTCTGGTCACAGTAGACAGGACTAAAGCTCCACCTAATGTACATACAGTATATACCAACATTTCTGTTGGTAAATTCAGAGCATTTGAGCCCCAGGCATACCCAAACTCACCCAAGAACACACATCTAAGTCATGTCAATTTATTTGTGTTCGGACAAGCCAGACCTACCTTAATTTTATTTATTTTTTTAAACATGCTGAGATATGTAGATGCTATTGCTATATGGTATTGAATCCTTTTGCGGGAATAATCATCAGATAACATTGACTCTAAGTCACAAAATGGTGACAAATCCTCTTCAAGTATGTAACTGCTACAAAACTCATCTCACAGTATGGTTGGGAAACACCTCTGACCTCCATTTCTCTGGAAAAATGTGAACATTGGACTTCTCTACAGGATACCAATTTAACAATGTGTCTAAAACCAGATACAATACTACTCAGTCTGGTTCCAAGAAATAATTGGAAGCTGGCTCTCCACAGAAACAAGCAACTATGGCTACAGAATAGAAAATTTGAGCAAAATTCTAAAGGTATTCTCATGTAGCCTGTAGCCTCATTATATGTGTATGTTTGTATATATATATATATATATATATATATATATATATATATGTCAAACATCTATTGGGAACCTAGTCAATTAGTCAATTATATCTATCTGAAGTGACTTTTTAATTCAGTTGTACTAAGTACAATGAAATCCATTTTGTGATTTAAATAATTGTTTAATGTGAAATTAACCAATTTACAGGCGTTACAGATGGTGCATAACAACAATTACAGCTAAAACGTGTGATATTAAAGGGGCTGTCATTGCTCAGTGATGTCGGTAAGTATGGCATGTAACTTTTGAGGCCACTGGTAGGCTCTCCAACCATCTCAAGCCAGTACATGTTCCAAAATTGGCCCAGCGGCTGGAAGGTGGTCTTTGAGAGGATATCGCAAAGTGCAATAGAAATAGATGCATAGATAATTGGGAGGGCATTTATCAAAACTGGTGTAAAAGAAAAAAGTAATGTGGAATCTGATTGATTGTTGTGGGTCACTAATCCAGTTTTGCTTTACAACATTTTTGATAAATCTCCCCCAATGTTTTAAATTACGAGACAAATTGCCCACAGGTTGCCCAATGCATGACCTTCTGTAAAATCGGCATTGGATTCAATGGTTTTATTTTTCTTAACTGTAGGATACCACTCTTTGAAATAGGCTTCTATAATGCTAGCACTTTACCATGAATGGACAACTAAAGAGAATAAACCAAGGACAATCTGTATCCCTCTAGTGTATCAGCATCTGAGACCTAACTCCATTATCTCTAGTGCTAAGCCACTTTCTATTACAGGCTGTGCCAGATAGATAAAATACTCCATCTATGCTATAGACATTATTGTGCATGGTTTCAAACACATTCCTGTTATTATCATATTAGTATGTACCTATGTATACCTAGACCAGCATTGTACCCCCTCAAACACGTGGTAGAAATACTTGTATAGAACTGAATTCCATTTTCATTTGATGTATGATTGTCTCAATTTTCCTCTCCTCGCATGCAATGGGTCAAATTTAGCCAGCACTTTCACCTCAGCGAGTAATGGATGGTGTGTTCCCCTCTGACAGATCACTGACAAGTGCATATGCAATTGTCTCAGCAGAAGATGGGGAGCTAATAATCCGTTTTTCTTGTCCCATGGTTGCTATTTGATTCTGTTACAGTAGTGATACAACGTGGCGCTATTTTATATAAATGATAACCTGTGTCAAGGAAACATGGTGCAGGCATTTGTCCTATGGATTCAGTTGTAAAGAATAGGAAGGAATGCTGAGTTATTATCCCAAAGTAACTGATGGCAGTTTGCAAAATGTTTTTTTTCCTAAATAGTAGTCTAATATTCAAGTTTTATACCAGTTTACCCTTTTCTCATTGAAAATTTGTTTTTTTTTTCTTGTGAAAAACATAAAATTTTAGGGAGAAATGAGAAGCACATAATTTTAGTTCTTCGATCAATGATTCTTAAAGAACATATGTAAGCAGATTTGTACCTATGGAACTGGCTGACCTGCTACATGTGTGCTTGCAGCTGAAGAAATCTGTGTTGGTCCCATGTTCATATGTGCCCGCATTGCTGAAAAAATTATGTTTTAATATATGCAAATGAGCCTCTAGGAGCAACAGGGTTGTTGTCATTACACCTAGAGACTCTGCTCTCTCTGAAACTGCTGTACCCTCTGAACTTTGATTGACAGGGCCAGGCATGATGACATTTTGATTCACTGGCCCAATCAAAGTGATCAAAGTGCAGAGGGTGTGGCAGTTGAAGAGAGAGCAGAGCCCCTAGGTATAACTGCAATGGCCTCCATTACTCTTTCAGGTTCTATAGGTTCTCTACTTGTAAGGGATTCTGATCCTGAATACAGATGTTAAGATCTTCAGCTGAATCTCTGTAGGAATGGAGATCATAAGAAGCGATGAATTACAGAGAGGACGGACAAGACAGACTGTGGTAATGTGGGGCTGTGGTAATGGAGACTGTAACCAAGTGCTGCTGCTCATTACTACACCCCCATCTCCTCTCTGTACTTCATGTCTCCTCATGAACTCCATTCCTACAGAGATTCAGCTGAAGATCTTATCATCTGTATTCAGGATCATAATCCCTGACAAGTAGAGCAGCGAGGAGGATGAGGCAGCTCTTAATCTCAGTGTTCTGAAGTAACTTGTGCTGTTGTGTGATTAGGACAGATTTTGTCCTAATCACACAACAGTAAATCAGATGCATGTAAATCAAAATTTAGGGAATGTCCACTTGTGACATCTCTGAAGTATACAACTTTGGTGTGAAATAAAGGGGTTTTCTGGGAGTAGAATATCAAATTGGTGCAGGTACGATTCCTAACATTCATGCCGATCATCTGATTGAAAGGGCCACAAGCGTGGCAGTCTTCTCACAGCATACCAAGCACAATAACATATGTTGTATAGTGGATGTGCTTGGCATAGCAGCCTCTGGCCCATTCACTTGAGTGGGACTCACTGCTCATAGGCCAAGTGACCAATAAACGTGGCTTAGGAAGAGGCAACAGTACCAGCACCGTGGCCTCTTCAAACAGCTGCTCGGCAGGGGTGCCAGGAGTCAGACCCCCACTTATCAGCTTTTGATGACCTATCCTGAGGATAGGTGATTAATATTTCACTCCTGGAAAACCTGTTTAAACAAGGATCTCCAAAACTTAGGCTATATTCAGGATCTGCATTACACAGCAACTGAGAAAGGTCACCATTGTTCACAGAGGTTTTTCCCTTTGTATTTGGATATTACCACCATCAATCATCGTTGGACATATTTTTCCTTTTTGTGGAAATGCTCATCTGATAAATGCTAAAAACATAAAGACAAACTCCAAATATATTTAATGGCCATATGGACTTCATCCAAAAACATTGCGGAGTCATTTTTCTGCCAAATGGGTCACTGGTTAGCAGGACACACACAACAGAGTGTCCACTCCAGGAGTCACAAAAAAAATGCAAAAATCTATGTCAAATCTGATGCCAATCCCCATCCTTTGCATGTTAAATGAGGAAAGGGATTTAGGGGTCATTATATCAGACGACCTAAAGGTGGGCAGACAATGTCATAGAGCAGCAGGTAATGCCAGCAGAATGCTTGGGTGTATAGGGAGAGGCATTAACAGTAGAAAGAGGGAGGTGCTCGTGCCGCTCTACAGAGCACTAGGGAGACCTTATTGGGAGTATTGTGTGCAGTACTGGAGACCATATCTGCAGAAGGATATTGAAACTTTGGAGAGAAGAGCTACTAAACTAGTACATGGATTGCAGGACAAAACTTACCAGGAAAGGTTAAAGGACCTCAACATGTATAGCTTGGAAGCAAGAAGAGACAGAGGGGATATGATAGAAACTTTTAAATACATAAAGGGAATCATCACGGTAAAAGAGGAGAGAATATTTAAAAGAAGAAAAACTGCTACAAGAGGACATAGTTTTAAATTAGAGGGGCAAAGGTTTAAAAGGAATATCAGGAAGAATTACTTTACTGAGCGAGTAGTGGACGCATGGAATAGCCTTCCTGCAGAAGTGGTAGCTGCAAATACAGTGAAGGAGTTTAAGCATGCATGGGATAGGCATAAGGCCATCCTTCATATAAGATAGGGCCTGGGGCTATTCATAGTATTCAGTATATTGGGCAGACTAGATGGGCCAAATGGCTCTTATCTGCCGACACATTCTATGTTTCTATGTTTCTATGTTTTTGTAATGGTATTCACATTCCATTTTCTTGCACCACAGTGGAAATTTAATACACTGAGAAAAGCAAGCTACTTTTTTCGGCTGGGCTCAGTGGCAAAGACCAGGATTAGCTGCATTAAAAGACAATGGGGCAATTCCTTATGCAGGTTTGCATCATTTCAAACTGCTGATTTGTGGAAGAAATCCAATGCGTGAACATAGACAAATATTGTCATGAGAATTGCATTGCGGGTCATTTTTTAGTAAGGCAAAGAACCTTGGTGACTGTATGGTAAATTGACGTTCTGGGACATAATTAGTAAAATTCAGACCAAGGCAATGGAATATAATAGCGCCATGAAATGAATGGCACTTTAATAATAAATCATAAATAGTCACAATATATATGGATCCTGCAGTGTATATACGGGGAATATAAATGGGCCGTGCAGTGTATATACGGTGAATATAAGTGGGCCCTGCAGTGTATATACGGCGAATATAAGCGGGCCCTGCAGTGTATTTATGGTGACAATAATTGAATTGTTGACCTTCTCAGAGATTTATTTTTAGCTTAAGAACCAATCATTTTACTCCCAACTAAACCACCAAGTTGTAGGCCTTTCATTCTTTTCTGCTCTGTTAACACTGACATAAATATGCATGCAATTAAAATGATAAAGGTTCCTGCTTCATTTATGGTATATTTTTTGCCCCCAACTGCACAGGTCATTAAGGTATTACATGGGGAAGCTTTTAATAATAAGCTATTTCATGGTGCATAGAACACAATAATCGCTATTTAGTGATATCTGTGTGAGATAATAATCAGGATCCCTAGTAAATAGAATATTTCTCCTAATAAAAGGAAAAGAGTGTGCAAATAGATTCTACAAACAAGCTCGCTAGGCTTGATATACTTAGGGATCCTGTAATCACTGTAGTTCTGGGATATCATTTCCTTACCCACAAGACAGCACAGCAATGGCTTTCATAAAGGTTGTTAGTACAGCTACTAGGCAGTCAGCCCTGGAGACCTTCCAACTGTCAGAAGTGTAGACTCTGTGCACCCGATGCAATTTAGACAAACCTTAATGATGTCTTTAACAAAAATATGACTTGACAATGGTGTTCTGGAAAAACAAACACTCCGATCTCCGGGGAGTGTCAAGATTTAGTGTAAAAGATAGCAAAGGTGGGATGATGCGTGAGCTGTATTCAGATTTAGACTGACAGCTATTTTTTTTCCGTCATGTTAACATTTTCCCGAGATGACAAGAAAAAAACAGCATAGAAAGCAAGTGTCCTTAAATTTCAATTGTACATCTAGCCATCTAGCTTAAAAATTAAAAGTGAATTCTTCTGTGTAGTGGTGCTAGTTTAATTGTAAATTTAGCCTTCTGCGCCTCAGACCTTTTTTTTTTTTTAAAAATCTAAAAAAGGCTATTTCCTGTCACCAATGTTGTTTCTCCTGGGGCTAATATAAGTCACATGGCCATGCACAGAACCTGCAAAAGTCATTGTCTGTCTGCAATAAATCCTAAGGGGGCATTTACACCAGGAGATCATCTGATTTTCTGACCAATTATTGATCAGATGGCTGTTTACACAAGCAAATATTTTGTTATACACAACTATTGGTCTGATTGGACATAAATTGGTCAGATAATCTGTTGGTGGAAATGTACCCTAACTTCTCTTCTTTCTGTAATGTCTAACTTATCGAGATAATTGACACAGTTTTAAAATTTAAATAATAGCTATAGATGGAAGACACTCAATAGCTGGCAGTTTTAGGGCCAGCTATTGAGTGCCCTCCATCTATAGCTATTATTATTTTTTTTTCTTCTGCTACAGCTATTGGGGGTGCTGAGGAGTGAGCACCAATCGTCCTCTGAAAAACTTGGTGAGACGCTTATACACTTTTACTATTTTCTTAGTTTTAAAATTTGGATATTCAACTTGATTTTTTCTTAAAAGTTTTGATAATACCATAGATACGTCTCCAGGAAATTTGGATACTAATATACTATTTCCTGATCTTTTTTTATTCTTGCCATAGTGGCATGTATTGTTGAGCAAATCGAAGTATTCGAAGTAGACTTCGATTCGAATTTCAGGGAAAATTTGATTCGCCCAGAAGCCAAATTTACTTGTGGTTTGTGGTAACGAATCAATTTTCCATGAAATGGCCGTAAAAAAAAAAATCTCATCCATTTAAGTGCAAAGAGGCCAATGCGGTCATCTTGCTTGAAGATCCCATGCGAAATCTCGTGCAGGGTGATGTATGACATCACCATGCCAGCCAGCGTGATGATGTCATCACACGCTGTGAAATTTTGCGCTGGATCTGCAAGCAAGATGCCTGCGGCGGCCTCTTCGCGCTCAAATGGATGAGGTAAGTACAAGTTGCGCCCACTACTTATAAAGAAATGTGCTTCGTGACTAAGTAATTCATCACAAAACAAATTTTTTCTTTAAATTCGGTGAAGCAGCCGAATCGAATTTTTATGAAATTCACTCATCTCTAGCAGCAATGCTATGCCATTTTCTGACTATGTTTGACCACCAGATCTTTCTCTTCACCTTCCCTCCTTTTTTTGGCCCTTTTATGTGTCTTTGGTTTGTGTTAGTCTTTATTCATGTTATGTTGGTCCATCTTGTCTGGTTTTCCTTTTTTACTATGTTTAACTAGATTATTACTTGCTCCGCTTTCTTCTTCCTTTTATAGGAACAAGTTATATATCATGGGTTGGTTTATTGTTTCATTTAGTTTTTGCAATTGACATGTTTTTCTCAGTTTTTTTCTTTTCTCATAATGCCTTTGTATTCAGTTGTACTAATCCTAGAATTGTATGCCTATACTTGCTGACCCACCTTTATTGCCAGCAATCTGTACTTTTTGTTCTTGTATTTCCTTGATTATACTCATTCTTTGTTTATATTTAAAAATTATTTGATAAATATTTATAGTTGGAAAGGAACACTATCAAAACGCAGCAAGAAAAGCTGCAAAATGCTGTGAATTAATCTAGTCATATTTTTCTATTGTTAATTATTGAAAAGAAAAAAGAAAAGAAAACATTTCTGGAGTTTTTCTAATAGGCCTCTGTATAGGTTTTAAAAATGGCAATGTTTTAGTGTTCCTAAATAAAACATTCTACCAAAAACACCTGGAGAAAAAAAAAACATGAAAAATGCTTGAAACATTGCCATTTTTAAAAACGTGCCATTTTTAAAAAAGGGTTTACAAAGCCTGACAAAAAAGTATTTGTGAATGAGGCTTTACTGCTCTAGAGGCTCCATCTCTTAACTGGCAATTTTCCCTAAAAACAGCTTCAATGGGGGCTAGAGACTAGCTGATATGATGACTCCCAAAAAGAGGAGTTCCCCTAACTCATTCTCACACACAAATAGAAACAGCAGCAGCAAAGAGGGCATTATAAAGCAGTAAAGAGCAGTGCTGCTGTGACTATAGCACTGGGGTGAGATGGGAAACTGATGCTTCTAGTATGAGTTTTACTTTTTCCTCTCTTCATAGAAACTTGTCTCTCAGAAAGCAGATCTTACCAGTGACTCGAGAGTGAGGGTTCAGTGCATGAGGAAAGGGAGAGAGGAAAGGAGGGTCTGATCATTTGAAAAAGAGACATTTTTATGAGATAAGATATATTACTGTTACTTCGGCAGCCAATGCTTGCCACTGTCCCTCTTCCTTGCCACAGACCTATCTCTTGCAGCTTCTATGCAGTGGGTCAAGCCATTCTGCTCTCCATTCTCTGGCAGGCCAAGGCCTGCACTTGCCAGCTAGGCCTCTCCCTTCTGCCTCTAGAGTGTGCATGTTTTCTCCCCAGCTCTTAAAGGGAATGTTACAAAAAAAAAAATTCTACGAGTTAAGAGCTAATAGCTAAATATATCCTTATTTTATTTTCTAATTACAGATTTTTGAATTCCTGAACATGATTATGTGGATGGCCATCTTGCCTGAGCCTTTTTAACAGCATTTAGAAAGTATTTGAATAATTGCTTTATGGCAGCCATATGGACCATAGACACAATTGCCAGGAGGAGACCTCATTTACTTCTATGGGGGAGTTTTCTAGGCATGCTCCATCACCCATGCCAAGGTCATTGTTCAAGCCCTGAGGACCCTGTCTTATCTATCCACAAAGGTGATATATGCCATTCTAAACCTGCCTGTAATGATAAGGAGATAACTGCAGTCAAGTGATGTGTATAGACCAAGAAGTGGCTCCTATTATTAGGCCTAGTAGAGAGTGTGAAAACTGCAGGATTTTATGTGTTTTATTAAAATATAAATTTTGACATGGAACAGAAACAACAAAAAAAAATTAAAAATGTGTTTAACACAATTTTTTTTTTAAACAATAGATCATTTTCTGATGACACATTCTCTTTTAAAGGCCATCCAATGGCTGGCATCTCTCAAGTACTTTAGGCACTTTGCCCAATGGAAAGGTGCCTAAGCAATAAGTTTCTTTAGTTTGCTAGTCCTGCAAAGACGTGTGGTTCTGTTTGTCTGCCCGTGTACTGACCCCTGCCTGTTTATTGTCTGATTTTCAGCTGCCTGGATTGACCTTTTTTAAAGTTAATATATTGACGCTTTGCTGCTTGCCCTGATGTTTGGATTGCTTCATGGATTCGCTTCAACTTTGCTTACCCTGAGCTTGGCCTGTTACTAACTATAAGTTTTGCCGATCACTTCGGTGCTACGCATTGGTGTCTCTTGACTCAACTGCAGCCAAACATATGGAGACTACTCCAAATGGGAGTGGCCTGGTGTGTTCTCTGTAGAGGAGATCCCTTTGTATGCGTTAAAGGCTGAATAACAGGAAAACGCCATTTGGTTTAGCCCTAAGTCAAATCCGTAGGTTGGCACAGTGGTCCCACACCCACTGTCATAACAATTACAAATTTACTTATTTAGACTTATACTATAGAAATATGAGAAAAATTTTAACTATGTTTTTCCTATGATTGGTTTAAAACTTTAGTGTAGATAATCAATCAGATACAAAGGAAAATTTAGGAGTGAAGAATGTTTCAGCCATGCAACTCACTGAGATGAGAAACATGTAACCACTCATATGTTTACAAATGATATGTATGCAAATGTGTAAAATGATAAGAGGATTTCCCATTAAAACCACTGGAGAGTGAATAAAACCAACATTTGAAGTGTGTCTTTTAGCACTGATAATATTCTTTGTAAACTATCCCTCTAGCGGTTGTTTACCAACATTAGTATATCCCAATAGATTAGTCCGATTACATCTCATTCTTTGAAAATTCTCTCGTATTTATTTGCTTCCCTATTAGATCATGCGGTGATAATTACCTAACCCCATTTGCACAGTACAGTACAACTGGATATATTTTTTTAATTTGATGATGCTTTTTCTCATTTTTGGCTGTTAGCTGTTAGAATATTACAAAATCTGTTAGCATTAACCAGGTCATTTAACAGATATTGGGATATTGAGTTGGCCGCAATAACAGTTTTTGAAATGCATGCAGAACTTTTTATTAGTATTTAATAGTAGAGATGAGTGATTTCCTTGAAATCCTTTTTGGGTCCAATTTGTATGAAATAATTGTCATCCACCTGCTGTTTTTTTCTTATTTCTTTGACCTGCTCACTGGGAAGGCCGCACTTGCTCAGTTTCATCCTTTAAATGCCTCCTGGGCTGTGATAGGGAGTGCATGGGCACGCCCCCTTAGCCGCAGCAGAAAAGACACCCCCCTTGAGCTGTCAGGTTGATATAAATCTAGCAGAGCAATGAATGGGGAGATCTCTGGATCCATATGAGGTGCAGGGCTGGTTCTAGCTTTGTTAGAAAGAGATTGTCATGTACTATATGACGTCTGATTTTCATTTTTTACATTGTTTATGGCATAACCCCTTTAAGATAGTTAATAATCTTACAGTCTCTTTCATCCATATATCAAGTAATGAAAGTAGGATACTCCTTGCAGAGAAGCAAGTGTGGAAAAACAAGTTTTTTTGGCTCAGAAATTTAAAGGTGAATATTTCCTAACCAGATTTTATTAGAAATGAAAGAAAAAGGTAAAATATCATGACAATGAAAAAAAAGTATTCATTAGTAGAGATGAGCGAACCTGGATGTTCGGGTTCGAGAGGTTCGGCCGAACTTCCGGAAAATGTCCGAGTTCGTGATCCGAACTCAACCCGAACTTCATCCCGAACCCGAACCCCATAGAAGTCAATGGGGACCCGAACTTTTGGGCACTAAAAAGGCTGTAAAAGACACCCAGAGGGATAATATACCGCAATAAACGCATTGCGATTACAACTTTGAGCTAACGATCACCATGGGAACGCCTCCTCCAGTAGAATGTACTGTCGGATCTGAGAATTAAGTTGAAATCGCAATGCGATTCTTATATATTTGCTTAATCGCATTGCGATTTCAACTTAGCATTGCTAAATAATTCCATCCATATCGCTAACTTACTGAGTCAGTAAGTTAACGAATATGGATGGAATTATTTAGCAATGCTAAGTTGAAACGGCAATGCGATTAAGCAGATATATAATAATCGCATTGTGATTTCAACTTAATTCTCACATCCGACAGTACATTCTACTGGAGGAGGCGTTCCCATGGTGATCGGTAGCTCAAAGTTGTAATCGCAATGCGATTAAGCTAAATACATAAGAATCGCATTGCGATTCCAACTTTTAGTACTCAACTTTTAAAATCGTACACCACTTTAAGTTCCAAAGTTGCAATCGCGTTCGACTAGAACTTAAAGCTGTCTCTTAGTCAGTTTTGGTATTGGTGTGCTGTAATAGAAGTTACATTCGTACGCGAATATAACTTAGAGCAATACAGTCAACTTTACACTGTTAGTTTTATTATCGCGATAATACAACTATTCAAGAATCGTGTACGTGCGTCTGTACGTGTGTGCGTTACCTCGGACACTATTCTATTTTGCCAGCCACAGCTGAAACCACTGATTTATGGTATTGCTATTTTGGCAATTGAATTTAACCCCAGAAAATAATCTATCCTTTGCCAGACAATATTATACTTGTCTAACCAAAGCTGGAACACCAGATTTAGGGGATTGGTATTTGGGCAATTGTATTTAACCCCTTAATAAAATATAGAAATTTCTTTCCTGAGTTTCTAGGGGTGACAATTAGCACAGCCAAGCCCCTGATGTAGGATATAGCAAAAAAAAAAAAACTAGTATTGATGGATTGATGGACTTGGTGGCAGCTTCTTCTGGCGCACCACAAGTCACAAAATGGCCGCCGATCAACCCAGAAAATAAGTGACAGAAAAACGCTCTGTGCAGCCTAAAAACCAGCGAGCAAGTAACTAGCAGAAGTTCAATGATTCTCAGCTGTAAATTGATCCGTTCATTAGGTGCTGTTGCTGACTTTAACCTGCCTAATCTCTCCCTCACAGAAGCTGCGTCCTCTCCCTACACGAATCAGAGCAGTGTGACGTGCGGCGCTACGTGACTCCAGCTTAAATAGAGGCTGGGTCACATGCTGCACTTGGACAATCACAGCCATGCCATTAGTAGGCATGGCTGTGATGGGCTCTTAGGGCAAGAAGTAAAACGCTAACTGATTGGCTGCTGTGCAGCCCTTCAGAAAGCGGGAAGAAATCGACGAACACCGGACCCGAACCCGAACTTTTTTGAAAATGTCCGGGTTCGGGTCCGTGTCACGGACACCCCAAAATTCGGTACGAACCCGAACTATTCTCGAACTGTTCACTCAACACTATTCATTAGTTTTGTAGTTTTAATGCAGAGATTCAAAGTTATCTCTCAACTGTCAAGCTTCACAATGATCTCTTAACTACAAAATATACTTTAAGTTGATGTGAGAGTTTCTCAAAATATGATTTGGTCAAATCAGTTAACTGATTCGATTCAGGACCAAATCAATTCCCCCCAGATTGAAAATGGACAAAAAATGTTTTTCTCTCGTCTCACCTTTTAAAATATTTTTCTTTCTCTCTCTCTCTCTTTCTTTCTTTTTCTCCCCAGAATTTGCTGGAATCAAATTACCCAAAATTCGGATTTAGATGTATCTCAAATACAAAATTCTAGTCAAATTCAATTTATTTAGAAACAATGTATTTATCTCTAGATGCTAAACCTTATCTCCATTTGCTGTGCAATTGAATTTTATCTATTGTTGCTTGGCAGAAATAATTTTGGGTTTGATAGAGTCTGACTATTATACAGTAATTCTTAATGGAAAAGCCACAGGAAGTCCAGGAAAATGTCCTAATGTTTACTACTTGAAGTCACACATCTTCAGTTCTAAAAATCTAACAGAACCATTGACATAAATCGACATGGATTACAAAATCCTCTCCTTCTATAAACATTTGAACTTTTTATAAACTACACAGTCAAGTGACATTATTATTATGACCACCAGCTAATATCCAGAGTAATCGCCACATGCAGAACGGACAGCAGCTAGAAAGCTGGGAGTGACTCAATAAGGTAGTTTGTTACAGGTATCTGGAGCCATGCTAACTGCAGTGCATGAGAGAGGATCCATAGAGTGAACTCGTCAATTGAGGTGACCCCACAGACGCTCAATCAGTTTCAAATCTGGGGAATTAAAGGGCCAGGGTAGTACTTGGAAGTTTTGGTCATGTTCTTTAAACCAATGTCGGACATTTTTACCTATGTGACATGTCACATTGTCTTGCTGGAAGTTCCTTTCCACCCCAGGAAAGACAATATGCATGTATGGGTGTATGTGATATGCAAGGATTAGTGGGCTGAGTGAATGCCACAAAAGCATTCTCCAGACCATTACACTGCCACAACAGCTTGTGTTATTCCAGCAATGGTTGCAGGGTGTTTGTTCTCTGATGTTTCTTGCCTGACATGCCAATGTCCACCCGTTTGAAGAAGCAGAAAACGTTACTCATCACAGAAGGCCACTGTTTCCAATTAGTGGTGGTCCAATTCCTATACTGCTGCTAAAAAGTTTTTTCAGCCAATGCAACTTTGTTAGCAGAGGTGCACTGACCATCTGTTTGCTTTGAAGCCCCATATGCAGTAGAGTTTGCTGCTGTTGTTTTAGACACTCTGCTAGCCCTCTTGTTCATTTTGGTGATGAACTACTCCACTGTACCATGCCGGTCCCCCCATATGCACATTCGTAGCCAAAGTTCACCTCATATCATTGGTACAGTAGTTTCCACTTGGCCTATTTGCAGTGGTAAATATCACTGAGGGGAACTTCCTAAAACTTAACTTTTAATCTACATACAATATAAAATATAAGAATTAATAAATGCGGTCACCAACTGGACCATGATATCCGTAGTACATAAAGCTGTCAATACACTGGGCGGCTAGCAGAATTGCTCAGCGGGTGGCAAGACAGTCAAAATGAAATACCTTAGGAAGGATAATCCAAATATGATATATCTATCCCTAATCTTGCCCTTACCACCACTGCTCAGCCCAGAGATACAACTTGATGGTAGGTGTACTCTGTCCACATACCTAGGCTAACCTGTTCTTAAACAGCCCTATCAATTACTTACACACCTTGCAATCAGGGCCAGCCACCCCAAAGGGTGTGCGGACTGTGTGGCTGCACAGGGCGCCATAGCAACAGGGACACCAGACGGCCAACAGCCCGCCACAAACTAAGTCTACTCACGATTTTGCCGTGATTGGCGGGCGGCCGCCGGCCGACTAAAAGCGCTGGAAGCGCATGGACTATTTGAAGGAGTGAGGAGGGGGCGGGGCCCACGGCAACTCTGAGCTCCGCTCTGCTCCCTGGCCTGCCTGTCTCTTTAAGAGAGTAGACCAGTGGCTGCTGGAGCATGCCGCAGCTGCCGCACAGGTACGTCTTCGCTTTTGATGTTGACACTGAGCACCACGCCCAGAGAGAACAAGGAGCGAACCCGAGCGCCAGCCAGCAGCCACAGCAGACTCTGCCCAGCCCATGATGGAGTGGGAGAAATATGCCATGGGGTTCGTGTGTGGGGGGGGCGGGTGGCAACAGAAGGAGAGATGTGCTGCTGCCACTGGCCCATCTGGAGGGGAGAAATGTGACATGGGGCTGGGGTAGATGTGCTGCTGCAAGCCCACTGGCCCATGGAGTGGGAGAAATGTGCCATGGGGGGGGGCACAGAAGGTGAGATGTGCTGCTGCTGCCACTGGCCCATTTGGAGGGGAGAAATGTGACATGGGGGCTGGGGGGGTAGAGATGTGCTGCTGCCAGCCCACTGGCCCATGGAGTGGGAGAAATGTGTCATGGGGGGGGGGGCGACAGAAGGAGAGATGTGCTGCTGCTGCCACTGGCCCATCTGGAGTGGAGAAATGTGACGGTGGGAGGGGGGGGAGGGTTGCTGCTGCCAACCCACTGGCCCATGGAGTGGGAGAAATGTGCTATGGGGGGGGGGGGGGCGACAGAAGGAGAGTTGTGCTGCTGCTGCCACTGGCCCATCTGGAGGAGAGAAATGTGCCATGGGGGGGGGGGGGGGGCTGAGAGAGGACTCAGGGGGGCTCATAGAGGACAAGGGTATAGTGTGCTTTCATGCTACTACATCAACCCCCCCTTAGGGATTTAGGGGGCCGTTAAGGGTTGGACTTTAACTCCTTTCTGCTGATGTTGAGTGTGCACATAGCCATCAATCATATTCCCCTCCCCCCAGCACATCGGTTACCTTTAGGAGGGGGGGATATGGACCGGAGGTAACACTACCTCATTATCAGCACTAGTGTTATCTGTGGTTTTACATAGGACCGGAGGTAACAACACTACTACATTTTCAGAAATCAGAGAGTTATTACTGTGTTATCTGTAGTGTTACATAGGGCTGCAGGTGACATCTACTACATTATCTGTACTCAGAGAGTTATCACTGTGTTATCTGTGGTGTTACATAGGACTGCAGGTGACATCTACTACATTATCTGTTATTGGAGTTATCACTCTGTTATCTGTGGTGTTACATAGGACATAGCAGCCCATTTAGTTGGCGCATGGGAGATACCGACTCCCACTGGACTCCATTGGACCTTGGTAACCTTGGCCATACGCCAGTTCTGGTCTATATATATGGATACTTACTAAATTGTGGTCACTCCATTGTCCACGAATGGCCCTATGTCCCCTGATGATTCAAGGGGCCCTTTCTTTAGCCAATGTATGATTGATTGATGAAACGCGTCGGGACTATTCCTGTTGGCTTATGATGACTATGGGATGGATCACACACGAGTGACGTACCAATCGATGAGTATAATATTGCTCTCTATGCATTACACCAACTCGTTGCTAATGGTTTTTGCAGGATAACAGTTGTTTTCGTATGGTGATGAGGTCTTTTTACTGCATACTTTTTCTTTCTGTTTAGCACTGTTTCCATTTCACGGGATCTACCCGCATATGAACAGGACTTCTTGCGGGGTAGGACACTGTTAATAGGTGCAGGGCAGGATAGGCCAAGCAGAGTGACAATAGGGCTACTGTAAGACTGCTCACTGCCCTTGTTATACCCTCCTTTGTTGTCGGGCCATGCCCCTGCCTACCCTGTACGCACTTTCATGGGTGGCGTTTCTGTGTCACTTCTTTGGCTGTTATATTTAGCCTTACGGCCTTGTATTGCCCGATATCGGCTGACTGGCGTGCTGACTTTTAGGCAATTTTTTGGTATGTATTTTTATCCTGATTAAGTAAAAGTTAAGTTTTAATAAGCTTGCCCCTCAATTTTCATTTTTGTTGCATTCCTCTGGGTAGCAAGGATCTGGGTGTCTTGGACAAGGACACCGGAGTCAAACATTTTATTGTGTTACATAGGACTGCAGATAAAACTTTTATGGTATATCCACAGGAGTCCCATGGATTCAGATACCGTATTGTGTATCAGCATTATGGGTCCCAGGTGCACAGAATTGAAAACGAAAGGCTCTTATGGATTTGGAGGACAAGAAGAGTGCTAGAGTAATAAAAAAATATTTTGGAAAACCAGCACCTAGTGGTTTACAAGCCAGAGAAGAAAAAGATGAAGAAAGCTGCAGTAGCCAAAGTGATGTACATCTTCAGCTAAGTGAGCCTTCAACATCTAGAACATCTTTGGAAGAAGAGGATTCTAATATACCTTGTGGCCCAGACCCTTTTGATGAAACCATAAGCACATATGAAAAATCAAGCTTGACAGATCCTGCTTTGTGGCCAAAATTGATATCTAAGAATATTGATAGTATTTTAGATGTTGGTCCTGTACAGGTACAAGGTGTTGATTTTAATCAGCAGTTTTCTTCAGCATTCTATAAAAGAAACTTAGACAGTGGTGAAGAACAAACACGGCGATGGTTGGTATACTCCTCATCTGCCAATAAAGTATTCTGTTTCTCTTGCAAATTATTTGGTAAGAATCCTAAAACATCATTTGCCCTTGGAGGATCAGATAACTGGACACATATGTCAAATATTTTGAAATGCATGAAACCTCCAGCGGCCATTTTACAGCCCAGCAGATGTGGACTGAAACACAACTGAGACTGAAATCAAAACATGCGATTGATCAAAACTACCAAAATCTCATGAGCCGTTTTAATAAAGGCAACACTGGAGATCTGTGATGGAGAGGCTGTTAAATATCTTCCAGTTTTTAGCAGAACGTAATCTGGCCTTCAGAGGCTCTTCAGATCGACTTTTTACATCTAATAATGGCAATTTTTTAGGTCTCGTCAAACTATTAAGAAAATATGACAGTGTGATGGCAGTACACTTATGCAGAGTGGTATCAAAA
Source organism: Bufotes viridis (assembly GCA_033119425.1). NCBI lineage: Eukaryota > Metazoa > Chordata > Amphibia > Anura > Bufonidae > Bufotes > Bufotes viridis. The sequence continues at coordinate 33,874,427 of CM065596.1, forward strand.
GAAACTGCTGACCACTACTGTGGAAAAACTATTCAAAATTAAATAATAAATCTTATGGCTAAACAGGTAGTTGAGGACATTTTACAACGCTGCAGAAATGCAAAATATTTCTCCATTATTCTTGATTGCACTCCAGATATAAGCCATGAAGAGCAGATGTCTTTTACAATTCGATTTTTGCAAGACATTTCTGGAAATGTTCAAGTAAAGGAACATTTCCTTGGTTTTTGTAAAGTAGAGGATACGACTGGAAAATGATTGAGTGATTTCCTCCTTGAATTTCTTGCAGGAAAAAATTTGGACATTGATAATTGTCGTGGACAAGGTTATGACAATGAAGCCAATATGGCAGGAAAAAAAATGGTGTTCAGTCCAAAATTTTAAACATAAACCCAAGAGCAGCATTTGTACCGTGTGGCTGTCATTGTCTCAATCTGGTTATTGGAGATGCAGCACCTTCATGCAAAGAGTCAATGCAGCTATTTGACATCATTCAGCGCTTTTATGTTATATTCTGAGGATCCGTGAAGGGATGGAAAATTTTGTCTGACCATGTTTCTGGCCTCACTTTAAAGCCTTTGTGCACCACGCGGTGGGAATGCCGTATAAATTGCCTAAAACTACTAAGACATAATCTAGGCGAAATACAAGAAGCACTGATTGTTTTGTCTGAGGAAACCCACACTGAACCAAACATTTGTCATGAAGCTAACACACTATCTCAGCAGATTGTGGAGTTTAAATTTATAATGTCATTGTGTGTTTGGTATGATAAATTGTACCAAGTTAATATTGTGAGCAAAGCTATGCAGAATGAGGCTGCGGATATAATTTTAGTCTCAAACCTAATCCAGAAATGTCAAAATTTTTTGATAAAGGTTAGCTCGCACAGGGCGCCTGAACACCTAAGGCCGGCCCTGCATGCAATGTCCAAACCGGACCAAAATATCTCATGCAAAAAGCTGTTAATACACTGAACGGTTAGCAAGAAATCTGGACAAGATGCATCTGGGACAGAAAATAGATTATAAGATGTCTGTCCCTATTCTTGCCCTTACCAACACTGCTCAGCCCAGAGATACACCTTGAAGGTAGGTGTACCCCGTCCATGTACCTGGACTAACTAGTCCTTATACAGCCCTATCACTTTCTGAAACAATGTACAATGTTCCAACGCATTTCCCCTATGGATAATCAAAGGTTCATCAGGGGATAGTATCAGTATGGTAATAGGATGCCATATACAAAAAATCAATGGATAAATAATAAATTACTGGTGAGCCCCAGACGGAAGTGCATCTGTGATAAGATAGAAAAGGCACATGGGTAAAATACTTATACAGTGTGTAAACACCGACGTATGCTTAATATAAATCGGACGCCTGTTGGATAGTTTAACATTACTGTTTTACACAAAAGAAACAAATTTACTGATTTAAGTAGATGTATGGATAGATCTCGTCCTCTCACAGATGCAGGATGCGTAGCTGGGGGGCTCCAGGGGGCCAAAAAACAGCTCCATTTTGCCCGGGACACGGGCTTTCATTTAAATGTAGAGTAAATGAGTACTGGGCAGGCTCCAACTTGATTGGTGAGCCCTCCCATAAAATCCACCCCTCGTGGTCCCTGGATCAGGTCTAATGGCCACTATTGGGTGAAAACAAACAGAGCTCCTCAGCTACCCTGCCAAGGAGATGGACAGATTGGTCACAACCACCTTCAGGAAGACCACTGCTATGAACAATTTTCTTCATTGGGTCAGCTATCACCCTTTGAATCTTAAAAAAAGGATACCCCGCGGCCAGTATTTAAGAATAAAAAGAAACTGTTCAGATCCAGAGCGTTTTTACTGTAAATCAAGGAGGCTTCAGGACCGCTTTAGGGCGAGAGGTTGTCCCCAACAGGTCCTAAGAACTGATACTCATTAGAATTATATCCACTTATGATGTTGAAAGTCAAAGAATAAGGGAGATAATTGATAAATAATGGCAAATCCTTCCGATGGATCCGGACGTGGCAGATATAGTGCTACCCCATCCAAGTATCACTTTTAGATAGACATTTAGATTTGGTCCATAGCCACTTTTCACGTCTAGTTCCAGCAGGGACATGGTTAGATAGAAAACCATTGGGCACTTTTCACTGTCTGGCGTGATCGGCATGTCGTTTTGTTAGAAATTCGAAAGTCAATATCTGTTCAGCTACAAATAGAAATTATATTGTAAGGGATTTCATCAATTGTAGAAGCAAGGGGGTGGTATACCTCTGTCAATGCCCCTGCCCCTTGGATTATTTTGGGAAAACATTTAGGAATTTTGTTGTCGAATTCTCTAGCACATCAATGATATTAAGAAAAAGAAAAATACTCCTGTGGCAAATCACATCTGGGAATGTCATAAAGGAAATCTTGGATCCCTGTCATTTTCAGCACTGGAATTGATCAGACCTTCCCCTAGAAAAGGTGACTGGGACCGCAGAATCCTCCAAAAAGAAACTGAGTGGATATATAGATTCCGGTCCCAGTCACCTAGGGGACTTAATGAGAGACTTACTTTCTCTTGTTACATCTGAGGGTGCTCCTTTTGTCTTAGAATGATGAGCTTCAGCTCTATTACTAGACAGAAATATATTATCGACGCATGAAGCGCCATTTTTATAATTATAAATATAAGGTCTCTTCAGTTACTTTAGTATCATATAATATCAGGACTGTAGTCATGCGTTTTGTCCTAGGAGTGGTCTTTGTAAATATTACAGTCGCCTCCAGCTTATTTTATGTATCACCTAATGACTATTAACAATCATTATATATTTACAGTGGTATTACCGCGTTTTATATTTATTCTATGGCGGTTTAAATGTACATGACATGGCCCGATTTGTATCTGACGATTTAGACCAGGGGTCCTCAAACTACGGCCCACGGGCCACATGCGGCCCGCCGAGGAAACTGATCCGGCCCGCCGGGTGTTTCTCACGGCTGGGCAGGGTGCTGCCAACCCCTCACAGCAGAGATGCGAGGGGGCTGCGGCAGACGAAGAGAGGACCTGATAGTGTTGTGCGGCCGAGCTCTGTCTGGTCCGCGGTACAGGAACTTTTGTTTCCTGTATCCTGTACCTGGCCGGACTGACAGGAAGTGCTCACTTACTGTGCGCTTTCTATCAGTCGGCCGGGTACAGGAAACAAATGCTCCTGTACCGCGGACCTCACAGAGCTCGGCCACGCTACACAAGGGGAGGGGGTAAGTAATTTATGAGCTGTGTGACAAGTGCTAAGTAAAAGAGAGACAAGAAGGGGGGGGAGTGACAACGGAGGGGGGCTGAGAAAGAGTGACAAGGGAGGGAGCGGGCCTGAAAAATGAAAGTGACAAGGGAGGGGGGCTGAGAAATGACAGTGACAAGGGAGGTTCTGAGAAATGACACTGACAAGGGAGGGAAGGGGCCTGAGAAATGAGAGTGACAAGGAGGGGGCTGAGAAATATGAGTGACAAAGGAGGGGTCTGAGAAATGACAGTGACAAGGGAGGGAGGGGGCCTGAGAAATGAGAGTGACAAGGGAGGGGGCTGAGAAATATGAGTGACAAAGGAGGGGTCTGAGAAATGAGAGTGACAAGGGAGGGGGCTGAGAAATGAGAGTGACAAGGCAGGGAGGCTGAGAAATGAGAGTGACAAGGGAGGGGGAATGAGAGTGACAAGGGAGGGAGGGGGTCTGAGAAATGAGAGTGACAAAGGAGGGGTCTGAGAAATGAGAGTGACAAGAGAGGGGCTGAGAAATATGAGTGACAAAGGAGGGGTCTGAGAAATGAGAGTGACAAGGGAGGGGGCTGAGAAATGAGAGTGACAAGGCAGGGAGGCTGAGAAATGAGAGTGACAAGGGAGGGGGAATGAGAGTGACAAGGGAGGGAGGGGTCTGAGAAATGAGAGTGACAAAGGAGGGGTCTGAGAAATGAGAGTGACAAGAGAGGGGGCTGAGAAATATGAGTGACAAAGGAGGGTCTGAGAAATGAGAGTGACAAGGGAGGGGGCTGAGAAATGAGAGTGACAAGAGAGGGGGCTGAGAAATATGAGTGACAAAGGAGGGGTCTGAGAAATGAGAGTGACAAGGGAGGGGCTGAGAAATGAGAGTGACAAGAGAGGGGGCTGAGAAATATGAGTGACAAAGGAGGGGTCTGAGAAATGAGAGTGACAAGGGAGGGGGCTGAGAAATGAGAGTGACAAGGCAGGGAGGCTGAGAAATGAGAGTGACAGGGGAGGGGGAATGAGAGTGACAAGGGAGGGAGGGGTCTGAGAAATGAGAGTGACAAAGGAGGGTCTGAGAAATGAGAGTGACAAGAGAGGGGGCTGAGAAATATGAGTGACAAAGGAGGGGTCTGAGAAATGAGAGTGACAAGGGAGGGGCTGAGAAATGAGAGTGACAAGAGAGGGGGGCTGAGAAATATGAGTGACAAAGGAGGGGTCTGAGAAATGAGAGTGACAAGGCAGGGAGGCTGAGAAATGAGAGTGACAAGGGAGGGGGGAATGAGAGTGACAAGGGAGGGAGGGGGTCTGAGAAATGAGAGTGACAAAGGAGGGGTCTGAGAAATGAGAGTGACAAGGGAGGGGTCTGAGAAATGAGAGTGACAAGGAAGGGGTCTGAGAAATGAGAGTGACAAGGGAGGGGGGGAATGATTCCCATTAAAATACTGGTATATATATACAATTACTTATAGTTAAACTATAGTCCGGCCCTCCAACGGTCTGAGGGACCGTGAACTGGCCCCCTGTTTAAAAAGTTTGAGGACCCCTGATTTAGACCATAGATCTGTCAGAATACTATCCCCGCACGCTATCTTTTATATTTCCCCAATACATTATCATTGGCTGTATAATGTCTCCTTAAAGGTCCCCCCCCCACACCTGTTATGGTGTAGTAGGTGGTAGGGATACTAGGGGGAATATTGTGGTTTGGGCTCCCTTTGCATGTGCTGTGTGCCGCTATCAGATGCACATTACCTCTTATTGAGCACTGGATCTATGCGTTACGTGATTGGCATACGTGGAACGCACAGCCATCTTGGATTGCGGTCCGTGATCACACCATTTTAGTCATGTGACCGTACTCTCCACGATAGGTGTATGAGGAGCGCTCCATCATATTTGTCCAGTCGCCCGCTCAGAACTAGGCACGGAGCGTATAGGGGCGGAGAATCCTTACCTGTAAGTGAGTCCTGGGATGCATGGCGTCCAAAGACTATTGGTGGGGATAGCTGAGGAGGAGGTCTGTTTGTTTTCACCCAATAGTGGCCATTAGACCTGATCATAGGACCATGGGGGGTGGATTTTATGTGAGAGCTCACCAATCAAGTTGGATCCCACCCAGTACTCTATCATTTAAATGAAATCCCATATCCCGGCCCCCCTGGAGCCCCCCAGCTATGCATCCTGCATCTGTGAGAGGACGGGATCTATCCATACATCTATTTTCTTTTGTGTAATACAGTGATGTTAAACAATCGTACAGGCGTCTGATTTATATCAAGTATATGTCGGTGTTCACACACTGTATAAGTATTTTACCCATGTGCCTTTTCAATCTCATTACAGATGCACTTTCGACTGGGGTGCTCCAGTAATTTATTATTTATCCATAGATTTTTTGTATATGGCATCCTATTACCATACTGATACTATTGGTCCCCTGATGAACCTTTGATTATGCATAAGGGGAAGCACATTGGAACATTGTACGTTGTTTCAGAAAGTGATAACGCTGTATAAGGACAAGTTAGCCCAGGTACGTGGACGGAGTACACTTACCTTCAAGGTGTATCTATGGGCTGAGCAGTGTTGGTAAGGGCAAGAATAGGGACAGACAATTTATGATCTATTTTCTGTACCAGATGCATCTTGTCCAGATTTTTTGCTAACCGTTCAGTGTATTGACAGCTTTTTGCATGAGATATTTTGGTCCAGTTTGGACATTGCATGGTGTGTCAGTAATTGATAGGGCTGTTTAAGGACAGGTTAGCCTAGGTACATGGACAGAGTACACCTACCATCAAGTTGTATCTCTGGGCTGAGCAGTGGTGGTAAGGGCAAGATTAGGGATAGATATATCATATTTGGATTATCCTTCCTAAGGTATTTCATTTTGACTGTCTTACCGCCCGCTGAGCATTTCTGCTAGCTGTTCATTGTATTGACAGCTTCATGTAATATGAATATCATGGTCCAGTTGGTGACCGTATTTATTAATTCCTATATTTTATATTGTATGTAAATTAAAAGTTACGTTTTAGGAAGTTGCCCTCAGTGATATATTTGTTGATTCATCAACTGTCTTTGGAATATCCTGACATTCAGTGATTTTGGTCTATTTGCAGTCGTGCCATTTGTCCACTCATGATGCCCTTTCTCCAGACCAGCATGTGTACAGTTCGCTCTGCACAGTTTCAGAAATAGTACCACCCTTGGCCCAAAAGCCAATAATCATCTCTTTTTGCAACTCTGATAAATTGCCCCTATTACCTATGACAACAACAAGAGAAATGTGTGCAGATAGCCTATCACATATGTTATATACCCACAAAGCCAACTCATGACACATGACTTCATTGATGAGCTACACAATGCTGACATCGACAGTAGGAAGTGGTCATAATAATGTGACTCGACTGTGTATATTAACAACAAAAATCCATGTAGCTAAATGCCCAAACTTGACCCAGATATAAATGCTTATAAAATGTAACTTTTAATGATCACACTAAAATATGCTATGTAAGCACCTACAAGAGGTTAAAACCTGCATAGTCTAGTCCATATCTATGGAATGATGCTGTGATGTGACACTTGTAGCTTTAGGGGGACGTGCACTTCCCCTATCAAACTACCTGAACACTGTTGCTATTGACAAAACTAGCCCTGAGTATAACAGTGTTGCCTCAGCTATTCACTACACCATACACTGGTTGCATCACTATTTGTGAGCGCTTATAGCACCATAAACTGGTTACAATTGAAATGAATGATTACATTGGACTAAACAAAGACAACTAAAAACCAACTATCTGCGCTCCGGCTTGCTTCACCAGAAGGACTGGCTTCATCAGTGGTTGGGCTGCCCAATCTCTGATGAAGCTAGTCCTTCTGGTGAAACATGTCGGGGGCAGATAGTTGGTTTTAAGTGGTCTTTGTTCAGACCCATGTTATATTTTAGTGTGATCATTAAAAGTTACGTTTTATAAGTATTTTTATATCTGGGTCAAGTTTGGCCATTCAGCCACATGGCTTTTTGTTGTTATTTTAAGTATACCCATACCCAGATTGGGTCCATGTATATTAACTGTTGATTATTAGCTTATTGTTCCTTTATAGACTTAAAGTGCAAGGTAAAGGGACAGTTTCAGTCTTACTTTTAGAAGCTAATGTTCTTGAACAGTCAACATCCCTTACTAATCATGTGGCTTTAACAACTTATTGAAAAAAAGAGTCAAAAGTCAGTTTTATCCCAAAAGCCTAACAGGATGTGCCCGTCATTAGCACTGAAATCACGGTTTAGGCACAATGCTGAAATCACATTATATGCACTGATATGCAAAGTGTCAAAATGAGGCTAATAAAGCTTACAAATAAATTGAAATTGAATTGAAACAAAAAATATTTTATGTAGTGCACATACAGTACTTTTAAGAGCATGAGAATAACTTAAAGAGGTTGGCCCACAAACAACATTTATCACTTATCCTATCATCTATACTAATCACTGGAACTTCCAACAAATATAAGAATGGAGGTCCTTGAGTCCCCCGATTAAATATTGATAGAAATTTTTTTAAATAGCATAGCATCCTTTAGTTCTTTTTTACCTTGACTTTTTAATATTTTCATCCCAGACGTAACTTAATCTATGGGGTATATTTATTAAGACCGATGCTTGAGACCTGACCTCTTCATAACTTTGGTGGTTCCTCCACCACTTCTAAATGTAAGCCAGCTTCATAGTTGTCTTACATTTAGACCTTTTCTATGCCTGAAACAGGCATAGAAAATGGTAAATGACACAGGCCTGCTGGCCCATCCCCTTCGCCACCCACACCACACCAACTTACTTAGACCTGGCGTAAGCCAGGAAAAGTTGCAGATTGCAGCGCAACAAACCTCTGCTCCATAATCTGCGCCTGAAATACGCCTAATTTACGCATATTTAAATTGATGAATGACCCCCTATATGTCTAGAAAAACATATAAACTGGAAAGATTTTTTTAAAGCTATGTTCACATTGCAAATTTTGACACTGTCAAAATCCATTGCATATGCCGCAGAGGAAAGCATCAGGTTCTGTCTCAGTTTTTCAGGTTCAATGCCATGTACCTGCCTGCAGTTTAACCCCATTGTATGGAGCTAAACCACTAGAAGACTCCCGCTGCGTTTTCCCATGGTGTCCAAGCAGACTCTGCGCCAAGAATGGGCCTGTTCATTCTGGGCGCGGTATGGAAAACCACACGTAAATAATCCAAGGCCATATGAACAGCTGAGAGTTAGTCCCATTGAAGACAACAGGAGGCCGTTTCAGTGCGGGTGCTGCACGGATTCGGTGTGAAATCCGCTCAGAAATCTGTTGTGTGAGCATAGCCTAATATTGGATATTAAGACCCTGGTAAAATTAAATGTAATTATTAAAATTATATTTACATGCACTGCAATGCAAATACTGTCTAAGTAATTGATGATGATTGCTTGATGAGTTGAGTGTTTTTAGGCAAGCAGATTACTACCAGTATCAACAGAAACCATCACACATGCAATACACAGGAAATATGAAATATTGCTTTCTAAATACATTTGTCAAGCTTTTTGTATGGTTTAGCAGATTTGTGTGATCCATTCTACTTTTTTCACTGCCCAGGATGTGTTTATTTTCTAACAGTCATCATTCAGAGAGTACAAGTATGAAATTAATTAACCACAGATCAATCTGCAGCTTTAATACTGTTACTCCTTTTTTTATTTTCCTTTGTTGAATTTTCATGAGTGAATAATTTAGTTTTTCCACTAAGCCAAAAAATATAGCGCAATCACACTGAAGCAACAAGCTTGTTTGCTTTGTTAAAATGTTCTTTTATCTCTGATATTGCCTATTTGAACTAAAGATTCCTCTAAATTATTTAATGTCCCTTTAACCTTTTCTACCCCGATGTTTTTTTGTTTTCACGTTTTCATTTTGAGCTCCCTGCCTTCCCAGAGCAATAACTTTTTTATTTGTCTGTTCACATAGCCATATGAGGGCTTGTTTTTTGTGGGACAAGTTGTACTTTCCAACACCACCATTTAATATTGCATTTGATGTGGTGGGAAGTGGGAAAAAAATTCCAAATGGAGTGAAATTGCAAAAAAAAAAAAGCATCCCCACCACAGTTTTACGTTTACGTTTTATTTTTTTTAAATTACGACATTCAATGTACAATAAAACTGAAGGGTTACTTTCATTCTACAGGTCAGTACGAATCTGATGATACCTTACATGTATTGTTTTTCTTGCGTTGTGATGTTGATAAAAAAATAAAAATGTGGGAAAAAAATCTTTTTTTTTTTTTTTGTCGCCATATTTTGAGCCCTACAACTTTTTGGCAATTATGTGTATGGAGCTGTATGGGTTCTCCATTTTTGCGGGGCAATCTGAACTTTTCATTGATACCATTCTGGGGTGTGTATAACTTTTTAATCACTTTTTATTACATTTTTTTGTAGAAAATGAAGCGTCCAAAAACGGCGAATCGGCCATTTGGACGCTTTTTTCTGTTTTGCTGTTTGCCGTTTGGGGAATATATTTTTAAATTTTTATACTATGGGCATTTTCACACATTTTTTAAACTTTTGTGTTTGTTTTTTTTTTACACTTTTTATAGTTCACATAGGGAACTATAACATGCAATCATTAGATTGCTATTCTCATAAACTCCAATGCACTTGCATTGTAATCTATGATCATTTTCTAGTTTCCTATGGAGCCCTATTACAGGCAAGGGCTCCATAGGAAATACTATACTATGTAGCAGCCTTGTGTTATTCATAAAGACACGGGCTGCTGCATACATGCTCCGGCTCCTCCGATCGCCACACGGGGGAGCCGGAGCGCAACCGAAAGTTTTACTTTCGGTTTGGATCGTGTGCAGATGCCGTAGTCAGGATTGACCACGGCATCTGAGGGGTTGAGCCACTATAATAAGCAGACGGCCAACCGCGGCTACGGCGCCCACAGTGGGCAGATGAGGGCGCCATCTTTAATGACCCGCCAGCGCTGTATTATTATGCCGCTAGTCGGGAAGGGGTTAAAACACCATCTCATTCCTCTCTTTACACTTAATAATTGATGGAAAGACAAGAGGAGAACAACTTATAAACAATGTGAGAACAGGCACAAGGTGCCATAGTAGACGATAGATACGTGTCACCGAGGTGCCTGGCCTCAGTGAAATGAACCGGTAATGTTTTGTCAGTAACCCTAGGTTACTGACACTTGTTTGGGTACTTTCACACTTGCATTGTTTGATTCCCGCAGGCAGTTCCGTTGCCTGCCTGATCAGGCAAACTGTATGCAAACGCATGTCATTTTTTCTGACTGTTTTACCTCACATGGATCCAGAGATGTCACTATTCATTGCTCTGCTATATTTTTATTAAGCGGACAGCTCCCTATTCATTGCTTCAATTGCTCTGTTAGATTTATTTCAGGCTGGCAGCTCAGGGGGCGTGTCATTTCTCAGGGGTCGTGTCTGTTCTGCTGTAGCTCTCTCTGTAACTGTCAAAGCTTCTAACAGTAGATGGGGCTGAGGGCAGTTGAAGGATATCACTGAGCATGTGCGACCACCTCATTGAAATGGACATATAAATATGGAAAAGAACAGCGCATGGCACTATATTTTGTTGGATAACTTACTGGTAATACTACATTTGTAATTATATGCAATTACAATATTATTCAGATACAGTTGCTGGTTTTAAAAATGTACAGTAGTTTTTGTAGGGTGACCCTATATTGATTCCATCTCTCTTCAAAAGTTAAAGTATAAATAAAGATGGTACAATCACATTTTTCTTCAGTTTTGTTTTTAAACCTTTTCTCAGTCAACATTGGCCTTTATTCAGAACCAGTTTTTATAATTGCTTAAATGAACGTTTTAAAGCCAACACGCTGTGCTGCAGTATGACACTAGATAGCAGGCAGCTGAATGTTTGCGCTTCTTTCTTCTGATTGCATATTTGTGTGTTTTTCTTATACATTTAAATATATATTATTCGGCAGACACTGTTATGAAGAAACACTATGAATGGGAAATGTACATCAAGGCCATTACATGCCGTTAGCAGCATTGAAAGGCATTGCTGCTAAAAAATGATGAAAAGCAAAAATGTCTATTATATTCTTGCCTCCCACAGCTTGGGAAATCTGGCATTGCTGTTCATTTTGTTCTATTGTTTGTTATAAAAAAAAATAGCTCATAATTGAAGAATAAGAATAAAACAGGGTTAGTTAGGATGCTACGTACCTTTCCTATTATGTCTGCAACGTTTGGAACAGGCTTTCCTCTTTGATGTCTGAAAGTAGGTGGACTTTGTCCATCCCAGTCTTGCAGCTCCTCGATGCTCTTAAGGTAGAGAAGTGCCTTCAGACCTGTGCAGTAGTCATCGATCACAGTGAAGTCTTGATTTTGTATGGCACTGCAAACCTGAAGATAATCAGTAGTGAAAATGTTAATACAATGATCTCCTACACTATGTTCCATATAATTAAGCAAATTGGATTTGAAGGGGTTGTCAGGGTTCAGAGCTGAAGCCGGACATAACCCCTTTTTTCACCCAGACAGCCCCTCCCCATTGAGCATTGGAGCATTTCATGTTCTGATGCTCTACCTTGCCTTACGCTCAATCGCGCAGGACAAGGGCTTTTTCAGCAGATCTGGTGACGTATCGGGTCTCACCATGGGAATGCTAGATGGAGGCTTCTGCCTAGCAGTGAGCACGAGGAAGTCACCAGCATTAATGAGTGGCCTTTAGCACTGCCCTAGCCTGTAAAACAACAGTTAGATCCATTGATCTAACAGTTATCTCCTTCTTGTGAATAGGGGATCACTTGGAATAAACAAAACACCCCTTTCAAATATTCTTAAATCCCTGTTATGCAAATTAGATTATACAAGCCAAACTAGAGGGGCATCCATCTTTAGAAAGCTTTTCCGAGTTCTTACCCCTCATCATTACAAAGCAGGGTACTGGTTGGCTGGATGAAATCTTTTAGCTTGCCTTTTCTTTTCCACCCCCCAAAAAATAATAAAATGTATACAATTCATAATATGTAGCCCAAAATGTTTTTTATTTTTGCTTGCCCGACAAAGGGGAGGAAAGAATTTTGGCTTAGTATAGAGGAGCACCAAAATGACGCCAAAATTCAGGTGCAAGAGTCTGTCACATAGTAAGCTACCTAATTAGTACTATAAACCTACACTAGACTAGACAATGTAAAGGTATGCCTCATTTATCATCCAGCATCAGCTACTGTGATAAATCTGGTGCACATTAAGACTGTCTATTTTAAGGGGATAATGTATTAAGTCGCACAGGAAGCATGAACATTTAAAACTTAACTTTTAATAGTCACAATTAAAGAAGCTAAAACAATTAGATTGTCTTCACCCCAAATCAAAAAAAATGTCAAAAGATAAAAAAGAAAAAAAGAGAAAAGAGCCCCAAAACAAAAATAGAAAAATATCAAACAGAGAGTAGTGGGATTTAGGCAGAAGGGATCCTGTCTCTGTGATGTCCCTAACTATTGCCTAAAGCTAGAGATAAACCCTGATGGTGGATGTACTCTGGTCCCGAACCTATTCCTACTTCTCCTTAGTATTACCCTAAGAAGATTCCAACACATTTCCCCTCATTAGGTTCATCGGGGGATCAATTGGTGCATGATTATATTTCCTATAGTGAATACGAGGAGAATATTATAGGTACATCCAAGATTCTAACTTGTGATTGGAAATAAACTATTTCCCACCCTCTGGATCAGCTTTAAAGCCACTACTACGCCACCTTCAAGAGTGGCCATCATTATGGAGTTACCACTACCCCACGGTCCCTACCGGACGTAAATGGTCCAGTTGGACCTTGATTCTCTTACTTACATCTTAATGAAGCTACACACCTGTGATTAATTGTTGTTTATAACATCTGCTGACTAGGATGAGTTTATCATGTGGTAACTGCACTCCCCTATATTTTTTTTTTTTGCACCATCAGGGTGTATCTCTGAGTTTAGGCAATAGTTAGGGACATCACAGGGACAGGATCCCTTCTGCCTAAATCCCACCACTCTTTGATATTTTTCTATTTTTATTTTGGGGCTTTTTTTCTTTTTGATCTATTGACTTTTTTATTTGGGGTGAAGACGAGCTCTCTGTTTGAGCTTCTTTAATTGTGACTATTGAAAGCTAAGTTTTAAATGTTCGTGCCTTCTGTGCGACTACTTTGATTTACATGATACAATAATTATCTGAGATTCAAGTTTTTTAGGATAATGTATTAACATGCAACTTTTTGCTCTCATTTTTTGAAGTGTCAGTTAAAGGTTGCATATTTTTCCCTGCAATAAATTTACAGAACGTTGCACACTATTTGTTACATTTGTTGCACTAAATGCCTATAGATGTTTTTAGCAGTCTGTATGCCACCAGAGGACTGGAGTACAATTGTGACTTTTTGGGGTGGCTTTTTGGTCAAAAAGTTGCAATAAAATAATGAAGCCACACTCAGAAAACATTTGTCTTAGGGCTCATATAAACGACCGTATGTATTTTGCAGTCCGCCAAACACTGTTCCGCAAAAAATACGGATGACGTCCGTGTGACATCCGAATTACATCAGTTTTTTTTTTTGTGTGGATCCATTGTAAGAATGCCTGTCCTTGTCTGCAAAATGGACAAGAATTAGGACATGTTCTATCTATTTTCCTGAACGGCCAACCGGGCATATGGAAACGGAATGCATACAGAGTCATTTTCGTTTTTTTGTGGACCCATTGAAGTTAAAGGTTCTGCTAATGGGCCGCAAAACCCCCCAAGAACAGACACAGAAAAAAATATGTTTGTGTGCATGAGCCCTTTGCCTTAGTAAATGCAATTTGATTTGCATAGACTAGAGCAAAGTCCTCCAAAAATGGCACAAATAAAACACAAATTTGGTGCAAATGCCTACTCTGCCGACAAAACAGCCAAAATTGTTACAATTTTCTGGTGCAGCACACTTTATAGATTACCCCCTTATTTTGCACTTAGACATTATAAGTAAATCTACCCCATTATATATTATTACTGACTCCTGGCTCTCTTAGTTAAATGTCTCGGCAGCATTTTGACTGAAACCGGTGTGTCTTAAATGGCTCCTTTGTAATTAAGTGGATTTCCCCAGAACGGACTGTGGCTCATTACATAGTGATTGCTTGCTTACAGTGAATGTCGATAATGAGTTCAGGTTTGATAGAAGGCATTTTTATCACTTTGATTAACGCATTAAATCACCCCAATAACAAATAAAGGCTTATTGATCGTTAGGTTTGGACTAATAAGTTATCTGAAATTTGTTTATAGGTAAAAATATTACCGAGAACAAGTAACAACCAATATGAACATCATGAAGACCTGAATTGGAGTCTTCACAAAATGCAGGAAAAAAATATATGATCACTGCTTTCCTTTATTTATGATATAGATAAAAAAATATATATTGTTCGCTATCTAAATATTTTTTTGCTGCTTCAGTGTCTTTACTACCAGTGTTTTATGGCTTATATGCAACAGTTATGCAGAACTAAATGTGTACATGGTTACTTTAAAGCAGATCTTATAGTCATCAGACTATGCTCATAAAATGATATCCTAGTATGGGGACAGGTCCCACTCTCAAATTAGCCCAAATGACACAGCTGCATTTGGCTCATAGCAGTTTCCCCACCTCCATCAGTCCTTTTCACAGTGAAACATGGACTGGCTACTGTGTTGATGTGTAAAAATAGGTCTAAAAAGACTCTTTCAACTTTGTACATATTGGTAGTTTTGCTGTTGTGATATGTCCATAAAGTTTCAGCTACCTTCAACCACTACTAGGCGGACTAACAGGTTTTGGCATATTTTTTATACACTGAACTCAGGAATAAAATAGTATGCAGTATGCTCTGAAGCTCACCCTAGTGGTGGCTTCAGACAATCAGAAGTTTGTCATATAAATACTGGAATTCGGGGCACTGCTTATCAAAAACATAGCTCTATCTGCTATATCTATAAACTGCTATATAATTAATTATTAATGTATCAATGCAGATGGTCAGACATTTTTTAGATCAAAAAACATTCAAAGTTAAACATTAATTATAATCTTTGTTAAAGAGGTTGTGCAGTGCTATAATATTGATGGCCTATCCTCAGGATAGGTCATTAATATCAGATCAGCGGGAATACGACTACGGCCACCCCCCACTGGTCAGCTGTTTGGAGAGGTAGCAGCCGTTGTACAAATGCTACTTCTTTTTCAAAATTACCTGCACAGTGTCTCCTTTGTAGAAGTGGTGCAGTGTAATCCCAGCTACTTATTCCTTTCAAGTGAATGTGTTGTAATGACACCGTGCTGTTGCTGCAAAGAAGACAACGAGCACATTGCACTTACACTAGCGCCACTACCTTTTCACCTGATCGGCAGGTGTTTGGGAGTCGCCCACCTACTGTTATCAATAGTGTTGAGCGAATCGAACCCGACAAAGTGGAATTTGATCTGAATTTCAGGATAAATTAGATTTTCCTTGTGCTTTGTGGTAGTGAATTGATTTTACTTGAAAAAGTAAATCAATTTCTTCACAACGGCCACCACCATCTTCATTGAAGATCTCGCACGAAATCCTGTGCGCAGTGATGTATAGCCAATGCAAGCAAATGGATAAAGTATGTATGATTTTGGCATCTGAAGGGTACAATGATAGAGAGCGGCGCAATCGCAGCTCTCTGTCATTGCACCCACTGCAGAACAAGAAATGTGCTTTGTGACAAAGTAATTCGTCATGAAGCAAATATTTTAGTGAAATTTGGTGAAGCAGCAGAATCAACTTTTTGAATACTTTGGTCATCTCCAGTCATCAATATTGTAGCACTGCACAACCCCTTTAAGGTAAATCTTTAGAATGCTTTTCATATAAAAAGGCAAAAAAAAAAAGTCAACATCCAAAATACAATTATAGGTTGAAATATATATTATTCTGTCTCTCCAAAAACGCATTTACCCAGCACAAGTAATTTGGATTTTACAATAGTCAATATACCGAGCCATTCTGTACTTTTCACAAAATGGAATATTGTACAAGGCAAGCAGAGGAATTTGCCGTCTGTAATATATGGCCAATATACCGAAGCCATTTGCTTAATTGTAACTCAACCTTAAATGTGATATAATATGCTATGAAATTGCTACAGTTAAGGTCACTCTGGTGATTGCATGACCAATTTTAGCTTGATTCATATACCTCTCCTTGCTAAATCTCTCTTCCCCAGCTGCTGAAAAGTGGTATTTTATTTGTTGCATTCGAGTGTCTTATCCACAATCTACTGTCGTTCAGCTAAAGAATGAGCACTTAGAAAAGCTGTAAATATTTATCGCCGACATTAGTTCTACATCATGAATTCTTGCACTAATCATTAACTGCTACCGGATTAACTTACCTTCGATCCGTGAGCATGTAAACAGCAATCTGCTCTTAGCGGCTGCTCCTCGGAGTTTAAACTGCATTAGTCTTACGGGGTAAAAGTACCATACATCATATGTATAGGGGAAAAAAATATGTTGTATATAATGATGGTAGAACTGAATAATTTATATAATCACAGTGAAGAATGATGAGCCAATTTCTTATAATTTTCGATTTCTTGTAATTTCGATTTGGAATCAATTTGTCCAAACTGGTTGGGCGATTCGATTCGACCCGAATCAAAAGTGCCCCAATTGGCCTGAAAAGTTGTGAATGACATTCTGGGGTCTTCTAGGACTGTATATTGCTCATTTCAAGCCATTTAATGCCAAGCCAGCATTAGTAATCTAATGACAGTGGTCAAATGGTAAACATTTTTTATTTTTCCAGTAAATGCCTGCCCTTGTGCATACACATGTGCTGCCTTAGGTCATGTGATACTCCTTTTTCATCTTTCCCATCTTCTGATCTGAAAAATGCTTGATGCCATTTTGAGAAATTCTCCCTAGTCGTATAGCTGAATTTTACCTGAATTTTCTGAGTTTAATACGTTTAGAACAGAGATAAACAAATTTCCTGAACTTTGTTTTGTCTCTGACATTTTTTTAAATTTATTTTGGGTATGAATTGATTCTACCCAAATCAAATATGCTCCAATTAAAAATTGGTCTTCTAGAGCTCATGTTTTCTCTCTCAAAACCCAGAGGAAAAATATAAGCCCTAGAAGATGAAAGAGATTAAAAGGGGGTCCCCAGGATAGGTCATCAATATCAGATCGGCAAGGGTCCGACAACTGGCAGCTGTATGAGAAGGTGGTGTACGCAGTGTGCACATGCCATCTCCCATCTCTCTTCCTGTCTGTTGCTACAGTCTATTGCAAAGACCATAGACAGCAGCGGTGAACAGAAGGAGAGATAGGAGATGGCATTTATCATTGTCTGATAAAATTTCTGCAACAGATTCTGGGGCAGATTTTTTGATGGGGAAAAAACAAAAATGATTCATTTTATTGAGAGTCTATTTTCTTATTGCAGCTTTCTAGATATTTGTCACACGGAATGACAGTAGTGTTCAGACGCTGATTTGTACCACCAAAGAGCTAATGGCTAAGTTTTTTTCTCTAAACTTCTGCTTGCCTTCCATCATTCCAAATTGAAACATAATCACAGCCCTGATTCACCTAGGGTTTGAGTACTTAACCAGTAAATGTAACTCAAAGGACAAGTTGGATTCAAGCAGTACTTCCGCCTGTCAAATAAATATATAAATAGGATGAGGTAAAGCACACATTAACCAGAATAGTCCTTAACCAGAGTGCATAAAAAGAAACGTACTTTAAATGCACTCTGATCAGATGGTATGCTGCATGGAATCAGGCATAATAAGGTCACAAAAGGTGAAATAATTGAAAATCATTCAGTTCCTATACTAAAAAATGATTGCTAGTCTGAAATAGCACAATTGAATATACATTAACGCATCTGTTCTGTTCAAAGGCATAACTTGAATTTTCTGAGCCCAGATGGTTACTCTAGTGATCCTCTGTGAGCCTGGACTCCAGACAGATACATTTTTATATTGATACTTTGAAATGCGTCATTGGATGTCATATATCTTAAATTGAAGCATGTGATAGTGTGCAGAATAAAAGTTAGTACATAAATAAGAATATTTGGGCTGGAGGAAAATGTGTGCTTTTGGGTAAGTAACTGGCTTAGTGTGAGAAAACAGAGAGTAGTTATTAACAGTATATACTCAGATTGGGTCCCGCCACACTAAACACCCGCTCTGATGCCACACTACTGGCCGGGCAGGACAGCTTTTCCAGGGCAAACTCGGCCAGTTGCGGCCACAAATCCAGTTTGGCTGCCCAGTAGTGCAGCCGATCTTTAATGACGGCTGGCAGGATGCTGTCCAAGTATGCCACCACCTGCTGGTTCAGGTCCTGCTCCAGGTCTACCTGCTGCTGCTGGTGAGTAGTTTCTTCACTATGCGGGTGAAGAAAGCTGCTCATCAGCAACTGTAGACTTAGGCTGCTGCTGATGGAGCTGGTACTACTCCTGCCACCCCACCCCTCCCCAGCAGCCATGGCAGTGGAACGTGGGAGCGGAGGCCCCCCCCAGTAAGACCGGCGAGAGAATGGATGATGGAGCAGATAGGCAGTGGCCAACTGACTACATAGGATGTTTCTGTAGTAATTAAGTTTGTCCTTTCTCTCAGTGGGTCTAAAAAAGGCCCCCATTTTGGACCGTAAGCGAGGGTCCAACAAGGTGGAGAGCCAGAAGTTATCAGTCTGCCAAATGGTGACAATTTGGCTGTCACTATGCAAGCAAGTGAGCATTAGAGATGGCCCGAACTATCCGCCGGCGAACAGTTGCCGGCGAACATAGCTTGTTCGCGTTCGCCTCAACGGGCGAACACATGCGATGTTCGGTCCGCCCCCATATACATCATCATTGAGCAAACTTTGACCCTGTACCTCACAGTCAGCAGACACATTCCAGCCAATCAGCAGCATACCCTCCCTCCCAGACCCTCCCACCTCCTGCACAGCATCCATTTTAGATTCATTCTGAAGCTGCAGTCTTAGTGAGAGGAGGGAAAGTGTAGTTGCTGCTGATTTAATAGGGAAATCGATAGCTAGGCTAGTGAATTCAGTGTCCACTCCAGTCCTGAAAGACTCATCTGATCTCTGCTGTAAGGACAGCGTCCTGACAGCACCCCAAAAAGCCCTTTTTAGGGCTGCAACATTAGTCTGCTTTTTTTTCCTTTATATACATATTGCAGTTGCCTGGCCTGCCTGTGTGTGAGGAGCTGCAGGCCCACAGACTGTAGTGTGCCCACTGCAAGTGCCCACCCCTGTCATCCCATGTGGCACAGGACTTTGCATAAAAAAGGCATTTAATTTTTACACTTTAATCTAAGGTTAGTTGCCTGCCAGTGTGTGTCAGGCTGACTTCCACTGACTGTAGTGTGCCCACTGCCAGTGCCCACCACTCATACCGGCTGGCACAGGACTTTGCATAAAAAAGGCATTTAATTTTTACACTTTAGTGTAATTTCAGCTGCTTGCCTGCTGCCAGTGTGTGTCAGGCCAACTTCAACTGACTGTAGTGTGCCCACTGCCAGTGCCCACCCCTGTCATCCCGTGTGGCACAGGACTTTGCATCAAAAAAAGGCATTTAATTTTTACACTTTAATCTAAGGTTAGTTGCCTGCCAGTGTGTGTCAGGCTGACTTCCACTGACTGTAGTGTGCCCACTGCCAGTGCCCACCACTCATACCGGCTGGCACAGGACTTTGCATAAAAAAA
This sequence comes from Bufotes viridis, assembly GCA_033119425.1. Classification (NCBI taxonomy): domain Eukaryota; kingdom Metazoa; phylum Chordata; class Amphibia; order Anura; family Bufonidae; genus Bufotes; species Bufotes viridis. The sequence continues at coordinate 33,894,501 of CM065596.1, forward strand.
GGCATTTCATTTTTACACTTTAGTGTAATTTCAGCTGCTTACCTGCTGCTAGTGTGTGTCAGGCCGACTTCCACTGACTGAAGTGTGCCCACTGCCAGTGCCCACCCCTGTCATCCCGTGTGGCACAGGACTTTGCATAAAAAAAAGGCATTTAATTTTTACACTTTAGTGTAATTTCAGTTGCTTGCCTGCTGCCAGTGTGTGTCAGGCCGACTTCCACTGACTGTAGTGTGCCCACTGCCAATGCCAACCACTAATACCGGGTGGCACAGTAGCTTGCCGATAAATAAGGCATTTCATTTTTAGACAGTAGTTTAAATTCAGTTGCTTGCCTGCTGCCAGTGTGTGTCAGGCCCGCTTCCACTGACTGTAGTGTGCCCACTGCCAGTGCCAACCATTTATACCGGGTGGCACAGTAGCTTGCCGATAAATATAGCATTTCATTTTTAGACAGTAGTTTAAATTCAGTTGCTTGCCTTCTGCCAGTGTGTGTCAGGCCCACTTCCACTGACTGTAGTGTGCCCACTGCCAGTGCCCACCACTGATACCAGGTGGCACAGTACCTAGCACGCGTAATACCACTTATCTAAAAAAAAATGACAGGCAGAGGCAGGCCACCCCGCAGGGGCCGTCGTGGTCGTGGTGCTGTGATTTCCACTGTCCCTGGAATAATGCCCAGTGTTCAGAGGCCATGTACTCTGAACCCGAAAAATTCTGAGGACGTAGTTGACTGGCTTAGACAGGACACCCAATCTTCAACAGCTTCCGCTAAGAACCTTGACGCACCATCCTCCTCCAGCTCAGCTTCGGTCAGCTGCTCTCAAGTTACTATGCACCCGCCCGCCACCACCACCACCACCACCACCACCACTACCACCACAGCCACCACAGCCGCTTCACTTGATCCATCAGAGGAGTTATTTACTCATCAGTTGGATGCAATTAGTGATGCGCAACAATTATTGCCAGATGATGTCGATTACGGGGATATGTCTCAGTCAGGCAGGATTACACACATGGACATACAGTGTGATGATGATGACGATGATGATGTTGTACCCGCTGCTGCTTCCTTTGCTGAGGTGTCAGATACAATTGAAGCGGTTGATGATGACGATGTGTCCACGGATGCCACGTGGGTGCCTGCTCGAAGAGAAGAAGAGGGGGAAAGTTCAGAAGGGGAGACAGAGAGAATGAGGAGACGAGTTGGAAGCAGGGGGAGGTCGTCGCAAGGAGTTAGTGGCACAGTCAGACAGCATGTATCGGCACCTGGGGTCAGCCAGACAGCACGCCAGTCAACGCATGCTGTTGCCACCACCAGAATGCCGTCATTGCAAAGCTCAGCAGTGTGGCATTTTTTTTGTGTGTCTGCCTCTGATAACAGCAATGCCATTTGCAACCTGTGCCAAAAGAAACTGAGTCATGGGAAGTCCAACACCCACCTTGGTACAACTGCTTTGCGAAGGCACATGATCTCACATCACAAACGCCTATGGGATCAACACATGAGTACAAGCAGCACACAAACTCAAAGCCCCCATGCTCCTCCTGGTCCAGCATCTTCAGCCACGTCAACCACTGCTGTCCTCCCTGCCCCCTCTCAACCACCCGCCACTCCATCTCTCACCTTCAGCAGTTCCTGCTCATCTGCCCACAGTCAGGTGTCTGTCAAGGACATGTTTGAGCGTAAAAAGCCAATGTCACAGAATCACCCCCTTGCCCGGCGACTGACAGCTGGCTTGACGGAACTCTTAGCCCGCCAGCTTTGACCATACCAGCTGGTAGAGTCTGAGGCCTTCAAAAAATTTGTCGCTATTGGGACACCACAGTGGAAGGTACGAATTTTTTTTTCAAAAAAGGCAATCCCAAACCTCTACCATGTCATTGAAAAGGAAGTCATGGCATCTCTGGCATACAGTGTTGGGGCAAGGGTCCATCTGACCACTGATACCTGGTCTGCAAAGCACGGTCAGGGCAGGTATATCACGTATACTGTGCATTGGGTCAACCTGCTGACGGCTGACAAGCATGGAATGCGTGGCTCCGCAGCGGAGTTGGTGACACCACCACAACTTGCAGGGAGACCTACTGCCACCTCCTCTACTCCTACTCGATCCTCTTCGATATCCTCCTCGGCTGAGTCCCCTTCTGCTGCGGCGTCTGGCTGCACATCAACTGAATCCCCTCAGCTCCCCAGGGGTTATTCCACATCCCGGATACGACAGTGTCATGCTGTCTTGGGGTTGACTTGCCTGAAAGCAGAGAGCCACACAGGACCAGCACTCCTGTCCGCCCTGAACGCACAGGTGGATCAGTGGCTGACCCCGCACCAACTGGAGATCGGCAAAGTGGTGTGTGACAATGGAAGCAATCTGTTGGCGGCATTAAATTTGGGCAAGTTGACACATGTGCCGTGCATGGCACATGTGTTGAATCTCATCGTACAAAGTTTTGTGTCTAAGTACCCAGGCTTACAGGACGTCCTCAAGCAGGCCAGGAAGGTGTGTGGCCATTTCAGGCGTTCCTACACGGCCATGGCGCACTTTTCCGATATTCAGCGGCGAAACAACATGCCAGTGAGGCGCTTGATATGCGACAGCCCGACACGTTGTAATTCAACACTCCTAATGTTTGACCGCCTGCTCCAACAAGAAAAAGCCGTCAACGAGTATTTTTATGACCGGGGTGCTAGGACAGCCTCTGCGGAGCTGGGAATCTTTTTGCCACGTTACTGGACACTCATGCGCAATGCCTGTAGGCTCATGCGTCCTTTTGAGGAGGTGACAAACCTAGTCAGTCGCACCGAAGGCACCATCATTGACCTCATCCCATTTGTTTTCTTCCTGGAGCGTGCCCTGCGAAGAGTTCTGGATCAGGCTGTAGATGAGCGTGAAGAAGAAGAGGAAGAGTTGTGGTCACCATCACCACCAGAAACAGCCTTGTCATCATCGCTTGCCGGACCTGCAGCAACGCTGGAAGAGGAGTATGAGGAAGAGGAGTCAGAGGAGGAATGTGGCGGCTTTGAAGAGGAGGAAGACCAACCACAGCAGGCACCCCAGGGTGCTTGTTGTTGTCACCTATCTGGGACCCATGGTGTTGTACGTGGCTGGGGGAAAGAACAGACCGTCAATGGCATCAGTGAGGACGAGGAACGGGAAATGAGTAGCTCTGCATCCAACCTTGTTCAAATGGAGTCTTTCATGCTGTCATGTCTGTTGAGGGACCTACGTATAAAAAGGATGAAGGAGAACGATCTGTACTGGGTGGCCACGCTACTAGACCCCCGGTATAAGCAGAAAGTGGCAGAAAAGTTACCAAATTACCGAAAGTCGGAAAGGATGCAGCAGTTCAAAACCAAACTAAAAAATATGCTTTACACAGCTTATAAGGAGGATGTCACAGCACAACGGGAATCTAACAGGGGAAGAGGTGAGTGTAATCCTCCTCCTACCACGGCGGCAAGGACTGGACGATTTACAGATGAGTTGTTGATGGAGGACATGCAGAGCTTTTTCAGTCCTACTCATCGCCACAGCCCTTCGGGATCCAGCCTTAGAGAACGACTCGACCGACAGGTAGCAGACTACCTCACCTTAACAGCAGATATCGACACTCTGAGGAGCAATGAACCCCTTCACTAATGGGTGTGCAGGCTTGACCTGTGGCCTGAGCTATCCCAGTTCGCGATAGAACTTCTGGCCTGCCCTGCTTCAAGTGTCCTGTCAGAAAGGACCTTTAGTGCAGCAGGAGGCATTGTCACTGACAAGAGAAGTCGCCTCGGTCAAAAAAGTGTTGATTACCTCACCTTCATAAAGATGAATGAGGCATGGATCCCGAAGGGACTGACAGTGGGGGATACGTTTGACTAACAAAAGGCCTGATTACATGCCTTGGCCTCAAAATGGTCCCCACACTGCTGTATTTAATGTCTGCATACCGGATGACTTTCGTGAATTCTCCACCACCAACTAGGGTTCAAGCTGCAATGTTTTAGTCACTTTTCTGCCTGGAAAACATCAATTTTTCTGGCTGCTGCTACAATAGCGGCTGCAACAATGCTATTATTTTTCAGGCATGTGTACATGCCTAATTTTTCTGTCCTATGGTGCAGCACTGTGGCTGCAAAAACAAACCCAAAAAAAAAGGCACATACAAGTGTTAATTCCCCTTCGTGATCGTTACCTTGTTGTGGTGAAGGGGCTTGCGTATCACAATGAAGCAATCATCACCTCTATGAGTGTGGTGGCAATGTTGCCACACCCCAGATGATAAGGCCGTTGCTTCATTATGGTCAGACCAAAAGCGATTGGACCGCTGGAAAATATTTCATAGAAAAAACATTAATTTACCTTTTTTTTTATATGTTGTATGGGTTTTTAATACATAAAATAAAAAATCATAATAAAGTCTCTTAATAGTTTATTAGAAATGATGCAGACAATTAAAAAAATCCCCATCAATTCCAATTCAAAGCAAGTACAGAGCTCAGAACTAAATTATTTCATGATGTCGTAATGGTTCGCTAATTCGACAATGGTTAATCAATTCGACCGGATAGGGTACGTAACAGGGATTAAACTGATAGGAATAGTACTAGTTAAGACACCACTCATATAGGGTGTCACAGCACATTGCTCTGTGCACGCGCAGTGCCCCAATTTGGGAGTAAGAGGACCGACCAAGCTGCTTTTTCCATCTCCCGGTTCCTCAAATCAATTCAGTTTGGTGTATGAGAGTTTGGTCTGTCACTGTAAAGGCAGTCGAAGATACCCGGCCTACATTTTTTTTCACAAAAGGCAATCCCTGATATGGGACGTAACAGGGATTAAACTGATGAGAATAGTACTACAGAAAATACCACTCATATCGGGTGTAACAGTAAATTGCACAGCGCAGAGGCAGTGACCGTGGTTTAAAACAGAGTGGAGGGAGCCAGCGTTTTTTTAACCATCTCCCCGTTCGAAAAATCTATTCAATAAATGGCCCCCAGATTGGGGACGTTAGAGGGATTAAACTGATGAGAATAGTACTACAGAAAATACCACTCATATCGGGTGTGACAGTAAATTGCACGGCGCAGACGCAGTGACCGTGGATAAAAACAAAGGGGAGGGAGCCAGAGTTTTTTTTAACCATCTCCCCATTTGAAAAATCAATTCAATTCACCTTTTGGGGACCCGTGGTGTTGTACGTGGCTGGGTGGAGGAAGAAACCTTCAATGACATCACCGGGACGTGGGTAGCTTGGTATCCAACCTTGTGCAAATGGGGAGTTTGCGGTTGTGCAAATGAACTGTTTGCGGTTGTTTGCGGTGCATTAAAAGGGGAGTTTGGTCTGTCAATGTCTGTAGAGTGGGCGTAACCCTTACACTACCTGATCGATACAACATCATACCTGATCGTATACACACACTGGATGTTTTAAAGCATGTTATTCCAAACAATTTAGGAATGTTAGTTGATTTATGCCCTTTATGGATTAAAACCCGACTCTGCGTCCACTACGTAATTTTCCATGGGAGTTTTGCTATAGATCCCCCTCCGGCATGCCACAGTCCAGGTGTTAGACCCCTTGAAACAACTTTCCCATCACTATTGTGGCCAGAAAGAGTCCCTGTGGGTTTTAAAATTCGCCTGCCAATTGAAGTCTATGGCGGTTCGCCCGGTTCGCCCGTTCGCGAACATTAACGGAAGTTCACGTTCGCTGTTCGCGAACGGAAAATTTTATGTTAGCGACATCACTAGTGAGCATGCATCGGAAAATTTGTGCAATTGACTCAGAGGGACTCTCTGCCTCCATCTCCACTGCATACTGCCACGGTGTGTCTGGGTTCTCCGTCTTGTCTTCCTTATCGCCCTGTAGCTCCTCTGGCTGCTCCTGCTCCTGCTCTCCTTTCAGCTAAGTATTAAAACCACCCATTTCGACATCGAAATGGGTGGCTGACATTGAAGTTCCACAGGGGAGTACCCTTGACCAGCCAGATTTACCAGCATCTGTTCAAGGATATGAAGCAGTGAAATTACATTGTTCATCCCATAGTCCTGGCGACTGACAAATAACGTGGCATCCTCAAAGGGCCTGAGCAAACAGCAGGTGGCACGCATGAGCTGCCACTGGCTGACATTGAGGTTACACAGGGGAGTACTCCTGTCCGCTTGGATCATCAAGAAATCGTTGATGGCCTTTCTCTGTTCGTATAGTCGGTCCAACATATGGAGGGTGGAATTCCAATGGGTGGAAACCTCACATATCAACCTTGGTTGGGGGATGACGTTCTTCTGCTGCAGCTCAAGGAGGGTGTTCTTTGCGGCGTACAGGTGGCTAAATTGCATGCAAAGTTTCCTGGCCATTTTTAGGATGTCTTGCAGATGGGTGGAAGACTTTAGGGACCGCTTGACAACCAGATTGAACATGTGTGCCATGTGGGGCACATGGCTCAGCCTTCCTTGATGCAGCGCCGAAACCATGTTTTTCCCGTTGACGGTCACCATGGTTCCTATTTTCAATTGTCACGGAGAAAGCCAGGATCCGATTTCTTGATGAATCACAAGGAGCAGTTTCTCCCCTGTGTAACTCTGTTCGCCAAGGCAAACCAGGTGCAGAACAGAGTGACCCCGCCGTGCCCTACACATGCGGTATGCTGGAGGGGCACTGTGACTTGTCCCTGCAGTGTAGGTGGAGAATGAGTAGGCAGAGGTGGACATTGTCGCAATACCAATGGTGTGACAACTTGGAGGCAGAAGCGACGTGACTTGCCAAGTTGCTGGTGTGGCTGTGCAGGAACCACATTCACCCAGTGGGCCTTAAAGGACATGTATTGTCCCTGACCATAGTTACAGCTCCAAAAGTCAGCACTGCCATGCACTTTGGCAGACACTGACAGGCTTAAGAACTGGCCCACCTTCTTTTCTACATATTTGTGCTGGACAGGTACTGCCTTTTTCGCAGTATGGAGGGACTGCAACACCAGCAACTTGGACAGGAGCACATTCAGCTTCTGTGCCATTGGATGATTGCATACATACTGCTGTCTCTTGGGAATCACTTTGGTGATCGATTGCTGATGAAATGACTGATGAGGAGTAGGAGGAGGATGAGAAGGTGCAGGAGCATCGGAACCAGCAGATGATGGGAATGACAGACTGCTCCCTTCGGCTGAGGTGGTGGAGACTTGACTGCCAGAATCTGGGTGCGTGCCACTGGGTGATGCAGCGGTTGCGGCACAAGCTGGACCCCCACACCAGAGCCATGTATAATGGTTATTTGGATCCCCAAATAATCTTTCCCTGCACTTGTAAATCGCTTTTCTAGAGCTGTGCTGTGAAATGATTCCTTCCTATCCTTTCGCTGCACTTAAATGTCTTTTCAATTTTTTTCTTAAATTAGGTTTTTTCTATTGCTGTCCCTAGCACCTTCTCACATCTGTCCCAGAACTCTGGAAAATGCCTGAATCCAAGATGGCGGCTGTATTTATAGGGCCGTGATGTCACAGGGCTGGCTGCTGATTGGCATTATGAGTCATCCCGCCTTCCCAGAGTTACTTGCCCCATGTCCTCACATGTGTAGCCGCCATTTTAGGAAAAACTGTGATTTGATACCATGAAGCGCGAGGAAATTCGCATTCGTTGCATATCTAATTTTTCCTGAAATTCGTAACGAATTCCACTTTGTCAGCTTCGATTCGCTCATCTCTAAATATTACCTATTGTTAAAATCAAGCTGTTATACTTAACATATTTTCAAAAAATGTTTCATGTTATTTTAAATTGTCCATGTCAATATCTTTATTTAAACAAAAACTATAAACTCCCTGCAGTTTTCGCACTGTCCTCTAAACCTAATAGTAGGTTCTATACAGATCACTTTATTGCAGTTACTTGCTTATCTGTCATTCTATTCCTTTGTGTGTAGATAAGACAGGATCCTCCACTGACAATAGGTGATTGTGAAAGCTTATCAATTTGCTCTATGTGCAATGTCCCTACAAAGGTCACAGAGCGCGCCTAGAAAACTCTCCAATGAAGGTGAATAGGGTCCCCTCCTGACCATTGTGTCTATGGCCCATGGATTTGCACAACAGCTCAGGCAAGATGTCCGCCCCATAATCATAATTAGGAAATAGAATAAATAAATCTGCATTTAAAAAATAAAAGTGGATTATAAAAAAGGATATGTGTTGCTATCTGGTTTTAACTGGGAAAACTATTTCCTTTAATAATTATCTTGTAGAGGGATTGCACAGTAAAATATTAATTTTTGATGTTGATACTAAATGAACATGGAAAAGGACAGTACACTACTACAGAGGGACCTGGATAGATTGGAGGCTTGGGCAGAGAAGTGGCAGATGAAGTTTAACACTGACAAATGTAAGGTCATGCTCATGGGAAGGAATAATGCAAGTCCACAGTACATACAAAATGGTAAAACACTGGGTAACACGGACATGGAAAAATACTTTTAGTCGACAGCAAACTAAGCTGTAGAAACCAGTGTCAGGCAGCTGCTGCCAAGGCTAACAAAATCATGGGGTACACAAAAGGGGCATAGATGAGAACCTAACTTCTGACAGTTTATAAATCACTAGTCAGACCACACATGGAGTTTTGTTTACCATGGTGGTATCTAGTGTTCACAAAATAAATAATTAAGCTTGAGTGGGTTCAAAAAGTAATACATTGAATGGGTAGACTGCAGTACCCAGAAAGGTTATCAAAATTATGATTATATACTTTAGAAAAAAAAAAAAAGACAGCTGGGGGGGAAGATCGATACACATAGAGATCTCTTCTATGATCTCTTTATGCCCAGGACTACAGCTATAACATAGGGATAAGGATTCTTTACTGTAAGAGCAGTGAAACTATGGAGCTCTCTGCCAGAGGAGGTCATCATTGTGAATTCACTAAAAGCACCTGGATGCCTTTCTTGAGAATAACAATATATAAGTTATAATTACTAGATTTCTGGAGATCTGTCTATTTAGGAAGTTATTCTGATGATATTATGTTACTATGTAGCCATTTTTAATTCAAGAAAAGGCCTACTTGGCAAATTACTGACTAATTAATTCTTTTCTGACATTTCAAGTCAGGAGAGGAAGTAGAGAGCAGTGGAGATTGGGATAGTGGCTGAACTGAAGTGATAATATCATCTGTTATTAGATAACATAGACAATAGTTAGCCGATCTTAACATACTCATTCAATGTGCCCAATGGCACTCCTTTTAGTTATTAAAATTTTCTCTGGCAGGCACTCCTTTTAGTTATTTAAATTTTCTCTGGCATGTTTTGTCTCCAATAAACTTTAAGTACATGAGCATCAACAAACAACCTATAAAATAACTAGAGCAGGGAACACTACTAAGACGAGAAAAGAAAAATCATCTCCCTCTCTGCTGCTGACATCAGACCCAGCCCTATCTCTAAACACAATGACATCAAGTGCGCTAATCTTCCTGCTCCTATTATTACATATTCTATATACTTTATTTGATAATAAAATTACAAAATGACTGCCTGCAAAGACTTCACCTCCAGTCCTAGAAGTCCTCTACAGCTCATCAGTGGATGACATCCAAGGTTTATTCAGTTATATTCACAATGCTGGAAAGTTCCTGGAAATTATATTCCATTTCTTTTATCTTTTACTTTAAGGACATGATTCATAGGCAATTTTAGCTTAAACTGTGACCACCAATACACCTTTTTACAGCTTTCACAAGCGGGCTTTTAGCTACGCTGCTACCTTTTCACAGCGGCCTAGACTAAGCGCTGCACAGGTCTCCCATGCAGCAGAGAGCTGGGCTTATGTGCTACTGACCCAGATGAGCAGAAGCGCTGATCTGGGCTGTTTAACCCCTTAAATGCCATGGTAATTTGTGTCTGTGACATCTAAGTCGTTCAGCACATCATGAATGAGATCAAGGGGTTCCAATGTCTTTGTATGGCAGCCTTAGGCCTATTGAAGTCCCAAGGCCTGCATGCAGTATATTTGTATCGCCCTCCTAGGGCTTTTTCACATCACATCAGTACAGTGTATTATAAAAAGCAATAAAAAAAACTCCTGTCAAAGTCTCCTTTTGGGATTAGTTAATTGTTAAAAAAAAGTTAAAAGTTGAACAAATTAATTAAAATGGAATGGATTGTTTACCAGAAGAGGGAAAGCGTCAAAAAATTTGAAGAGATCTGGGTACAATGGCTGACTCACTATAACTTCGCTGCTTTGGAGGGTAATTACCTGAAATTTTAGTACTGGGGGTGAGGAGTTAAGAGATCCATCAATATTCTACTGTTTACAATAATTCTGGAAGAGGCAACATTGTGTTGAGAACTTGACAGAACCTATGGAATTCTCACAAGAACTCTTGGAACACAAAGAATGTGGACTATTCGTTGCACTCCAATCAAGAGGGAGGGGGAGAGATGAGGCAGAGGTAGGGGGTTCTAGTTTGCTCTATTTTTGGTAATTTTATGTTTTGGATGTTTTGCTATACACAACTGTATTGCTGTCTTCTTTTGTTTTTGAAAATAATGGTAATGGGAAATTTACTTTTTTCCTATGAAAAACACTTTATAATGTAAAAACATAGCAAAATTAAAAAACACCACCACCAATTTTTTACTACCAAGTGCGTATAGAACATCACTATACAATTATAATAATATATCTATCCGGTATGGTGAACACCATAAAAAAGCCAGAGTTGCTGTCTTTTGCATCTTGGCTATAAAAATGAAATAGAAGTTAATTAGAATGATGGCAAAATGATAGCAATGAAAACTTCAATTTGTCCTGCAAAAATCAAGCCCTCACATAACTTTTAAGAACAAAAAATTGAAAAGTTATAGGTCTTGGGGAAACGTCGATGCCAACATTATTTAAAATTTTTTTTTTAAACAAAGAGATTTTATTGGGCAAAAGTAGTAAAATATAAAAAAAACTAACTATGTTTTTGGTATGGCTAAAATGGTACTGACACAGAGAATAAAGTTATCATGTTATGTTTGCCAAAAAACGAATACCGCATATTTCCTAACACAAAAACTCAGTGGCGGCATTGCATTTTTTTCCTATTCACTTCCCAAAAGGAGGTAATAAAAGTTAATTGGCAAGTTATGTGTACCCCAAAAATGATGAAGACTTTCTAAATGCACAGTACAGAACTGCATTATATATCTCTTTGTGGTTACTCTGATAACCTATACTAATATCTTCCATTTCTCTTTTTTTATTTACTCTCCCCATCTTCCCCTTTTGGAATATGTATGAAATGCCTTTTATACATGGCCATGTGCTCCTGGGATTCAACATCGCTGTGATTTTGACCTTTTTTCTATTTCACTTGTTTATCAGCACATGACTATGGGGAACATTTACTGAGATCAGTGTTTGACAACCTGCCCACTTTTACTATTTTCTTAACCTTTATTTTTTATTATTGTATTTATAATTTTTTTTATTTATTATTTTATTTTACTACTATTATATACTACTATTATTACTTTTCTACGCTTGAAAACTCATGTACAGCCCTCAATGTTTCCTAAAGATGTGTTATTTTTATCTATAAAAAAATACTTTAATCTTTAAAGTAGCTGTATTAATATGGGTATATTCTTACTGTTTGTAACCCTGATATCCAGACGTTCAACCTGCCCATCTAATGGCGCTCCGGTAAGCAGAATATAGCTCACCTGTGATTCAATTAGTTTATGCAATTTATTCCAGTGGATAAAATACAAGCTTGCCTTGCAGCCAGGACAACCTCGTGGCACTTGCAACTATGACAGACTGCAATTTTTAGTAGCACTAAGTACTATCTCTGCTTTATTCTGTTTTAATATATTTATTGGCAAGGCAAGCATAAAGGACATAAGCAATCAAGGAGCAATAAAAAACCAAGGTGATTTGCTAAGAAGACATGCAGTCGCTTCGATATGTACTTCCCTGGGTAGGCTTACTGCTGTAACCGAGGCTTCTACAAAAGAAGAGTCATTAAACAGTGGAAGGCACAAGAGACTTGGACGGCGAGGCTTTCTTTACTTCATTTCTCTTTATGTGTGAGAGGCTTATATTCCCTACTCAGTGCTAGAAGAAATCTAATATAGATTATTGAAAATAGTTCTACAAACTGTTTCTAAACGCAAGAACTAAATTAAAAACCAACAATTTACGGTTATTGGCCGGGCGATCTGTCATTTTAAACTACCCTTCGAGTGTGTCTTTTTCAGTTAATAAATGTTTCTTATAAGAAAGTCATTTTTGGGTCAGGGAATTCCATTTGGGATTCCAAGCTGTATGTTTTTTTGTTGTTTTTTTTAGTACAGACAAAATAAAGCTATTGGCTTTTGGATCTTGCAGCAGCAATTTCCCATGGGCCTTGCCGTAGTTCGCTACAAATACAGTATCGTATGTTTTTTTTAATAAACTAAAAAATAAAAAATACAATTTTGACTTTTGAACACAATGCCCACATTTTATCCAGCCGAAAAAGCTCGTAATTATTTCCTCTCCGGAAATCTTTTAGAAGATTCACGTTGTATCAGCTTTATGTTTCTTTGTACCAGGTTTTTTTTTTTCCCTTTTAGGTGTTAATTAACTAAAGTAAATATGAATGCAGCATTAAACTATGTAATTGAAAACTGTTTTTACTTGATATTTTTGCCTATTTATAAGAACATATAATAAAGGCAAATTACAATTGTCACTACATTACATTGTAATGAGTTTGTACAGTGTTGCCATTGTCCATAAATTGTTTTATTTAACAGTACCGTGCGCGGTTATTGCTAGGAATTATGTGTAATGAAAATAGTTACAAATGCAATTATGGGGAGATATTAAAGTAAATTCCGTAGGCTGATAATAGGTCCATAGAGGTACTAGTAAGATATAACTATTTCAATATAGTAAGAAGTCCTCGAGTCTTAAAAACAGTTGTAGGCACCATCACACTGTGAACCTCCCAACAGGAGGCAAACATAGAAAAGAAAGAGGCCAATGGCAAGAATCAAATAAGGGCCCTCAAGACATGAGGACTGAGAAGTAAAGACAGGCAAAGCGGGCTATGCAAGTAATCAATATCGCTGTGGCTTATGTATTTAATGTGCAGTGTTGAGACCACATCATTAGATAATAAATGCCAGTTGCATATGGATTACTTAATGATGGATTACTTAATTTAAGACCAGTAACTTCTCCTGACAGGTCTTTTTTAGCAACTGCTTGCATCCCCATTATAATAACAATTCTGGAGCATCTATTTATGTGACTCTAAGATGTACCATTTCTTTATTATTCCTACTAAAAGTTATCAATGAATTACTAGCATTTAGCAATGATGGTCTAGTTGGGTGTTACCAGTTGGAGGTGTGTCCATGCAAAGTCTGACACTATCAAAATAGTTCTGGATAGTCACACCGGGTAGGGACACCCTTCGCCCCCCAACTGGTAACAGTAGCAAAACTGCAAACTGCTAGTAATTCATTCATATCTTCTAGAAGTTAAAATAAAGGAATGGCACCGCATACAGTCATAAGAATAGAGGCTCCAGAATTGTTGTTACATTGGGAATGCAAGTAGTTGCTAAAACGGACATGTCAGGAGAGAAGACAAGTTATCTTTAAGGCTTTCACACTCGCGTTTTGGTTTTCCGTTTGTGAGATATCTTCAGGGATCTCACAAGCGGTCCAAAACAGATAAGTTTTGCCCTTAATGCATTCTGAATTGATAAGGATCCTCTCAGAATGCATCAGTTTGGCTCAGTGTGGCTCCGTTCCGCCACCATCCTGCTTTGGAGGCGGACACCACAATGCTGCTTACAGCGTTTTGGTGTCAGTCTGAAGAAACTGAGACAAATGGATCTGTCCTAAAATCCAATGTAAGTCAATGGGGAGGGATCCATTTTCATTGACACAATCTGGCACAATAGAAAATGGATCCGTCCCCCATTGTCTTTCAATGGTGTTCAAGACGGATCTGTTTTGGCTATGTTAAAGATAATACAAATGGATCCCTTCTGAACAGATGCATGCGGTTGTATTATCTGAACGGATGCGTTTGTGCAGATCCTTGATAGATCCGCACCAAACGTGGGTGTGAAAGTAGCCTAATAGGGCAGAATTAGATTTATACCACATCTCAACTTTTTCCTAATAGCAATTCCCATTTCTTGAAAAATGCGCTCAGCTTGTAGCTCACCATAGGCAATGTTATTGCAACTGCTGCTCTCAAAGAGATGTTCCAGTACTTTTATATTATAAACTAACAGAAGCCCAACAGCAGTAGGTGTTATAGGGTGAAAGGACAAGTCACTTAAAAATGAAAATATAATCTTGCCACATTTGGAATATAAATAATATAGGGCTTTTCCCGGCTTAAGATATTGACTGCCTGTTTTCAGGGTCCATCTTTCTCCATCTACAGTGCTTAGTAGGCAGCAATGCCATTTGCACAAGCACCAATGCTCTTCAAATAGCTGGGATCCTCCCACCAGTCTGATATTGATGACCTATCTTGAAGATACTGTAGGCCATCAATAACCTGAACCTGGAAACCCATTTAATATACCTATGTAAATTCCTCTGCAACAACCATGCGTTTGAGCCCTTTATACAGCTCTACTACTTGTTAAAATTGCACCTTAAACCAGTGCCCTTGAAGTCCCAAATGAGTGGTCCAAATAAACTACAGTACTCAGCATACACTTAAATAAATTTAAGCTTGTCAAGTTCCACTGTGCAGCATGGTGGCTTACAGTTAGCAGTGGTGCCTTGGGTCCTAGGTTTGAATCTGACCAAGGAGCTTGTACACTGAAGAGCAATAGGGTAACAATATTTAGAACTTTTCAGGCTCTGTATCTCACAATCCACTACAGTTTTGAATGTGAGACGACCATCATTTTATAGACAATCATCTTGGCTATGTCGTACATAAATAGTACTTGCAACTATTTAGCATATGATTAGTTATGCAGATTCATGTAATCTAACTGCATTGTTACTGTTTTGCTCCTAAAATTCTAAATGTAAATTTTTAATATTTTGTTAGTATTTTTTAAATCCACCTTTGGCTTTCAACACTGTCTGAATCCTTCTGGGCATGCTCATTGACTTTATTCCTATTAATTCCTTTCTTGGCCAATATTGACATATGCTTTGGGTTATTGTCCTGCTGGAACACTACAGGTATGTCATCTTTTTCATACCTTTAGTACTTAAGTGTATGAAGTAACTTGTCTTGTAGGATTATCACATATACCTCAGCATTGAGACCACAATCCATGCTGGTCAAGTATCCATCGCCTTTGGCTTTGAAACAACTCCATATCATCAGGCATCCTCCACCGATCTTGACAGTTCCTTCAGTTTCTTGATCCATTAACCCCCTTTTCCCTTGTTTCTTCCAGACCCATTTGCATCCATCAAAGCACAGTCTATTGACTTTTGTCTCATCGCTCCAAATCACCCGTTCTCAATCTCCTATTGTGCACTGTTTGGACTTTTTTGCAAACTGAAGCTGACGCTAATTATGACTGTAGAAGTTGAGGCTTCTTCGCCTTTGTTCGAGCCACCATTCCAGATTTGTGTAATGCACGTCGCTTGCATGGACGTATGTGATCTCACTATTACGAATCATACGAGCCATCTCAACTGCCGTCTATGTCGAGCCAGAACTAATAGATCTTGTGATGAGCTGACATGTTGACTCTGATATTTAACCTGCACGTCAACCTCTTGGCTTTGGAATGGATGGATGGACTCCATTTCTTATTCTTCCAACTGTCATGGCACTCAAATGATGCAGTTTGTCGATTTTCTTGGCCAAGATAATGCTATTAATGAGCTGGATAAAGCTGTTTCTCTTTTATTGGAAAATCATCTTCATGGATGTTCATGCATTCAAACCAGTGATTTTTTGCTTGGGAATCAACCTAATAAAACACTGAGCTATTAGGGAATGTGAGAACAGATTGTAATTTGTAGTATACAAGCAGAAAAAGATTGTTCCACAACCAAGAGAAAAACAGTAACAATGCAGTTACATGACAAGAATCTGCATAACTAATCATATGCTAAATAGTTTCAAGTACTATTTATGTATCGCATAGCCGAGGTGATTGTCTACAAAATGATGGTTGTCTCACGTTCAAAGCTGTAGTGAATTGTGAGATATAGAGCCTGAAAGTCAAAAGTTCAAAACATTGTTACCCTTTTGCTCGTCAGTGTATGTTCTCTCTGTTTTTACATGGGTTTCCTCGGGTACACTCTAATGACATACTGTAGGGAACTTAGAATGTTAGCTCCATGGGGGACAGCAAGATGTCAATGTCCATAAAATGCTACTTAATATGTTAGCGCTATATAGCTTTAAATATAAATAATCTGTATACATTTCCCATTTCTTTTGAGTGTCATGTGACCTATCAATGCAGCTGATTGGCTGATGGATACCATTGTATTTTTAGCCTTAGCTCATCAGCACACATGGCGAGCTTTATGTTTCCCTTTCAGCCCTTGTTATCCCCTTCAAACCGCGTTCTTTCAACTTTACCACAGCCCATCATCTAAGCCCGTCCTAGCAGGGAGCCATCGCCTAATGAAGATCTTCAGTCCCTAACATTTTGTGCATGCAAATTTGTCCTTATGATTGCTGTGCCACATGCCAGTAGATGAAAAGCAATGACGGAAATGAGAGTTAGCAATGTCATCTAATAGGGTCATGAAAAATAAATTGTGTTAAGAAATAATTTACATTCCTTGTTCGATACTTATGGCTTAGTCATCAGGGGAGGGTGGTTGAAAAAAGTCATATATTATATAGTAATGAATACGGTAGATATCTATTTTTTTGTCTTATGTGTTCTTTTTGGAAACCAGCACACAATTAAACTCACTAATGTTTTGTTTCTTCCCTTTGTGGTTTGCTAATGAGAATATGACAGAACAATTCAAAGTCGGGTGCCTGACATTGTATAATTTAGTTACATAATGCAGAAGTAACATCGTCGTTTGATGAAACGATAAAAGAATCTTGCTTATGAGAACAGGCAGCACAATCTACCACTTGCATTACATTTTCCTACTGTGACCCGGTGTTATCTTCTGCATAAATAATAAATACTTTCTATAAGACACTTGACAAATAAATCCTGCAGCGTAACACTTGTTAAAACTAAAAGTGTTTGCCGCGCTATGATACAGTATAGATGTACAATAAATGACCCATGCATAATTTATGAGAAGCTTGTATCATCACTCTGAGAATCCAAAGGCATTTTACCATCATTATTGCTAGTTCAACAGGCACAGTTTAGAAAAAGACCAACATTTTAAAGCTTTCTGGGATCAACCAAAGAGATTTACTAAAACCGGTCTACTGAAACAGGAGCGATAGAAAGGGATACAGGTAAATTGATTGGGAAGGCAAATGGCTTTGGCTTGTCGAACATGGCGAAAATGTATTTTCTTCAAGTAAAGTTCAACCTTGGCATTTTTAATCTAAACTGTGGTCTGTAAAATCATGGCATTTTGCAATGTTTTGCTATTTTAAAAAGCTACTTTTTGTACCTAAGAGAACAATAATCTAATTATTGTTGACGTCAAGCATCAGATGTGTTACCTAAAGCTATTGTGTCCTCATCCTAAATCTGAGAACCCATGTCCACCATGTCCATTTATAATCTGATGCCCTTTTATGGACCAGAAAGACCTTACAGACCCTTTTAAATGGAAAGACCAAGCAGGCAATTATCGGGAACAAACTGTCCTTTCCTGATAATTGCTTTCTCATCAGAAGAGGTGAAAGATGCATTCACATGCAGCAATAATCCCTTCTGGATGAGGACAAGAGATCACTAAAGTTATTGTTCCTTCCCATATACATTCATAGATTCTGGGCAGCAGAACCCTGTTTACACAGTACAATGTTCTGCCCAGAAACAATGATTTTGGTGTTCATATCATCAGTGGTTTCATCAAATGAGCAATCGTTTGGATGATTAGCCCTTTAGCCCCCCTCATGCAGGGGTGTAACAGCTTTCACTGCTACTCCATATCTATGTCCCTGGAAGGAAGCACCCCAACTCATGGGTACCAATAATCATAGCCTGAAGCCATTTTTTCCATGTCATGATTTGGCATCTGATGGAATTTTTTTGCCCTGAATTCTGAGCAGCTCCAATCAACAGAGCATTGTACTAGATCTGAACTATAGTGCTGATAGGTACAAACTAGTATACCTGCATTTTCAGGATAATGACAGAGTAAGAAAACAGAATGTAACTAACTCATTAGAAAAAAAGACCAGCCCCACAATTAAAGAGTTAGTGAACAGTTGCTGGTTGGAGGGACAGAAGGAAAAATACATGCAACAGAGACATAGCGAAAGATGGCAGAGAAAAAAAAAACACAATTATAAGTAAAATTGTCAATCATGGTAATGCAAAATGACAAATTGCTGATCATTCTCTACTGTGATCTGTGGACTGGTAATAATAATAATAATAATAATATTTATTTATATAGCGACACCATATTCCGCAGCGCTTTACAAATTCATAGTGTTCATGTAAAAAACAAAAGTAACTGGCTAATATACAACTGAAACACTAGGAGTCAGGACCCTGCTCACAACAGCTTACAATCTATGAGAAATTGGTGGTCACACATAAGGTAGTTGATTGTGATAAGTAGGATTCAAGCCATTATTGAACTGAAAGAAGTGGTGCCAGCCGATCTGCTTCGGGTTTAGGACTGTTAGAGGATCAAGTTCCGGCCAGAGGAGTTGGTAAGAGAGAGGTTTAGTCAGGGAAAAGTTGTGTTTTTAAGGCACATTTGAAAAGGTGGAGAAATTGGGAATTGACCCAATATTCTGGGGCAGAGTATTCCAGAGAGTAGGTGCAGCTTGAGAAAAGACGGGAGTGAGAAGTACAAATTATGGAGGATATTAATCTTAGGTCACTAACAGAACGGAAAGCACAAGCAGAGTGGTAGACAGAAATGAGGGAGAAGATGTATGGAGGTGCAGCACTGTGGAGAGCTTTGTGGGTGAGAGTGAGACATTTAAACTGTATTCTGTGGTGCATGGGCAACCAGTGAAGTGACTAGCACAGACTAGTAGCATCAGTGTAGCGGTTGGATGGATAGATTATCCTGGCTGCAGCATTTAGGACAGACTGAAGGGGGGAGAGTTTAGTGAAAGGGAGACCGATTAGTAATGCATTGCAGTAGTCAAGACAAGAATGAATCAAGACAGCAAAAGTTGTTTCCATTTCCATTGTAAGAAAAGAGCAGATTCTGGCAATATTCTTGAGGTGCAGATGACAAGAGTGTGTAAGTGATTGAATATGGGGAACAAAGGAAAGATCAGAGTCAAATGTGGCCCCAAGACAGTGGACATGTTGCACAGGAGTTATGATAGCGGTGCAGACCGAAATTTCGTTCCGTTTTTGAGGTTCAATTTTCTATATAGAGAGGCCATGATGTTAGAGACAGCTGCCAGACAATTACTTGTGTTTTGGAGTAAAGCAGGGGTGATGTCAGGGGATCATGTGTATAGTTGGGTGTTGTTAGCATACAGATGGTGCCAAAAGCCAAATCTACTGATAGTCTGTCTGATGGGGCTGTATAGAGGGAGAAGAGTAGAGGATCTACTACTGAGCCCTTAGGAACGCCAACATCAAGAGGAAATAAAATAGAAGGAGTAATATATCAGTTGGTGATTCAGAAGATAGGATGTGAGGAAGCCAAGCTGCAAAGGTATCCAGGAATTGGTGGGGGGGCATGGGGGACGATAGACAACTGCAACTCTTAATGGAAATGGATGGAAGAGTCTGATGGTGTGACCCTCAAAAGAGGGGAATGTGAGATAAGGTACAGGGGGAATAACCTAAAACATACACTGTGGAGAAAGTAGTATGCCTACTCCTCCTCAGTGCCTGTCATCAGGTCTGAGGGTATGGGAGAAGTGACACTTCATTGGTCACACTTGTTCCTGCCAATGGTAGACAGGAAGTTGCCTAAATCTTCCTTTTTTAAGGTCCAAATTCTCTCCAAGGACTTCACAAAGGACCAGAGGACATTGCTTGCATGTGGAAGAAAGGTCATTTAAGTACAGTAGGAATAGTCAAACTATGCAATGCCCTACTAGTAATGTCAGAAATAATGTCAGCATTTATAGGTGTTTTCCGAGATTTTCATATTGATGGTCTATCCACAGGATAGGCCATCAATATGTGATTAGTAGAAGTCCAACTCCTAACACCCCTGCCGATAAGCTGTTTGAGGATCGAGACCTCCTCACCGCTTACCATGGACAACACCGTCCATTGGGTAGTTGCTGTGCTTGGTATTGCAGCTCAACCCCATTCATTTGAATAAGACTGAGCTGCGCCTAGGCTGTGTGACTTATGAACAGCCCTAAGAAGAGCCCACAGCACTTGGCTTCTTCAAACAGCTGTCCCCCATTTATCTCATATTGATAGCTTATCTAGAAATAGTTTTTCAGTGGGTATAAAAATCACCCATGAAATTCTTTTGGGTGGTGTGGTATATATTCTTTTTCACACCTCCGAAGAAGCAGTTTACTTTTAGGTTATCAACACTTTATGAGAAGATAACAAATACCAGCAACACAATGCTTACTTAATAGGAGAGGAACACCTCAATGCCACAATTCAGCTTCTTTTTTATTGAAGATGTGCAACATCAAAGCAATAATATCCTTATGTATTACACTGAGAAAAAAATGTAACAGACTACCCATAGAAATCAAAGTAAGTGTTCCTAAGCAGTTTCCTAGCAATTCAGACAGAGGTCTCTTTCATCTGCTTTGTATCTGTGGCAGTGCATTGATTTAAACTTCTCGTGAGAACTCAAATGTATATATATATATATATATATATATATATATAGATAGTTGTTTTTTTCTTCAATCAAGTGATAACATTGTATCATTTACCAGATATCCATAATTTGCTATGTAGAGTCTAACATCTCTAAAAAAAAAAAATGCGGGTGCGGCTAAAGTTAAGTATCCCTAATGCTTTACCCCCAACCACATTCGCAGGAATCTGACATACGTGACTCTGTAGATCTATTTGAGCTTCATCTGTAACCACGGACAATGTAAGTTTCTTTTCTTGAATAACACAATTGTCAGTCTGAACTGTAGAATTTAACAGGCTGTACAAAGTTCAAAAGATGTCCCTATTCCCTAGGAGACTGCTGGAAATTGCAGAACACTGCACTAGTAGTCCCATAAGAATGAATGGAGCAAGGCATGGTTGATTGGAATGTCGCTCCATTAAGATTGGGGAATGAGACCCAGCGATCGGACCCCACCATTCTCTTACTTATCCCTTATTCTATGTATAGGGAATAACTTAAAAGGGTCCTACACCTTTTTATTACTGATCAGCAGGGATCTGACACCTGAGACCCCAGCCAACAAGCTGTTTGAGAAGTCGGAGGAGCTTGCAGTAGCGCCGCGGCCTTCTCTCTGTTTCTGCAGGCAAGTCACATCACTACTATTTCACTGGCCTAGGCATAGCTCAGACTCATTCACTTCAATGGGGCTGAGCTATGCCCAGGCCAATGAAAAATTTGTGATGTCACTGGTCTGCGTGAAACTGTGAGAAGGTCACAGCGCTACTACACCAACCGATCAGATGCTGATGGCCTATCCAAAGGATAGATCAGTTACAAAAAGGTACAGAGCCCCTTTAAATTTGGCATAACCCATTTAAATTTGTGGCATAACTCATTTAAATAAATCATTGATGAGAGAGGGAAAGAATGTCATACACAGCTTTTTAAGTTGAAGCACTCTTAATTTGCATAGAATCGATTGGGGTCCAAATCAAATGAGATGGTTGATTCTAACTAATTGGAACTAAATCAAATTTACAGAAATTGGGGGAATTTTTTTTCCCTCTTTAGACCAATTTTTGACATTCCTAAGCTGCCCTTGCCACTTTTCCAAAAAAGGAGCATGTAAGGGTGGGGTGGGGTAGGACCATCAGGCCCTCACATTTATCTTCCTTTATACTGGTTTTCTGTCGTAATAGACAATTACATAACAGTAGATTTCAATTTATGCTCTAGACTGAAGGTCGATAATACAGTGGATATAAAAAGTCTACACACCCCTATCAGGTTTCTGTGCTGTGAAAAAATGAGACAAAGATAAATAATTTCTGAACTTTTTCCACCTTTAATGTGACCTATAAACTGTACCACTCAATTGAAAAACAAACTGAAATCTTTTAAGTGGAGGTAGGAAAACAAAAAAAAAAAAAATAATGTGGTTGCATTATAACTAGTGATGTAGCTGTGTTCAGAATTAAGCAATCACATTCAAAATCATGTTAAATTGGAGTTAGCATACATGTGCCATCATTTACAGTGCCTCTGATTAACTCCAAATAAAGTTCTGCTGCTCTAGTTGTTTTTTCCTGAACTTTTCTTAGTCGCAACCCACAGCAAAAGCCATGGTCCACAGAGAGCTTCCAAAGCATCAGAGGGATCTCATTCTTAAAAGGTATCAGTCATTAGTTGTACCATGGAACACAGGGAAGACAGTCATCATCAAGTGGAGAAAATATGGCACAACAGTGACATTACCAAGAACTGGACGTCCCTCCAAAATTGATGAAAAGACAAGAAGAAAACTGGTCTGGGAGGCTACCAAGAGACCTATAGCAACATTAAAGGAGCTGCAGGAATATCTGGCAAATACTGGCATGTGACAACAATCTCCTGTATTCTTTATATGTCTGGGCTATGGGGTAGAGTGGCAGGACAAAAGCCTTTTTCTTACGAAGAAAAACATCCAGACCAGGCTACATTTTGCAAAAAGACATCTGAAGTCTCCCAAAAGCATATGGGAAAAGGTGTCATGGTCTGATGAAACCAAGGTTGAACTTTTTGGCCATAATTCCAAAAGTTATGTTTGGCACAAAAACAACACTGCACATCAATAAAAGAACACCATACAAACAGTGAAGCATGGTGGTGGCAGCATCATGCTTTGGGGCTGGAACTGGGACCTTAGTTAAGATAGAGGGAATTATGAACAGTTCCAAATACCAGTCAATATTGGCACAAAACCTTCAGGTTTCTGCTAGAAAGCTGAACATGAAGAGGAACTTCCTCTTTCAGCATTACAATGATCCAAGCCATACATCCAAATCAACAAAGGAATGGCTTCACCGGAAGAAGATTGAAGTTTTGGAATGGCCCAGCCAGAGCCCAGACTTGAATCCGATTGAAAATCTATGGGGTGATCTGAAGAGGGCTGTGCACAGGAGATGCCCTCGCAATCTGACAGATTTGGAGTGTTTTTGCAAAGAAGAGTGGGCAAATCGTAAAAATGTGCCATGCTGATAGACTCATACCCAAAAAGACTGAGTGAGTGCTGTAATAAAATCAAAAGGTAATTCAACAAAGTATTAGTGTGGTGTGCACACTTATGCAACCATATTATTTTATTTTTATATTTTTTCTTCCCTCTACCTAAAAAATTTAAGTTTGTTTTTCAATTGAGTTGTACAGTTTATAGGTCACATTAAAGGTGGAAAAAGTTCATGATTCATCTTTGTCTCATTTCTTTACATCACAGAAACCTGACATTTTAAAAGGGGTGTGTAGACTTTTTTTTATTCACTGTATATGACGATGCCAGACGAGACGCTGGTTTATGATAAATCTCCCCCAATATTCATAGAAAATCTCCAAAATCTTTTGGCAGTACATTAACCATGAACATGAAATACAAGATATTGCCCTTCTTTAACAATCAGCACAAACTCCTTATACAGATAGTTAAATCATTGTCAATTTACTGCTGCTGTAAGGGTTGCTGCTGTTATCTGTTAGTAAAATAGTACATTCATAGATTTTATACAGTAATATGCTAGCTCTATTTTTTTTTTTTATATTCCTGGATAAAGATGTTCATCGAAGAGCATTGTACTTATCAGTGTAATACTGTTAGGTCCATATATATTTGGACACTGACACAAATTTTGTTTTTATTACCTGTTTACTAAAACATATTCAAGTTATAGTTATATAATGGACATGGACATAAAGTCCAGACTTTTAGCTTTCATTTGAGAGTATTCACATTAAAAGTGGAGGAAGGGTTTAGGAGTTTCAGCTCATTTACATGTGGTACCATGCTTTTTAGGGACCAAAAGTAATCGGATGATTGACTTAAAGGCTGTTTCATGGGCAGGTGTGAGCAATTCCTTCATTATTTCATTTTCAATTAAGCACATAAAAAGGTCTGGAGTTGATTTGAGATGTGGTTCTCGCATTTTGAAGATTTTGCTGAGAAGTAAACAATAAACATGAGGTAAAAAGAGCTCTCCATGCAGGTGAAACAAGCCATCCTACATCTGCGAAAACAGAAGAAAAATCATCAGAGAAATTGCTACACTATTAGAAGTGGCAAAATCTACAGTTTGGTACATCCTGAGAAAGAAAGCACTGGTGTCATCAACATTGCAAAAAGACCCGGACACACACGGAAGATAACAGTGGTGGATGATTATTATCATGGTGAAGAGAAACCTCTTCACAACAGCCAACCAAGTGAACAACACTCTTCCTGATATAGGGGTATCAATAGCCAAATCTACCATAAAGAAAAGACTGCATTAAAGTAAATACAGGGGGTTCACTGCACGGTGAAAGCCACTAATAAGTCTCAAGAATAAGAAGGCTGGATTGGACTTTGCTAAAAAACATCTTAAGAAACAAGCACACTTCCGGAAGAACATTCTTTGGACAGATGAAACCAAGATCAACCTCCACCAGAATGATGGAAAGAAAAAAGTATGGCAAAGGCATGGTATAGCTTCTGATCCAAAGCATACCACATCTATAAAAACACGGAGGCAGTGTGATGGTTTGGGCATGCATGGCTGCCAGTGGAAATGGGTCCCTAGGGTTTTTTGATGATATGACACAGGACAGAAGCTGCCAGTTAATTTCTGGGGTTTTCAGACATACTGTGTGCTTAAATCCAGCTAAATGCAGCCAAACTGATTGGTCAGCATTTCATAATACAGATGGACAATGACGCAAAACATAAAGCCAAAGCAACCCATGAGTTTATTAAAGCAAAGAAGTGGAATATTCTTGAATGGCCAAGTCTGTCACCTGATCTGAGCCCAATAGAGCATGCATTTTACTTGTTAAAGACTATACTTGTTAAAGACAAACAAACAGCAACTGAAAACCGCGGCATTAAAGGCCTGGCAGAGCATTTAAAAGGAGGAAACACAGCGTCTGGTGATGTTCATGAGTTCAAGACTTCAGGCAGTCATTGCCAACAAAGGGGTTTTCAACCAAGTATTAGAAATTAACATTTTATTTACAATTATTTAATTTGTCCAATTACTTTTAGGCCCCTGAATTGGTGGGATTGCGTTTAAAAAATTCTTTAGTTCCTCACATGTTTATGCAATCATTTTGTTCAATCCACTGAATTCAAGCTGAAAGTCTGAAATTCAACTGCATCTGAATTGTTTTGTTCAAAATCCATTGTGGTAATATACAGAACAAAAATTAGAAAAATGTTGTCTCTATCAAAATATACTGTATATGGACCTAATTGTATGTGATTCTCTAATTGAGACACTCATCCACCTTCCCTCTCTGATCACAGTGAGAAAATTAAGCAAGGCTGTTTGCCATGCCAAAAGGCCAAACAAAGAGGAAGTTAATAAGCCAAAAAAAGTAAGTAGAATATATGGAGTGATTGCAAGAAATTATACCTAGAAAACTATCCACCTGTTTTTTGTAAAATGTTTATATGAAGAACCCAGTCAAGTCCACCAGAGATGCTCTTTGTTGCCACTGACTTATCTAGTATCTATCTCCATCCAACTAGTTGAGTACGGACATTTGGGAAGAAGCATTTGCAAATGGACCTGTGATTGACTAAATCATGAGAAAGATCTTGGAGGCTTATGTGGTATCAACCCTGTGAAAACTTGCTCTGAATAACCTGGAGCAACACAGTGTTTTCTTTTGGACATTAGCGTATGTGAACAGACCTCACTTCACTTTAAACCTGCAGCGCTCAAAGTAGGATACACAACTATTATAGAGTTGAGTACGGAGAATTGGTCAGAAGCATTTGTATATGGCGCAGTGATTGACCACATCATGAGTAAGATCTTGGAGGTTTATATGGTATCTATCTACCCTGTAAAGAACTGCTCAGAATAATGCCTCATGCAAATGACCGTTGTTTTGGTCCCTGTCCGAGCTGCATATTTTGTGGCTCAGGCGTAAACCTATTCACTTCAATGGGGCCGCAAAAGATGCGGACAGCACTGTCCGCATCCGCTGCTCCATTCCGTGGCCCCGCAAAAAAAATATAGCATGTCCTATTCTTGTCCGTTTTGCAGACAAGAATAGGCATTTCTACAATTAGCCACGTTCCATTCTGCAAATTGTGGAATGGAACGCGGAGCAGCTTCCGTGTTTTGTGGATCCGCGGTTTGCAGATCGCAAAACACATACGGTCGTGTGCATGAGGCCTATCCAGAAATATTCAGTAGTTTTCATTTGGACATTATCTAATGTGAACAGACCACACTTCACTTGAAACCTGCAACGCTCAAAGTAGGATACGCAATCTTGGTTTTATTTTTTATTGACTTTTCTAGTAGATGAGAGTCCTGATAAAGTGAACCCTCCTTAATAAGAAAGCCACCACCAGAGCTTCATTATTCCAAACCAGTTCCGTAGCTAGTTCCCAGAAAAGGATTGTGTATTGACTTAGAGAAAGAGACCGTCCAGACGTAGCAAAGGTATAGAGGAGGTAGCAGATCTTCAGAAGGTCCCCAAAAATACACCCAGGTTGTTAATAAGTTTATTGATTCTTTACCAGAGCAGGTTTATCCTGGCCAGCACTTCTTCTGAGAGATGAAACATCTCAAAAGGCCACCTTGGAGTGGTCAGTTGGAAACTGGTGGGGCAGTACAGGGTACACTGTTTTATAAACCTGTAAGACTGATTGGGATCCCCCACTATGGTATGGGGAGCAGATAAGTGAGGACCAGACTCTGCCATGTAAGCAACCTGTGGTAATGCAGTGGATGCTGTGGATGTTGCAAAGGGTTGCAATACTGCAGTGGAAATTATCAGAGTGTTCAGACAGGCTTTGAAAATATGCAAATGCAACAATATTTGCTCTTGGCGTTCACGCTGCTGTGCTGTTTAATGAAATAGTTCAGAGAGGCCAGACAGTTTGGGTCAGTGGGGTCCACACTTTTACTGGTTACAAGAGACTACAAAACCTCAATGCCCAGATGAGGAGGTGGATCTAAAGCCCGGCTAAATAGGGAGACTAATCAGCATCTTTATCAGTACCTGGACAGGGAGTAAAAGGGATGGATTAGCTCTATCAATGCTGTAAGGAAGTTCACTGAGCACTTGTCCTAATTCCCACAGGGTGAGTGGAGTGATATCTGCCTGGGAAAGCGGGACAGTGGCAGACTCGAGCCACCAGCATAATAGTAGTATACATTGAGCCTGTGGTACAGTGTACAGAGGCCATATTGCTCCCTAGTATTGAGCCACAAGACACTCATGTATTACCAATTAGAGTCTGTTTCCATATGCATTGACCTTTTCTATAGAGGGAAATACATTTGTATGTTTGGCATCCGATGAATTATGCCAATAACAAAAGAAAAACATTTGGTCTGTTTTAGAATGAAATCAAATGTACAGTACAGACTCTTCAATCAGAGTGCTACTATAACTCAGTTCAAAATAGAGATGTAATATGGTCATCTGAGCTAAAGGAATCTAGAAAAGGAACTGTAATGGGTACATAATTTGTGTATGTTCCCATGGAACATATTTCAAAGGAAAACTGTTGTCAAGTCCCCTACAAAATTGGCATAAGTTACATGGGTTTTCCAAGCATTTCATCCTATGCAGAGAGTGAAAATTGCAATGGACATCGACAGCATAAATGGACATGATGTGGATTCAAAATTTGCACAGAATGTCATGTTCCCCATAGTTTTTTTTTCTTTTCCCCCCACAATGTGTGGACGCAGTTTGTAAAGTTTCATCCACTTTCCTGTTACTATAAATGTTGTGGATTTTCTTCTCGCAAGTCTAGGGGAACACAACCCTGTCTTTATGGGTGTTTACACAGTTCTCCAAATAAAGAAGTCTAATCAAGAATCAAAAAAATGTGATGGAAGAGAACAAGGCAAGGAGTATTGCACTATATATGGTATAGCTACAGGGTATGTTCTAAAATTATACAGATATTCCTTCTGTAAAACTGGTAAGAAGTTAAAAAATAGTCCCATTGTCACGACAACTGCAGGCATCTATTAATTCCTGTCACTTTCAATAAACATGCCACATGCTCCACACTAGAATTGATGACCCTGCTTAAATTACCTTGACCCTTTTATGAATAGAGAATTTCATCTTCCATAGGTTAAAGTGTTTCTTCAATGGACACCTCTATCATTTTGCATGTTTGAAGTCATTACATGCTTAAATGAGACCTTCTGGTCTCTTTATTAATCTGTGATAATGACACATCTGCATGAATTTGTGTCTCACCACTTTTATTAATGACTAGAATGTGCTCCAGTGAATTTTGGAAACAACATAAGATGTCAAGATATTTAAATAGTTTATGTAAATTAATGAAGGTACACTTTCTTGCACAACTTCAGACTTAACAAATTTTTTACTTTGATTTGGTTTTCTTTATCTACTTTTTGGACTTGTGTGAAAATCTGATATATTTCTAGGTCAAATTTATACAAACTTTCAAGCACTACTGTATACATATACAATATATCTATAAGGCGGGGCTTTATAACACAATTCCTTTTAATAGTTTAAATAGGGTATGACTGTTCAATATTCAGTATTGATGAAACGTGTAATAATTAACCATGAAGTAGTTGTCCTGTTATAGCTGCAGCCAGGCTGACATTTGCTTTCACTATAGAATTTTTGTTAATATTCGCCTTACTTGTGTCTACTTTATCTTACTGATGCCTACTTTCAGTATCTGAAAATGGTTTTTTTGGTTGTTACAGGAAGAAATGGCTCATCTAACTGAACATTTAGTGTTATTTTAAAAATAGAAAAATGTAAGTTCTGCTTGACTTGTTCTTGCCAATTGCTTGAGAGTAGTGTTGAGCGAACAGTTCGAGAATAGTTCGGGTTTGTACTGAATTTTGGGGTGTCCGGGACCCAGACCCGAACCCGGACATTTTCAAAAAAGTTCGGGTTCGGGTCCGGTGTTCGTCGATTTCTTCCCGCTTTCTGAAGGGCTGCACAGCAGCCAATCAGTTAACATTTTACTTCTTGCCCTAAGAGCCCATCACAGCCATGCCTACTAATGGCATGGCTGTGATTGGCCAAGTGCAGCATGTGACCCAGCCTCTATTTAAGCTGGAGTCACGTAGCGCCGCACGTCACACTGCTCTGATTAGTGTAGGGAGAGGACGCAGCTTCTATCAGGGCGAGATTAGGCAGGTTAAAGTCAGCAACAGCACCTAATGAACGGATCAATTTACAGCTGAGAATCATTGAACTTCTGCTAGTTACTTGCTCGCTGGTTTTTAGGCTGCACAGAGCGTTTTTCTGTCACTTATTTTCTGGGTTGATCGGCGGCCATTTTGTGACTTGTGGTGCGCCAGAAGAAGCTGCCACCAAGTCCATCAATCCATCAATACTAGTTTTTTTCTTTGCTATATCCTACATCAGGGGCTTGGCTGTGCTAATTGTCACCCCTAGAAACTCAGGAAAGAAATTTCTATATTTTATTAAGGGGTTAAATACAATTGCCCAAATACCAATCCCCTAAATCTGGTGTTCCAGCTTTGGTTAGACAAGTATAATACTGTCTGCTGTCTGGCAAAGGATAGATTATTTTCTGGGGTTAAATTCAATTGCCAAAATAGCAATACCATAAATCAGTGGTTTCAGCTGTGGCTGGCAAAATAAAATAGTGTCCGAGGTAACGCACACACGTACAGACGCATCGTACACGATTCTTGAATAGTTGTATTATCGCGATAATAAAACTAACAGTGTAAAGTTGACTGTATTGCTCTAAGTTATATTCGCGTACGAATGTAACTTCTATTACAACACACCAATACTAAAACTGACTAAGAGACAGCTTTAAGTTCTATTCGAACGCGATTGCAACTTTGGAACTTAAAGTGGTGTACGATTTTAAAAGTTGAGTACTAAAAGTTGGAATCGCAATGCGATTCTTATGTATTTAGCTTAATCGCATTGCGATTACAACTTTGAGCTACCGATCACCATGGAACGCCTCCTCCAGTAGAATGTACTGTTGGATGTGAGAATTAAGTTGAAATCGCAATGCGATTATTATATATCTGCTTAATCGCATTGCCGTTTCAACTTAGCATTGCTAAATAATTCCATCCATATTCGTTAACTTACTGACTCAGTAAGTTAACGATATGGATGGAATTATTTAGCAATGCTAAGTTGAAATCGCAATGCGATTAAGCTAATATATAAGAATCGCATTGCGATTTCAACTTAATTCTCAGATCCGACAGTACATTCTACTGGAGGAGGCGTTCCCATGGTGATCGTTAGCTCAAAGTTGTAATCGCAATGCGTTTATTGCGGTATATTATCCCTCTGGGTGTCTTTTACAGCCTTTTTAGTGCCCAAAAGTTCGGGTCCCCATTGACTTCTATGGGGTTCGGGTTCGGGATGAAGTTCGGGTTGAGTTCGGATCACGAACCCGGACATTTTCCGGAAGTTCGGCCGAACCTCTCGAACCCGAACATCCAGGTGTTCGCTCATCTCTACTTGAGAGTAAACGCCATCTCCAATAGATGGTGAATAGATGGGAAAGGTACTAAAAAAAGTCAAAAATGTCTGGGCTGCAAACTCAATAGAGAAAATAGTTTAAGTTAGTCTTCATAGCGGTCTGAGCAGATAAAGAAGAAAAGGAAGAGTGAACAACTCCTATCAGAGTTGATAATACCTGTGGGTGTAAATAACTGCACCTATAAATAGGTATAACTGGTTGTATGACATTTAATTGACTATGTAGACCACCAGTGGCATACCTCCAATAGAGGCAGACCATCCCACTACTATTGGGCCCCATAATACCAAGTTATGCTCCTATAGACCACAACCAATTATTAAAATGCTCAGGAGAGGGGGATACTCATGAAATAAGTCTTTGCAATGGGCTCACCAATGTGTTAAAGAGCCCCAGCATTAGGTATAACACAATATAACAGATTTTCCAGGAGAGTTTCTTTAATATCTGCTGGATGGAACAAAAAAAAAAAGATATATTTTGCAAAAATTGTATACAAAAATATGTGAATTGACAAGACAATATTAAACCAAACTCTTTTACTTTTCTTTTCCATTGTTGTATCGAGTAAACTATTTTTCATCAATTTTATATAATGTTTATTACAGCAGATTCTTCAGATGTTACAAGCACAACAAATGATTAATATTCAGTGTACAACTGAACTGCTCCAACCATTTATGTGTACTGCATTGTTATTTCAGAAAGGAAAAAAAATCGAAAGACCAGATCTGTTTGATGATATTTGAAAGGTTTTTCCAAGCTATTGTTGTGCTTACTTCTGAAAGAAAGTCTCACATTAGAAAATGCCTGAGATATCCTGAAATGCATAAGAATAAATATATACAATACTATGTATCCAGGGACCAAGTAACATCTCTCTATAAACATGAGACAGAATTGGACCTTGGAAGTGATTCTTCAGTTTTTGGCTATTTAGGTAGATAGCACAAGCTTAAAACCCTATTATACTATTCAATAAATTAAAATTAGTAACTCTGATTTTAAGAAATGATAAAAAGATTTTTTTTAATAAGTTGTTATTCATTTCATGTTAGTTAATATGTTAATTGGTTTGCTGGCTTGCAAATACGTGGTAAAACAGATGGAAAATCTTGAAGCTCCATAGCCCAAAGGCAATTTCCTTTACAGGTCCGGCACCTAGTATGTGCTATATAAAACACTTATATCTTCACACACAATGGCTAGGAGAGACTGCTCCCTCTGCCACCAACCAATAGTTATGCCCCTGCATAGAGATCCCATAATAAGTTATAGGTTCAAAGATATATTCCCAATTGGAGGAGTGTTGCAATATAATAATGTTCTCCTCGAGTATTTATGCAACATTATTTACCTACCCAGGGCTGGAACATTTTATTACAAACACTGTGATTTCAGGGCCATTTCCAGAGACTTTAGCAGTATATAAATCAGCATTTCTCTTGGTGTAGGGTAGTTGAGGGGTTAATGCCTGCATCCTTGGGTGGTGAAGGTGTTGAAGGTGGTGGACTCAATTCTCTAGCTACAGGGATGCCACCTGAGTATTGTCCCATGGGAGGCTGAATGTGATGTTGCTGTTTCCTATTCTGCACCAATCATACAAATCAGCCCAGGAACGCAGAGGGGTGTACAGCTTTAATTGAACAGCCTCATAGATCCCTGTATGATAAGATCACTTAAAGTTGGCTATAGATATGGCAGCACTTTGTCCAGTGCAACCAACAATGAGTGGTAGGAGTCACCAACAAACTTTGGTAAACACAAACCTTTATGCCTTGCTGTGATTTTATTTATTTTTTTACTCTCATGTTGGTTTCCATCCACACCTATTCTTCTTAGGATAATATACTTTGTTCTGGGTATTTAGATACAAGGGTAGGGAAGGGAACTGAATCATTGGAGAAGGAAAGCCTAGCTACTAGTTTGATATAACTGTTATGAATTAAATCTTTTCAATACTGTATGATTTGATGTACTTTTGGGCAAAATTAATATACTGTTATGCCAAGTACAGGGCCTTGGTGGGGAAAAGGGGGTATATATATATCCATGAAACACAGATTCTCTCCTTGCATAAGTTATTTCCACTAGTGTTCTGAGAATGAGAATCTCTCAAGAATCATGTATTTAGTTTGAGAAATAATGATTTCAAAAATGAAATGAAAAATGAAATGAAATGATTCCAAAAGTGCACAAATGAAATGTTTACATGTATGATAAGTTCATGGCTTATAAGATCAGATACTAGGGTTTCCTCTGAAAATAATTACTTGAAGAGGTTGTCCAGAGAAATATATTTATGACTTATCCTCAGGATAGTTCATCAGTATCAGATCTGTGACACCTAGGAACCCCGCTGATCAGCTGTTAGAAGAGGACATGAGCTCTGCAGCCTTTTCCTAAGCCAGTGACATCACTGTACATTGGTCACATGGTCAAGTTGCAGCTCAGCCCCATTCAAGTCAATGGGGCTGAACTGCAATACCAAGCACCGCCACTATATGATGTATTGCGCTGTCCTTGGAAAGCTGCTGGGAGCCTCCACCACGCACCATTGCTTCGGCCCCCTGAAACAGCTGATCGGTGGGGAACCCGGGACTTTGAACCCTGCTGATATGATAATGACCTATCCTGAGGATAAGCCATCATTATCTTTTCCAGGATAACCCCTTTAAGCATAATGTTAAAACAAAATCTTCAAATGATACAATTTAGAACGATTAAAAATAATATTAAAAACCAAAACCTCAACTAAATCCTTGAAAACAGAAAGAGTATATTCATGTACAAAATATTGGATTTTTTTTGGCATTTACAGTTAAAGCCTTGAGATGAGTTATTGCCTTTTTACAGACTTCATTTATGCAACTTGTTGAAACTAATTTTATATGAAGGTAATGCCTTTTCCATATTGATTTGAATATAATTTACCACATTAATATCTCATATATATATATATATATATATATAAAAACAGCCAGAAGTACCATGCCGTGAATATTACAAAATAGCATGTATACAAGGGGTTAAAGCCATTTGCTTCATTGATTGTATAATACATACTCATTTTGTTGAGCTACTATTTTTCCTTCTTGTCTTGCTCCTAGCCATGCCAGCCTTACGATGGAAAGTGGGTCTGACAAATTGTTCTAATTGCAAATTAATGCAGTAGTGGAGATACATTACTAACATACTATTGATCTGCAGTTAAATCTTAATGCATCTATGCAATAATATTACTTTAATTTTTGTCCCTTCATTACTTTTTCTGCAACATATTTTCCCTCTTAGATGTGCTTCATACATTAATGACCTCAATTCTTAATTTCCTACAGAGAGAAAACGTCTGACTTATAATTATGATCTTTCAAAAGCATCTAGATGCTGCAAAACCCCTTCAAAAGATCAAAGAAATCATTGAGATTAAACTGTAATAATGTAAGGCAGACAATTATATGTAGTACATAGAACACGGATAAAGATGAAACATGGGCTTCTTTTGTTATTGCATTTTTACAAGAAAAAATTACATTACTGAAAATGTTATAAAAGCAGATACAAGAGGTATGAGATTTTATAGACAGACAAAAAAAGAAAAGGAACAAGGGATTACAAACCCAGAAAGAAATTGAGCTGTTTGGTGCCATAGCAGCACAATTACAGGATGGGTTTTGCGGTTTTTGGTTTTTCTTTTTATGCTCACTTGGTTTGGAGCAAGTTTTTTATACAACAAATATGTGCAAGAAAAGCCTATGAGAGCCTAGGGCATCACTTCAAACCAAAATTTACTTTATGTTCAATTACTCTTTCCAAATCTAGAGCGAGAGTCTGCACAATACAGGCTTAATAAACTTAGAGTGAAGGTGAGCACAATGCAGAGAATAAAGAAAAAAGGCAAATATAGTAGCAACTAAAAAAAATCCCAACAGAAAATGAACTGAGTAGATGTATGGTAGAGAATTAACTGGCATTATAGGTGGGGTTTCAGTACATTTTAGTTTTTATGTTCTTTTTAAGTTCATTTGGTTTGGAGCAAGTTTATTCTGGATATGGTAGTATGTATACTGCAATCATCAATTCAAACACATTAATATTTAGTCTTTAAGAATTTATTTTAGACTGATAACAAAACCACATCACCAAATAATGCAACCATAGTTCAGAAATAGTTACTTTAATTTTCATGTCCTTGTCTTGCCCAGAAATATAATGCACCTTTGTATTGATGCTACTAGGGCTTGCTGTGGGTGAAATTATCAATGTAAAAGAATACAGTTCCTGTGATTCCCCTCTCAAAACATTGCCTCCATTTATAATTGCCTAAATTTTCCTCTATTACTATTTAAGATAAGATAATGCTGAAACTACTCTCTTTCTGCACTATTATTTGTATTTATTTATTTTTTGCTCACTTACTCTAAAATATCTGTTACCAAGCATGTGAAACATGATCCCCTCTTGAGCCAGGGAGCTGTGGAGATAATAGGCATCTGACATGTGGCTTCTTAAACATGAGGAAGCATGAAAAGCAAAGGGGGTAGGGGAAATAACTATGGGTTCAGCAGAGTATGATACATTATACAAGAAGGAGATAAACCAAAGGAGCATGGGCATATGACTGCATGCGAGACAGAGGCTTCTCAGCTATGGAAAATACAGTCGAAAGTAAATAAGTGACTAAGCTTACTGTATATAAATCCTTTGCATATAATTTTGTAACACTAGAAAACGATTTTATTGTTCTACTTTGCAGTCTTCCATGATTTCTATGCTCAAAACCTAGACTGTTATGGCATCCCCAGCAGATTCTATAGATTGAATACGAAAGCTTACTGTAGACTAAGATGATCAGATAATTAGGTTCTTGCTGCTAGGAATAACCATGATCATCTGCTATCTTTAGCGTCACAGAGAAAAATAGGATGACCATTGAAATCAAGAGATGACCATGATCTCTTCTAAGAATGAATCCCCTTTCCAATCAAATGAATGCCAGTATTGTGAAATTCCTACCGTAACAAAATCTAGCAAAAGGTTAATTCTTAGTATTATATTTACAGTTAGATATAATCTCTGCAACAAAATAAATACAAGCATCTCAAATCCTTTTTTTCCCGCTATGCATACTGCATGCTAGGAAATTATCTGCAGCTTATTAAGGGGTTAACTTTGAGTTAGAAAATTGGAAGCAATGCATAATAGCTGTAACTCACACATACTCCTTTCAGGGACTGTAATTAATGTAGTATGTATTTATTATGCAAAAGTTAATTACTGAGCTGAGATCTAGCATACTGCAACAAAAAGGTCTGGGTGACACAACATTAGTTTAAATGTTGTTAATTGCAATATGTGAAGCAGTTGCTTTATGTGAGTTCTCATTCTTAAACCTATCAGACATCCTACTTTTATATAATAAATAGAGGATTTATTTTGTTATATGTTTTATTATGTTATTTTTAGTTTTCCAACATATTTACAGAAGCTTTATCGTTTTTCGGGTAAAAAGGCACTGGGGCAGATATACTGACTGGCATTACTTAGTATAAAGTCCATTGGCACAAAATGCTTCAAATTTTATTAACATGCATAGTGGTGATGAGCGAGCATGCTCGGACGAGTACCGTTTCGGCTCACGCATCGCTATGCTCGGCACATGGCAGTACTCGGCCAGAGTACCGCTTGTGCTCGAGTGAAATGCTTGAGTCTCCTCCCCGCACGTTTTGCGGGTTTTAAGCAGTCAAAAAAGGTGCAGGTAAGTACGGTCCTCACTGTAATGCCAGTAGCCATGTTAGCTGCTGGCTTTACAGTGATTCGCTGGCCGGAAGGCATCATCAAAGGCTATATAGCACCCGATGACATGTGTTCGGGAGCAAATTTCAGCGATTTTAGTTAGAGACAGCTTTTCAAAGGCCCAAAAGTCCTTTTAAGGACTACTGTGTATGAGTGTTTTAATCTACAATATATTTAACAGCAGTGTCAGGGACATCCGTGCTATGGAAGGGACAGATAGTGCATGTAGAGAAATTTGCTGTATTTAATACCAAAAGCTTTTCAAATAACCCCAAATCCTTTTAAGGGCTACTGTGTGTGTTTTACAACAGCTAGATATTTTTATTTTATAACCATTAGTGACATATACTGTACATCATCCGCAGACTGACTCTTTAATAATCTGGGTCACATCTAGTGTCCATAATCTGTGGTGTTCTCTGTAACCAATACTGTCCTGCCTCAGAAAACACTGTCAGTATTACAAATTCCAATAATTTGGTCCTCATATAGTGTCCGTAATCTGTGGTGTTCTATAACCAATACTGTTTTGCCTCAGAAAACACTGTGTATATTGCAATTTTAATTAATCTGGGCCTAGTAAAGTGTCCAAAATCTGTGGGTTTTTGTGTCAAATACTGAACAGCATCTAAAAACACTGTCGATATTACAACTTCCATTAATCTGGGCCTAGTATAGTGTCCAAAATCTGTTGTTTTTTGTATACTATACTGAACTGCATCTAAAAACACTGTCTATATTACAACTTACGCCACATCTACAGTTAAAACAATTAATATGAAGAAGGCAAGCACAAAGGGATGGGAAAGTGGGCGTGATCATGGGCGTAGCTATAGGGGGTGCAGAGGTAGCAGTCGCTACCGGGCCCGGGAGCCTAAGGGGGCCCAAAGACCTTTGTGCCGCATAGGAAGACACACAAAGCACTGAGGGAAGGGGGGCCCAAGCTGAACTCTTGCACCAGGGCCCATGAGCCATTAGCTACGCCCCTGGGCGTGATGCTGATGGTGCAAGCAGATGCCGTGGCCCTGGGCGCAATGAAACTGTGCCTGCTGCCAGTGCACCAGAAAAAACAAAAAAAATCCACCTTACCCAGCTTAATTTTCAACTTAGCTGAGCGGCGCAGGACAACACTGTCCAAGTCGGACCAGTGCGAACAGGTGGTCAGTTGGATTGCTGAAAATAATGCTTCTAGTCGGTTAAGAACCATTCTCTCTTCCACTAAGTCCAGTCTCTGTAGCCAAGAGTCTGGTCAACCAAATCCTCACTCTGATCCTTCTTCCTCTCACCATGTCGAGTCTGGCCAAAAAAGTGATCCCACACTCGTATATTCCCCTGATCTCTTTTCATCACCAGTACTTGGTTTAGTTCTCTCGCCAAGCACGCTTGAAGAGGTACCTGAGATATTGTGCCCTGATTCCCAACCTCTTGAGCCTTCACAGTCTCAAGAAGATGACGGTGGTGAACGGCAATCATTCGTTCACGAGGTGGATGTTGATGAGACACAGTTGTCAATCACTGAGGTTGTGGTTAGGTCAAGTCAGGAGCATGAGCAGAGTGAGGAAGTGGAAGAGGAGGTGGTGGATGATGAGGTCACTGACTGACCCAAGATGGGAAGGTGTAAAGCCGAGCAAGGACAGCAGTACAAAGGGGGAGAGACCTGCAGCACCGCAACAGTCTGGAAGAGGCAGTGGGGGTGCAAAAAGGAAAAGTCGGTCCACACCAAACAGGCCCGCAACCGTTACAAGGAGCACCCCCATGCGCAAATCTATCTTGCCAAGGGGTAGGTGATCCGCAGTATGGAGCTTTCTTTAGGAAAGTGCAGACGACATAAGAGTGGTAGTTTGCAACCTGTGCCTCACCAAAATGAGCCTGGGTGTGAACACTAGCAATCTCACCACCACCAGCAAGATCCGCCACACGGCATCCAAGCACCCTAATAAGTGGACCAAACACCTGGGTCCACAATCTGGGTCTGCGGCTCACACTACTGCCTCCTCTTCCTCTGTGTTATGCACTGCCGGCCAATCGCCTGTCGAAGGCGCAGACCCGGATGCCCCTCGCCCTACACCTGGACCTTCGCATGAACCGTCAGCAACAACATCCACTTCCCTGTCCCAGCGCAGC
This sequence comes from Bufotes viridis, assembly GCA_033119425.1. Taxonomy (NCBI): domain Eukaryota; kingdom Metazoa; phylum Chordata; class Amphibia; order Anura; family Bufonidae; genus Bufotes; species Bufotes viridis. The sequence continues at coordinate 33,933,310 of CM065596.1, forward strand.
GTGCAAATGTCAATAACACAGGCATTTGAACTCAAGCGCAAATACCCACCCACAGGCCATAGCACTAAATGCGCAACTTTCGAAATGACTCACCCTTGAAATGTTACCATTTAGGCTTGTGGACACTGAGGCCTTCCGCAGCCTGATGTCGGCCCGTTCCTCGGTATGCAGTTACCAGCCACCACTATTTTTCACGGTGTGCCGTGCTCGCCTTACACCAGCATGTGTTCTAGAACTTTACCCGTGCCCTGACCAACGCACTTACTGGGAAGGTCCACCATACCCCGGACACATGAACAAGTGCTGGTGGCCAGGGACGCTACATTTCCCTGACCGCACACTGGGTGAATGTTGTGGAGGCTGGGAGTGATTCGTACCCTGGGAAGGCACAGGTGTTACCCACACCCAGGGATGCGGGCCCTACATCCATCAGGGTCTCCGCCAGCAGCTATGTTACTGGCTCCAACCCCCACTTCTCCTCCTCCACCGCCTCCTTCTCCAACTTCCACCTCCAACAGCATTCAGCCATCAGTTGCTAGCTGGAAGTAGTGTAGCAATGCTGTGGGTAAGCGTCAACAGGCTGTATTGAAGCTGATCTACTTAGGGGACAAACAGCACACCACCGCCGAGCTTTGGCAGGGTATAAAGGACCAGACCTAGCTGTGGCTTTTTCCACTCAACCTACAACCAGGCATGGTTTTGTCTGACAATGGCTGTAACTTGGTGGCGGCTTTGCAGCTCAGAAACCTGACACTCATCCCATGCTTAGCCCACGTCTTAAATTTTGTGGTTCAGCAGTTTATAAAAACCTACCCCAATTTGCAGGAGCTACTAGTAAAGGCGCGCCGCTTGTGTGCTCATTTCTGAAAGTTGTCAACAGCATCAGCCGGTCTGTCAACGCTGCAGCAACGTTTGTGGCTTCCAGCTCACCGACTGCTGTGCGACGTGAGCATGCACTGGAACTCTACGTTCTACATTTTGGCCAGGCTTTGTAAGCAGCAGAGGACAGTTGTGGAATGCCAGCTGCAACATGGTCATCGCCTTTCCAGTCAACTGCCACTATTCACAAGCGAGGAGTGGGTATTGATGTCAGACCTCTTTGAGGTTTTAAAAAACTTTGAAGAATCTACACAGATGGTTAGCGGTGATAATGCTATTATCAGCGTAACCATCCCACTGCTGTGTCTACTCAAACGATCGTTGCTCACAATTAAGGAGGACGCTCTGAATGTGGTAGACGAGGAAATGGGGGAGAACATTACACAGGGTGATAGCCAGACCACCCACAGTTCGTCTTCTCAGCGTGAATTAGGCCATGAGGAGAAGGAGAAGGAGCTGGAGACAGTTACCTCTGCTACAGAGGGTAGCATCCTTGGAACTTTAATTCCATCTGTTCTCTGTGGATGGCCAGAAGAGGAGGAGGAGGAGGATGAGGGGATGGAGAGTCATCCTGATGTTGACATCGACATCTTGCCTGTTGGTACTCTGGCACACATGGCTGACTTAATGTTAGGCTGCCTTTCCCCCGACCCTCGCATTATACGCATTTTAGATAACACAGATTACTGGGTGTTCACACTTCTGGACCCCCGCTACAAAGAGAACCTCTCATCTCTCATTCCTGTGGTGGAGAGGACGAGTAAAACAGTGCAATACCTGAAGATACTTTTTGAGAGATTGCTTCAAAATTTTCCATCTGACAACGCGGACGGCAGAGTCCTTACCTCCTTAGGCAACCGAGGAAGGGAGACAAGGGAAAGACACAGCAGTTATAACAAAGGCAGGGCAACACTCTCCAAGGCATGGGACACTTTCATGACACCCTGCCAGCTACCTCACCCTGAAGCACGCCCTAGTGACACAAGATGGGAAAAGTTTTGGAAGATGGTGAAGGAATACATCGCAGACCGTGTCAGCATCCTAAATGATCCCTCAGTGCCATACAACTACTGGATGTCCAAGCTGGACACGTGGCACGAACCTGCGCTCTAGGAGGTGCTGGCCTGCCGTGCTCCCAGTGTTTTGTCTGAGCGTGTATTTAGTGCTGCTGGTGGCATTATAACTGATAAGCGTATCCGCTTGTCCACTGACAATGCTGACAGGTTGACTTAGATAAAAATGAACAAGGCCTGGATTGCCCCTGACTTCTCCTCCACCAGAGTAAAGCTGAGCTGATGATGAACATAAAGGCAATTTCAATGTATTGTTTATAATGTACTCAGTCCACTGTAGTGTAGTCCCATGCACCTTTTCCACCATAAACAAGTGTATATGGTTGAATCATGTTTTCTCCTCCTCATCCAGATTGTATATATTCCCTCCACTACAATTTTTAAACAGGTTCAGCTCACCAGCAGGCACTCAACCATAATATTGTAGAGGGTCAGCTCACCAGCAGGCCCTAAACCATAATGTTTTATAGGGCAAGCTCACCAGCAGGCCCTCAACCATAATGTTTTAGAGGGTCAGCTCCCCAGCAGGTCTAAACCATAATGTTTTAGAGGGTCAGCTCACCAGCAGGCCCTCAACCATAATGTTTTACAGGGTCAGTTTACCAGCAGGCCCTCAACCATAATGTTTTAGAGGGTCACCAGCAGTCCCTTGCTCCAAATGCTTTTTAGGGTCACCAGCAGGCCACCAATCATAACTTTTCAAGAGTGTGTATGATGCCCTCCTTTGTGTGTAATAAAGTGTGTATTGTAGTGCTGATTCCTTGTAATTTTGGCAGCCCTTTCACTTAGTGCATAGGCATTATGAGCGTAGGAGTCCAACTACCTGAACAATTGTACCACAATCCTTTATGTGATATACAGGCTCTTTCGGAGTGCTTCTTGTTTGTAATTTTTGGCAGCACTTGCACTTTATATACAATTAAGGATACAGAAAACAATGTTTCCTAAGTGGCGTACAACTCAGACAACCTGGTTTGCAGCAGCGAGTCCAAGAAGCATCAATACATGCTGTTCCCGATCCTTATCGGTGATGTTTCTGTCACTTTCTGACCTTTTCCAATGGACCAGGCACCCTCCCCTCTGTAGAGCAGGGAGTGCCTGGTTGTCTCCCATTTTATTCGGGTGCTCGGCCAAGCACACAAACATAGCTATGTGTTCGGCCTGAACACCCGAATACTTTGGTGCTCGCTCATCACTAATGCATAGGCTTCTAAGTACATTTGGTGCATCTGATAAACTTCCAGAAAGTGCTGAGCAGAGAAAAGTCACAATTATGGAGCAAGTATAGCTGGGTTTCCATCAGGCCATACTCCAAAAAATATTTTAGTACAGTGACACTTCTCTGGTATTACAGTTCAGCCTTATTAACACAAACAATTGGACAAATCTACTTAACTTTTCTTTATTGAATTGCATATATTATTTGTTTTTTGTTCCCAACCATTTGTTGTCTGCACCCTTTATGTTTTCACATACAATGCCACCTACTCAGCTCCACTCAGTGTGAAATTCTTTAGACCAGCTGTCTGATGACTCTATAGTTTGCATCTCTGGTCTCCGGAACAATTTTTTAAGTCGACATTTTTAAACCAAGTAAAAAACCTAAATAAAAAATGTCAGCTTTAAAGAGCTTTCAGATTTGAAGTATGCAAGGAAAGTAAGAACTTATGAAACACGAGGAGAGCATACAAACTCGATACAAACGTTACCCTTGGTTGGATTTGAACACATGGCACTAAATGCTTTTTCTAGCATAAAACATAATTTTTCATCATCTGTGGTGCCCTTGGGGCTACTTCTGATTACTGCTCCTAGAGTTGGGCTCTGGGCAGAATCAGTCTCCTTCTCTCCCTGGCAGCTATAATATGGTGGGCTCAGGGTTGAATCAGTCTCCTTCTTCCCTCTGGTAGCTATAATATAGTCCCTTTTTTCTTTACAATCCAGCTAATCCTAACAAGCTGAAGATGAGTTTTCTTAGCTAAGTTTCCATGTTACTGCTAACGTTCTTTTCCCAAACAAGCAAAGAACTATGTCTACTGACTATTCTGCAGTGAATGGAGAATCACTAAGCAGAAAGACTGAGTATATTTTTCACCAGTGCACAAGTCATTGAGTGGGGGTGCACATTAACACCAGGTGGCAATATACTAATTGTAATTGTAAAGACTTAATACTAGATAAATTGTATGTGTTTAAATACAAAATGTCTTCATGATTTAGTGCTTTATTTATATAAAAATTGAATTCATAATCTCCTTTAAGTTAACCAGTAGAGATGTCGCGAACAGAAAATTTAAGTTCGCGAACAGGCAAACGGCAATAGACCTCTATTGGCAGGCGAATATTAAAACCCACAGTGACTCATTCTAGCTAACCTATTTTATGACATCTAAATCTACCCTAACATTTTATTTTTTAACCTACTTTTAAATGCTAATTTAGTTATTTAACATATTTTAATTACTTGTAAAATAAAAAAATCACTCTACACCATGTCAAAAGCCAGGTATGTGCAGGCTGACTATCTACCCATAAGACAGGGTGTCAGCATACCTTACAATGACAGGTTTGAGCAATTTAGACAAACAAACATAAGTTCTCAATCCAAAAGGAGAGAAATTGGTTAGCATTGGTTGGCTATCTAGAGGGGCCTGGACCCTAGACCATTATCATTAGGGCGACAAAAATTGTAATTTTATATGCCAGCCTAACTCTCTCTCACTGCCTAAGAGAGCTGCATAAACATTTCCCAACATTTAAATCTCATTTGCATACACATGACCAAGAAATGCTAATGAGCAATATAGCAGTATCTGCCTTGTTTGTAAACTGAAACACGATTTGCATAGCTTTCCCATAGTCCCATGTTATGCAAATGAGTTTATATGACAAAACAGAATAGAAAGATTATAAAGTTAGTCTTTAAAAAATTGCAAAATCAAAAAAAAACTAGGCAGCCTTCCTAATCATTGAGATGAGAGCTAGATGGCATATAAAAAAAAAAAAAAAAAAAAAAATATGTTGTCACCCTAATGATAATCATCTATGTGCACAGGTCCCCCTAGATACCTAACACTAAATAGACAATTTCCCTTCTGGGAAACTTCTGGGAAATTTCCCTTCTGGGAAAACTGGTTAAACTGGTTAAACCCCAGGCTGCCTTACTAAGGTATGCTGATGATCTGTCTGTCTGATGGATTGTTGGTCCTGCATATACCTGGTGCTTGGTGGCCATAGGGGAGAACTGTTCTGTGTTGTCCATTGAATGTTTTATGTAATAATACAAATAATAATAAGATTTTATGATAGGCAGGCTAGGGTAAATGTCTGTAAGTCTGTCTTTGTCTGTTTTATAAAATACAAAGATTAGTTTCTTTAGTCAGCTACCTTACTGTATGTTAAAACTAATTTGCATACACATGGCCAAGAAATGCTAATGAGCAATATAGCAGTATCTGCCTTGTTTGTAAACTGAAACACAATTTGCATATCTCTCCCATGTTATGCAAATGAGTTTATATGACAAAACAGAATAGAAAGATTATAAAATTAGTCTTTAAACAATTGCAAAATAAAAAAAAACTATGCAGCCTTCCTAATCATTGAGATGAGAGCTAGGTGGCATATTAAAAAAAATAAAAAATGTTGTCACCCTAATGATGATCATCTATGCGCATGGGTCCCCTAGATACCTAACCCTAAATAGACAATTTTCCTTTTGGAAAAACTGGTTAAAACCCAGGCTGCCTTGCTAAGGTATGCTGATGACCTGTCTGTCTGATGGATTGTTGGTCCAGCATATACCTGGTGCTTGGCGGCCATAGGGGAGAACTGTTCTGTATTGGTAATTGGATGTTTTATGTAATAATACAAACAACAACAATAATAACTAGAAAGTGCTGTTTCTGAAGAAACCACAGGATGTTGGCTTGGAATATGATTGCCTGTTTGTGGCTCCACCTACTTTCTTGAATTTTAATGCCAGTCCTCAAGTGACCAATTGTGCCAAGTTTGAAGACTGTGCCAATAACAGGCTACGAGCTGCGGCAGTTTTACATTTTCCCATTTAAACCAATTGCTAAAATTTGATTGGCTGATATAGACTCCGCCCACTTTTAACAATTTTGACCCCAATGACCCACGGTGCCAAGTTTGGGTATTCTCATTTAAATACTGTGAAAATGGCAGCTTTTAAAGTTTTCCCATTGAAGTCAATAGGGAAAATCTGATTGGTTGTAGTTTGCCCCGCCCACTTTTTCCAATTTTGAATTGGACATAACCTACCACCTGATTTCTGCAATTTGAAGCCCCTGACATCAAAAATTTGAGAATTGCAGCATTTTTGGAAGTTAAAATTTTTCAAATTTTCACATTTTTCACACTCAAAGAAATCTGATTGGTTGATTTTGGCCCCGCCCACTTTTCAGAATTCTAATCCCAGTCCTCCAATGACCAACTGTGCCAAGTTTGAAGACTGTGCCAATAACCGTCTACGAGCAGCGGCAGTTTAAAATTTTCCCATTTAAACCAATTGCTGAAATTTGATTGGCCGATTTAGACTCCGCCCACTTATAAAATTTTTGACCCCAGTCACCCAATGACCCACGGTGCCAAGTTTGGGTATTCTCATTTAAATACTGTGAGAATGGTAGCTTTTTAAAGTTTTCCCATTGAAGTCAATAGGGAAAATCTGATTGGTTGTTTGTAGCTCCGCCCACTTTTTCTAATTTTGAATTTGACGTAACTTGCCACCTGATTTCTGCAATTTGAAGCCCCTGACATCAAAAATTTGAGAATTGCAGCATTTTTGGAAGTTAAAATTTTCAAATTTTCACATTTTTCACACTCAAAGAAATCTGATTGGTTGATTTTGGCCCCGCCCACTTTTCAGAATTCTAATCCCAGTCCTCCAATGACCAACTGTGCCAAGTTTGAAGACTGTGCCAATAACCGATCTACGAGCAGCGGCAGTTTAAAATTTTCCCATTTAAACCAATTGCTGAAATTTGATTGGCCGATTTAGACTCCGCCCACTTATAAAATTTTTGACCCCAGTCACCCAATGACCCACGGTGCCAAGTTTGGGTATTCTCGTTTAAATGCTGTGAGAATGGTAGCTTTTTAAAGTTTCCCATTGAAGTCAATAGGGAAAATCTGATTGGTTGTAGCTCCGCCCACTTTTTAATGTCCCCAAAATGTGACATAAATTTTCAGGTTGACCCCATGACTAAGTGACCCAAGTTTGGTGAGTTTCACTCCGAAGCTGTATGAGTGACAAACGTTTGCATTTTTCCAATAAAACTCTATGGGAAAAAAGAGGTTTTCGTGGGCCCGTCCCAGGGGCCCGGAGGGTGGGATCGGTTAAAAAGCACAAGCAACCTATTCGGGTATTTGCCGAACAAGTGTGCAAAGTTTGGTAATCCTAAAACTGTGGGAGGAGTAGCGTATAGAAATTTGCTAAATTTTCATTGGCCGTTGGTAGCTCCGCCCACTTTGGGGTGTCCCCTCAAATTTACCCATTTATTCGGGTTGACACCAACAATATGTGATCCAAGTTTGGGGAGCGTAGCTTCAAAATTGTGCGAGTGGGAGCGATTTGAAAATTTTCCCTGTCAAAGTAAAAGGAAAAAGTGGGTGTTCGGGGGCCCGCCCCAGGGGCCCCGAGGTTGGGATCGCTTAATAAAGCACAAGCAAAGTACTTCGCTATAGGCCGAAAAAGTGTGGAAAGTTTGGGGTCTGTAGCAATAAAAACGTTTTATAGACATTATGCAAAGACAGTGTTTGATGATAATAGCACAGTTTTTCTGAGATTAAGGATCCTAATATAGGACTATATATATATATTTCTATAGGGTAAAACAGCCTGTCCCTTTAAGGTGTAATACTCAATCAAACATACAGTAAGGTAGCTGACTAAAAAAGCTAATCTTTGTATTTTATAAAACAGACAAAGACAGACTTACAGACATTTACCCTAGCCTGCCTATCATAAAATCTTATTATTATTTGTATTATTACATAAAACATTCAATGGACAACGCAGAACAGTTCTCCCCTATGGCCGCCAAGCACCAGGTATATGCAGGGCCAACAATCCATCAGACAGACAGATCATCAGCATACCTTAGCAAGGCAGCCTGGGGTTTAACCAGTTTTCCCAGATGGGTTCTGGGAATTGTCTATTTAGTGTTCGGTATCTAGGGGGACCTGTGCACATAGATGATTATCATTAGGGTGACAACATTTTTTATTTTATTTTTTAATATGCCACCTAGCTCTCATCTCAATGATTAGGAAGGCTGCCTAGTTTTTTTTTGATTTTGCAATTTTTTAAAGACTAACTTTATAATCTTTCTATTCTGTTTTGTCATATAAACTCATTTGCATAACATGGGACTATGGGAAAGCTATGCAAATCGTGTTTCAGTTTACAAACAAGGCAGATACTGCTATATTGCTCATTAGCATTTCTTGGTCATGTGTATGCAAATGAGATTTAAATGTTGGGAAATGTTTATGCAGCTCTCTTAGGCAGTGAGAGAGGAGTTAGGCTGGCATATAAAATTACAATTTTTGTCGCCCTAATGATAATGGTCTAGGGTCCAGGCCCCTCTAGATAGCCAACCAATGCTAAGCAATTTCTTTCCTTTTGGATTGAGAACTTATGTTTGAAAGCTCATGATTGTCATTGTAAGGTATGCTGACGCCCTGTCTTATGGATAGATAGTCAGCCTGCACATACCTGGCTTTTGGCATGAATTGAATGGTTTAAGTTAAATGTGATAGAAAATGATTATTAATAATATATTACTTTCAGAAAGGACTTTTTCTTGGTTTGAGGGTTGGGGTGGACAGAGAACATTAGGTAATACTCTCCCTGCTTTAACATTGTAGCTTTAGATTGAATTTACTATGCCTGGCTTTGGTAGGAAGGTAAGCTGAATGTAAGAATGCAGGGCCAATCTTCGCTGGCAGAAGCGAAAGCGAATGCGAACAAGCTATGTTCGCAGGGAACTGTTCGCAGTCGAACAGTTCGGGACATCTCTATTAACCAGACTACTATAACCCCAATTCCAAAATAATTGGGACATAGTGTAAAATGTAAATAAAAGCAGCATCTATATTAGGGAAGGCCTTGCATATTTTAGCTAAACAGTGCTAAACCACATACAGCATCAGTAGTACCCCAGTTCTATGGTACTGCTATTGTAAGTGGTTTGTAATGCTATGTAATGTAATATGCCTTGTTTACCAGTAGATGGGGTATGGTTGGCAGTGTTTGGCAACAGGAATGGGACTTACCATCCCATTCCTCCCCTAGATGAATGACGTAGGTCTGGGAGCTGCTCAGCTCAGGAACAAGTTTGAGACTTGGAGTAGCGTTCACAATCTTTATTGAGGATATAGATGATGTGTTTTGGAGCCTAGCAGGCTCCTTCATCAGATAACATACAGGACTGGATGTTATCCTGTTTTTACCAACTTTGCTGTGAAGTATGAGGCAGAGTCATCTCATTATTACCTTTACAGTGTGGTGGGTTTAAAGAGAACCTGTGATCAACTTTATGCTAATGGCAGCATATAAAAGTTAAAAGTAAGTGTTTGCCGAGAACCAACATCACAATCATTGCAGACTGTGTCTGGAAAAGGGTCACGGCCACCTGAGAAGAGTCATGGTTATTCATGAATTCCTGCTCTCCCTGCCCACCTGCTGATGACTGACAGTCTTCTACCTAGTTTTCTCCCTTTTTCTCTCAGAGAGAACTGTCAATTATCAGATGGGCGGGAGAGCAGGAGATTATGAATAACCATGACTCTTCTCAAGTAGATTTGACTCTTTTCAAGGTCTGGGCTGCAATGATTATGATGCTGGTTCTCAGCAACCACTTACTTTTAGCTCATGAGTGACACACCGCTGAATTCAGCATTTCTGTCACTATTTTATGCTGCCCTCAGTGAGGTCAGAATAAAGCTGATGACAGTTTCCCTTTAATGACAGATGCAGCACTATTGAGTAAGGATCTGTATGTAATGACCTGAAATGTGTAGACACTGTGGTCTGTATGTATGGCTTTTTATCTTTTTGCATAAATAAACTACAGATTTTTATGGAAGCCGAATTTCTCAATATATATTTGGGTCAAGATGCAGCACTATTGTACTGCTAGATTAGGTAGAATAGCAACACCACACAGATAAGGCTCTGTACTCAGCTTCCCTATCACAGAAAGCCATACCGTATTGATCATAAATTTTAGATACTTGTCAAATGCTGTCTAAGAGATATTCTACCAGGACTTCTCATTCACACAGATGTGCAGCTTGGCTAAGTGTGCATGTGCTCTCAATGGGAAAAGGAAAGAATATCGCTACAAGACTCCTTTGGTTGTGGCTTATCTACCTTGAGAACAAAGTTTACGTGGACTGATATGTTTAGTAGCTTTCTTGCCACCTTTCAATCTGACGTTGTGAACTCACAGCGCAGCAGGTGAAGTGGACCCGACACCTTTCATTCATTTATCCCTACTTCTAAAATAAATATATAGCTATAGAAATTTGTGGAGGCATTACCATTAGTGTTGAGCGAACTTATGTTTTCAGGTTCGGCTTATAGGTTCGGGTTCAGGTTATCTAAGAATTCTGTAATGGATTCCATTACCAAGGACCATAACAGAATTCAATGATGCCATGCACCATGGAAGCCTATAAGAGGCATTCTGTATTACATTTCATCATAATCGAAGTCTAGGCTGGCCATAGACTTCTATTATGATGGAATGTAGTACAGAATGCTTCTTATAGACTCCCATTAGGCATGTCGTCATAGAATTCCGTTATGGTCCTTGGTAACGGAATCCATAATGGGATTCTTAGATAACCTAAACCCGAACCTTGTACGCCGAACTTGAAAATACAAGTTCGCTCAACACTAATTACCATACTTACATATGAGGGAATATTTTCTGTGCAGGAGAGGAAAATGTTAATAAGAGCTAATTGTAATGCATCCTGGGAAATGCAGATGCTCGACTGTTTCATGTGATGAGCTACTGCCCACCCACAGAAAAGAAAGAAAAAAAAATTCTCCAGCTATGTGAGTCAAAAGTGGACTTAAATTTGTGGAAAAGCCCATGTAATCTAATATGGGCAGCTTTAGAAACTGCACATTTCTGCCCAATATCTTCAGTAAATTAATCATACCCTACTGCACTGGGTATACAGACAGTGCAGGGAAAAAGTGTATATCAGCACTTGAGCTCCGATTAACTATAATAATAATAATAATAATAATAATAATAATAATAATAATAATAAATAAAAAAAAGAATCATGCTGGGAACGATTTACTAAAACTGCTGCAAAGAAAATGTGGGACAGGTTTCCAAGAAATCTGAGTGGAAATTATTGGCACCTCCAAGTTTAGATGAATATCCCTCATTATGAGATCATGAAAGTAAAAAAAAAAAAGATAATCATTCAACATGCTTGTTTTATTAACAGACGGTCAGCGTGGTTTCTTATCCGCATGTATTAAACATTGGATATACACCTTGCATTGGCCCCCTTTCATTATAGGAATGATATAAAGTAATGTGGGTTATTGTAAGGTGGTGCTGTATCTCACACTGCCCTTGATGCTTTAATCAAATGCTTACACTTTATCAAGCATTTAGCAAGGCCAAGTAAGACACCTTGGGGGAGATATTATATCAAGCAATTATGGAAATAAGTAATAATGACCTGGTTAAATATTCACTGTATACATTGCATGTCACATTAAACCCTAAGAAAATCAGCGCTTATTGCCTCATTATAAGCTCCAGAGGTATGTATTAAGCTCCAGCGCAGTGCAACAACCTAGGAAAGCTGTAATTATAATCATGAAATATTTATCTCACACTGGTGGGAGGGTTAACGATTTTGGCATGTGTTTAGCAAGGTTTAAGGTATTGTAGAGGTCAAAAATGTGTGAATATGTATGATACATAAGCATAAGACATTGACTACCCAGAAATCTTTAGAAAAGTGTTATCATTTTAGCAAATGTCATGTTGTCACAAGCCATAGTAAGCCTCCTCTACCCTATACTGGTAAGATAGTACATTAAAGGGCATCTGTCAGCGGATTTGTATCTATGAAACTGACTGACCTGTTATATGTGCACTTGGCAGCTGAAGGCATCTGTGTTGATCCCATGTTCATATTTGCCCGCATTGCTGAGAAAAATGATGTTTTAATATATGCAAATGAGCCACTAGGAGCAACAGGGGCGTTGTCATTACACCTAGAGGCTCTGCTCACTCTGCAACTCCAAAGACATACTAATAGGGAACTTAAATTGTGAGCCCCATTGGGGATAGCTTGATGCTAATGCCTGTAAAGTGCTGCGGAATGTAGTAGCGCTATATAAGCGCATAAATAAATAACTAATAAAACTACTATACCCTCTCCACTTTGAGAGGAAGCAGAAAGCAGAAAGAGCAGGGCTGCACAGAGTGGCACAGGCCTACCTTTGTAACACTTAACTGCTAATTTGCATATGGATTTAAAATACCTTTCCTCCCAAATGAATAATGGATAGTTATGGGAAAGGTATCATTACATTCAGCTAATCTAGACCTGCAAGGCATTTTGCGGTTTAACAGTGAATTTACAGGTGACAGACTCCCTTTAACCTCCTTGGCGGTCTAAATCCGGCAGTATTTTCGTACCCGAAGCGGTACATTCTTCCAGAGCTGAGGCCGTAAATGCGCATGCAGACAGCACACTGTGTGCTGTCCGCATCCATTCCTGCCCCGTTCTATAAAATCCATGGTAATCCCGAGTGTGGTTCGGGGGTTACCGCTTCTTGCAGTGTAAGTTACCCCCCAGCCACACTCGGGATTACCGCTAGGGAGGTTAAATGTAGCTGTGCTGCAATACCATACATAATACGTGGCGCTGTGTATAAAAGCACCACTGCTTTTACTTTTATCATTATTCACATGACCACCTTCCAGTTTATACATAAAAGTATAATTCTTACCTGCAGTACTGAAGCTCCACTATGAAGAAACTGCATTCCACTCTCTGCTGAGTCAATTCCACCAGTGGCTAAAATGGGAAATCCAGGAATGGCACAAGCAATGGCGGAGACTGCCCTGAGAGCTATCGGTCTGATGGCATTGCCTATAATAGAAATGAAATAGTTTACAATGTAACTTAAAAATAATCTCATACCATGTCAGAAGTGTGGCTGAGGGAGGCTGGTAAGGCATGCTCCCTGGATTTTGGGAACTGGACAGGGCAATCAAGAATGCCTAATCCAGGGCATTAGCAAATGAAATCATTTGCTCCATATGAAGGAAAGCCTAAATATAGTTTCCCAGAACTGAGGGTTCTACAATTGTAAATAGTTTTCTATTTCTATGTATTTTATAGTCGTTGTTCCAGCTAATCCTCCTGTTCCTTTTCTCTTTGTAGGAGCGGGCTGGTCCTGCTTCCTGCCAGGAGGGGGCATTTTTGTCCAGAGACAGAGGAGAGGAAGGGGTTTTCCTATCTCTGACAATGAGGTCCTATTGCTAGGATATGCCCCCATTGTCTGATAGGTGCAGAACCTACCACTGTGACCTGCGCCTACACTGAGAACGGAGGCCCGAAAGTTGTGGAGGTCGCAGTGCACATGTGCAGTTATCCTCTATTCATTTCTATGGGGCCACTGAAAATAGCTAACTGCTGGCTCGACTATTTTAATCAGCTCCATAGAATTGAAAGGGAGCGGTGGCCATGCAAGCACGGTGCACTCCCATTCAGTACCATGGGGAGAGCCCTTGGTGTTGGCCTTACCGGCCACCACCTTCACAGCTCCGTTTTCATATATCCTATCCTATCATGCATCTGAGGGAGCAGTAAGCCGGCTGTCCCTTAGGGCATATTCACGCGACTGTATGGTACCCATGCCCGTGTTGCAGGCAGAAAAAAGTAGTGCGCAATGCATGGGCACCGGCCATGTGAATCCCGCATTGCGGTACAGACCTATTGACTGGAATGAGTCTGTGATCCACAAAATACGGCAAATACGGCAATAGGGCAAAATATAGGACATGTCTATCATTTACGGTGCGGAAGCACAGACCCGAAAGCCCATGGAAGCACTCCCAAGTGTTTCCGTGGCCTTCCAATCTGTGCCTTAGCTCTGCAAAAGATAGGACTTGTCCTATATTTTGCTGTATTATGTAGATCAATGGACCCATTCATATTAATGGGTCCTCATCTGCAGCATTAAGTTCATATGGCTGGTGCCCATGTATTGCGGACCGCAATTTTCTGTCCTCAATACGGGTATGGTGACTATACAGTTATGTGAATAGGCCCTTAGAGAAGGCAGGGGTGGTTTTTCATTGTCCATCCTTCCCCAGCAGTACCAGCAGTTATGTGACCGCCAGGGGCTGGGAGCCTGCGAGAGCTGCTGGGTCTTATCAGACTCAGTTCAGCTCTGTGATGAGGTTGTACAGTGCGGTACAACCTCTCTGGGGGCTGTATTATATCTGAAACTAGGACTAATAATATGCCAACCCCAGTTGAGAAACCAATAATACAAAAAAAAAAATGTATTATTTATGTAACTGAACTGAAAACAAAGTGCATGGCTTTCAAAGATGCATGTGCTTTAAAAAAAAAAAAAGACAAAAAAAAATGTGGGTCAGAAAAGTACTTTTTTCTCCAAACTGAAGCAATGAATTCCAAAGTAAGAAGACATTGTGCCTGTTTTAACAGTAAATTTTACGGAGACAGAATCTCTTTAATATAGAATTATATTAGCATTATTATAGCAGCCATAGTTCAATTATTCTGTTGCTGAGTACAAATGCTCTGCAGCAGCCACTAGTGGCGCTACAGAGCTTACTGTGCAGCACTTTACAGTTGTATAATTTAAAGTATCATTTAACTCTCCATGCAGAACTCTGATTACTCTAGAGCAGGCATGCTCAACCTGCGGCCCTCCAGCTGTTGCAAAACTACAACTCCCATCATTCCCTGACAACCTAAAGCTATCACCCTACAGAAGGGTATCGTGGGAGTTGTAGTTTTATAACAGCTGGAGGGCCGCAGGTTGAGCATGCCTGCTCTAGAGGTAGAATGGAGGTAACTTCTGTAGTTACCAAGATTCTCCTGGGGAGGCTGTATGTAGTCAGCTCATGTTTATCCAAACTTTCTTACTAATGAGTGAAGTGAGCCTGTGCAGAGGTTCATGATTGCACCACAATGAGAAAGAGGTCCCGGATCACAGTGCCTTTATGCTGCCAAATGCTCATTCATCCAACAACTATTCCCAACAAACTCCCTGTTCTTATGCCCAGGTTGGGGGAGAAAGGGAATAAGCCACTGCCAGATAAATTTAGTGATTTTTTTACCTATTGAAGAAAGGATTGGGCATGTTGATGTTCAGTCTACCTGCTACTTTCTTGACCCAACATACGGCAAGCGAACATCCACTCAATAAAATAGGCAGCTTTGCCCAAGCTAAGTCTAATATGAAAGGCTGCCTTAAAAGGGATTGCCCAACCATAAGAATTAATCCCCTATTCACAGGATCATTGGGGGTCTGACCGCTTGGAACCCCACCAATCACATGACTGAGGGGTGGGATCCCCAAAGTGAATGGAGCAATGGTCATGCATGCATCCACTGAGCTCTGTGGGACAGCTGGAGATAGTTGAGTGCTTTACTTGACTTGTCTTCAGCCGTCCCATAGACTTGAATAGAGCAGCAGTCCCATAGACTTGAATGCGTAACCGCTGCTGCATTCACTCTAGGGACTCTGGCTCCTCATTCTGGTGATGGGTTGGGATCCCAGTGGTAGGAACCTCACCAATGAGATACTTATCACTTATCCTGTCGATACTTATGGTTGGACAACCACATCCTTCTGAGATGGGTAACTAGCAAAAGCGGACAAGTCTATTTAACTATTGCATGGTCTGTCAGAATACATGACTGAATGCTGGCTATTGTATGAGATGTCATAGAATAAATAAGATGTAAATGATATAGAATGGATTTAATACACATCAGATCATTTACATTCATATGGGAAAAAGTTCTCTGGTATTAGGCAATGGGAAGCTGCATCATTTTTAGCGAGCTGAAGGCATGTTATTGTCTTATGCAATAAACCACTGGTTATTTAATGGCTTCCCTACAGCTTCTGTTAATGACATTTCCTCCAACAGAAAATGGAGTAATAGATAAGAATTGTTAGAACCCTGCAGAAGATCATTATCTGTTCCACATGGTACCGAGATACACTGTCCCCATCTCCTGTTATTCAATTGCATATTATCACAAAGGTCATAATAACCTAATTACGTTTCTTACTGCAATTAAAGGAGCCTGAAATATAAAAAAAAGTTCCAAAAAGAAACCTAAGCAGTAAATACACTTTATATGGATGCTTAACGGGGTTGTCCCATCCCATCGTTTCCATGGTGAGATGGTACTAAATGTCAGCCCCAGCTGGCCTGGCTTATGGAAAAGCCGATGCGGGCTCATTGAAGCGCATGGGAGCTCTGCAAATAGTGTAGCAGAACAATCCACACTGCTTCTTTAACTCCCGGAGTGGCATCTCTGCCCAGTCCATTTAGTAAATTAAAAACATGGTTTTGCTCAAAAATGTTCCTGCACAGGTAACATTGATCTCTAATTTCATACAGATTTCTGATGAAACCATTCAATTTAAGACATTAGCGTGATGCTGGATAAGCCTTGACATGCTGCAATTCGCAACACAAACACTGTATGGATGCAAACAGACACATATAGAGTAGAGATCTGTTGATACAAAATCACAATAACTTATTATTTTGAAAAGCTAGTCATCTCCTGACACATAAAAGGACATGTCCAAGCGAGAGGAAAGACAAGGAAGGACACATCTATAGATAAGACATCTGACATATTATCATATTTATAAAGTATATATATATATATTGTGGGGAGTCGCTCTGGTAGACAGCGGTGCGGGTGCAGTTTAGAGGCAAAACAAGGAGTCCAGATTGTGCAACAAACAGTGTTTTATTCACACTTGCACACAAAATGAAAAACAGTCTCTTGGTGACAGTTCACACACAACGGAAATAACGTAGCCAAACAAAAACAGTCCAACACAGGTTCAGTCACCTGGGAGGTGTAGGTGCAGGTTCGCACCACGCTGTCGGCCCAGCCGCAGGAGAATCCAGCTTCAGGTAGCCAGGAACAAAATACCTCCTTGCTGAGCTCTTTCCTCCTGGACAGAGAACTCCCAGCCCTGTTAGCAGCTCCAGGATAATCACACCCCCCAGACACAGCTGCTGGCTGCGTTTTATATCCAGCCCAAAACATGGACTGGACCGTGGGGAGCAGCCACCCACCCTACTCTTTAGCTGCTCCCAGTAAGAGCCGGCCCGGATCGGCTTTGCAGCCATGCTATTTAACAAAGTCAAACAGCACTAGCTGCTGCAGACAAAAACCCGGCTCTCACCTCACCGAGGCCAGCAACCTCGGTGACACGTACCTGCCATCACATATGACACCTTGCACCTTACCACATACCCCCCTTTGTTCAACCCTGAGGGGTGAACACACGTGAGGCAGTGGACGCGGGACAGGGCATCTGCGTTGCCCTGCAAGCGGCCTGCCCTGTGTTCCACGGAAAACTTGAAATTTTGAAGAGATAGGAACCACCTGGTGACCCGAGCATTCCTCTCCTTGGCCTGACTCATCCATTTGAGGGGGAATGGTCGGTCACCAGACGGAACCTCCTCCCTAACAGGTAGTAGCGGAGAGATTCGAGTGCCCACTTGATAGCCAGGCACTCCCTCTCCACTATACTATACCTGGACTCGGCGGGACTGAGCTTACGGCTCAGGAAGACAACGGGATGTTCTTCCCCGTTGACCTCCTGCGACAGTACCGCACCGAGGCCTACCTCCGAGGCGTCGGTCTGTACGACAAACTCCTTGTTGAAGTCGGGTGTCACCAAAACCGGGGACCCACACAGGGCCGACTTCAACGCGGAGAAAGCCTCCTCCGCCTTCTCACTCCAGCTAACCCTCCCAGACTTTCGCCCCTTCAACAGGTCTGTCAATGGCGCTGCTATTGTGGCAAAGTAGGGCACAAACCTCATGTAGTAACCTACAATCCCCAGGAACGACTTTACCTGCCTGGTGGTGACCGGTCGGGGCCAGTTACGAATGGCCTCTACCTTAGTTACCTGAGGTTTGATGACTCCCGCCCAATTACATATCCCAGATATTTTGTCTCCTCTAACCCTATGCAGCACTTCTTTGGGTTAGCGGTCAGTCCGGCTTTCCTCAGGGCATCCACTACCGCCTGCACCTTGGGTAAATGGCTTTCCCAGTCGGTGCTGTGGATGACTACATCATCCAAGTAGGCCGAGGCGTACCGACGATGTGGTCGCAGCACTATGTCCATTAACCTTTGGAAAGTGGCGGGGCACCATGCAGGCCAAAGGGTAACACCTTGTAGTGATACAGGCCCTGCGGGTAACAAATGCGGTTTTTTCCTTAGCCGACTCCGTTAAGGGTACCTGCCAGTACCCTTTAGTGAGGTCCAGCACAGAAAAATAACGGGCTTGTCCTAAACTTTCAACCAGCTCGTCTACTCGGGGCATGGGATACGCGTCAAACTTGGATACTTCATTTAACTTGCGAAAGTCGTTGCAGAACCGCAACGTCCCATCCGGCTTGGGTATTAGGACTATGGGACTGGCCCACTCACTTTTCGACTCCTCAATGACCTCGAGCTTCAACATTAACTGTACTTCCTCCGCGATGGCCCGTCGCCGAGCCTCGGGTACCCGGTATGGTTTTAACCGGATCTTGGCCTGAGGCTCAGTGACGATGTCATGTTGGATGAGAGGCGTGCGGCCAGGGAGGTCCGAGAACACATCCGTGTTCCGACTGAGGAACTCCCTGACTTCCTGAACTTGTTTGGAAGACAGGCTGTCTGCAATTTTTACCGTGGTTACTGCTTCACAGGCCTCGAACTGTGGGGCTGGACCCTTTTCACCTAGAAGCCCTGGCCGGGGGCTGTGGTCGTCGGCTGTGTCCCTATCTTTCCACGGCTTAAGTAAATTCACGTGGTACACCTGCTCCGGCTTGCGCCGCCCTGGCTGGTGTACTTTGTAATTTACTTCCCTACCTTCTCGATCACCTCATAGGGGCCCTGCCACCTAGCTAGGAATTTGCTGTCAAGGGTGGGTACCAGAACCAAAACCCGATCTCCCGGATTGAAGTCCCGTACCCGAGCCTGACGATTGTACACCCTACTCTGGGCTTGTTGCGCTGCCTCCATATGCTCCCGGACCAAGGGCAACACCCTTTCCATCCGGTCCTGCATTTGGGCGACATACTCAATGACACTTTTGTGGGGACAGGCTGTTGTTCCCACGCTTCCTTGGCGATATCCAACAGGCCCCGAGGGTGTCTGCCATAAAGCAGTTCGAAGGGCGAGAACCCAGTAGAGGCCTGGGGCACCTCTCGCACTGCGAACATGAGATAGGGCAGAAGCAGATCCTAGTCCTTCCCATCTCTAGACACCACCCTCTTTAACATATTTTTTAGAGTTTGGTTAAACCTCTCCACAAGACCGTCTGTTTGCGGATGGTAAACGGACGTCCGTAACTGCTTTATACGCAACAATTTACACAGTTCCCTCATTACTTTGGACATAAAGGGGTCCCTTGGTCTGTCAGAACCTCTTTTGGCAGGCCCACACGGGAAAACATCTCCATTAACTCTTTGGCAATGAGCTTAGCTGAGGTATGTCGCAGAGGCACCGCCTCCGGATACCGAGTGGCATAGTCGAGAACTACCAGAATGTGTTGGTGGCCCCTGGCAGACTTTGGTACAGGCCCAATTAAATCCATCGCGATTCGCTCAAACGGTACTTCAATAATTGGCAGAGGTACCAGGGGACTACGGAAATGTGGCTGGGGGCTAGTTATCTGACAGGTCGGACAGGACTTACAATAATTCTCTACCTCCTTGAACACACTGGGCCAATAAAATCGCTGCAGTATGCGGTCCTGGGTTTTCTGCCACCCCAGGTGTCCCCAAGAACATGTTGGTGGGCAAGCTCCATGACAAGCTTGCGATACGCTGTGGGCACCACCAACTGTTCAACAGGTTCGCCTCGGATTTGGTTCACCCGATACAACATATCCTGCAGAACAATAAACCGTGGGAACATTAATTCAGCCCCTGGTTTCTGGGGTTTCCCATCAATTTCCAGCACATTCTCCCAGGCCCTGGTTAGGGTTTGGTCCCGGTGTTGTGCGGTCCCAAAATTTTCCCGGAGACATTGAGGTCTGCCAACTCAGGTCCCGGTGGCAAGTCCTCCGTGTCTCCCACCATTACACTCAGTGGGGTTGTCTCCCCTCTACCGCTGGAGCAGTGGTCACCCCTACCGCCGGCCCTTCAGACTCGGGCTCCCAGGGTTCTGGCCTTCCAGCGGTATCAGGCCACTCTACTAGGGTCACCCCTGTCTCGGGTCCCTCAGATACCTTTATTGCCGGCCACAGCGCCGGAAAACCGGGAAGTCCCTCCCAAGTATTAGTTCGTGTGGGAGTTTAGTAGCGACAGCCACCTCGTGGGTCCACCTACCAGCCGCTGTGGACAAAGTCACTAGTGCAGTGGGATAGTCTTTCAGGTCTCCGTGGATGCACAGGACCCCGACTTTACGGCCAGTATACTCCGCAGGCCGTACAAGGGCAGCCCTTACCAGGGAGACTAAACTCCCGGAGTCCAGCAGAGCCACCGCCAGAGAGTCTCCCACCTCTACCTGACACAGGTGGTTATGGTCCTGCACCTCACGGGTGCCAGTTGCGCACAGCTTCCGTGCATACAGGGAGTGACGACCCCGTAGTTCATATCCATCGGCTCATCCCGATGCGGACAGTCGGCCCTGATGTGGCCCGGCTCCTGACACCTCCAGCATACCACGGGAGGCGGACTCGCAGGGGTATATTCCGGGCAGGCCGCTCTGTCGCCGGACGTCGGAACTGGGGCAGAGGCCTCCGGGTTTGACTGACCCCTTCCCGCAAGAGTCCCCTGCAGGTTTCTGGTGGCCTCGTAGCGCTCCACCAGGTCGACCATCTCCAGGGCATTGGTGGGCGATACCTGGCCGATCCAGTGCTGGAGGGGATAAGGCAGGGCCCTCCAAAAGATGTCCGCCAACAGTCGATCCAGCATGGCAGTGGGACTTAGTAGATCGGGCTGCAGCCACTTTTGCAGCCTGTGCAGCAGATCGTAGAACTGCGGCCTAGCGGGTTCAGTCGTTTTAAAGTCCCACTGGTGGACTCTTTGGGCGCGGACCAGCACGTTCACGCCCAGTCTGGCTAGGACCTCTCCTTTCACAGTGTCATAATCTGCCGCTTGGTCATCCGACAAGTCGAAAAACACCTGCTGGGGTCCGGAAGCCAGGAACGGAGCGACCACCTCAGCCCACTGGTCACGGGGTAACTTTTCCCTCACGGCGACCTTCTCAAAAACCGCCAGGTACGTCTCAACGTCGTCTGCGGGGTCATTTTTGGGATCGCCGCACGGACCGCTTTCCGGGCATCTTGGACGTGGTGGGACGCTCCTGCCGCCTGTAACGCCATCACATGTTGTAGCAGTAGTTGGTTGGTCTCCCGCTGCTGCACGTTAGCCTCTATGAGAGCCTTCACAGCAGCCTCCATGTTGCCAGAAACTCCTGCTTGCAGCTTTGCTGGCTTAATATATTCCATACACTTTAGAAAAACAAAACTTCGGCGTTCACGCCAGCCTCACTGCGCATGCCCGCATCCGACACCAAATGTGGGGAGTCGCTCTGGTAGACAGCGGTGCGGGTGCAGTTTAGAGGCAAAACAAGGAGTCCAGATTGTGCAACAAACAGTGTTTTATTCACACTTGCACACAAAATGAAAAACAGTCTCTTGGTGACAGTTCACACACAACGGAAATAACGTAGCCAAACAAAAACAGTCCAACACAGGTTCAGTCACCTGGGAGGTGTAGGTGCAGGTTCGCACCACGCTGTCGGCCCAGCCGCAGGAGAATCCAGCTTCAGGTAGCCAGGAACAAAATACCTCCTTGCTGAGCTCTTTCCTCCTGGACAGAGAACTCCCAGCCCTGTTAGCAGCTCCAGGATAATCACACCCCCCAGACACAGCTGCTGGCTGCGTTTTATATCCAGCCCAAAACATGGACTGGACCGTGGGGAGCAGCCACCCACCCTACTCTTTAGCTGCTCCCAGTAAGAGCCGGCCCGGATCGGCTTTGCAGCCATGCTATTTAACAAAGTCAAACAGCACTAGCTGCTGCAGACAAAAACCCGGCTCTCACCTCACCGAGGCCAGCAACCTCGGTGACACGTACCTGCCATCACATATGACACCTTGCACCTTACCACAATATATATATATATATATACACACACACACACACAGTATATATACCATATATTTAATGGATTGAACAATTTATGTCAAGAAGTAGGGTTGAGCGAACCCGAGCTGTATAGTTCGGGTTCATACCGAAGTTTTCTGTGTTCGGGACATGGACCCGAACCCGAACATTTCCGTAAAAGTTCTGGTTCGATGTTCGGCGCCTTCTTCGCGCTTTTTGAAAGGCTGCACAGCAGCCAATTAACAAGCGTCATACTACTGGCCCCAAGAGGCCATCACAGCCATGCCTACTAATGGCATGGCTGTGATTGGCCAGAGCAGCATGTGACCCAGGCTCTATATAAGCTTGAGTCACATATTGCTGTAGTCACTCTGCTGTTACAAGTGTAGGGAGAGGATGCTGCTGGACTTGTGACTTCAGGGAGAGAATAGGACAGAATCTAACTCAGCGATCTACCTAGAAATAGTTGTGTGGGTGTAGGGCACTATCCTTTTACTCTGCCCTGAGCTCATTGACCAAAAAATACTAGCTTTTAGAATTCTGTTAGTTAGGTGGGTGGCGGTGGCAATTCTATGTATGCTCAGTGCACCAGCACTGCATCTGAGCTTTTGGGACATTGCAAATCACCATATTTAGGGGGCAAACTACAATATCTGTATTAGTCAGTGTGCAATTTAAGCTAGAAATACACCCATCATTTTCTGGGGCTTGAAAAACACACTTTTTTTTTCATAAAACAGTATCTTCCTGATCTGCAAGTGTTAAATTCAAGTTTAATATATACAGCATCCATATTCTGTTAGCAAAAAAAGACTTTTTGGGCAATCTACAACATCTGTATTAGTCAGTGTGCAATTTAAGCTAGAAATACACCCATCATTTTCTGGGGTTTGAAAAACACACTTTTTTGACAAAAAACACTATTTTCAGGCCTTGCAGCATCAGCACGTGTAAAATTACAGGCTTATATGCTGCTGTCAAATTCAGTTGTTAAACAAACAGTCGTTTAGGCACAAAAAATTTTGTTGGCAGCCTTTGATGCAGATGTCATTGTGAGATACACCCTTAATACATTTGGGTTACATTCAGAGATTTTAAATACCGCCATTTGGTGCACCAATATTGAATTGAGGCCTACAGAGGTTCAGGCCCTGTGATATCCCCCTATACATACTAGGGTTTGAATTAGGCATTTGAAATACAGCTATTTGAAATACAACCTTTTTGTGCAAAGATATATTTACTTCAGGCCTACACTTATTCAGGGCATGTGTGATCCCTCCTATACATACAGAGGTTTGATTCAGCCATTTAAAATACAGCCATTTAGTGCAAAGATATATTTACTTCAGGCCTACACTGATTAAGGGCGTGCGTGATCCCCCCTATACATATAGGGGTTTGAATTAGGCACTTGAAATACAGCCATTTGAAATACCACCTTTTTGTGCAAAGATATATTTACTTCAGGCCTACACTGATTCAGGGTGTATATGATCCCCCTGTACATACAGGGGTTTGAATTAGGCATTTGAAATACCGCCTTTTTGTGCAAAGATATATTTACTTCAGGCCTACAGTGGTTCAGACCGTGTGAGATACTCCCTCTACATACAGGGGTTTGAATCAAGCATTTGAAATACAGCCATTTGAAATACCGCCTTTTTGTGCAAAGATATATTTACTTCAGGCCTACACTGATTCAGGGCGTGTGTGATCCCCCCTATACATACAGGGGTTTGATTCAGCCATTTGAAATACAGCCTTTTTGTGCAAAGATATATTTACTTCAGGCCTACACTGTTTCAGGGTGTGTGTGATCCCCCCTATACATACAGGGGTTTGAATTAGGCATTTGAAATACAGCCATTTGAAATACCGCCTTTTTGTGCAAAGATATATTTACTTCAGGCATACACTGATTTAGGGCGTGTGTAATCCCCCCTATACATACAGGGGTTTGAATTAGGCATTTGAAATACAGCCATTTGAAATACAGCCTTTTTGTGAAAAGATATATTTACTTCAGGCCTACGGTGGTTCAGACCGTGTGAGATACTCTCTTATACATACAGGGGTTTGATTCAGCCATTTGAAATACAGCCGAGTTCGGTGTGAGTAGGCGACAAAACCTGCAGCGGTAATAATACTTCTCTACGAAAGGTGAGGCCTGAACAAGTACAGGCGATAGTAGATTGGGTTGCTGACAGTGGATCCAGTTCCTTCACATTGTCTCCCTCCCAGTCTCCTGCTGAAAGACCACAGTTGGCACCTGCAGCCGATGTCCATTAGTCTTTCACCTCACCCCCTTGCAAATCAGCCAAGCAGTCTGAGCCACACGTCATGCAGCAGTCTCTTCTGCTTTTTGATGACTCTGTTAGCAGGGTTTCCCAGGGCCATCCACCTAGCCCTGCCCCAGAAGTGGAAGAGATTGAGTGCACCGATGCCCAACCACTGATTTTTCAAGATGAGTACATGGGGGGACCATCGCAGCACGTCTCGGATGATGACGAAACACAGGTGCCAACTGCTGGGGCTTTCGAAAGTGTGCAGACCGACAAGGAAGTCAGGGGGGAAGACTGGGTGGAAGATGATGTGAAGGACGATGAGGTCCTCGACCCCACATGGAATCAAGTTCATGTGAGTGACGGATGTAGTTTGGAGGAAGAGGCGGTGGTCACACAGACAATCAGAGACACAAGTGGTTTGCACGCTGTGCAATCAGAGCCTGAAGCGAGGCATAAATGTTCTCAACCTGAGCACAACCTGCATGACCAGGCATTTAAATGCAAAGCACGAGCTGCAGTGGAGTAGACACCTCAAAAAACAAGAAAGGTCTCTGGCTCCTCCTGCTTCCTCTTCTGCTGCAGTCGCGGCCTCTTCATCCACCTCTGGACTGACAGTGACACCTGGGACCCCACAAACAGAGGATCTGCCAGCAACACCAACACCTGGGTCACCAAGCATCTCCACAATGTCCCACGGAAGCGTTCAGCTCTCCATATCCCGAACACTGGAGAGGAAGGGGAAATACCCCCTACCCACCCGCGATCCCTAGCCCTGAATGCCAGCATTTCTAAATTACTTGCCTTTGAAATGCTGTCATTCTGTCTGGTGGAGACGGATAGTTTTAAAGGCCTTATGGCGGTGGCTGTCCCACAGTACATCATGCCCAGCTGCCACTACTTTTCAAGGCGAGCCATCCCTTCCCTTCACAACCAAGTAGGGGACAAAATCTGGTGTGCACTGCGCAACACCATCTGTGGCAAGGTGCACCTGACTACAGATACGTGGACCAGTAAGCATGGTCAGGGCCGTTATATCTCCATAACAGCACACTGGGTAAATGCAGTGGCGGCTGGGCCTAAGGCGGATAGCAGTTTGGCGCATGTCCTTTAACGACCGAGGATTGCAGGGCGCTTCAGTTTGCCTCCTGTTGCTTCTTCCTCCTACTCTGCTTCCTCATCCTCTACCAGCTCGCCTACACGAACTGACTGACAGGGGTCAGCCCCTGCAACTTCTGGAAGAGGGGTTAGGTGGTCAGTCACTTGGACCTAGCGTAACCTTTGCAACCTTTCTGACAAGTAATAGGTAAAATTTAATCTTTTTTTGTGGTCGAATCGGCTATCAGAAAGGTGTACCTAACCTATCTAACCCTATCTACAACAGGCAGTAGAATTATGCCATAACTGCTGCGGTAGGGCAGCCTAAAGGGGGCCACCCTAATATAAAGTGACAGTAAGATGGGGTGGTGGATGGGTTGGTGGCTGAAATCAGCTGAATCGGCGTCAGCCTGGGCCCACAGGTGCCTATAAATAGCCTGGTAATCAGCCAGCCTAGGCCCACAGGTGCATATAAATAGCCTTGTAATCAGCCTCCCCTCCCACAAATACAGCAATATATTTGCTTAATACTAATCACTCTATTAAAAATACAATAACTACTTGGGAACATGAAACTTCTGGGTCTACAAGCATGTAGCATGACTGGAGGTGGTTATCACAGGTTAAATTTCCCAATGTTTTGGGGTGTACCCTAATTTTAAAAATAAAATTTAAAACCAAAAATCAGTGTAGGCTACATCCTCCTCTTCCACCGCCGCTTCCACCTACACCGCCACATCCACCGCCTCCTCAACCTCCTACTCCATATGGACCTTGTCCTCCTAGATCAAGATTATTATTTTTTATTTTTACCTATTTTATGTCATTTAAAGTCATTTCCCTATCCACATTTGTTTGCAGAGCACTTGCCATGCTCTTAACAACATTTTGCTGGCATTTGCAGCCCTCTAGCCCTTTCCATTACATTTTTACAGTTATTTTAGTGCTCAAAAGTTCGGGTACCCCAATGACTTCAATGGGGTTCGGGGTCAGGTTCGGGTCGAGTTCAGGTCAAGTTCGGGTCCTGAACTCGAACTTTTTTCCGAAGTTCATCCGAACCCGTCGAACCCGAACATCCAGGTGTCCGCTCAACTCTATCAAGAAGTTGAACCCCAAGAGTCAGACCACATGGTCAGGTTTCTACATGGAGTTTTGGAAGCCCCAATCAGGAGTGAATAAAAAAAAAGAAAAGTTGCATCAGTTCTTTATGCTTTCTCTCCTTTTATGATTCACTACTGATTTTGGCTTCTATAACTGCATGCAGAAACCTGACTTGGCAGTACTCCAACCAAAGACTGGGGAGAAAAGAAGAGAAAGACAAAGTAGTGGCAAAATAGTCACAAAAAGTGTGCGCTCACATGGATGAGTCTTTTGGGCACAAATCAAATCAGCACATCTTGGTCTAACTATGCAGTGTCTCCACTGCAAGTGGGTAAAGTGACAATGTACTGTACTATTTAAACTATTTGTCACATAAGGTTTTATATGGAGTTGAAGATTTCTAGTTGGTAGGCAGGGCTGGCTACTCTTTGCTCTCTAGGAGGAAATGGAAGTGAGTCTAGTGTGAGCTGTGGATGAGTGTAAAGCAAGGGAGAACCATGAGTACTAACTACTACTCCCATCCGGCCACACTCTCATATGCCCCTGCGGTACACCGCAACCGAGTTTTCTGCCATGACCTGGATAAAAAGAATCAGTTGCAACGTGCCGCAGGGATGTGTGTGCGTGTTGCTGGATTGGAGTAGTAGTACTCATTGTTCTGATGCCTGGACTTGCAGTGATAGGAAGGATGCCCCTATTCTACTCTTCAGGTAGGTTTCATGCAACAAACCCACTGTACTTTACTGAAGCAGGTTATAAGTGACTCACACATGCACTGTACACATTAGATGTAGTCTTTTCAACTGACATATACAAGGCTGTATATAGAGGGCAGAAGGCCAAGACTCTTTCCAATAGTTCACACAATCTTTCCAACTCAATCAAGGGGTGCAATTTATCTCTCTCACTCTGGTTATATGTACGTTTTGTAGTATCCTCAGTGGATTACAATCTCTGAACCGAGGGCCCTTTCTGTGCTTTAGGTGTGATGGCCAGCCAGAGGCTTATTTGTTCCCACAACATGCAGAGAAGTCTGTAACTACAATGTAAATGCCCTCTAACAAATTCTTTACAATCCTCTGTATAAGGTTGCTCAACTTTCTGTTGCTTTCAGTACCTCTTTCCTTCATGGGATGTCACATAAATTATTACTTTTACTTTTCTATCCACAAGGTAAGTATTCCCTGGCTCTGCTCATGCTGTACACTCATCCACAACTCACACTAGACTAATTTCCATTTCCTGCTACAGAGGAAAGGTTGGATCTGGCCCTGCATAGCCACTAGGTAGAGATGAGCAAATCGAATCCCATGAAGTGGAATTCGATCCAAATTTCAGGATAAATTTGATTAGCCTAGAAGCCGAATCTCCTTGGCTTTGTGTCAGCGAATCGATTTAACCTGAAATAGTATAAAAAACAAAAAAAATTCAAACTTACCCCGTACCTCTTCCATTTGCTCGCAATGGGCAGCCAGCCTCCATCTTGCGTGAAGATCTCCACCGAAATCCCGTGCGGCGAGAGTTTACATCATCATGCCGGCCGGCGTGATGACGTCAAAGGTCACCACGCCAGCCGGCATGATGACGTAATCTCAAGCCGCACAGGATTTCGGCCTAGATCTTCAAGCAAGATGGCAGAGGCCAGCCCTTGACGAGCAAATGGAGGCAGTAAGTTTGTTTAAATTTTTTATTTTTATTTTTATTTTACACTCAGATGCCTGGACCATGTATGAATGCGGCATCTGAGGGTACAATGATGGGAGAGGTGCTATCGCAGCTCCCTGTCATTGCACCCACTACTTACAAAAAAATGCACTTCGTGATGAAGTAATTCACCACAAAGCAAATTTTTTTGTGAAGTTCAGAGAACCGGCCAAATAGAACTTTTAAGAAATTCGCTCATTTCTAGCACTAGGAACCCTTACACTCCCTATACAACCTTATGGGACAAACACAGTGTATAAGTACAGTGCATTAACCCTTTTACCACTTTCAGTGGGAACACTGCAAATAGATTGCTAGCGATGTGATAGTAAAATGCTGCTATAGAAAAGGTGACCATTGAGGCCAGTGATCGGCCACAGCGGTCACAGAGCCAAACCACCTTTAGTCTAGAAGTGGGGCAGCAGAACAGGGATGTCTGTACTGCAACCGGTGATGTATAGGTAAGAACATCTAGGGTTTGTCGGCTTCTAAACTGGACAGCCCTTTTAAAGGAAATCTGTCACCACTTTAGCTCGCTATGAAACCATCTTACATGCAAGATGTGCAGTTGTCACTACATTTCAATGGTTAGTCCTATTTCCAATGGTGACCCCCATTGTGGACAAATTAGTATTTTATTTTATACTAATTAGCTCCTGGTTGAAATGAGGGCAATACCATTGCAACTTGCTGCACACAAGGCTCTGCCCATTTTTCTTCCCTGATGTGCCCACAACACTTTGACAGACAGGGGCAAATAGTGAAAATGTACTTACACCTGGCCCTGAAGTCTCTCAAAGTCTCATGATTGCTCATTCGCTTCACTGTCCAGCGAAAGCGTAGTACAGTACAGAAGCTCTCTACCTGATGGCTACTGCGCCTGCGATGAACAGTTAAGTGAATGAGCAATTGTGAGACTTCAGGAGACTTTATGGCAAGGCATGCGTACATCTTCACTGCCAGGCCCTGACCTTCAAAGTGTTGGGGATGCCAGGGAGGAAAAGGGGAGGAGACTTGGGTACAACAAGTTGCAAGGACACTGCCCTTGTTTGCATAAAATAAAAAAATAAAAAAACTAATGTCTCCACAATGGGGCCAATCATGGATATAGGACCAACGCCATTATAATGTATAGACAAACGCACATCTGGTATGTAAGATGGTTTCATAGAAAGCTTTGTGGTGACATATTCCCTTTAACTATGGTTCTGTAATCATCTACAGATACGCATAGCTCTACTGTATATACTTTGATGGGAAGCGGAAAGGGGCCATAATGTACCATTTTGAACAAGTGATAGTTGAGGTCTCTGGGACCCTTCTAGTTACCATAAATTGCATGCTTTTGTGATACTGGGAAATTACGTAAAAACAATAAAGATAGCAATATTCATCATTGTCATCAACACAAATGTGTAGACATCTCTGTAATAAAAATGGCAGGAGTGACGCAGCATCTGGCCTATAAAGATGATACCACAGGGGTATAAATAGATGTGCAGCTAATAATGTTTTTACACGATGTGATATTATCAACTCTCGCCTGCAGGTGGCTTCCGTAAACTATGCAAGTAACTAAGCAATTTGCTAACAGTATTCTCCCACTGTCATTTGAAGATAATTAGCAATTTCTTGAGATAACCAATTTTGGTGGAAATAATTGTAATAGAATGCCCCAGACCAACTTTTATAAACTGTAATAAAAGTGTTAAGATAATCTCTGACATTTGCAAATGCCATTAATTCACCTTTTCTTTTGATAGTACAGTGGCATTATGTTTAAACAATTACAAGATAGCATGGCTGTTTAATGAAACAATGCAATCTGCAGAGCCTTCAGAATATAATAAATGCTCATGATAACGTTTTAGGGACAGAACATAATATAATGGTTTGAGGTATGAAATGCAACCCTACAGAATGGGGTTATTAAAAATTATCCCTTGCTCTCAGGTGTATTTAGCAAAGTGATAAAAAAAAGTTTGCATAATCAATTACTCATTTCTTTTTATATTTTAATGGAAGAAAGTTGAAAATGTTGCCCCATAAATGCTAGAAATAGTGGATTCAGCATAGACATCCCTACCCTTACAAGTGATACTGTCAATTTGTGGAACAGTCGGGCGGCCCATTATAGAGATGCCTATTCTTGTCAGCAAAACGGACAAGAATAGGATATGTTATTTTTTTTTTTGTGAGGCTACGGAAAGGAGCAACGGATGTGGATAGCACACGGAGTGCTGTCCACATCTTTTGCGGCGCCATTGAAGTGAATGGGTCCGCACCCGAGCTGCAAAACCTGTGGCTCGGATGCGGACCAGAACAACGGTTGTGTGCATGAAGCCTTACAGTGATGGTCAGGAGCTACTGGTTGGAGACCACTGTTTTAGGGGATTATGGTTTCATTTTTTTGAGAGGTTCTCCATGGCACAAAGGTTTGGAAGTGCTGACCGAGTCCTAGAGGTCATGTTTTTGTTTGATTACTTCTCCCTAACTTTTCTTTAAACATCAGGGACAATTTTGAAATGAAAAAAAATAAATAAATACCATTGTCTTGCCGTTACAAAGGTTAATTCTTCATTTTTTAATGCAGTAGACTCTGACAAACCCCCCCTGTTAAAAGATAATGTCTATTTAGCATCCAAAGTCATTATTTCCTATGGGGGGAAATGTCTAGGTGCAGCAATTTACAACTTCTATGCCAGCAACCTTTGTGGTCACACCTAATCTAAAGGCTGCAATTCAATGGCTTGTCAATGGACTGCTACTTGTAGGAAGTCATGTCGTGCAGCCATAGGAACATAAAGAGACAGGATTGATTGGAAGAATAGTTCTGCATTATGCTATATATTTATTAGTAGTGGGTAGCTTACATTGCTGAGTGTGTTACAATGAATTTGAAGATATGAAGGAAATCGTACAGCCTGCTTTGTCAATCCACTTGACTCTGTTGCACACAAGTCCAAATAAATTTATAAAGGAAATCTGTCCTCTTCACAAATCCCTTTGCTGCTATAATGCTAAAATGTTAATGAGATTACTTCTTAATCAAACCTTTATTGCTTCTTAACATCTTTCATTTATCAGCACTTCCTCTGATTGAAGTATATATATCCTGTATGGAATCACGTCATTGGCTATATTTAGATAAATTGTTGGTTTATGTATAATGTGTACATTGTGTCTGTGGACTAGATTATTTTTATGGCAAATTGTTACAGAATTGAGATGTGTGAATAGATGGAATCAGGTTCAAATCCAAATTATTTGTGTCAATTTGAATTATAGCAAGCGAGAGAAAAAAAGTAAAAAGTGAGAAACAATGACAAAAAAATTGAAGTCCTAGGAGACCTCGGAGTGTTATATACAGATTTTCAGGCCAATTGGAGCACTTTCGATTTGATTTAGACCAGAATCCAATTATGCAACCAAATTGGCTGAATAGAGTCCCAGTTGATTTTTGAGTAATTCACTTATCGCTATCACAGAAACATTATAAAATTAAAGGGGTTGTCCCACAAAAATATTCTACAGTTTTCAAACCTGCACCTAGATCTGAATACTTTTGTAATTGCTTGTAATTAAAAACTTAGCCTAGCCACTGCGTTATTCAATAAAATGTATCTGTGTAGCGCCACCTACTGTTAGTTTTTTTTCTTATTTCTTTGTATTGCTTACTGAGAAGGCTGCACATGCTCAGTTTCATCTTCTAACTGCCTCCTGAGCTGAGACACACCGCGTTAGCTACAGCAGAAAAGACACTCCCCTTGAGCTTTCAGCTTGATATAAATCTAGCAAAGCAATTAATGAGATCCCTGGATCCATGTGAGGTACAATACTGGTTCTAGCTTTGTTAGAAAGAGATTGCCATGTATTATATGATGTCTGATCTTCATTTTTTATATTAGTCATGGGATAACCCCTTTAAGTACAAGCTAATAACAAAGACTCGACAATAATCATATTACTGGGGCAGATTTACTAATAGCGTTATACTTTGCACTGACTAAAGCAAGTTTACAAGCTGATTCCTTCCTGACAAAATATTGATCAATAGCAGAGTAGAACAATGCATTTACATTTAAAGGGGTGGGCCCATCTCACACATTGATGGCATATCACTTGAATATGCTACTAAAGTCAGATAAGCCAACTCCTTTATTATTGGACAGATTTACTATTCTGTTTACTATTACTATTTCAATTTATAAATTTGAAGTCTCATAAATCCTGTGCCAGATTTACACTAGAATTCTGTTTGTGGGCCAAAATGTATATTTGAGCACCAAAAAATATATCCATGCACCAAATATTTTATGTGCCCCTGCGCTAAAAAAAAAAGTCTACTCTAAGTTTTCACTACCTATAAGTTGGCATAGTTTTAATCCAAAAATACTTCAAAATGTTGGGGCATGGAGGTGCCTTTGGACCATGCCCATTTCATGCTTAGCCACATGCCTCCTGAAAAACCACAATTCTTTTTTGAGCAAGTTGTAAAATGCATGGAAAAGTGTGTAAAACAGTTGATTAATTTGATAAATAAAGCATTAAGGCCAACTTCTCAGTGCAAAATGTGCCCAAAAAACTGGTGCATTTGTTAATATTAAATCTGCCCCACTATGTCCTCTAGCTAAGACCGTATTCTGTGCAGCATTAAAGGCAACTTGTCTTAACGATCTCACACTATTATCTGCTGTAATGCATAAGTAGTACTGCAGATAAAGAGTTCAGATCACAATTTCCTATCTTCCTACTGAGCCCCGTTTTACCACTGTCAGCATTTAAAGCTGTACTGAAATACATTGTCCGGACTTCTATACATGCGCACAGGAACCCTTTCCATTATGTAAGCACAGGGTAGCTTTGATTGCTGACAGCAGGGGAACAGGGAGTAGTAGGAAAATAAACTGTGGTGAGGTGGATTCCTTATGTGCAGTACTACTCATGTATTACTGAAAAAAGTCTGTGGTAACCGATTCCCTTTAAACCAAGGATTCAAGATCTTGGAGTATTAGATGACTTGATTCAAATGTATAGGTGTGGTGAGCTCACCCAAATCCCTGGAGGCACAGGACCACGCCCAGGAACCACAGGAGCCAGAAATCCACAAAGTAAAGAAAAGAAGGTCCAGCTTCCATTGCAAACGTGAAGAGCTTTATTCACATGGTGCGGTACAGGTTAAAAAACAAGGAGGTACTTGTCTACGCGTTTCGGATCCACATATCTTGATCCTTACTCATGACGAATAAAGCTCTTCACGTTTGCTACGGAAGCTGGACCTTCTTTTCTTTACTTATTAGATGACTTGAGATCCCACATCACAAACACCCATCTGTCTTTTTGATAACATTCTGTTTCTCCCTTGTTTAGCAGCATGTTTACAGTTTTTTCCTTGCTGTGATGGAAATCGGCCCCAATTACTGACTTCCTGGTGGGCTTGACCTTATGTACAGGGGCCAATCTGAACAAGCAGAGCAACAATGTAACTGGTGCCAAAATTGTGCCATGGTGGAGAGGAAGCAGCTGCCATTCCTTCTGTACAGTGCTGTAACTCATATTATCAGACACAGTGCCAGTATAAACTTTAATATTTCAGGGAGCTTAACAGACACAGTGTTGTGTGTTCTTTGTCTGTGCTCTCACCAGCAGCTGTCATAGTTCCCTGTACAATCCATGTATCCAATCGTGTAAAATGAACAAATTTATTAAAAGTTTACAGTATTTTGCCATTTGGCTTTGAACGTCTTGGGCCATAGTATCCAAAAGGAAGATTGAAGTGATGCAAGGCACCTCTTTCTTCACTTAACAGCCATAGGGGTCCACTTATTAAAGAAAATTTAAGGTTTGGAGTAGCAGGGAGTAGGCAATAGTAGGTGATAACTAGCCAGAGTGTGCTACGATTTTTCTGCGGCTCCATTATTTAGCAACCTCCACCTCATAATTTTCCCAGTCCTTTATAACTCTAAGTAAATTTTTCTTCTACAACATTCATTTGATCTAAAGTCTTCAATGTCAGCAAATCAGTTCGAGGTATAAGGTGAGGTGATATAGTAAAATAGAGAAAAGGGCAAGACGGAGCAAAAAATGTTCACCTAAATGTTAGCTATAACATTTCCCAAAAGTTTAGGATTTTGGCAATTCTGAAACTTTTGGGATTTGTCCCCTACAAGTCACTCAAAATGACAGCCAGTTTACAGATCAGAAGGCAGAGATGAAGAATCACATGACACCACAGACTTGACGATAATGCCGTCAGCTGTAGGTGTGAGACACTGAATAAGTCATAGCCTCTATAGAACAGCCTAACCAAATTTTTTTGGACTGAATCAAATCTGAAGATCAATTTGATCGAATCGGACCCAAAACAAATTTAAAAAAAATCATTAATCTATAATAATCAACAGAACAAGTCAACTTTAGTAGCTATGGCACGCCATCAAATGTGCATGGGTGCCTCTTTTCTTGCCCCTGAAAGATAGTGTTGAAGGAAAGAAGGACTGGGCAAGCTAAATTTTAACAACTGATCCTTTTTCCTCTATTGCCATTGAAAACCCATGCAGGATTGACCAAACTGAGTATGTTTGCATATGGGGGAGTTGGGTGGATATAAAAGGCATAAACAATTTGTGTACATAAGGGTTTTCACTGCAAATCCTATAACATTGAGGCATCATGGACATTTTATACATTTTTCCAGTTACACCAAAATAATGTACTTTTGAAGGTTTTGTTTCATAAACAATACAAGGCTTAAAAAAGTTTGAAAACTCAAAATGAAAAAAAAATGCTAAAGGCAGAAATGATGATAAAAAGTAACCTAAATACTGATTCTTCAACAACACTACCTCTTACAATAAACACATCACAATAAAGAAAAAAGACACATTCAACAGGACACATTAACAATGGTTGACCTTGCAATAGATTGAATCAGTATGTGCAGCATTAAAATGAGTGACAGCACAACAAGCTATGATTACAATGAGTGCCATTCTACTGGTCGCCCAAAATCCTTTTTATAATTGAGTGGTTGCTTACAGTATTGTATTGTGGAAACTGGCAATGTCATTGTCTTTTTATCATTCCTTAATATGGCTGATATTTGCTAACTATTTTCATCACTAGAATTCTCATATCTAGTCATTATTTTTATCATTTCTATTTGGCTAGTTGTATAAAAAGTACCATAATTTTTGGACTATAAGACACACTTAGGAGTTGGAGGAGGAAAATAAAAAACAAATATTTTTCAGCAAACCTCAGATCAGACCATTCTTCATCAGACCTTAGATCAGACCTCAAAATCAGACCTCTGATCAGACCTCAATATAAGACCTCTGATTAGACCCTCAAAAAACCGCCCAAGCTCTATCAACCTCAGATCAGACGCTCATCAGACCAGCCAAGTTCTATCAGCCTCAGATCAGACCCTTAGACCCCAACCTCCATCAGCCTCAGATCAGACCCTCAGATTCCTAGGCTCCATGAACATCAGATCAAACTCTCAGACCCACAAGTTTTATTATCCTCAGATAAGACCCCCATCAGCTTCAGATCAGACCCCCATTAACCTCAGGTCAGACCCCCATCAGCCTCAGATCAGACCCCATCAGCCTCAGATTAAACCCCCCAGCCTCAGATTGGACCCCCCAGCCTCAGATTGGATCACCGTCAGACCTCAGATCAGAAGTGTGAAGATTTAGAGGGTAATTTACTATCAGATATATGTTAGTTTTCTGACGTATATCTGTCGCAGATTGTGATGCAAAGGTAACTTGCGCCACAATCTGCAACTTTTCCCAGTTCACGCCAGGTCTAAAAAAGGAGGCATTGCATGAGTGGGGAAGGGCGGGCCGGTAGATCCATTTCATTTATCACTTTATATGCCTGTGTTAGGTGTAGAAAATGTTCTAAATCTACGTCAGCAAGGAAGCTAGCATAGATCTAGACTGGCGCTGAAATTATGTAGAGGCCGGCGCTTCAACATAACTATGGCAGATCCACTGCCAGTGCAGTCTAAAACGCCAGTCTTAATAAATAACCCCCTTAGTTTCTGATCATTTGAATTCCATTTTCTTTCTGTCATGTGAAGCTCTAGTTTTTTTTGATTGTTTTGAGAATCCAGAGTTAGCGCCAGTTCACACTGAGTTTTTTGGAGCGTTTCTGCCTCAAAATCTGTTCCAGTAGAACGCAGCACTTTTTTTTTTTTTGTATTGCTGTTCAGGCCCATTCGCTTGCATGGGACTAAACTGTGCCTAGGCCATGTGACCGATGAACGTGAGGTCAATGTCCTAGGAAGAGGATGTGGCATTCACAGAAGTGTTGCAGCCTCTTTGAACGGCTGATCGGCAGAGGTACCAGGAGTCAGAACTTCACTGATCAGATGTTGAAGGAGTATGCTGAGTAAAGGCAATCAATATGAAAATCTTCAATGTCCCCTTTAAGGTTCATTTACATGATTCACACGTAAGAATATAAGATGGACTTTTGTATCATTCAAACTTTTGCAATAGTACAAAAGACTGAGAATGATATCTATATTTAACAACTTGTATGAAAAAAATATTTTCATCAATGATAAAAGATGGACAATATAATATTGTTGATTATATTATATTTATATTTATAATATTCAAATATCGTTCTGCTCACCCTAATTTGTTACATTCCTAATTTTTATCCTTTTTATTGTGATATTACCAGCAAGAACATTGCGATGCTTGGACCTCAGCAATGGTTGGTCCATGCCACAGTTACAAATATTGCTTATCTTTTGGAATATACTGATTCTCCCAGCAGACATTCAGCTAGTAGATATTCTTAAAGGGAACATATCATCAGAAAATGACCTATTATTTAAATTGTTATTGCGATGCTTGGACCTCAGCAATGGTTGGTCCATGCCACAGTTACAAATATTGCTTATCTTTTGGAATATACTGATTCTCCCAGCAGACATTCAGCTGGTAGATATTCTTAAATGGAACATATCATCAGAAAATGACCTATTATTTATTATGTTGTTAACCTTTTTTTTATATATACTTTTAAGTTTTTTTTTATATAATTTTCCATTAGGATTTTAAATAATTCTAAAATGATGGAGATTTCACTTTCTGTTCTTTTAGCAGTCATCATAGGTAGGATTAAAATAACAGGTAATACCAGTATAGCAGAAAACACCGGATTCACTATTGACAATAGGTGATGGTCCAAGCTCACCTTCTCGACCTCCCTTCCCAGTGACGATTTGCCAAGAATTCCATGAGGAAAATTGTTTAATATGCCAATCTTAAAAAAAACGTGCACTGGAGTAAAACATGGCAGAAATATCAACAGGCACAGGGCTATTAATACATTTGGTACATCTTCTGGCAGCCCATATGCCTGAAAATCTATTCTACGTCAGCTATGAGATGGTGTAGATTGGTACTATAATTTAAGCCAGTTTCTTTTGTAATTTTTGTAAATTTGTTGATCCATAGAAGGCCCCAAAGAATTTAGAAAAAGTGGCAATGGCATCATAAAAATTAAAAGTCTCAAATTTTTGGGAAAATTGTAGTTTGCATAAAAATGTGTGACTTTTGTACAGCAGAACATCCTTTCTTCATTTCATAAATTAATGTCATCTCTAGACTACAGTTTTCTACGATATAAATGGCTGCTGTTAAGTATATGTCTAAGGCCTGTAGGCAATCTTACATCTGCTGGCAGCAAATAGTCTTAGGAAAACTAATTTGAATATCTATTCTAGAAACCCAGAGGGGTGTTGCCTGACCTTCAATACTCCGCACATAAGCTATGCATAGTAGGCACTCTCCATGGTGAGAAAGAGTACCCACCAGACAACGTATATACAGTATATTGCCCAGAAACCCTGAGTAGCATACTAGTTCGTTCTCTTTCTCTGCCAAATTTTTTTAGAATAAAAATTGGAGACCTGATAATGTTGTATATCAACTTTCAGGGCAATTGGAGCATATTTGAGTTGGGTAGACTCAATTTGTACAAAAATTCGGGAAATCAGACCTGAAACAAATTTCAAGAAATCTGCTTATCTCTAATATGCTTCCAAGTTTGGGGAGGGGAGTTTTCTCTTCTGCTATAACTGTGATCCAGTCCACAAAACAAGGTTCATAAAAGAATGGTTGGGTGATTGTGGTGTGGAAGAACTTTACTGGCTGCACAGAGCTCTGACCTCAACCTAATGTTGGACTGTCTAAGGCCCACCAGTAAAATTTATTTTGGGGTCCCACCATATTTACCTGGTCACAGAGCAGTAGACAGCAGCAAGATGTTACAAGATGATTGATTATGGGGTCCCAGCAGCAACTTTAAGAAGGCAGGTCTCTAGGAAAGGAGGACACAGGCTGTCCTGCCTCTGTACCTAGAAGTCATCTCAGCCACATGAACATGTCTATAATAATAAACTGGATGGGGGTTTCTTAAATATTCTTCCCAGTTTTTATATGAACATAAGCTTGTGGAGGTGCTGTACACTGCCTATCTATATGTAGTGCAGCAAGTCTATTGTGTTATGTGCCACTTGTACAGGGAGAAGAAGACAAGGGGCCTCCCTTGCTCAGGGGCCCACCTGGGGATTCGCCTGTACCTCTATGGGCCACTCCGAGGGTGCCTCAATACCATCTAACACCTTTGGGATAAACTACAATGGAGAATTCAACATTAGAGTCTGACCTCATTAATGATCTTCTGGAATTTGGATGAATGAGAAACAAATTCCACACACGCTAAATTTTAGAAAGGATTCCCAGAAAAGTTGACACTGCAGAGGAGCCAACTCCATATTAATGCCTATGAGATGTCATAAAACCTTCTATAGTGTAAAGTGTTGGTATCCTAATACTTTTTTTCCAAAAAGGGAGGGTAAACATGTGTGTGTGTCAAATTTCAGTACTGAAAAGCAAACTACCGTATTTCTTGCCCCATAAGAAGCACGTTTTTCCCAAAAAAAATGGGGGGGAAATGCCCCTGCATCTTATGGGGCAAATGCTGATATTTTACATTGCAGTCTGCGATGCTTCAGCATCGCAAAACTGCGATGTGTCAGCGAGGAGGGACTGGGAGGAGGGGCTGGCATCTGGCAACTGCTCAGGGCCGGGCCGGCGGGCGGCAGCTTAACTCCCTGATTTCATGTGCCTGCACTGCCTACAAATGAAGGAGGCGGCGCAGACACATGACATCAGGGAGTTAAACTGCCGCCCGCCCTGCCTGCGGTCTCCAGGAGCTGCTAGTGAGTAGAATACAATTCAGGGCGCATCTTTAGTTACAATGAATTTAATGAGAGTTTTAAGATCTGTGGAAGGCACTGTTATGCGGGACATCTGTGGGTGGCACTGTTATGGGGTGGGAGGTCTGTGGATGACACATACGGTATATAACAGTGTCAACCACAGATTATGCCCCATAACAGTGTCAAACACAGATCCCCCTTCATAATAGTGTCATCCACAGATCCCCCCCATAATAGTGTCATCCACAGATCCCCCATAATAGTGTCATCCACAGACCACCATTAGTTCAAAACCCATCAAAAGCACACTTTTTGGTTAAATTTTTTATTTTTATATTTTCCTCCCCAAAAACCTAGGTGCGTCTTATGGGCCAATGCATCTTATAGGGCGAAAAATATGGTATTTTATGGTTATACAGTAGCTACTTTCTGTGTTATTCGTTGAGTAAGATACAATGTAGAAAAATATCCTGGAAGCCCATGTAAAACTATATAATGATAAAAAATAATTGAATATCGAATAAAATCCAAGTAATATTGCTGTCACAGTCTCTACCCTATTCATCATTTCCTCCACTCTGCTGAAATCATCAGTAAAATTACCTACAATGCGAATTTTTTTTTTTCCACTAAAGAAAAATAAGTCTTCTGCCATCTACATTATCTCCAGAAGAGATTTGTCCTAAAAAAGATGAGAGATCATAACTCCTTTGATGGAAATACAGATTATAAAATTGTGCTGTAGAAGTAGTTTTATTCCCAAACCTCAATCAGTATGGAAAATGCCCACTGCAGGAGGAATGAAATTATCAGAACATCTGCATAATAACCACGTAGATGGTGAATTTGAGCCAAACTTTACTTTCCTGTTGTCATTTCCCAAATTGTAGCCACCACTTTTAAAAAGATTAGTCTAAATTTATACAATTCAGAGGTCTGTTTGGAAAAATGTAAGAATCCAATATTAGGCTTAAAACACAGCACTGTAAAATGTGCCTTCTGCAATGAAACTGCTGTGCTTTGGCATAGCAATTTTCAGCAAGCCAATAGTTTCTTTAAAAAGCTTGAGATGACGATGCTGCCTAAATCAAAGAAATGAAGGGGGAAAATAACATGCCGGAAATCCATTCATGTTCCTTTAACTCCGAGATAGGAGAAAGAGCTGAGTTATTGAGCAATGCCCCGAGGAAAATGGAAATATTTTCAGATCTATGTCGTATAATATATGCTAGTTGGTGTAACTGCCAAGGGATCTCCTTTTGGCATGTGTTCCACACTGAATGTATGAGTAATTAAGAAATGTTTCATTTAAGGAAATTGTTTAATAGTGAAGTAATGCTTCGTATGGCAATGCCTCGAAGCCGTCTGCTGCAATAATGAAATGGTTAAATGCTTAATCAAATCGATGATTCAACTCTATATGGCAGCATAAAAATATGCTGCTTATTGCTACTGGGCTAATTGGGTGTCGCCTAGGGAATTAGTTTGTAAGAAACCAGTAATTAACTACAGTATATTACTTTAAAGCATATAGCACTCAAGGCAAAATGAAAACAGTGGGGCTGATTCACTATTGCTCATGCTTTAGTTTTTTGGGGGATTTCGGCACAACTCGTGCCAAAATAGTTGTGTTCATTCTTTGTATCACATGTACTGTTTTACATACTTTTCTAAGCTTTTCATGCCTCAATTGACAAGGGGTGTGGCTTCACAGGGAGTGAAAAGGACTGAATTCACCTCAGTGTGCCAAAAAATGTGCCAACCAAATTATAGGTGGTGTAGTCTTAGACTAGTCAGCTTTCTGGAGCAGGGATGCATTTTTTGGTGCGCTGACACATTTTTGGGCTTATGGACAAAACTTTTGGGGCAGGGACAACATTTTTCATGCACAGGCAAAATTCTGGTACATGGCCAAATTTTTGGTTTACTGACTGTATTCTAGTGTAAATCTGGTGCAGGATTTACAATACTCAAAATGTATT
This sequence comes from Bufotes viridis, assembly GCA_033119425.1. Classification (NCBI taxonomy): domain Eukaryota; kingdom Metazoa; phylum Chordata; class Amphibia; order Anura; family Bufonidae; genus Bufotes; species Bufotes viridis. The sequence continues at coordinate 33,975,115 of CM065596.1, forward strand.
ATGCCACATGCCACAGAGAAACTTTTGTAATATTAAATGGGATGTTCAGCCTGTAATATTGATTCTCAGAATATTCTCATCAATTTCTGATAAGTGGGTGTCAACTCCTGGCACCCCCATCGATCAGCCGCTTCAAGAGGAGGCGGCGCTTGTATGAGCACTACTTCCTCTTCAAATTGACACTGCACATCGTCTCAGAAGTCTCGGCAGGAGACTGTAATTACATGTGCTTGTTCCATTGACTTGAAACAAGGCACAGTGTAATCTTGAAAAGGAAGTAGCATTTGTACAAGGGCCACCTCCTCTTCAACTGAGCGGTGAAGGTTTTGGGAGTTGAACCCCCACCGATCAGATATTGATGACCTATCCTAAGGATAGATCATAAATATTTCTGGCTGGACAACCAATTTAAGACTGTGATTTGTATTCTTAGACAGTGTTAAGTGCAAAACTATTAGTAAATCTGCTCCAGTGTGTTGTGCAGAGTCTAGTGCATGGCCTGACACATGAAAACAACACCAAAAGAAACAATCTCTGTCAGGCACCGCCCCTTCAACAGAATAAAAATATCACTTAGAAAGTGCTTGCTGTGGAAATTCAGATGAATTAAAAAAAAGTTTCTTATTTTTTTTTTAGTTATCTGGGTTTGTGTAGAAACTGTCTTCACTGACTTCTCGGCACAGGCCTCATTCAGTGTTAGTCGATAGTTACCAAAGCGATTTATAGGGATTGTCTGGTATTATTAAAATTTTGGTGTCAAGCAGTTGCATGTTAGGAAAAAAAAAACTCACATGTGCAAGAATAGCATGTCATAAGCAGTAACGTGCCTTTCTTGCATTTTAAGAGGTGTTATCTTTTATAACATACTAATGCCTGCTACCAGAATTTGTACTAGACTAGGCAACCCCTTATTGTCTTTTTTGTATTTAAAGGGCTGATGCTGTGAGTAAAGAAACAAGCCCATTGATAGTGGGCCCCATAGAAGCTATTAAGTTTGGTACAGAGATGGTTTCAGCACTGAACCTAACCAGTTAGGAGTGCCATTGTGCTAACATTTTATGAATTTTATGAATTCAAGCAATACTGGAGAAGCCTCTTGTCCAAATTCAATTTGGCTGCTTCAATGAATTGAATGTGAGAAATAACTGATTTTTATTTAAATTTTTTACCGCCAGTCAGGAAAAATTGATTTGCTACCAAGAAGCACAAGCAAATTCGGATTCATGGGGAATCATATTTTCCCTGAAATTCGGATCAAATTCCACTGCGTGGAGTTCAATTCGCTCCCTACTATCACATCATATTTCCTCTGTTTTTTAATGGGAGAAATTTGTGAAATCTTGGCATCACAAATCAGTAAAACATCTAAAGCATTTGGTAGGTTCAAGGAAGGTTATATACGATGAGCTATACACTACCAATAGTCCACCATGCTATGTCAGAAAATGTTTTGAGGTACAGTACATTACACCAAAAGAAAATAATCGTACAAACATCATGTAAACCTATTAGTAAGTTTTCATTGTAAAATAGATTTTTTAATTATATTCCATTGTTCATTTTAGGTTTAGAATGGCAGAATACCCCAGTTAGTAATTATAGAAGGCTGGTGTTAAGAGCACAAATTTACAAAGGCAAAGGTATATTTAGCAAAATAACCATCTGAAGACAGGGGCATCCTGGTCATCACAGAGATTTAAGCTGCGTTAATTCAGCAAACTTAATCTTTCCGACCTGAGCATGCATGCCAATATTTTGTTCCAAGGAAATGGCAAGATTCTTTTAAAAAGTAGCATTAATACAAAATTCCATAGAAATGCCTGTGCTTCGCTTTTTAAAATGGAGATTATACTGATGAAATTTGTTTTGTGCTTTGCAAAGTACGATCCAGCTAAATATCCATTTACAGAGAGCGTAGCTTGAGAGAGACCGTTTTTACAAATAGCGGGTGTCATTATTTTCAGCTGGTGTGAACAAAAATGGAGAGAAACTAAATGTGTTAGATATGACTGATGAAATACAATTTTGCATGTCAAGATTACAAACTCCTAAACTGATTTTTTTTTCTTTTTTTCACTTTACTGGCATAAAACATAAGTATTTCATTATAAAAGATGAAACTTCATTGACAAGATGTCAAAGATAATATAAGTTCATCTATCATTAGACTGAATTACGACAAACTACTGCACCAGTAATCTAAAATAAAGAGTTAAATGAAAAGTATAATCAGACAAGTAACAGATTTTTGTTTTATTATAAACATGTCCTTGAATATTTTTTCTTTACAGATTTGAATTGAATATCTATTAATATAAATTAAATATTGCAGTTCTCTGACTGTTCATTAGTAGAGATTTGAGATGAGCAAAGTTTTGAAAAATTCCGGCAACTACACCAGACTTAGCCAAGCAATTTGATTTGTTACGAATTAATTTGTCATGAATCGCTATAAATCAGGTATTCCAAGGCCACTATGTCTTAGGGTACGGCCACACGGAGTGGCCGTGCTGCGTGTTGAGGCCATGCTGTGCTGAAGAACTGTGCAGCAAATTAGCCCGCAGCTGACTTTCACTTTATAATGAAGATCGCATTGTATAGTCCTTCTTCACTGTTAATGGCCGTGAGGCACCTTTATTGTACCTTTAAATATGGTTTATTGCTGGCATGGGGTTTGTCTGGTTAGGTTGGGGGACAATCTGCATACTATTGCTGTTCTTGCCTGCAGTCTCCTGCAGGTTATTTGACAGTAAACACTGAATATTAATCAGCTCTGGCATACCCACGTCTCCAACCCAGTGCTCTTCTGGCCTACAGGTGGGATCTCTTCTTCTGCCATCTGTTTTTCCTCCTTTTCCACATTATCTAATATCGATGAGAGTATGTCATTAGGAAAATTCAGCTCCTCTTTTCTAGGACATGGAGACTTTGAAGGATGATTTGGAAACATTAAAGCGAGCAAAAGATGAGGATGGTCATCATTAAGACCTGGCCTAAGGGGTGCAAGCTGGATGGTATTGGTTGGCACAATGGCACTGGAATAATAAAGGCTTCCATCTTATTGGTATTTAATTATCTTAGTTCACAGCTGATGTAGGAATAAGTTAATATAGGAATAAATAAATAAAACTAATGCAGAATAAGTCTCTCTGCAGTCTCTCTGCACTCTCCATGCTGTGTCTCTATACTGTCCCTTCAGTTTCCCTGCAGTCTCACTGTACAATATTCTTCTATTAATCATTTTTAGCAACAGTGTCCCTAGCGCATGAGCGCTTGCCACATCTTTCTATGCAAAGCTCATAGAACAATGGCAGAAAATTTGGTTTAGGGTTTTATTGGGCTCTGACATCACAGGTGATGGCTATCTGCGGATTGGCTGGCTGCACAGCATAATGGAGATCTTACATTCCTGGGCTTCTTACTTTTTCACTTTGTAGCATGTGTATTTTACGAAACCACGAAGCGTGAGATTCGGATTAGTTGCAAATCAAAGTTTTCCTAAACTTTGGACCGAATTCCGCTTTGAATGCTTTACTTCGATCAACACTAATAGAGATGAACACATTTTTTTAAAAAAATGTGTTTTGGGTGAGATTTGTCAAATTTAAAAAAAAGATTCAATTCAGGTATGAATCAATTCTACATGAATCAAAACTGCTATTAAAGGCCAAAAGAGAGATACTCCTACACATAATACTCCACTAAAAAAAACTATTTGCAAGTCAGTTCACTTCCTAAAACAACAAGAGTACTGAATATCCCTACAGTATATTTCTTTCAATGAGATGCTTACCAGAAGATGAAAACTGAGCATCTCAAGAGAAAATTGTCCTGGTTAGCAGAGTGGCCTTTATCACAGTATTGGAGGTTATCTTTCTCATTAAGGATACCACCTACTATGTATGAGGAGTATTGCAGTCTAGCCAACGCTAGAAATATATGAACATTAGCATATGTTATTTCTATTGGTATTAGATAGGCTGAGTGTTCTTTTGTTTTTGCAAGGTAGGAAAATTAGCATTCCTTTATGAAAAATTTGAGGCTACCACCATGGGAAAATCTTATTATGGAAAAGAACTGATTTAACTAGCAGAAGGAACTGGCTTTGCATGGGTATATTTCATCTATTTAATTTAATGTTTGTGTGTGTCGTTAAAAGATATCGACAGTATCCACTATAACATTGACATCTACAATACTCCACAACCTTAACAGTGACCTCCACAGCCCGCCACCCCTTAACACTGAACCCCCCCACAGTGCTCCGTCTTCTTAAATTGGGACCTCCACAGCAGCCCACCACCTTAAAGGAGTTATCCAGTACCTACAACAGCCCCCCATGTGCTGGGCCACTCCGTGGGAATATTCTTACTCACTCCTCTCCTGGTCCCCGCACAGCTGCCGCTTCTCCCTGCACACAGATGAAAATATCCGGTGTCGGGGGGAGCAGCCAATGGCAGGCGGGGACCCGTGGCGCTAGGGAGGCTCGTCCCTGTCCCCGCCTGCCATTGGTTGCTTCCCCCGATGTACACTGCGCTGTCTGAGTGTGAGCTGCAGGGAGAAATTCCCTCCCTCCCACCACTGTATCTGACAGAAGTTGATTTTTATCTTCATTTTTCAATCCTTGATGGCTGTAGAGTGTGAGGGACATGGCCTATCTGGATCAGGGGCGTGGCTTTTTGAGTCTGTCTTTTCAGAGTGGCCTAAATGGCCACCATACCTGCCCACTGAACTGTGACCTCCACAGCACTCTGCACCCTTAACAGTGTCATCGACAACGCCCTGCCACGTTAAAGATGACCTACAGCAGTGAAGAAAAATGACTGGGTTGTTATGGAAACCTGGTGTAAAACTGTGGCCTGTCCCTTTAACAGTAATATACACAGCTCCCTCCCCTTTAACAGTGACCTCCACAGTGGCCACCCCTTTATTAGTGACCTCCACAGTACCCCGTCTCGTTAACATTAATTTCCACAATAACCCTTACCCCTTAACAGTGACCTCCACAGCAGCCCGCCCCTTTAACAGTGACTTCCACAGCGGCCGCCCCTTCATTAGTGACCTCCACTGTACCCCGCCTCATTAACAGTGATTTCCATAACACCCCGCCCCCTTAACAGTGGCAATCTGCCCCTTAACACTGACCTCCATAACGGACTGTCCCCTTAACTGTGACCTCCACAGTAGTCTGGCTTTCGGACTCCCCGTCCGGCACTGGGCCTTGACAGACACAGGGATGTCCTTTTGAACAGCTCACTCTCAGACAGCAGCACTGTGCTGTCTGAGTGTGAGCTGCAGGGAGAAAGTCACCCTCCCTCCCACCCATGCAGCTGACAGAAGTTGAATTCTACCTTCATTTTTTTACCTTCAATCCCCGTTGGCTGCGGAGTGGGAGGGGGTGTGGCCTAACCGGTCAGGGGTTTGGCTTAGCAGGACCTGGGGGCAGATTCTTTAAGCCTGAATGACTACCCTACCTGCCCCCTTAACTGTGACCTCCACAGCACTCTGCTCCCTTAACAGTGTCATCCACATCTCCCTGCCCCTTTAAAGTTCACCTATAGCAGTGAAGAAAAATGGCTGGGTTGTTATGGAAAACTGGTGTAAAACTGTGTGTATGTGGAGACTAAGGGCCTGCAAGCTTCTATTGGCTGATAAGGGTCATGTGACCAGGCTTCTTTTGGCTAATGCGTTTTTGGGGAATATCTCAGGAACGGTACATGCTAGAGAGCTGAGACCTGGTCTAAAACCATCCTGGACCTGAACACCTGATGTACCTCTGTGCCAAATTTCGTGATTTCAAATGCAACAGTGTGGATTCCTTTAGCAGACATACATACACACATACATACACTCAGCTTTATATATTAGATAACAATAGGTTTATTATGCATGTTGCAATAATACTTTATTTGAAATCTCATATTTAATGCATAATAATACTTTTTTGAGGAATAACCGCTTTAATGGGAAAACTTCCTTTAAAGCAGGTTTTTCCTAATCTCTCGCTGACACACAAAAGATTTTTATAAAAATAGAGAACTTCTTTAAAACTAACAAAATGGTTAACAATATACAATAAGAAAAATGTAATATTGAAATATTTCTTCATCACATGACGCATCACAGGAGTAATATTCTTATGTTTAATATATTCAAAGGTTGAATAGAAACATAAAATGAGCTTGCAGTGAGATCTTTCAGTTAGTACTTTTAGTAACACTTGTGTGTAAATTTCACTTACACCCTTGCCTTTTTCATCAGTTAGAAAAAATATTGTGTAACAACTCTTTAACAACTGTGGCAGGTCCCATGAATAATGCAATACAAGTGATATCACAGCAAGAATCTCTTATCTTAGCTGTTAACACAAGTGATAGTTGAACAGATAAAACATCGAGCGAATGCGTGGATTGGTAGGGGCGCATTAGAGGAGTATCAGAAATCCATTTATGTAATTAATATTGTTATGAAACAATTAAGATAATCATCTCTATTTGAAAAATCCGTTCAATAGTCAATTAACCACTATGCTAAATTGCAGCAATGTTAGTTCCCTACTTTACGATTTTAGTCCTTTTATTTTTAAATATTCATTTTTTAGGGCTGGTATGCTACCTTTCCTTCTTTTACTGTTTTTCCCTTATCTGTTTTAATTTTACTACGGACCATTTCACTTTACATTTTGTACATTCATTTAAGGGTCTAAGGTATTAATATATGATCAACTATTCAACTTTTACCCAGTTCTTACAGCAGTGTCAATCTTCAGTAACTACCTTATTTTTCGCTTTATAAGACGCACTCCCCAAAAAACAGTGTGTATGGGGGGGGGTGGCAGTGCGTCTTATAAAGAGAATGGTGCAATTTTTACATGGCTGACATTGATACAGCGCCGGCCGCTATGCTGCACAGTGCGGCCTGAGATGTATCAGTTACAGTAAGCGGGGTGACAGGAGGGGCTGAAGGCCGGCAACTGCTGTTGCACTCACAACGGACCCCGATGCAGTCACTGTACTCCATTACACCGGGCCCCGCTCACAGCAGTCTTTACATGTAAAGTCTGTTTATTCAATCCTTAACCAGTGGCTCTGGTTTGTTAAACTAGCGTAATCTTCTGTAGTAGTAATCACTATAAAAACATCTGGGAGGCCGGCAGCGTAACCTCACTCACTCATTCATGCCCCTCCCACTTCATGAATGGAGCAGAAAGAGAGTGAATGAATGAACGACGTTAAACTGCCGGCCTGCCAGCCGTTTTGATAGTGAGTATTACTACAGAAGAATTTACTAGTTTAACAAACCAGAGCCACTGGTTGAGGATTAATCCTTAACTAGTGGCTCTGGTTTGTTAAACTAGTGTAATCGTCTGTAGTACTATTCAATATCAAAGCGGCAGGCAGGCCGGCAGCCTAACCTGTCTCACTCATTCATGCTCCTCCTGCTCAATTCATGAAGTTGGAGGAGCATGAATGAGTGAGTGAGTGAGGTTACGCTGCCGGCCTGCCCGACGCTTTGATAGTGAGTACTACTACAGATGATTACACTAGTTTAACAAACCAGAGCCACTGGTTAAGGATTGAATAAACAGACTTCACATGTAAAGACTGCTTTGAGTGGGGCCCGGTGTAATGGGGTCACTATAAGATGCTATCTCCATCCACAGATCCCCCACCCCCATAACAGTGTCATCCGCAGATCCCTCCCATAACAGTGTCAACCACAGATCCCCCCATAACAGTGTCATCCACAGATCCCCCCATAACAATGTTAACCACAGATCCCCCCATATCAGTGTGTCATCCACAGATCCCCATAACTGGGCATCATTAACAGATCCCATCCATAACAGTGTCATCCACAGACCCCCCATAATAGTGTCATCCACGGACCCCCATTAGTTCAAAAACCACCTTTTGGTTCAAACTATTTTTTTCTTATTTTTCTCCTCAAAAACCTAGGTGTGTCTTATCATCAGGTGCGTCTTATAAAGCAAAAATGCGGTATGTCCTAACTACCAACTCACTTTGGAACTAGCCTACCAATTCTCCAGTTCACTGTTCCACCTTGTATTGACTTCATTGAGAGTGAATTTGTGTGATCCTGAAGATATTTTGCTCTTGTATTTATGTGACCATTTTAGGCATTTTCTTGAATTCTTCTGCACTACAAAATATTGATGGTATTTGTGTGCATTCTATCTCCATTTAAAAAAAAAATAAAGAAATACTTAAAATAGAACAAAAAATAGCTATGAGGTCGTAATTGTGACAATTGACTATGACAGAGATTATAGACCATATTTAGCAATTTATTGATTCATTTACTACCAAATGCTTATAGATTCATCCTCCTGCAAAAGCACAATTCGACAACATCTACACTATAAACATACACTATAAACAATATATATAGAAATAGATATAACATAGGCCAGAAAGTAAAGTTTCAGTGGCCTTTGTATGCTTAAGACAGACACTATGGGGATCATTTATTAAACAGAAATATGTCTAAATTACACCTTTGCACCGCATTCTACAACTTCTTCCTGCTCACTCCAGATCTAAAAATAGTGGGCGTGGCATGGGCGGGGAAGGGTCAGCAGACTTGTCTCATTCATCATTTTCTAAGTCTGTTTTAGGCATAGAAAATGGTCTGAATGTAAGACAGCAAGGAAATTGTCTTACATTTAGAAGCGTCAGTGGATCCGTCGAAGTTATATAGAGGCCTGTGCCTCTTCATAACGCCATTGGATCCACCACCAGGTATAGGGCTTATTATGACCAATGTCTTAAATGCCTGTCTTAGTAAATGTGCCCCTATCATCTCCCATGAGTACAAGTGATTGATACTGCAATTGCTTTTTCCCATAGAAAATCAATTCTTCTGGGCAGCAGATTGCTTTTTGAAGTGGATTTACACTGGACGAGTAGCAGCAGATTGACGGGAAGGAAGTGCTCTTTCCCAAAAGTCAGCTGCTCGTTAAGTGGAGGTGAAGAGCTTCATTTACATGCAGCAATCACCTCCACATGATGAGGCTGAGGGATTACTACTGCTATTGCTTGTCCTCCTGCATTGTTTCTGAGCAGCAGATCATTGTTTAGACAACATGATCTGCTGCCCAGAAACCATCATTTAGGTGGTTGCACGAACTACAGTTTCACCCGATGCATGAGCGTTTCGCTCTTTCAATGGGTGATCTGCTGCACCTTTAGACTGACAGATTGCCAGGAATGAGAGTTTTCAGGAAGGTTCAATTCCTATATTCTGCCCCATTAATCTGCACGTTTAAATCCTCCTTTAGACACCCTGATCTGCTGCTCAGAAACAATGATCTAAATGACCAAACCAATGATGCTTTCCCCCAATGTACGAGCATTTGCTTGTTCATCGGGCAATTAAGGAAATTGGCACCACCTTAATTTCAGTACATGGCAGTTATCAAGAAATAAGGTTTCTTGGAACATTAGTCCCAATCATTGGCTTGTGTAAACAAACCTTAAATAGACTGGTTGGATGCTTATCCTTACAATCATTTGTTTTCCCAGAGATAAGAAAGTGTTTGAACTGTTTATCTCCCTCCATTCATGTTAATGGATAAAGACGGACTTATCCAGCCCGATGGAGCAGGCAATTGTTGGAATGGAGGCACCAATCTTCTCCACTGTATGGGGATGAGAGATGCCAATTGCCAGTGCTCATCCACATACATATTTATTATTTCTGGGCAGCAGATCCCTGTTCACACAATATGATCTGCTGCCCAGAAACAATGATTTTGGTTTCAACATAAAAGATTGCTTCACCCGATGAAAGAATGTTTCGCTCGCTCATTGGTAGTTTTTTGGCACCTGTACAATATTATTGGTAACGAGTATCAGTATGAACGTTCATCGCTGATAATCTGCCCAACAATAGGGCAGTGTAAATCCACCTTAAGAGAAATGTTAATAGAGGGGAGAAGATAATTGTTGACCGAAAGGATTTTTGCCTGAAAGCTAGTTATGTCTATAGCTTGGCAATGGCACTCTGTTGTCTGCAGAAACTGGTTTAAATTATCTACTTTCATCCCCAGACGACTACTTTAGGCTACTTTCACACTTGCATTGTTGTTTTCCGATGTTGAGATGCGGCAGAGGATCTCAATAACGGAAAAAAAACGTTTCAGTTTAGAATGGAAAGAGATCCGTTCAGGATGCATCAGTATGTCTTCTGTTCCAGCAGCATTCCATTTTGTGACCAGACACAAAACTGCTGCAAGCTGTGGTCTTGTGTTCGGTCATAAAAACGGAAAAATATGGATCCATCACTGAAAATAATGTAAGTCAATGGTGACGGATCCGTTTTTTTAGGATCCTAAAAAACGCATTCCGTCATCCATTGACTTTCAAAGTATTTAGTGACGGAACAGTTTTTTTTTTCCGTTTTGATTTCACACAACTCACCGCATCATAACAGAATGGATTCATCCTGATATGCAAAATCAAAATTGATCCGTTTAATTCCGGTATTGCGAACCTCTACCGGATCTGAATACCGTAAATAACAACGCAAGTGTGAAAGTAGCCTTAGGCTACATGCACACGACCGTATGTGTTTTGCGGTCTGCAAATTGCGGATCCGCAAAAAAAAAATGGATGACATCCGTATGCCATCCTTTTTTTTTTTGCGGGTCCATTGTAACAATGCCTAAAACAGACAAAAATAGGACATGTTCTATTTTTATTTGCGGGGCTATGGAAAGGACATACTGATGCGGACAGCACACGGTGTGCTGTCTGCATTTTTTGCGGACCCCTTGAAATGAATGGGTCCACATTCTATCCGCAAAAAAAAAGGAATGGACACGCAAACAAAGTTTGTGTGCATGTAGCCTTACTATAATGAAGCAATTAACCAGTGAATTAGATTTCACTAATTATGGGGAAGTGTGAATGCCGGGTGCTACTCATATATTTTACCATAAGTGAGTGACCATTTTCCAGAATGGTTTGGAGTGTTAGACTCGTGGTAAAAACATGCATTACCCAATATACAGTTATTTTTAACATGTACCTCATATCATTTTGCAAAATTTGAAAACAAGGAATTTATCTCAAATTCTTGTGGCTTTTGCTGTACATTTTCCTACCTTGCTTAGACATTGCATATCTTTAAGTAGTCATTTAGAGAAGATGCTGAGTGTGTAACACTGCAATCATTTCTCACAAATAATACATTTGCCTAAAAATTGCTTTGCTTAGCTGAGTTAAAAAATGTTTATTCTTGACTACCCTTTGCGTGAACCACTCAACTGTCAATTGTGCCAGTGTATTGTTTTCATGGTTGTTAGATTAGTATGCGCAACATGGTCGACTGCCAGCTTTTATTGTAGCACATAAATATACAGAGGCTTCGTTAGACTCTGCTTTTTTTTGGGTTAGATCTTTTTTAATTTAATTTATTCATTTTGACTCTCAATTAACAGAACATTACCGAATTATGCATATCAGGTTGTATTCACTTAAATTCAGTATAGAGAATGGTAATCTACTATGAGAGAATGGTACAAAAAGTATATACATTTGGCAGCATTACAAAATCATAACGTGATTAAATCAGTTTTGAAAATCATATAAAATTATTTGGAAGCTTGTGCAAGCAATATAGTGTAGGTGGTGTACAGGAATACATTGAATATTACGCAAATTCAAATGGGCCAAATTTATTAAGGTGTATGACAAAAGTCTAAAAAATTGTGCAAATTGGAGCATCAAGTCTTTCTACACTTTTTACTGACATACTGGACAAGTGGTGGGGCTTATCAGGTAGGGGTAGATCTAAGATGCACCATTTTGCATCCAAATTGCACCACAATTCTGATGTAAAAATTCGACTCAATGCAAACCAACCATTAGTTGGTATAAAGTCACAGAAAAGTGTCTATCCCGTTTAACCCTATTGCTGGAGAAAGTGTGGTGCCAGGGGTTTTCTTCTACATATTTTCTGGTCATGCCCAGAGGTGACCTCCCTGTGGAACTCAGTCTCTGATCTCATCAGGGAAGTGACTAAAATATCTATTTCTCTATCATCTGAATCAGCGCTCCTATTCCTCAATATATGAGCAGTATGCATACTTTAATGGCGCTATTGGAAATAGTCTTTCTCTTCGCCGATCCAAGTGGTCCCTGCTCTTTTGAACTCTACATATCAGTACAAAAAAATGTTTGCTATTCAACGTATTTCTCATAAGTAATTTTAATCACAGTGGAATCTCTGGTCCCTTGGACCACACTTCACATCCTAACTTTACTCCTAATGTAATGCCTGGTTGACTACGGCAGGGATACAGACATGGTGATTGTAGTTCTTATCCTGGATATTTTTTTTTTGTCCTTTAATGTTTATTTAATTTTTTTGCCTTTAATAACACAGTAACAAAAAGACATCTGCCTATCCAGTTAGCCTGTTGTCCTGCAAGTTGATCCAGAGGAAAGCAAAAGCTATTTTCTTTATTTTAGGGTGGGGGGGGGGCGCAATTTTCTTTCCTGACTCCAACCCTGATATATTCATACGTGGTTATTAAATCTCCCATCAGTCATATTTTTTTTAAACTGAATAACCCTAAATTTGATAATCTTTCTGGGCCCTGTAGTCCACCCATTCCAGTTATTACTTTACTTACCCTCCTCTGAACCCTCTCCAGCTCTACAATGCCTACCTTGTTCACAGGAGCCCAGAAGTGTACACAGTACATGTATGGTCTGACTAGTGATTTGTAAAGTGGCAGGACTATGTTCTCATCACGGGCATCTATGCCCCCTTTGAGGCAACCCATTATCTTGTTGGTCTTGGTAGCAGCTGCCTGACACTGGTTTCTACAGCTTATTTTGCTGTTCAGTAAAATTCCTAAGTCTTTTTCCATGTCAGTGTTACCCAGTATTTTACCATTGTGGGGAATCATACTCACTTGACCAGTGTACAGAGGCAGGGACACCAAAGCGTTCATCAAAAGTCCTCTTTATTTAGGCTTTTTCATATCCGTACAGCCAGTACATGCGGATCGCAGCCGGGTCAAGCAGTCGTAGCACACTCTGACAGTGTTACCTCACACTGTCTGCCTTTCCTCCAGACTGAGACACACCTAACATTCAGCAGCAGGATTAAATAGGATCCCTGGACGTGAGCATGCCCCAAATCCTGGACTGGAACGTGGGGAACAGGCACCCACCCAGCACATTACCTGTTCCCAGTAAAAGCCCGCCCTGGACTAGCTGAGACCAGCTACACTATCTATATGGTGTCCACCAAATACTTTAGCGGACACCTAGACTAGGGCTTTTACTCCACCAAGGCCCTTGGTGGCACATTCCAGGTATAAGCAAGCCGCTTTTAGAATGCTTCCTGCAACATTCTGGGTGACACATTACAGAACCGTAACGTTCCGTCTGGTTTTGAGATAAGGACTATTGGACTAGCCCACTCACTCCGAGACTCTTCAATGACCCCTAGCCGCAGCATCGACTTCACTTCCTCAGAGATGGCTTGTCGCCGAGCCTCCGGCGCCCGATATGGCTTTAATCGAACTTTGACCTGGGGCTCGGTGACAATGTCATGTTGTACTTTGAAGGTGCATCCAGGGAGTTCAGAGAATACATCCCTATTCCGATTCCCAAACTCTCTGGCCTCCTGAACCTGTTTAGTAGACAGGCCATCCGCTATCTTCACCGCAGAGGAGACATTCTCCGGGATCACTGGTGGCTCCGGAGCCTTCCCCGCAGTCAGGACAGAGACTTGGCCTTCCCCAAACAGACTCTCCCTATCTTTCCAGGGCTTTAGTAAGTTCACATGGTATACCTGCTCTGGCTTCCGCCGACCTGGCTGGTATACCTTGTAGTTCACTGGTCCTACTTTCTCCATCACTTCATAGGGTCCCTGCCACCTGGCAAGGAATTTACTGTTGACCGTGGGCACAAGTACCATCACCTGGTCGCCCGGGTTAAAGGTCCTCACCTGGGCGGCCCGGTTGTATACCCGGCTCTGGGCCAGTTGTGCCGCTTCCATATGCTCTCGGACAATAGGCAGAACTGTCCCTATTCTTTCTTGCATTTTCTCTATGTGTTCAATAACACTCTTGTGTGGGGAGGGCTGTTGCTCCCATGCTTCTTTAGCAACGTCAAGCAACCCCCGAGGATGTCTGCCGTACAATAGTTCAAAGGGCAAGAACCCAGTGGAGGCCTGGGGCACTTCTCGCACAGCGAATAATACATCATCCACCACTTGTGGGGAATCGTACTCACTTGACCAGTGTACAGAGGCAGGGACACCGAAGCGTTCATCAAAAGTCCTCTTTATTTAGGCTTTTTCATATCAGTACAGCCAGTACATCCGGATCGCAGCTGGGTCAAGCAGTCGTAGCACACTCTGACATTCAGCAGCAGGATTAAATAGGATCCCTGAACATGAGCATTCCCCAAATCCTGGACTGGAACGTGGGCAACAGGCACCCACCCAGCACATTACCTGTTCCCAGTAAAAGCCCGCCCTGCACTAGCTGAGACCAGCTACACTATCTATATGGTGTCCACCAACTACTTTAGCGGACACATAGACTAGGGCTGACGACAGATGTTAAACTTACCATCCTATAGTTTCCAAGCTCTGTTTTGACCCCTATTTTAATATAAGCACCACATTTGCTAAGTGCCAATCCTGTGGAACACTCCCTGTCAGTATAGAGTTCTTAAATATCAGAAATTAGGGTCTGCCTATGACATTACTTAATTCTCTTAGGATATGGGGTACATGCCATCCTGGTGATTGGGCAATTTTAATCTTTTTAAGACACTGCTGCACTTCTTCCTTGGTCAGAAAGGATCCTGTAAAAATAAATTCAGTTATGCACATTTGGCATCCGTTTGAGCCGTTTCCGTCTGAGATCCGTTGTTTTTTTTTTTTTAAATCAGATCCTTTTTATTAATAAACCATAAGCAAAGCATCATGTACGTACAATCATGTACAAAGATACAAAAAAATAGAAAAAGACACAGCACTCTGATTTAAACGCAAAAATTACCATTGCACAAAAGAGAAGTAATGTTAATATACTCCATATGCCAGCATTTAGAACAATAAAGAAATACTGTGCAACATGTCTTAGTGTTTTCATTATTTTAACGCAATGAAATGTATATAATTCCCCCCTTCCCTATCCCACCCCCAAGAGGACACCCCCGTTTAGTGAAGACCCCTTTCTCAGACACCAACATACTGTTAACATTACACAGAAACTCTTGTAGTCTCGGACCCTGGACTTGTATCCAATGCATAGCAATGAGTTTCCTGGCCACATATAAAAGTCTCCCTACAGCCACCTTGCCATATTTGTCGATATCAAGTTCAGAGACATATCCTAGTATACAGACTATTGGATCCCTATTTTGAGATCCGTTGTTTAGACGGAAAAAAAAAGGCCTGCATGCTGTACTTTTTTCCGGCTAAAAAATGGATCTCAGACAGAAATTGCATAAATGGATGCCAAACATGTATAACCGATGCACATGATCTATTTTTTACAGGATCCTGTTTTTTTTTTTGGCGATGTGAACTCTCGCTAAGCCGCTTATTTTTAGTATTTTCATCTAATCTGCTTTATTTCTCTAAATTCACATTTTCTCTATAACTGTGTAGAGTAGGCAGGGTCTTTTGGGGTAGAGTTTGAGAGCTGTGCTGCTCTCCCTCCCCTCTCACAGCATGAGTCACACAGGTTGAAATACATGTGATGCAACAGTATCCCTCCTACCTTATCTCACCCTTATTTTATTTTGTGTCTTTAATCACTGTGTTACTGAAGACCAGCTTTTTGGAATCCATTTTGTGGCATTTAAAGAGAGCATAAAGGTAGGGAATTAGGTACTACAGTTTGCTGGAAAGCACCGATAATTGATTCTCATAATAACCTATGTTACAAGGTTGAACGCATTCACATAAATTGCTTTTTATTATTGATTTGCTATTATCACAATTATATTGTGAAGTTTGCTTTAAATAAAAAGCTAAAAATTACTGTCAATAGTTCCCTTTTTAAAAGCCATGCAAATTAAAATGGTTTATGGTTTATAAAATAAATTAGGGAAGCATAAAGTGTAGCTCTCTAGGGTTTGTCCAGAGCCCAGAAAATTCAGTCCATGAAGTAATGTTAAATTTTGTCGGCAGCACTGAAGTGAGCTTTTTAATTACATTTCACCAATGATACCCACTGTTTTCAAAAGTGGTGGCAGCATGCCCTCTTTAATCTGCTCCACCAGAAGTTTGAAATAGGAAACTCTAAGGTTTGTGGGCTAAATCTCTGTTGCATGAGTCATTACACCTGTGTCAGCTCCCTTTCTGATGTAGATTTAAAGGTTATCTATCAGCAGATTTGTACTTATGAAACTGGCTGACCTGTTACATGTGCGCCTGGCAACTGAAGGCATATGTGTTGGTCCCATGTTTATATGTGTCCTCATTGCTGAGAAAAATAAAGTTTTAATATATGCAAACGAACATCTAGGAGTAACGGGGGCGTTACCATTACACCTAGAGACTCTCTGCAACTGCTGTACCCTATGCACTTTGATTGACAGGGCTAGGTGTGATGTTTTCACTACCTGGTCTTTTCAATCAAAATGCATAAAGGAGGGTAGTTGCAGAGAAAGCTGAGCCTCTTGGTGTAATGGTAACGCGCCTGTTGCTCCTAGAGGCTCATTTGCATATATTAATACATAATTTCTCTCAGCAATGCGGGTACTTACAAACATGGGACCAACACAGATGCCTTCAGCTGCCAAGCACACATGTAACAGGTATTCCAGTTTTATAGGTACAAAACTGCTAACAGATGCCCTTTAATTTTCCAACACAAAGAACTTTGTGGCTGAATCAATTCTAAAATTTGGAAATTTGAACCAAATAAAAAAAAAAGTTTGGGTTTAAAAGAATTTGAATTTTTATCAATAAGGGTGGTTTCTTTGAGCGGGGACACCTGCAATTCGGGTTGAATCTGTTTGGACCCAAGTTTAATTGGTTGACCGATTCAGCCCTGAATTTTAAGTTGAATTTTAAGTTGAATTCTGTTGCATCATACACCAGCTGTCTTTCTTATTAAGACCAACATAAGAAATGCACGTCTTAATACATTCCATCTTTAATTTGAAATGTAGAATTCAATGGGAGATAGCAAAGAATAATATAGGTTAACACCATCACATCCATACACATCTGGGACAAGAGTACTAGGTGCATATTTGCAACCATCCTGAAACCTAGGGTTATTTCCTTACAACCTGGTTTGTAGGAGTTGTGGAATGTGGATCCATGTGCTAATTATCACCATCCATTACAATAAGGGATGCAGTTAACCTGGACTGGGCCCTCTGTTTCCAGGGGCCCCGTAGCAAATGCATGATCTTCCCACTACAGATGTGAAAGGAAAAGGGTCAATTTTAGTCATTTTGAATGCAAGTTGCTCAGTAATTTCTGAGAAATGCCAGATACATATAGCTATACCTAGCATGAGTTAAACTTTACAATGACAAAGTGTTTCATACAACTTTAGAAATCTCGCTGAAGCATGAAGTTGTTTTACAGAATTCTCCTGTTCAATGTGATTTCTGATTGCATAGGTCTGTGTATACAGTCCCCTTAAGGCTCATATAACAATTTCTAATGATCAAGAAGCGAACATGTGGGTCTCCTGCGTAATCACTTATACGTGCCGTTGATATGTTGGATTTGGAAGAATTGTTCATGTCCAGAAAATGATGTGACTATATTAACTCTGCCACTAATAACAAGGTGTAGTCGCTCTGCACCATGAAAGCTTTCTACTGTATTTCGAGAGTATGCAAATATTATTTGGCTCTGAAGACGTAGAATCGTTGGCATCTCATTACGATGCTTGTGTGATGCGAGTCAGCTAAATGATAAGGATGGTATGGAATCGTATTCCAGTCAGGCATTCCTTTCCTAATTTCCCTTTTCTCTGTTTTGTCTCTTTTGCCTATTCCTCAGGGAGTCGAGTGATTGATGGCCTAATCCAATAACTGTATTACACTGCCTCAACCTGGGCTCTTTTCCTTATCATTAGCAGTTAGCCTATGGTTAAATTCACAGCTCACTGCTTGGTGCAGCCCCAGAGATTTAAGGGTCTGGCCTTTAAAAAATATTTAACATAAAACTGAAATCTTGACAGTACTGAGAATTCACTTCTCTGCAAGCCTCGTTTAATTAATCTAACATACTCTACGATAGTCCTCGGCACTGAAGAAATGGCGTGTTGCTACTGCAACTTGCAGCTTGCTCTGAAATTGCTGAGATGAATAATTAATGGGTTGTTGTGTTAAAACTGCAATTGTATATTCATGTACCTGCAGTTCAAAGCCACAGAACATATAGTTATACATCATTAGCATGTGCAGTCATTTGAGCCCTCAGACTTGCTGATTGAGGACCTTTCAATTACATTTTTGCTAAGTCGTGTGGCTTTGCCTCTGTTGATTAGATCTGCATTTGTATTGAACCTCATACGTTGTAATATATTACACTATGAAGGGCAAAACATATAAAATAGCTCAACTGACATAGAAATCAGTAGCATTTTAGCATGACTTTTGCACTGTAGATATGACATTAAAGTGTACCTAAGCGTTAAAAACTATTTTTTTAAACTACTCTAAATGACATACAGTATATTGCATGTTTGTAATATACTTTATTTTTTTTTGCTTTAGCTACAAAATAGGCTCCTGAAGTTCAGGTGCCTATGTCAGTCTAATGTCCTGGAGCAGGGATACTGTGAAGTCTGGACATTTGCCCCTATTTACCCTATGCAAAGTTATATACTTCTTACTTTATTTCACTTGAAAGGGTTAACTTGCATTGTTTAATACTGTTTAACTGCATTTCATATGTATGTTGTGATATACATCTTATTCATTTACACTGTATTTGCAAGGCTCTATGGAAAGGGTTAATGAATACTGAGAGACTTTGGGGACTTTGAATGAGAAGCTGGTAATTTTCCACAGCTGCCATAGGGTTTAAGAAAGAGCATATTTTGGAGGGGAAAAGACAGACTTGTTTACCACCAAAACCAGACAGACTAATATTTGGAATGTCTGCTTCAGCCTTGTTGTTATGTCTGGAAACGTGTTTTTGTCTGGAAAAACTGCTGGGTCAGTGCCATTGAGTATCATTGAAGCTCTAATGTAAGTTTCTCCACTCCACCCCTCCCACTAGACTAGAAGGTTCCAGTCTAGCTAGAAATGGTATATAAGGAGAGCAGTCAGAGCTCCTAGTGTTCTATAGTCACAGACCACTGCTTGGAGATGAGACTCATGCCAGTGTGTATGAGTGACCAGAAGAAGATGCTGAGAAGGGGACACTGAACCACAGACCATGGGTCCCAAGCCCTGTGACCAAGGAGGCACCTCGACTACTAAGCAACAGACCGTGGGCCTCCAACTTTTGTCCAGGATACAAACCTTCTGAGAGAGAGGGACAACTATCTCTGGTGTTTCTTCAGCATTAAACCCTTCTTCTGCCAGTGAGAAGACTGGAGAAGCCAGCTCTATGCCTCGTCTGTATTGTTTTGCATCTGAATTCCTCCAGTAATGAAGCGCACTGGTTTAGTGCAGACCCTTACTCTCTGGACTTATTTCCCATTGGGGTGCATAACGCCTTACCATGTCTTTCAAAGAGCAGCAACACATAGTGACCCCAAACCCGGCCACTGCACCTATTGAGGTCAGGGTTGCCAAGCACAATCTACGCTTTTCGGACACAAATTACAGTCCTTACTCATGACCAATTTGTGTGTCTGAAACGCATAGATTGTGTATTGTCATCATGTGTATGGAGGATTTTTAAACCGCTGGCATAAAGAATTGGATTTTAGAAGCTGGACCTTTCCATTTTTTCTCATATTACAAGTTAGCAGCTCATCCTAGCTGCGTCCGTGCTTCTGGGAGTCGGATATAGGTGACCGCTGCAATTTTTGTATGTTTTATATATGTCTATAGCTTAATACACTGATAAGAAATCATTACCAGCAATTACTGTGAGCTGTAAAATGATAAAAATTACCACCAAAATAGTCTAGTCACGTAACACCAACCTCAAAAATCACGGACACATCTTTTTTCTTCACGAACACAGGAAAAAAGTTGCCTATTTTTACAAACTGACCATAAATTTCTGGACGGTTGGAAACCCTGATTGCGGTATATAATCCGTACACTTATACACCTGTTAGCGGAGTAATGGTGTATAGATTCCACTGTGGGGCTGTAGTGAGGGCTGTACGGTCAGAAGCACATATCGCTGTTCCTTCTTGTTCCAGCATTGCTCTGCTAAAGCCTGGCATAGCACATGAGATTTTCTTTGCCAGACTTGACCACAGCAGGCAGAGACAGGAGCAGGGATGTTCTATGCAGAGCTCCCGAGAATAAAAGCCTCTACTGATGTGCTATGGAAGGTTCTTGCAGAGTAAAACAATACAGAAGCTCTGCATAGCACATCTCTGCTCCTGTCTGTCC
Source organism: Bufotes viridis (assembly GCA_033119425.1). Classification (NCBI taxonomy): domain Eukaryota; kingdom Metazoa; phylum Chordata; class Amphibia; order Anura; family Bufonidae; genus Bufotes; species Bufotes viridis. The sequence continues at coordinate 33,995,667 of CM065596.1, forward strand.
CTGCTCCATGCAAGCCTAGCATATCTGATGTAGAATCTGGACTTTAGCAGAGCAGAGCTGGTGCAGGCAGAAGCAGTAATATGTACTCCTGCCTGTGCAGCATTCACTGTTGCTGTACAACCATTACACTGCTGACATGTTAGCACTGTACGAGTGCACAGATTCTAAACTGCTATAGGCACCTGAACTTCATGAGCCTATTTTGTAGGTTAAAAAAATTATATTAAGGTGGCATGTTTTTTAAGACCAGCATTTTAGATATCATTCTTAATAAAGCCCTTGTGCTGGTGGTGGATCGCCGGACTTATGAGGAGGCGTAGGCCTCTCCATAATTTTGGCACATCCAGAACCAGTTCCAAATGTAAGGCAGCTTCCTAGATGTCTTACATTTAGACCTTTTTCTACACCTGAAACAGGCATAAAAAATGGTAAATGAGCTGGGACTGCCGGTCCATCCTCTTCCCCGCCCACACCGCACTCACTTTTTTAAACCTGGCATGAGTGGGGAGAAGTCGCAGATTGTGGTGCAACTAGCTGTTGCTCCGCGATCTGCGCCTGAAATACACCTAATTTAGGTGTATTTCAGATTGATAAATGGCCCCCTAAGTATATTACAAAAATGCATAAAATGTCCTGTTGAATAGTTTTTACTAAATTGTTTTAAAGGTTTAGTTACACTTTAACTTATTTGAGGTTAGTATTTAAGGAAATAAATTAAACAGAACTTCCACATTCTGCACCAATAGAAACTTCTGCAACAAATTTGTATTATATGAATATGCCCGAAAGTGGTACTGTAGGCAAGGTACTGAACTTATTATCTTTCAAACTTCCTAATGAATAATTTCCCCAAAAGCTGTTCTTCCTGCTAGTGTCTGAATAGACTCAGGTGGTTGGCGAGTATTGTGGATGATACAGCCTGTGGGGAACAGTGATATATTTTAATTAGTTGTCCAGGCTCCAAATATTGATGACTTATCCTCAGGATAGGTCATCAATATTAGATTGGCTGGGACCTGAATTTCAGCACCCCCGCTCATTACCTATTTGGAGCGGCCAAGACACATGAAAGGACACCGCACCTTCTTCAATGTTTACTTGCATGTCGTCTATGTTGTAGTGGCGGTGCTGTGTAATTGCAGCTATTCATCACATTCTAGTGAAGGAGAGAGGAAGCAGTAGCTATACTGCACCGTCACTACAAAGTAGACAGCATGCAGGTAAACATTAACCTCTTAAGGACAAAGGATGTACATGTACATCCTGTGTCCGCTCCCTAAACAATGCTCCTGCTCCTGCGCCATAGCCGCGGTGGCCACCTGCTTCTTGAAGCAGACACCCGCTGCTCATGTCCGCGACCGGCAGTGATGCCGATCACAGACTTTTAATCCCTCAAATGCCGTGGTCAATCCTGACCACGGCATCTGAGCGTGCACAAACCGGTTTGCTCTCTGGCTCCCTCGTGTGGCGATCGGAGGAGCCGGAGCATGCCTGCAGCAGCCTGGGTCTTTATGAATAAAACCCAGGCTGCTGTATAGTATTTCCTATGGAGCCATAGCCTGTAATAGGCTCCAAAGGAAATATGCGATTTTCTTATATATTCCAATGCTATGTATTGGAATGTATGAGAATAGCAATCAGATCATTGATTGTTATAGTTCTGGGAACTATAGGAAAGTGTAAAAAAAAAAAAAAAAAAAAAGTTTTTTAACCCCTTAAGGACGCAGCCTTATTTCACCTTAAGGATCTGGCCATTTTTTGCAAATCTGACCAGTGTCACTTTATGTGGTGATAACTTTAAAACATTTTTACTTACCCAGGCCATTACCCTGGTGTTAGAAAGTCATGTTTTAATGTCTCCATAGTCTGAGAGCCATATTTTTTTTATTTTTTGGGGCGATTGTCCGATCTAGGGTATCATATTTTGCAGGGTGAGATGACAGTTTGATTGGCACTATTTTGGGGTGCATATAAATTTTTGAGCGCTTGCTATTACACTTTATGTGATGTGAGGTGACAAAAATGTATTTTTTTACACTGTTTTTATTTAATTTGTTTTACAGTATTTACCTGAGGGGTTAGATCATGTGATATTTTTATAGAGCAGGTTTTTACAGACACGGAAAAACCTAATATGTATACTTTTTTATTTATTTTACTTTAACACAATAACAGCATTTTAGAAAAAAATGTCTCCATAGTCTGAGAACCATATTTCTTTATTTTTTTGGGTGATTGTCTTATGTAGGGGCTCATTTTTTGCGGGGTGAGATGACGGTTTGATTGATACTATTTTGGGAGGCATACGGCTTTCTTCGTATTACACTTTTGTGATGTAAGGTGACAAAAAATGGCTTTTTTTAAACCAATTTTTTTATGGTATTCATCTGAGGGTTTAGGTCATGTGATATTTTTAAAGAGCAGGTTTTTACATTAGTGATAAATGTGTTTTTTCTTATTTTCCACTTTTTTTTCCACTTTATTTTACATTTTTTTGACCCAGACCCACTTGGTTATTGAAGATCCAGTGGGTCTGATGTCTATATAATACAGACACTGTATTTTTTACTTTACAAAGTCTAATCAGACTTCTGCTTTTAGCACAAGTCAGATCAGACTTGCCATTGCCATGGCAAGCAGGACGCCTCTGAAGGTGTCCTGTTGCCATGTTGACCATCACCCGCTGCCAGAACAGAGCAGCAGGTAATGGAGAGGGAGGGGAGCCCACTCCCTTTGTCCTCCCTTCAAGAATTGGGGGCTGCAACGGCACAGCAGCCCCCGATGGGAGAGGGATCTCCCTCCCTGTTAACCCCTTCCATACAGCGGTTCGTACGGACCGCGGTATGGAAATGGGTTAAACTGCCGGCATCTGTACAAGCACAGATGCCAACCGTTTTTAGCAGAGTGTCACCAATGTGCTGACACTCTGCTAAAACCACTGGACCACCAAGGATTTTTAGAGAGGAGCCGGGCGGGGGACCGCGATCTCGCCTGCCTCACCGCCCGCCGCACATCAGTGCCGCCCACAACACCCCCTGCACAGCCCGCCGGACAATCAGTAAATGGGATGCAGGCAGGGGGCAATAAAAAACGTAAAAACCTGCAACTTTTAAGAAACTGCAAAAAGCGCTGCAAACCGCAGGGGGGGTCACAGGACCCCCCTGGGAATTGCAACAAGGTGCCTGCTGAATGATTTCAGCAGGCACCGTGTTCCTATCACCGCCACCTGCGCAGCGGTGATCGGAAATTCGCAGGTACACCCTCGGAAGCCCTGCGTCCGTAAGAGGTTAAAAAAAAAAAATTAATTAAAAAAACTGTTAAAAAAAAGTTCAAATCACCACCTTTTGCCATGGATACTATAAAAATGTAAAACATTATTCCCCATACGGTAAACGGAAAAACGGAACAAAGCGTCCAAATAGGCAATTCGCAATTTTTGGACGCTTCATTTCCTCAAAAAAAATTAAATAAAAGGTGATCAAAAAGTTATACACACCCTAAAATGATATCAATAAAAGATCAGATTACAACACAAAAAATTAGCCCCTACAAAGCCCCGTACACGGATTCGTACTGACCTGTAGAATAAAACTAACTGGTTAGTTTTACTGCATATTGAACGTTGGAATTTAAAAACCCGCAAAACTTTTTTTTGCCTTTTCACCCCATTTGGAATTTTTTTCCCGCTTTGCACTACATCTTATGCAATATTAAATGGTAGTGTTAGAAAGTACAACTCGTCCCGCAAAAAAACAAGCCTCACCTGGCCATGTAAATGGAAAAATAAAAACATTATGGCTCTTGGAAGGCAGGGAGCGTAAAACAAAAATGCAAAAAAAAAAAAAACTCCAGTACTTACGGGGTTTAAGAGGATGCAGTGTTTGCATAAGTGCAATGACCCCTTCAAACACCTGATTCGCAGAGGTGCCAGGAGTCAGACCCCACTGATCTGATATAGATTACCTGTTCTGAGGATAGGTCATCAATATCTGTAGCCTGGACAACCCTTTTAATATAGTTTAGAAGGAGTATATATGGATTATTGACACTGGTACTTCTGCCCCTTACAGTTAAACAGGCTGCTAATTCTATGCTTTTTATTGAAGGGAGTGCCACATAAACTAGTGACAGATACTCTGAGGAAAATGTTGCGTCACTTTCTTTAATTGTCTCAGCCATTTTGCTAAAATCTTGTGTGAAACATCTCAAGCGCGTGCTGAACGAGTCCTGATATTCATGAGCTCATGGCTCTCCCCGCCCACCTGCTGCTGATTCATATGCAAAAAAAAACTGTCAATCAGAGGTGAGCGGGGAGAGCTGTGAGCTCATGAATAAGGGGACTCATTGGCATGTGCTGGAGCTGTTACAATCTAGCAGCAGAAAACTGGTGACAGATTACCTTTAGCATTGCAGTTTGTTATGGGGGAGAAATATGAGAAGACACAGATATTGAGAGAGATTTGTCAGTAACATCATAGGATGCATATGCTGTGTTTGCACATCAATGAAATTGGCACAAAATATGCCATATGTAGAAATGATGCAAATTGCTATGATAAATTGTGAAACTCAACAGAAACTTTACTCTTTCTTATGCCAGCTGATGCCTGGTGTACATACAGTATACACCAATGTATTAATATAGTAACGTAGTTTATAGGGCTGAAAAAAGACATCTGTCCATCTAGTTCAGCCTGTTATCTTGCAAGTTGATCCAGAGGAAGGAAAATAAAACAAAAACCTGTGAGATAGAAGTCAAGTTTCCTCACTTTTTAGAGTCCTTCCCGACTCTAATTAGGCAATCAGAATAACTCCCTGGAACAACAACTCATCGCTAGTAACCATAAGCTGTATTGTGCAACAAATGGGGTAAATCTTAAATATATTTGGCTCATTTTATGAGTCCTCTTAGCCCTACCTCTTTTTCCAGACACTATTGAAAATTGTTGACAAAAGTCAAAAAAGGATCTACATAATAAATATGATGCATGCCACTAAATCCTATCTATATTTATTATGCAGCGAGAAGTTGGATGGTGGTTGTAGTCTTCACTGTGGCTATTGGTCCTCCCAAGCGCTCCCTGGAGCTGGCCTACAGTGAAGGGAGGATGCACACTAATTTTTTTGAGACACACCCTGGTGGATTCTTCTGTCTGATGGTGGATCGGGATGAGCTTGATGTTGTGGGTTTGTTGGGGATGCAAGGTAAGATCCCAGTGAATAATGTACACAATACAGTGCAGTACTGTGGCAATGCAAGTGTTTGCATGCAAAGATAAGACCAACTTTCTTTTCTGGTAATAAAGTTCAAATGCAGTATTCACAGTCTTTATCATACGAGGAACGATATATCTTACACAAGTTGCAATTTCTACAGTTCTGTAGGCTGCAGGTGGGGTAAATAGAGCTAGATGCTTCCTCTCTAAGTCAATCTTCCAAAGCTGTACATTCCTTCTCTGATTCAGCCACAGGGGTGCAATATCTTTCTTCAATTTGTCTCTTTCTATACTGTATCTCTCATCAGAATGCAGGACAACACCCAGCAAAGTCTTATAGCAGATGGCCAATCTGCCTCTCAAAGTATACTCAGATTCCTAAGCTTTTATTTATTTCAGACACAAGTGGAATAAAGTCAAAAAGTGGTATGCAGGTTATCTCCACAGTCTGTTTAGCATGTCCCTCTATAGTCTCAAATGCTTCCTCAGATGCTGGTGTATGGGTTAGTGACTCAAACTGGAAGGTGGTTCTACCCAGGGGCGTTACTTTGCTCCTTCACTGTTCTGTGTCTCACACTACACTGAACTTCATACTGAGTTCAGGTCACTCCTTATAGGAGTGGATATAAAAAGTCTACACAACCCTGTTAAAGTGTCAGGTTTCTGTGCTGTAAAAAAATCAAAGATAAATAATTTCAGAACTTTTTCCACCTTTAATGTGACCTATAAACTGGACAACTCAATTGAAAAACAAACTGAAATCTTTTAGGTGGAGGGAATAAAACAAATGAACTAAAATAATGTGGTTGCATGCATGTTTACACCCTCTTATAAGTGGGGATATACTTGTGTTCACAATTAAGCAATCACATTCAAAATGTTAAATAGGAGTCAGCATACACCTGCCATCATTTAAAGTGCCTCTGATTAACCCAAAATAAAGTTCAGCTGCTCTATTTGGTCTTTCCTGAAATGTTCTTAGTCGCATCCCACAGCAAAATCCATAGTCCACAGAGAGCTTCCAAAGCATCAGAGGGATCTCATTGTTAAAAGGTATCAGTCAGGAGAAGGGTACAAAAGAATTTCCAAGGCATTAGATATACCATGGAACACAGTGAAGACAGTCATCATCAAGTGGAGAAAATATGGCACAACAGTGACATTACCAAGAACTGGCCCTCCCTCCAAAGTGGATGAAAATATGAGAAGAAAACTGGTCTGGGAGGCTACCAAGAGGCCTACAGCAACATTAAAGGAGCTGCTGGAATATCTGGCAAGTACTGTCGTGTGGTACATGTGACAACAATCTCCCGTATTCTTCATACAGTATGTCTGGGCTATGGGATAGAGTGGCAAGACAAAAGCCTTTTCTTACGAAGAAAAACATCCAAGCCTGGCTACATTTTGCAAAAACACATCTGAAGTCTCCCAAAACCATGCTGATAGACTCATACCCAAAAAGACTGAGTGCTCTAATAAAATCAAAAGGTGCTTCAACAAAGTATTAGTTTAGGGGTGTGCCCACTTATGCAACCATATTATTTTATTTTAATATTTTTTCTTCTCTCTACCTAAAATATTTCAGTTTGTTTTTCAATTGAGTTGTACAGTTTATAGGTCACATTAAAGGTGGAAAAAGTTCTGAAATGATTTATCTTTGTCTATTTTTTTTTCACAGCACAGAAACTTTGCAGCCTGTAGAAAGAAAGGAAACGTATATAAACTTATCCTGAATTCCATGCATTGTTAACCCTTCTTTTAGCAGTGGGCTACTAGCTCACTGCAATTAGACTTATCCCATCTTATTTCTGGCACATTTGACATAGTAAAGGGTTAACATAACATTGAATGTATATATATATATATATATAATGGTAAAAATAGAGCAGCACTCCAATAGTGGATAAAAAGCAGAAGTGTTTCTTTATTCACCCAAAAGGCATGGCAACGTTTCAGCTCCTATACCGGAGCCTTTCTCAAGCCAAAAAGAGAAAGGCTCCGGTATAGGAGCTGAAACGTTGCCATGCCTTTTGGGTGAATAAAGAAACACTTCTGCTTTTTATCCACTATTGGAGTGCTGCTCTATTTTTACCATTACATAATTTTTGGAACGGTTTGTCCTTTTTGGAGCTTTGCACCCAGCTACTTGCAGGTGGTGCTGCCTCATTTTTGCATATATATATATATATATATATATATATATATTTAACTTTTGGTCTGTTACATTTTTGTGGTGTTTTAAAAACATAAAGAAAAAAAGTAGAAACGAACAGATGAGATCCGTACATGAATGCAGACATGCCTATATACTGTACAGGAGTTGTGTTTTAGCACTGATTATAAATATACACAATACGTTTGCTATCATTTAACACTGATATTAATACATTGTTATTCTTTTTTTAAAACATTATGGATAATTTCACCTTGCATTAAGTAATACACCTTTGACCTTGCCTTGTCATTGAAGGAAGTGAAAGCTTCTATGATGATGGCAGCTGGGTCCCTGATGAAAAATTATGCATCTCATAAACTGCTTTTCTGCTGAAATGTCAAACTGGAGAAGGTCTCTACCTCAAACTCATAGATTGGCATTTTCCTTCTGTCTCCTTTGTTGCTATGAAGCATTCATGAACAGGGATGACATATCTTGGACAGGTAAGGGGAACGAACTGTCAAAAATCTATTATTAGGGTTCTGATCTCCTCTGCGCTGACTACTGATGACACCATGTCATGAGATATTGAACAATGTACAAGAGAAAGAAAAAAAAATGTTTTTTTTTTTAAAATCTTGAAATATAATAAATAATAATAATTATTTGACAGTGCAAAGATTTGAGCATGCTGTTAACTTGAAAGCATATAATTCTAATCACTTCACTAGATACAATGCATGTAAAATAGAAGGTAGGCATATTCTAGTTTGACATATTTTTTTTTTGTGTAATAAAAAGACTTTTCTGCTTGTGGGAATAATCTGATTTAGGTCAATCTAAAGTGTTAAATATTAATAACTGGTAAATAAGATTTGATAAAGAAGAATTGAAGTTTTAAAATAACATTTGGAAGATCATGTATTTAAGAATGTAACAAAGGAAAACATCAAGAAGTCAGAAGTCCATTTGAGTATAAAATTTAAGGGGTATTCTCACCTTAGGCATTTTTTATATATTCTCATGAGTTAAAAGTCACTACCGGATTGATAAAACAGGGATCACACAATACCAGTTTAGCTTACTTTCACACTAGCGTTTTTGCTGGATCTGGCAGCGCTACGCAAAACCACTTCCGTTACTGATAATACAACCATCTGCATCCATTATGAACGGATCTGGTTGTATTATCTTTAACATACCCAAGACAGATCCGTCATAAACTCTATTGAAAGTCAATGGGGGATGGATCCGTCCCCATTGACTTGCATTGTGGGTCATGATGGATCCGTCTTGCTCCACATCCCACGACAGAAAGAAAACTGCAGCTTGCTGCGGTTTGCTGTCCGGTATGGGAACACAACCAAATGAAACAGAATCCATTCTGGTACACTCCATTCTGTTCAATTATGTTTTGTCCCCATTGACAATGAATGGGGACAAAACTGAGGCGTTTTTCTCCGGTATTGAGACTAAGTGACGGATCTCAATACCGGAAAATTGAAACGCTAGTGTGAAAGTAGCCGTAACAGGATCATCTTTCTATCATGGCATCCCACACAACACTATGGCTAGTGGTAATAAAGTCAGAAATTATTTCTGCTTGTAACATGTCACTGTCGATAAAAAAGGGAATTTCAGCACAAGGACGCAGCATAATATGAGAAAAAAACTGAAGGGTTAGAAGACTTTCCGAACAGACTGTAGCTCTTTGGCTGCAGCAATATCTGGTTTAGCAACACAATTAACTATTTGCATACTGTAATGTTTTAATGTGTTCAGGACAGGAGACAAGGGGAAGGTGTATTGAGCAATATATTTAATGTTGGACTAAATTGAAACACATTGATGAAACTTATATGAAAAAGACCTGTTCTGAGTCTGATGGTTTTAGAATTTGCCCAGGGATTTTTGACCAAACACTTTTTTTTATTGTTTAGTACATGTGGCTTTTCATTTTCATTTAAAGGGGTTGTGTCACTATTAACACTTATCTCCTATCCACAGGACAGTGTTTGATTTCTGGGTGGGGGGGGTCCAACTTCTGGGACCCCTAGCAATCACAAAAATGGTGGTCTGAAAGTGTTGCCGAACTGCCCCATGAGAATGGATCCAAGGTACTCATGTGCATCCTCCACTCTATTCAGTTCTATGTAACTGCTGAGTACTGTGCTTGCAGCAGTGTCCTAGACGTGAATGGAGTGGAGGATGCATATGAGCACCACTGCTCAATTCTCATAGGGCAGTTCAGTGGCACTTGCAGACTCTTGTTTTCATGATTGCTGAGGGTCCAATCTCAATCCCCTAGAAGTGAATACAGTGGAGGATGAACATGCGCACCACTGCTCCATTCTCATGGCAAAGTTCAGCAGCACTTGGGGACACCATTTGCATGATCACTGGCAGTCCCAGAGGTTGAAGTTCCCCAGCAATAAAACACATCCCCTATCCTTTGGATACATGAGACTTTATTTTTCATGCAATTTTTTTACACAATAGTATTTTTGTTGTTTATTGTTTTAGTTTTTTTTACATCCAGAAAGAATGTAAAAAAAAAGGAAAATAACCGATATTTCAGATTTTTAAAGCTCAAAATGCAGCTAAAATAAATGTTTTAATTGTATCCCATTTCCGCTCCAATCAATTTGATATTGGAGGATATATGGTTCACGGTGTAAGAGGGCAGGGCTAGAAGCAGTGGTGTGGGCTAGTCATGGAGTTGATTTGAAATTTTTTTTTCTTCCCAGAAGATCATACAAGACCTGTGAAGAATGAATTTTAGCCCCCATGTTTTGATTCTTCTGACTGCTTATTATGCATATCATTGCCATGTGTAAATCAGGAATCAAGCCAGCACTAGTGCAAGGACTTGTGCAAGTATTTAGCCTTTCGTGCAAGGACCTGGTCCAGTCCATAAACAATCCAGGAAAAAAGGAAAAACATGTCATGACACAAAGCTAAATAAAGACTGAAGATTTTATTTTTAGCTCAATGCTGGACATCTTTTTCCTATACCATTGTCATGCCTCTACCTGCTGTGTGGGAAAGAACCCCCTACATACATGCAATACTTGTAGTAATGGATTATGGACTATGTCTGTTTACTTGAAATTTAGCTTCAATTATTACTCATAATATTACTTATCTTGTACCAATTTTGAGTTACATTCCGTACTAAAGTCTAGAGCAGCATTCACAAGTCTAATTTCAGAGCTGAAATCTCTCCAGTGTTCATGCTGGTATAATGTCCTCACATAGCACGCCCTGATCATTTGCATTCTGGGACGCGTAAACTGTACTCAAAGCATTGTAAAGCAATAGGATGTAAGTAAATATTCTGTTGCATTATAGGAGCCCTACTGACTCAGCAGAGGTGTATACGAAGAACCTATAATTGTCAGCAGAATTGTGTATTTAGCAATGGGTTATATCATATGTATAAATTGTACATTTTATTTTCACCTTCAGGTGGACAAACACATACATTTCACATTATACAAACAATCTACTCTTTGCAATTGTCTAAAATGATCATTAATTGAGTATTTGGTTACTCTGAAGAATTGTTTCATGTGTAGTGGTTGAATAAAACAGTCCACTGGGAGGATACCTTTGAATAGCTGAAAATGGTATATTAAAATAAATTCCCTGGGCTGGTCCATTCACTTTAAAGAGGCAAACCTAGTCCAAAAGATTAAACTTTTCAGAATACCATTTTAATGTATTCCCTCGCCAGGATGCTCGACAGAAGGCTAAATATGATGCAACAGCCTTTTAACTGTTTTCTTACTTTGGATTTACTGATGTAATCCATCTCTAGAAAGGAAATGGACTATCAGACCGTTGAGAGATTAGGTTACATGCTGCCCATAGAAGTTTATGGGTGGGTGATGGGGATGACTTTAAGCAAGCAGCTGCTGGGTGAAACAAAAAGATATGAAGAGATACTGGTTCTGAGTTCACAGCTATACTGCTCATTACTGTTCATTCTCCCTATGTGCCTTGAATGACAGATATCATAGCAGATGTGTGTGTGTGTGTGTGTGTGTGTGGGGGGGGGGGGGTTGCGGCGACGGGGAGGGGGCCCCATGGATCAGTTTCGCACCGGGCCCCATGGATTGTGTGTACGCCCCTGATATATATATACACACACAGTACATCATACGGAAAGTTCTACGTAGAGCTCTAAGTAAAACCATTAAAAAAAACAGATGCAAAGGATGTCACATGGACTTCATCAGTATTTTTTGTGGATTCTGTCTTCTGCGGACCAAAAAATACATATGATCGTGTGCATGAGCCCTTACTTTGGAATTTTGCTCTTTGCTATAGTTTCCCTTTTTGCAGCTAAAGGTTATAGTTAAAACAGCTTTTGTACTAGGGCTAGGTTTCTGTAACTTTTATTTACTTTGTTGACAAATTTTGCATTATTGACTCCTTAAGTATCTGGCCCATTTTTGTTTTTCCATTTTTGTTTTTTTCCTTCCCACATTCCAATAGCTATAACTTTTGAGGACTTGTTTTTGTACTAAAAAATTCTTTTTGGCATTAAATTGGAAAAAACAAAAACCCACAATTCCAACAAGGTTTTTGGCGTTTTGATATTACAGCGTTCACTTTGTGCTAAAAATGACACAACATCCTTATATTGCGGCTCAATACAATCACGGGGATGGCAAATTTGTATAGTTTTTATTTTATCTACTACTTTTTATTGTTTATATATAACTTGGCAAGAAGGTTACTATGACAGCCCTGGGATGCTTCAGCAGGCCCCAGGCTGTCATGGTAAACGTTCGGACCGGCACAATTTCACTGTGGGAGCTACAATCGGAGCCTAACCTCACCAGTGCTATTGAATGCGACATCTGAGGAGTTAAATGACCAGTTTCTGCATCACTGGGGCCGGGTGAGTACTGTATTGTACAGACTTATGGAGCAGGCTCATCGTAGCAGCCCTTTCTATACATTCCCTCAACCACTGTGACGTACAAGCCTCTTTCACACATCAGGGAATCATAAATATGTGCTGCTCATGGTCTCCATGGACAGCACACGTATCCATTGACTTTATTGACATTTGACATCACAGAAGCATGCCCTGTTTTTGTCTGTGATGATGCACGTTATAGTCTGCAGGTCTATGAAAACCACTGACACAAAATGGATAGAAACAGTTTTTGTCCAGTAGTTTCCACAGATTCTTGCTACAATGTGCTCTAAGAAATTAATTAAAAATTGATTTTCAACCTATCAGGGTCTATGAAATATCGATGACACATGGAGACCAAAATGTAGACACACGGACCAAACATGGATCCTTCGCGCATGATCTACTGACCATCTTGTCATGGATGTCATCATGGACACAGCTATGTGAAAGAGGCCTTAATGAGATTTTGTATGCACTTTAAATCTTGATGCTCTGTAAGATTTATTTTTTTACATCATACGTGAACAAGAAAAGTTTTAGAACAATATACTGTAAAACAAAATACAAATAAAAAATATTGACTTGAATTTTGTTTCTGGCCAGAAAAAAATCAACTATTCTTAGGATTTTTACACTTTCTAGTCTAAGATGCAGAGTACAACAAGCACAGTATAAAAGAAGCAGCTTATGAATTGTGTCTTTCCTAGTGACCTTACTCTTGTATTATACTGCTGGGCTTTACTGTTAAGGAAAGGGCAACATCAGACTCTTCACACTCAATATGTTCCATCTGTCACAGTTATTAGAAACGCAATGACCAAGATTATGCTCAGGGAATTGTGTCCTGCAGTGAACATGTCATCTGAGTTTTTAACATGGACCCCCTGAGGTTTTAACAGCCTTTAAAGAGAGTAAGAACATAAAGGGCAACACCTACCAGACACACCACCATATGTGGTCCTGTTCCCTCTTCCAACTGCAGGCCATGGTGTTCCATCTGCTTTGAGTCCCATCAGTCCTGAGACCGTATTAGTTGCAGTAACACCATCTGCACCACCTATGAAGCAGAGCATGGTATAGTTTAACTCAATAATATTACATATGTTAAAGATAGTTTTTCTCTTCGATAATAGGAGAATGTATATATCTATCTATCTATCTATCTATCTATCTATCTATCTATCTATCTATATATACATGCACACACATACACACACAATACATATATAAAATCTGAATCTTAATTTTGACACTGATAAACTCTTCTTCAAGGGATATAATCATGACTACAATACTTTATGTGCTTTGAATTTGTATGTACATTCTATAGTGATGAGCAGCATAGGCAATATCCAAATTCGCAATATTTTGCGAATTTTTGGCCGAATTTTCTCAATAAATTTGCAAATTTGAGAATTTGTGATCTCCAGTTATTATTTACTTGATTGCGAAAATCGGCAATGTAATATATTCGCAATAAAAATTTGCGATTAGAATATTCGCAAACAATACTAAGGGCTAGGCAAATTTCCTATTGGTTGCTAGGGATGTTGCTAAGTGCCGATATTAATGATAGATTCGAATATTAGAATATTCGCGATCAACATTATTTGCGAATACGAATATATGGCACTATATTCAAAATATTTGCAAATTCTCAAAGTGGTGATATTAGCGATTAAAATTCTCGTTTTTATATTCGCACAACACCATGGACGCATGACTGAGCATTACTGATTCTTAAAATACAGGATCCCTTTTTTTCTTTGTTGTTTTCTGTTCTTCTGACGGATCAAAATACCGGAAAATGAAACGGTGATGTGAATCTCCCCTAAACAGCAAAATTGGCAAATAAACACATGTAGATAGTATAATACCAATAGTGAAGTTTCCACTGGCCACATTCTGCTGCTTCCCAGCAAGGGAGGACTGGCCATTGACACTACAGGGAAATTTCCTGTTGGGCCGATGCCCAGGGGGCCACATGAGCCCCCCGGACAATTGCCGGCGAGTACATAATGATCTGATGCTCTCAGCATTAGTTAATGCCAGAAGAATCAGGTACTTATGCACCTGGCCAAAGGCTGCAAGTGCCTTCATGAACTCAATTGTATCACTATTATCAGGACAGTGATACTGTTGAATACTGTGATGAAGGCGGCAGTATTTGTGCAACCTTTTAGTATTTGCTTCTGTTGAGGCAGCATTTTGTGCTGCCCTGTGGTATTTGGTTCAGCTGGGGTGGTATTTTGTGCTACACTACAGTATTGCAGGCCCTGCCTACTTGTGTTGGCCCTGCCTACTTTTTTTGCCTTGCCTTGCCTTAAGTCAGTTTGGACCCACCTACAACATGTGGCCACTTTTAGGCTTTAAGTTCCCAGTTAGCCCATGCCTTGCACTATGAGTAATGTGCTGTCCAAATGTATTTCTTTACTAGTTTTCTGGTGTGTGATTTGTGTTATGCAACAGCCATACCGGAATGCATCATAGGATGTATACAGGAAGAACTGTAATATGTCATAGTTGCAACATTTGTAGTTCCTGAGCATAGTGATTACCCTGGGTCACCCACAACAGGCTTTCTGCATTTTAAGTGCATTATCAATGAAGTCTGATAAGTTATTTAATATATTTGATACTGTATGACTAACTTATTGTAGAGGTAAATGTTTTTTTTTGCATTCAACTAGTACTGTGTAGTTTCTCATTAAAGGGACTGGCCAGTTTATATAACTAGCTGCACGTGTGTTGGTAACAGCACATACATGCAGCTAGTAATAAGTATTATTAAACTATCGGCACTAATATTATTATGCATAATTCATGTTTACATGCAGTCCCTCTAACCTGCATGGCCACTGATGAGGATTCTGTTCATCGGCCTCCATTCATTTACGCTGGGCATGAACTGGGCATGTACTAGTCAGCCCGTCATTTCCCAGTGTAAGGGAAGAGAGGCCAATGATGGATGTAATCCTACATCATTAGCCTTATTCCTAGCACTTTGCTGGCACGTAGGTCAGTGGACCTGCCTGTAAACATGAATTATTCATATCAAACCACTGGACATCAGTGCTGATAGGTTAATAATACTTCTGACTAGAGATGAGTGAAGTATTGGAAAATTCGATTCGTCTGCTTCGCTGAATTTTACAAAAAAATTCACTTTGCGAAGAATTACTTCGTCATGAAGCGCATTTCTTTGTAGGTAGTGGGTACAATGACAGGAAACGGTGATTGTGGCACTCCCTGTCATTGTAACCCTCAGATGCTGCGTTATAAAATTAATATTAAAATGTAAAATGAAAAAAATAAAATTATACTTACCTCATCCATTTGATCGCGAAGAGCCGACTGCAGCCATCTTGATTGACAACATCACGTCGGCCGGCGTGGTAACGTCATACGTCATGACGTTTAATAAATAAATAAAGATGGCGGCAGCCGGCTCTTCAAGCTGAAACTGATGAGGTAAGTATGATATTTTAAAAAAAAATTTACCACCATTTCAGGCAAATCAATTTGTTACTCTGAAGCAGGAGAAAATTCGACTTCACGGCAAATCAAACTTTCCCTGAAAATGGAATCAAAGTCCAGTTCATGGACTTTGATTCGCTCAACACTAATTATTACAATGTGTTACCAACACATGTGCAGTTAGTAATATAAACTGGCCAACCCTTTAATACTATTACTTTTGTAAAATCTTAATACCAAATATTTGCAATTACATACTTTTTTATTATTAAATTACATACTTTTATATTGTCATTATTATTATTGTTCTAAAGATATTTTGTATAATAATTTCCATAGCAGGTATCAATCATATAAATTCTCATCATACAGTCTTTGAACACAATATTTCAGATAGCCACCAACACAGTATCAGAATTTTTTTGTTACCTTCATGTGCAGCCATTGCAATCTGCACAACATCTGTGACGTTCGGGGTCAACTTGGCAAAGAATGGAATTTTGACAGCTTGTCTTACCCAGCGGCAGATGTTGCGCACCAGTTCTGGATCCTGTTCAAATAGGTCAGATATGGAAAAGAAAAATTAGTAATTTGTCTAATCTAATGAAAACATGGAGCAATGAAGGAAAAAGAAAATCATTAGCAGAGCTATTCTTGTAAACCAGTTAAATCAATAATTTAACTGCACCCATTGAAACAAACAGCGCAGATGCATTGTATGCTTGTAATGTAATATAGTTCTTAAGAAATATCTAAATGAATACAAATGTAATTAACACAGGAGGAATAAATCAGGCTACACTGAACAGTAAAAGGCCAAGATTTACTGAAAATTATTTGTTAATGAGTTCTTTGTTGATGTGGATGGTAAAATGCCTTATACTGAACTGTAATCTTAAAGGAGTTGTCCAGATTTTAAAGACTGATGAACTATCCTCAGGATAGGCTATCAATATCTGATCGGAGGAGATCTGACTCCATGCACCTCTGCTGATCGGATGTTTCAGAGTAGCTCCAACACCAGATGTTGGCACCAGAACTACACAGCTTCATCTATTGGTAACTGTACTTTGATGGGAGCAGCGCTGCAGTAACACCTCCGTCCACTACATAATGGATGGAGCTGTGTAGTTCCGGCACAGGAAGTCTGAAACAGCTGACCAGTGGAGCTGCCAATCAGATATTGATGGCCTGTGGATAGACTATGAACCTCAAAAATCATGGAAACCCCTTTAATGTGATAGCTCTGATTAAAATTAAACAACAATAAATACGTTTTTTTTTTTTGTTGTTTTTTTTTGCAATTTACATATTATGTCATATTACCACATATCTTATAAGTAGTGGTCTGGCTTAAAGCCTGGCCATAAAATTAAGCATAGTACCAGATAAGCTTAGCTCACCTGATTCCAACTGTGCCGTTCTAAAAGCAATTTGTGGCTCCCTTGCAGATAAACTCAGCTTTTTATTTATTACCCAGCCCCTCCCTTGGATCATTGATTGACAGGGCCAGGTGAGATTTTGTACCTACTGCCTGGCCCTGTCGATGTGGAGCTTCTGCACAATGAGATTAACAATGCATTGCACTAAAGGCATCATTTGCATATTTCTAAAAAGCCAATTTGTGAAATTCAATGATGCCCTACCGACAAGCAGAATGACTGCCTGCCCAGGAACAGATCACCCATAGACCCTACAGAGAAATTTCCCGGTGGGGCGATGCTCCAGAGGGCCACCCAAGTCCTCCTCTCTGCCGCTGACCAGGTACATAATGAGTTCTCAACAGTAATTAACGCTAGGAGAATCAGATACTCATGTATTCAGCCAGCATCCACACATGTCCTCCAGAATTCAACTATGGCCTGCACCTCACCTCCTAAGCCACAAGTATTGGTTGGCTTACTTTTAGACAGAATTTTATGTCAGAACTGTGGAGCAATTTTAGAGCAAATGTCAAATCTTAGGCCATGCTCCCTCTCCTGTAAAGCCTTTTTAGACTTGGTTCAGAAACTTTCTCTACACCTAGATGCACCAAATTATGCATATTTTTACTCCAAAATGTAGGTGCACTCACATAAGTAAACGTGGGCCAATGTACTTATAATGCAGAAAAGGGAACAATGCAAATAAGGGCTTTCTTGACTGCACTGATTAAAAAGGGACTCCAGGGAGTCCTGGATTGCTGCTTAATGGAGTTCTCCAGAAATTATTTCAAATATCCTCCAACAATCTGTCCTAGTATGTAAGTAGGACTGGTTGCCTCCACTTGCATAGCTGCCTTGGAGCAGGCCATTGTGCAAGTGGAGGCAACCAGTCCTGCTTACATACTAGGACAGATGGACTGCTGATCTGGCAATTCTAGTAAATGCCAGATGGGCTGGTGCTTGAGAGGAGACGGCACCGACCCATTTACAGAGGCAAGATGGGATTGAAAAATTATGATGGTGGCCTGCTACCAATGTTGATGATGACAAAAGAGAACATTACATAAGAGGAGACATCACTGAATATAATAGGTATGTATACTCCTGTATGTTTGGTGAAGGTAACTGTAATGTCCATTTAAATATTACTTTTGCACACATAGAGGTTGAATTGGAGAGACATAAGCATATTTCACATTTACCACATATCAAATGGGTGTGTCTGTTTTAAAATGTCAGGGCTGAATTTTAGTCCCAGCCCAGACCTGATTACACTGCTCTATAACAAATCAAAATTAGAGATGAGCGAATTTAAAAAAAAATTGATTCGGCTGGTCTAAAAAATTTGTCTCGATCCGAATTTATTTGTGGCGAATCGCATTAAAAAACATCTAGTTCCTGGCTGCAGAGAGCCTATATAGTGGTGTAGAACACTGTGCCTTGCAGTAACACGCATACGGAGTCTGCTGTGGTAGTAAAATAATACTGTATATAATATAATACTGTATATATAAATAATAAATGTATTAAATAATACTGTATATATAAATAATCAGTATGACATGCACATGACAGGCGTCACTCTTAGAATCACTGCACACTTCACTTATTTGGGCACTTACGGGGCCAAAACTGACTAAATAACTATGAACTCAGCCTTACAAGTCGATGTTGGCGTCAAGAAGAAGCGCACTCCTTTTACACCGTCGTCAGCTGATTCCACATAGATGTCTACAGAACCTGTTCAATTAAACGTTTATACAAGTAGAGCCCCCCTGACAGAGTGGAGAGGGTGTCAGCAGGAGTGGCCCTATGACATAGTGGTGAGGTGGGAGCAGCATGAGGAGACCACAGAGTGGCACAATGACAGTATGGAGTTGGCAGCAGCAGCATCAGGAGACCACAGAGTGGCAAGGTGACATATTGTGGAGGTGGCAGTAGAATCAGGAGACCACAAAGTGGCAAGGTGACATAGTGTGGAGGTAACAGCAGCATCACAAGATTACAGAGTGGCAAGGTGACATAGTGTGGAGGTGAAAGCATCATCAGGAGACCACAGAGTGACAAGGTGACATAGTGTGAAGATGACAGCAGCATCAGGAGACCACAGAGTGACAAGGTAACATAGTGTAGACGTGACAGCAGTGTTTAGGAGACCACAGAGTGGAAAGGTGATATAGTGCGGCGGTGACAGCAGCATTAGGAGACAACAGAGTGGCAAGGTAACATAGTATGGAGGTGGCAGTAGCATCAGGAGACCAAAGAGTGACCCGGTGACAGAGTGGTGAGGTGGCGGCAGTATCAGGAGACCACAAATTGGCAAGGTGACATAGCGTGGAGGTCGCAGCAGCATCAGAAGACCACAGAGTGACCCGTGAGTGGGGAGGTGGAGCACTTGGCATCATATGTGTGGCATTAGGCGGGTGGCACCATCAGAATAGTAGCTGAGGCAGGTAGCCAGAAAAAGCTGGTCTCTTTTGTCAAAGTGTTGGTGTGGCACGATGGATGATCTAGTCTGATGCATCAGGCATTAGTGGGTGGACATCCTGGCTGATCTATGCCTGATTCATCTTGAGAAAGGTCAGTCTCTCCAAATTTTGGGTGGACAGGCGAGTTCTTTTTGGGGTAACTATGGCCCCCGCCGCACTAAACACCCGCTCTGATACCACACTACTGGCCGGGCAGGACAGCTTTTCCAGGGCAAACTCTGCTAGTTGTGGCCACAAATTCAGTTTTGCTCTCCAGTAGTCCAGCGGATCTTCAATGTGGGGTGAAAGGGTCCAGGTCTAGTTGCTGCTGCTGGTGAGTAGTTTCTTTACTAAGCAGGTGAAGAAAGCTGCTCATCAGCTACTCTAGACTCAAGTTGCTGCTGATGGAGCTGGAACTGCTCCTACACCTCCAATCTGCCACAGCAGCCATGGCAGAGGAACGTGAGCGTAGAGGGACACCCCGGTCAGACCTGCGAGAGGATGGACGATGGCGCAGATAGGCAGCGGTCAACTGACTACATAGGATGTCTGTATAGTAGTTCAGTTTGACCTCCCTCTCAGCGGGTGTAAAAAGGGCCCCATTTTGGACCGGTAGCGAGGGTCCAACAAGGTAGAGAGCCAGAAGTTATCTCTCTGCCGAATGGTGACAATTAGGCTGTCACTACACAAGCAACTGAGCATGCATCGGGCCATTCGTGCAAGTGACTCGGGGGGACTCCCTGCCCCCATCTCCACTGCATACTGCCAAGGTGTGTCTGGGTCCTCTGCCTTGTCTTCCTCATCGCCCCTCCTCTCCTGTCACCTGTGTGTAAAAACCTCCCATTTCGCTACACTACAGCTTGTGCTCCAATGTCCTCCTCCTTCAGTTCAGCCCCCACAGGGCTCATGTGGAATGAGCCCTGTGGGGGCTGAACAGGGTGGAATTCCAACTGGTGGAAACGTTGCATATCTGCCTATGTTGGGGGATGGGATACCATTCTGCTGCTGCAGCTCAAGGATGGTGTACTTTGCGGTGTACGAGTGGCTGAAGTGCATGCAAAGTTTCCTGGCCATTTTTAGGATGTCTTGCAGATGGGTGGAAGACTTTAGGAATCGCTTGACAACCAGATTAAACATTTGTGCCATGCAGGGCACATGGCTCATTCCTCTTTGACACAATGTTCTTCGGTCACCATGGTTACAATTTTGAGTTGTCGAGGAGAAAGCCAGGATTCGATTTCTTGATGAAGGATATAGAGCAATTCATCCCCTGTGTGACTCCGTTCACCCAGGAAAACAAGGTGCAGAGCAGCGTGATACCGCTGTGCCCTGCACATGTGTTATGCTGGAGGGGCACTCTGAATTGTCCCTGCAGTTGATGCTGAGGACACAGTGGAGGATGAGGAGGCAGAGGCGGACATTGTCACAGGACCAACAGCATGAGAACGTGGAGGCGGAAGTGACGTCACCTGGCCAACTTGCTGGCATTGCTGTGCAGGAACCACATTCACCCGGTGTGCCATAAAGAACATGTAATGTCCCTGACCGTAGTTAAAGCTCCACACATCGGCGCTGCTGTGCACTTTGGCAGACACTAACAGGCTCAAGGATTGGCCCACCTTCTGTTCTACATGTGTGTGCAGGGCTGGTACAGCCTTTTTAGCAAACAAATGACGGCTTGGGACTCTCCCCCTCGGCTCGGCACAAGCCATCAGTTCTCTGAAATGTGCAGATTTCACCACTTGGAAAGGGAGGGACTGCAGCACCAGCAACTTGGACAGGAGCACATTCAACTTCTGTGCCGTTGAATGAGTGCATGCATACTGTTGTCTCTTGGCAATTTCTTCGGTGATCGATTGCTGACAGAATGACTGACGAGGAGCAGGAGCATCAGGACCAGTAGATGATGGGAAGGACAGATAGCTCCTTTCGGCTGAGGTGAACTCCTGACCCACTACTTTCCAGGCAGGTAGGCTCCTGCAAAGCGGGTGGTCTACCCCGGGCACCTTTGGCTCCCAACCTCCCACTGCTGCCACCCTGCTTACTCCGACCACATTAGCAACTTGCTGGCTCTGCTGCATCTTCACGAGCAAGCTGCCACCCTCTTTTTCCAAAAATGATGAAGCCCCTAATTCATCATTATCATTGAGTACTGTCTGCACGTCACTGATGTCCTCCTCAATGGTCTCTGGGTTTAGGAGCCTCACTGCTCGCAACACCAGCTCCCATGCCACTCTCCTCATCACTAATTGCCCGCATAGTGGAAGAATCGGCGGATGTCTCTTCCACATCTTGGCTGTTCAGTAGCTGTTGACTGTCCTCTAGTAGCTCGTCCTCGCTGTATAGTGGGGCTGAGCCCACAGCATATAATACTTCTCTGTTTGAGGGAACAGAAAAGGACAGAGGCAGGTTGAAGACAGGTGAGAGCACAGGGCCTGCTCACTGGCCATGCCAACTAAGGGTTGTGTCTGACGAACCCACCGAATCTTGGCCGATGTCACTTGGGACGAAGTGGATGACCGAGAAGAACTGCTGGGTTGCTGGTCAAGAGACGACCGCTACATGACACCAGAAGGTCAGGCCTCTAGCTGCGACTGCTGCTCCCACGCCCCCTTACTCTGCTGCGACCTGTGGCTGCAACAGAAACATTTAGGCCTCTTTCACTCCCCTGTGCAGGGCCTGGCACTTCTCTGTCTTAAATACTGTTAGATCAGATAAATAAATAAAAAGGAAATTAAAACACCCCCCAAAAGTCTGTAATTTATTCACTTCATCACACAATGGCTAATAAGCCAGTTTTTTTTTTTTTTTCACTGATACAGACAAAAGGCACTGTAATTTTCTCACTACACCGCAAAACAGCAAATACTTTTTTGTGCCACTAATACACGCAAAAAAGGGTTTAAGAACATATAAGTGCACAGCTAAATGGCTAATATATTTTTCGCTTGCCACTAATACATGACAAAAAGGGCTTTAGCACATATAACTGCACAGCTGAATGGCAAATATATTTTTCTTTTTTTCCACTTATACACTCCACAAAAGGCTTTAGAACATAACTGCACAGCTGAACGGCTATTATATTTTTCGTTTGCCACTAATACACGACAAAAAGGGCTTTAGAACATATAACTGCACCACTGAACTGCAAATATATATATATATATTTTGCTCTTAGAACCCCTTTAACCCCTTTGGGACACATGACGTACCGGTACGGCATGTTTCCCGAGTCCTTAAGGACACATGACGTACCGGTACGTCATGAGTTGTTCGGATCACTGCTGCTCAGCTGGCAGTGATCGGAACAAGGTACCTGCTGAAATCATTCAGCAGGTACCTTGTAACAATGCCCAGGGGGGTCCTGTGACCCCCCCATATGGGCGATCGCTGCAAACCGCAGGTCAATTCAGACCTGCGGTTTGCAGTGCTCTGTGCGATCTCTGATCCCGCGGTCTATGACCGCGGGATCAGAGAGTTAATGCCCCAAACTGTTTTTTAACCCCCTGCAGCCCCCAATCATATTGTGGCTGCGGGGGTGCAGGGGGGGTGGTTGCGGGCGGCGGGAGGCGGGCGGGAGGCTTTAGGGCGGTGCGGCGGGCGGGATCGCGATTGCGATCCCCCGCCCGCCTCCTCTGTAATCTATCCCTGGTGTCTAGTGGTTCTATCAGAGTGCCAGCACATTGCTGACACTCTGATAGAAACGGCTGGCATCTGTGCTGCAGATGCCAGCCGTTTAACCCCTTCCGTACTGCGGTCCGTACGGACCGCGGTATGGAAGGGTTAACAGGGAGGGAGCGCTCCCTCCTTCTCCCATCGGGGGGGCTGCTGTGCCTTTGCAGCCCCCCAACAGGATGGGATCGCAGAGGGAGGGAGCTCCACTCCCTCCCCATCCATCACCCCCTGCCCAGTTATAAAAAGCGTTTTAAAGTTATCACCACATAAAGTGACAATGGTCAGATTTTGAAAAAATGGCCTGGTCCTTAAGGGGTTAAAGGACTATTAGTGTCACGGTGCAGTTCACTGTGACAGTTGTGGCCGTGTAGGCTGGCTGCAGGCCTTCTCACGTACTGGCTGAAGGCTGTCTCCTGTGTATGCTGGTTGCTTGGGACTGCTTGCTGGCTGCGGTGTCTTGTGCGAACTTTGCCTATGAATGTGTGTACTCCCCGTGTTTGCATCTCTGTGCAATTCTTCTCCCAGTTTCCTTGCAGGCTGGCTGCAGGGTCTCTCGTGTACTGGCTGCCAAGGGCAACATCCAGTACTGCAGTCTGTGTGTTCACTTCTCGATTCATGCAGGCTCCCCTCTCTGTTTGGTTCCTATGGGTTAACATTCCCTGCTCTTTTCCTAGGTGTGCTTATCAGGTGCCCTCGTTATTGTAGCTATATCTATCTGTGAGTTTTGGGGCATGTGGTCAGTCTGTTCTGTGCCTTACTGGGTGTAGCCCCTTGCTGCTGACCCAGTTATTTTTTTTGCCATCTACACTTTTGTGTGGTGTCGTCTGGTATAGCATTATTGTTGTTTCTTTGTCTTTTCTTCTGTACCTATCCTGTGATGATGTTTTTGTTGTTATCCTTGTCCATGCCTTGCCTGTTCTCTGTCCGGGTCCACTCTGTTCGATGCCTAGCAGTGCGTCTCATAGCCTGGCAGTAACTGCGTCTCATAGCCTGGCAGTGCTAAAAAATATGGGTGACGTCCGTGCGCATTCCGTTTTTGGTGAAACGGAACAGTTGGCCCCTGATAAAACAATACTATCCTTGTCCGTTATGCGGACAATAATAGGACATGGAAAAACGGAAATACTGAAATGAAATGCTGTTTTTTTTTTGCGGACCCATTGAAATTGATGGTTCCGTACACGGACCTTATACTGAATGCAAAAAACAGCCCCTAAACTGATAAATCAAACATTCATGTGCATGAGGCTTAAACGCTTTTAACCCCAAATAACTGCAGAAGTGAAGTGTAGGTCAGAAATACCTCACTAAACTCTTTTAACCCCAAATAACTGCAGAAATGAACTGCGTATATATTTTTATTTTTGTAACGAAATAGGCCACTAAACGCTTTTACCGCAAATAACGGCAACAGTGACCTTTGTATATATTTTTTTGTAGTACAGAAATACGTCACTAAACGCTCTCAGCACATATAGCTGCAGAAGTAAACTGCGTATATATTTCTCTTTTTGTAATGAGATAGGCCACTAAACTCTTTTACCGCAAATAACGGCAACAGTGAACTGAGTATATATTTTTCTTGCAGCACAGAAATATCTCACTAAACGCTTTTAACCCCAAATAACTGCAAAAGTGAACTGTGTATGTATTTTTCTTGTAGTACAGAAATACGTCGATAAACGCTCTCAGCACATATAGCTGCAGAAGTGAACTGCTTATATATTTTTCTGTTTGTAATGAAATAAGCCACTAAATTCTTTTACCGCAAATAACGGCAACAGTGAACTGCGTATATATTTTTCTTGTAGTAAAGAAATACCTCACTAAACTCTTTTAACCCCAAATAACTGCAGAAGTGAACTGCATGTATATTTTTCTTGTGGTACCGAAATACGTCACTAAACCACCGCTTTCACCACATATAGCTGCAAAAGTAAATTGCGTATATATTTTCGTTTTTGTACTGAAATAGGCCACTAAACACTTTTACTGCAAATAACAGCAACATTGAACTGCGTTCATATTTTTCTTGTAGTACAGAAATACGTCACGTTTGAATCAAGAGGAAAAAAAACAGGCTGGTGTAGTGAGCTCCATTTAAATAAGCAGATATATAACACGAGTTTGACCGCGTCAAGTGTTTGATTAAGTGTGTGGTAGTATAAGTGTGTGACTTAAGATTAAGTGACTTTAAATTCAGGGACTTCAGTGGGGGACTGCAATTAGTCAGTTTCTTATTACTACATTATACTGTATTTTTTGCTTTAGTTGTGTAATCCCCATTTAGTATAAGTTGCACAATTGAAAACGTTGTCCAGTGCACATTTTGTATGATGTATGCAGCCCTGGAATAGCCGTTCAAGGCTGTATATCTTTGTTCAAAATGTGAGCAAATTACCCGTTTGGAATCGCAAATCGAGTATCTAAACGGGCGAGTTGCAACACTGGGAGGTATTGACAATTTTCAAAAGAGTTTGCTTCTCACCGAGCAAGCACTCTCTCGGGTAGATGAGGGGGAGGGTGACAGTAAGAAGGGTGAGAAAAGTGAGGTATCTAGCTGCGTAACAGTTAGAAAGCTGGGTAGAGGGAAGAGTGCCAGGGAGGCTAGCCCTGATCTGACACACCCCAACAAGTTTGCACATTTGGCAGATGAGGGGGATGTCAGTTCAAGGATGGTACTGCTGCAGCAGGAAACTTCCTCTGCCAGGCAGGGGAATGTCAGCTCCAGTAAGCAGGAGACCAGAAGAGCAGGGCAGGCCAGACAGGTGCTGGTAGTGGGAGACTCCATTATTAGGGGAACAGATAGGGCAATCTGTCACAAAGACCGTGACCGTGAAATGGTAAAACACTCGGTAACACTGACATGGAAAAGGATCTAGGAATTTTAATAAACAGCAAACTAAGCTGCAAAAACCAGTGTCAGGCAGATGCTGCCAAGGCCAATAAGATAATGGGTTGCATAGACGCCCGTGATGAGAACATAGTTCTACCACTTTAAAAATCGCTAGTCAGACCACACATGGAGTACTGTGTACAGTTCTGAGCTCCTGTGAACAGGGCAGACATAGCAGAGCTGGAAAGGGTTCAGAGGAGGGCAACTAAAGTAATAACTGGAATGGGGCAACTACAGTACCCTGAAAGATTATCAAAATTAGGGTTATTCACTCTAGAAAAAAGACGACTGAGGGGAGATCTAATTACTATGTATAAATATATCAGGGGTAAGTACAAAGATCTCTCCCATCATCTATTTATCCCCAGGACTGTGACTGTGACGAGGGGACATCCTCTGCGTCTGGAGGAAAGAAGGTTTGTACACAAACATTGAAGAGGATTCTTTACCGTAAGAGCAGTGAGACTATGGAGCTCTCTGCCTGAGGAGGTGGTGATGGTGAGTACAATAAAGTAATTCAAGAGGTGCCTAGATGTATTTCTGGAGTATAATAATATTACAGGTTATAGCTACTAGAGATGGGTCGTTGATCCAGGGAGTTAGTTTGATTGCCTGATTGGAGTCGGGAAGGAATTTTTTATTCTCCTTAAGTGGGGAGAATTGGCTTCTACCTCACAGGTTTTTTTTTGCCTTCCTCTGGATCAACTTGTAGGATGACAGGACGAACTGGATGGACAAATGTCTTTTTTTGGCCTTATGTACTATGTTACTAAACGCTTTTACCCCAAATAACTGCAACAGTGAACTGTGTATATATTTTTCTTTTAGTACTGAAATATGCCACTAAATGCTTTGAACACATAAAACTGTAGAAGTGAACTGCGTATATATTTTTATTTTTCCACAGATAGCACTTGTAAGTTAACATTATTTTCAACATAGCACTTGCACACCAAGAACAAATTGCTAGAATGACAGAGCTGTATAATGGCTATTTGGATCCTCAAATTATCTTTCCCTACACTTGTAAATCGCTTTTCTAGCACTGTCCCTAGCGCCTTCTGATGTCTTTCCCTGCACTAAGATGCTTTGAAAAGATTCCTCCCTATCCTTTCCCTGCACTTATAAATCATTTTTCAGTTATTTTTTTTCACAATTAGCTTTTTCCAGTTACTGTTCCTAGTGCCTTCTCACATCTGTTCCTGCACTCAGAACGTTGGAAAATGGCAGAATCTAAAATGGCTGCGTATTTATAGGGCTATGACATCACAGGTCTGTCTGGCTGCTTATTGCTGCATGCATGCATGTCAATCTGGGTGATCCCGCCTCCCCAGAGTTCCTTGCCCCATGTCCTCAGTCCTCACACTTGTGGCCGCCATTTTAGGAAAAATTGTGATTCGTTACCATGAAGCGCTAGGAAATTCGCATTCATTGCAAATTTCAATTAATCCTGAAATTCCACTTCGTCTGATTCAATTCGCTCATCTCTAATTTGAACAATTGGTCATTTTCTGATGACACATTCCCTTTAAACAGAATTTCTATAGCATGAGCACTCTTGTGTGACAAGTAACTGTAATCAGCATCTCCTATTGACTACAATGGAACATCTTCTTATAATGACTGTTAGAATACACACAACATTCAGATTGTTTGCCCTCAGTTAGTGTAAGAAATTGTTACATTAAAAAAACGATAGCTCATTAATTTTAATAGGTTTACATGGCCTGCAAAACTGCTATTTTATTGTCGCATCTGTGCGCAACATAAAATGCCTTAAAAATTGCTAGAAGTGCTATGCCTTCCGTTTTGCAAAGGGAACCTGTTAAGTTGCTAAATCAAATACGTGATGTGACACTTTTAAAGCAGATTTTATTTTAACTAAGCAGAACCTTTGGGAAACTCATGAATTTTGGCATTCCCCCTCAACATTTCCTCACTGTGTAATTCACATCAATGGAGGAATAGTGGATGAGATTTGGGAGACATTGTTAATCAGCTCAGTGCGGAGGGACGGCATCCAGATGGACAACGATGCTCAGGTATCTAGAGGTTGCTTACATATAATCTTAGAAGTTGTATAGCCAAGCATGCATGAAACTTGTCAAATAATTTACAAAAAGGCGATCTTCCACAGAGTGGAGCTAAATGCAATTCAGAAAGCTGGCACTTAGATTTTGCAGCTGTCATATATATCCCATGTGTGGCCAGCTGGTGTTGGCAGAAATGCTGGTATAGACAAAAGATTAGCGCACAGGGGACATTCAAGACTGGCAGTTACGTGAAAGCGGCACGATGAAGAAAGTCTTTTGATTCACTAAGTTTGTGACTATGGTGGCTTTTGAAGATATTTAATAAGTACCCACACTTTTATTTTTTATATTTTTTTATTAACAACATTGTTATTTTCTAAGGGTGCTTTCACACTTGTGTTCTGAGGATCCGGTAGGCACTTCCATCCCGCCGGATCCGTTTGGCTGTGCCTTACATTCTGTGTACACATCATTCATACCGCCAAGCTGGCGTCCACAAGTGACATTGTGAAAAATTCCCACACTGTCAAGTATGGCATTTTCTCTCCACTACTGCGTGATGCCTGCCTGGAGCTGCTTTTATGAACCCGTGCACTGCTGGTGTGTTCCTCACAGGTATTCTCCCAAGTAGCAGACAGTGTACCCCTCCCGTGTTTGGCTCCAGATATCCCACTACTTCCACACTGCTATCTCATGGGCATGATGCCCCGCACGTCCCCTGATAATGTTGATGCCCCCTCTTTACCCGGCTCCCATTTGGCAATTGGCTACATCATCATCTACAAATGTTTGGTCATCTCTTATGTCACTCTCATCTGACTTTTGTGCACGTCCCTGACCTCTCGCAACATATGCTCCCACCTGACTGTCATCATCGGTGGTTGCATGCCTAAAGGAGTCTGCCGTGGACTTCTCCTCCAAGTCTAGGCTGGCCTCACAAAGCTTATCTTTGCTAGAAAATGAAGCAGAGCTGGTAACTTTCATTACTTGGCTAGAAGAAGGAGCAGAAAAAGCAAGAGGCAGGTTCAGGACAGGTGAGGACATAGAGGCAGTTCCTGGGCCATGCCAAGTAAGCGTGGTGTCAGAGGAACCCACTGATTTCTGGCTCTGTGTATCTGTTGTCCCTTGAGATGATTGTGAAAAGCAATTCAACCATTCCAGTACAGCTAGGTTATTGGTCAAAACACAACTTCTGGGTGACAGTGGCAGCTCTGGCCTGTTGCTGCGGGTAATACCACCACCTCCCTTCCTTTTTTTATCTGCTGCCAGCTATAGCATCATTTTTGTTGCTGCCTGTTCTTTTGGAGGACCCAGGCAACTGTCTCTTGGCCATAGTGTATAACAACTGTATCACTAACAGAATGGATTAATTATCAGTGACAGTGATGCACACAGCGATATATTACATATGTTTTTAATACTGAGGCACAGTAACTGTTTCCCTAACAGAACAGAATAACTATGAATGTTGGTGCACTGCACAGTGATGCACACGGCAATAAACTCTCCCTGCAGTTTCCCTGCACTCTTCCTCTCCAATATTTTTCTTTAAAACTGTTTGCAACAACTCTGCCCCTAGTGCATGAGTGCTTGCCATGTCCCTCCCTTTGCTCAGCTCACAGGACAATGGCATAGTGTGCGCAGGATGAGGGTTTTATAGGGCTTTGACATCGCAGGGGATGGCTATCTTTTGGATTGGATGGCTACATGGCATTATGGGTGATGTCTCATTCCCAAGCTTGTCTCCTCTACACTAACTTTCACTTTCTAGCAGGTGCAGCCTCTGTAATAGTTAAACTGATTTGTTACCACAAAACGCAAGGAAATTCAGATTTGTTTAGAATCAACGTTTTTTTAAACTTCGGATCGAGTTCCGCTTTGAATGCTTCGCTTTGCTCAACACCAATTTAAACATGATATCTCCTGCTGATCCTATACTCTAGATGCTCTCCCAACAAATAAATAAAAAAAAAAAAAAGCCATATCCCTTTAGGGGACTACAGTCATTAGTTAAAAGAGACAGTTTATTCAGATTGATCAAAAAATGTTGGCCATGCTGAATTTACACCATACACTGACAAGCAGAACCTATCCATTCTTGCCCACGTCAAAAGTCGCTCACCAAACCAACAATTACTCTGCTCTGAGCTGAACAGGGACACTAACCATGAAAAAACTGATTTCACATGGGTCTCTTTCCCTTATGTTGAAGATTCTGGTTTTATATTCTTAGTCATGTGGCAAGGCCTACTACAGGGAACATTGCCTGGTCTATAAGATGCCCTATGCCAACTTGGCTGTTTACACAAGGAAAGACTTTATTCTCCCAGAATCTTCACAAAAGCATGTAGATTCAATATGGTCATCTCTATTTGTTGCTAGCCAGCCACTTAAAAGGGACCTGCCATGTCCTCCAACAACTGTAGGTCTCTGGATGTAGCCTCAGTTCCACAAATTCTGTTGATGTTTTTTTTTTTCTATCTACTTAGATGATCTGCCCTAGACAGCAGCACCGAACTTGGAGTAAGTCCCTATTCTAAATGTGCATGGGGCCTAATAAGGAAGGAAGGGTCAGAAAGTAACACCAGCAATAAACAAAGAGTCCAGTACTAAGCAGTGTCAAAACCAGGAGTAAATATCTTTAGCAAAATCATGAGACAAAATTAGAGTCAAGTCATGAAAGGTCAAAGTCAAATAACCAGCAATCCAGAGAGTAGTAAAGAAAACTCTAGTGATGCAAGAACAACAATGACAGGCACCTATGTCCAGTTGTTACCTGTTTAAATCTCCCTTTGGAAGGAAGCACGTCAAGCTGGAGCCTTTGCTGATTGGCCCGACGCATCTATTCTCTGATAGACTGAACAGCTCCCATCCGTGTTAGCAGGGCATGCTGTCAGGGCAATGGAACAACTCCAGCAGCACGGCCATGGATCAGTGCCGAGTGAGTCTATGACAAGGGTATTCTGATTTGGAACATTTATGGCATATGGATAGGATTTCTCATAAATGTCAGATCAGTGGGACCTTTTTCTCTCTCCAGAATTGGGCTCCAAAGTGAACAGAGAGCTTAGTGAGCATGTGTGCCTCCTTCCATTCATTGTAGTTCCATAGCAGTGCTCTCGGTTCACTTTGGGCATTTTGGAGATAGGAGCAGATCCCACTTATATGAAATTTGTGATGTATTCTATCAATATGACATACATGTCTCAGATAGGACAACTTCTTTATTCTACACTCATGTATAAGGAATTTACATACATAGCAATACCTGATTACTTTTTATTATGACTCTCATATTAGATGAAAAATTCTGATCTTATTTTCTAGGACTTTGGAGATTTAGTATCTCCTACCTTTACCATAGCTACAGAGACCTACTTCAGGTAATGCTAACGAAGTTTGTATATTAGCACTCCACAAAAGGAAGAAGGCTGCATCATGCCAGCCAAAGCAGAGACTCATTCAAAATAAAGAGACACCTATCTCTAGACAGCTGTTTCGAGGTTCTTGCCTGTCTTCAGTACAGAGCAGTGTACTGGTTGGCTAGGTGAGATCCCTTTGATAGAGCTGATTCTCTGGTTCCCTGGTGTTAGGTAGTTTTTATTCCTTTGAGGTCACATTCTATCGTCCCACTTTCTTTAGATCGGTACAAACAAGTCACTGCTGTGGCCAGTCATTGGCAGGTCAGTCACAATAGTGATTGACTCGCATGGTACCTTATCCCTGCAGCGATGTAAGCATAAATCAGTAGGGTACCATGGAACTGTGATGCTGGAGTTGTAGAGTTTTTTAAGGTGATTATAGGCTTATTTGTTATTTTTGCCCTTTAGCAGCTGCCATATAATGTTCTTTAAGCTGGGAAATCCCTTTAAGTATCGCATACTTTCAATATTGAAATAAAAAAAAAACTGAAACTTACAGTACTCCTTTGCTGTCTAGAAAACTAGAACCCTGGCATCATTTAACACTATTTCAAGACCAGGAAAGTAATATTTTTACTGTATAGTGTAAAAAAATAAATAAATGTCAGTATGTAGCATGATTAAACAATATTTCAAGTCTTTAGGTCAAGATGAGGTTACCAGCTAGAGGGCATAAGAGTTTGATGAGGTATATGTCGTACATAAAAAAATTTAAACCAGAGCATATAACGTCTATAATTTACGAGTAAAACAGTTACAGATGGCTTATTTTAGTGGTCACGTGGGAAAAGTACTGGACCCATTACTGTAATAAATAGATACAAAATAACAGGTAAGAAATCTTATACAAGCCCACAAGCAATAGCAATTTAAAAACATTAAAGTCTCCTTATTGTCTACTATTTCACGTCATGTTTTCAATGGTTATTATATAGCAAATACATTTTTAATACTATCATTTTGGGTGAACAAAAAAACAAAAACAAAACTCTATCACCCTTTCCAAAGATTTTAAAAGCAATGTAATAACGTATTAGAAGCGCAAGATATTGGAAAATAGCAGGTTTACAAAATATCAGCAATTTTTCATTTATAGTGAAAAATCGTAATTATAACGCAGCCAGATCTTTTGTGAAATGCTCTTTGTAATGCTCTCAAATAACACGTGTCAATGCATTCATGTTTTCATGGAACATTAATACAGATTTCAAAGTATTTATAGGTCATGTTTAATAATGTCTAAGTAATGTACGCTTTCTCCTGGCATGAGTTTAGGCATAGAATTGAAATGTTCTGATTCAAAAAGAAAATATATCAGTTCTTGTTATATACAATGCAGCCGAAAGATCAAAATGAGTGGTTAAGAGCTATACCTTAATATACTTCTATTATCGGAATTGTGCTTTTATTATGCGCATCGGTGATCCAATAATAGAGGAAGGCAGCTATGGAGAAATCAGGGTCTCCACTGTTGTTTGACTAGTCCATTAATGGAAATTAAGCTATGCAGTACCATGCATTCTGCTTATGGGGAAGCATGCAAACCTTATATGTATATTACTTTTACATGCAGAAATCAACTTTGCTGTATGGGGACCAGCAATTTCTACTGAAATCACTCTTCCCTATGCAGATCTCTGTTTACTGTGCATGATCTTCTGCCCAGAAACAATATTTAGTTGTCCACATCAGCAATGCTTTCACCCGATGAACTAGCATTCACTTGTTCTTCAGGTGATCGCAACACCTTCCATGAGCCGATTATCAGGAATGAGCATCTGACGAGGAATTTGGTCTGAATTTCAGTAAAAATTGGATTCGAAATGGAGACGAATTTCCCCTTTGCAGTAACAAACCATTTTTCCTAAAATGGCAGCTGCAGTTGTGTTAGAAAGAACAGCAAAAATAAAATACTCATGACATCAGATGGAGCCTTTTGATTGAAAAAGACCTGCCGAAGGATCTGCGTTGAGCGTGATGACTAGACATGAGCGAGGCAAAGTTGACGAAGTAGAATTCGAACCGAATTTCAGGAAAAATTTGATTTGCTCACGCTTCGTGGTAATGAATCACATTTTTTCCTAAAATGGCTGCTGCACATGTTAGGACATGGAGCAAAGAACTCTGGGAATGAGGGATTACCCACAAATTTACATTCGCATACATGCAGCCAATCAGCAGCCAGCCAGCCCTGTCATGTCACAGCCCTATAAATAGCCTGAGCCATCTTGGATTTAGCCATTTTCCAGTGTACTTAGTGCAGGGAGAGACATCAGCAGGCGCTAGGGAAAGTGCTAGGAAAGACTTGAAAACTTTTATTTTGCAGAATAGAAGTCCAGGGAAAGATCATTAGAAGTGAAGGTAAAGGATAGAGAGGGATCATTCCACAGTATTGGAGCAGGACAGGGTCTAATAGGGGAGTGTACAGCCTGGGTAATAGGAGCAATTCTATTATACCTTGCTGCACTGACTGGGGATCCAAATTGCCATTATACTGCTGCTTTTAGGTTTGCAATAGATGATACCTCTGTAATTCCAGCAAAACATTCTATTTATTGGGGTGCAAGTGCTGTATGATACAGCCATTAACAAGATGTATTACTAGGAAATATTTCTACAGTTCATCTTATTAGCCCTTGTGCGGCGCAGTTATATGTTCTAAAGCCTTTTTTGGCGTGTATTAGTGGGGAAAAAAGGGCTTATTAACCGGTGTGTTGTGAAGTGAGAAAATGACAGCCCTTTTTGGCATGCATTAGTATGAAAAAAAAGTATTATGCAGTGATATGTTCTAAAGCCTTTTTTGGCGTGTATTAGTGGGAAAAAAAGGTCTTATAGCAGTTGTGGTGCAGTGAGAAAATTAAAGCCTTTTTTGGTGTATATTAGTGGGAAAAAAAAAGTATTATTTGACGTTTAGCAGTGCAAATATATGTGCTAAACAGAGATGAGCAAATTTTCAAAAAATTTGATTCGGTCAGTTCGCCAAATTTTTTGAAAACATTCGGTTTGATCCGAATTTATTGTTGGTGAATCACCTTAAAAACTGCTATTTGCTGGCTTTAAAGAGCCTTTATAGTGGTGTAGAACACTGTGCCTTGCAGTAACATGCATTGGGAGTCTGCTGTGGTAGTGAAATAATACTTTGAGTCAGTTTGACATGCAGATGACAGGTGTCACTCATAGAATCACTGCACACTTTACTTATTTGGGCAGTCATGGGGCCAAAACTGACCAAATAACTCAAGTTTCAACTCAGCCATACATGTCGATGTTAGCGCCAAGAAGAATCGCACTCCTTTTACACCGTCGTCAGCTGATTCCACATAGATGTCTACAGAACCTGTTCTATTAAACGCTTAAACAAGTAAAGCCCCACGACAGAGTGGAGAGGGCAGTAAGTTTGTGTTGACGTCACTGTTTATTTTGCCCTTCCTCTGATCCGTCAGTATAGTAACCCACAAAAAACGGATCCTGTCTGTTGAGCATCCGTCTTCACTCGGTCAGCATTTGGTCAGTAATTCATCAGTATTGCTAATGCCAAAAAAAACAGGAGTGGATCCAAAACAGAGTTGACACGTGAATAGGGATACCACAGAGTTGCCCAATGACAGAGTCTGAAGGTGGCGGCAGCATTAGCAGGAGGCCACAGAGTGGCACACTGAGAGCGTGGAGGTGGCGGCAGCCACAGGAGGCCACAGAGCGGCACAGTGACAGAGTGTGGAGGTGGCAGCAGCATCAGGAGGCCACAGAGAGGCACAATGACAGAATGTGGAGGTGGCATCAGCATCAACAGGAGTCCACAGAGTGGCAAGGTGACATAGTGTGGAGGTGGCAGCAGCATTAGCAGACCACAGAATGGCAAGGTGACAGAGTGGGGGGTGGGTAGCAATACCAGTAGCAGCTGAAGATGGTGGGTGAAAGAAGGAGCACTTGGCATCAGATGTGTGGCATCAGTCAGGTGGCAGCATCAGAATAGTAGCTGAGGCAGGTAGCCAGAAGAAACAGGTCTCTTTTGTAAAAGTGTTGGTGTGGCACCATAGATAATCTAGTCTGATGCATCAGGCATTGGTGGGTGGAAATCCTTGCTGATCCACGCCTGATTCATCTTGACAAAGGTGAGTCTCTCCCCATTTTGGGTGGACAGGTGAGTTCTTCTTGGGGTAACTATTGCCCCCGCCACACTAAACACCCGCGCTAAACACCCGCACTGATGCCACACTACTGGCCGGGCAGGACAGCTTTTCCAGGGCAAACTCTGCTAGTTGCGACCACAAATCCAGTTTGGCTGCCCAGTAGTCCAGCGGATCTTTAGTGTGGGGTGGCAGGGTACTGTCCAAGTATGCCACCACCTGCTGGTTCAGGTCCTGCTCCAGGTCTAGCTGCTGCTGCTGGTGAGTAGTTTCTTTACTAGGCGGGTGAAGTAAGCTGCTCATCAGAGACGCTAGACTCTAGTTGCTGCTGATGGAGCTGAAACTGCTGCTACCCCCCCACCCTGCCCCAGCAGCCATGGCAGAGGAATGTGAGTGCAGAGGACCCCCCCTCCCGGTTAGACCTGCCCAGGCAAACGAGGGGCAGAACAGCGTGACACCACCGTGCCCTGTACATATGGTATGCTGAAGGGGCACTGTGAATCGTCCCTGCAGTGGAGGCTGAGGACACGGTGGAGGATGAGGAGGCAGAGGTGGACATTGTCGCAGGACCAATGGCGTGAGAACGTGGAGGCGGAGCTGGCGTCACCTGGCCAAGTTGCTGGGGTGGCTTGGCAGGAACCACATTTACCCAGTGGGCTGTAAAGGACATATCTTGTCCTTGACCATAGTTACACCCATCAATTTTCCCCAAAAAGGCTGTTTCACAAATAAATGTCACCAATGAATGGCTAATCTACGTATGCAGAAGAAAGTCTACAAGCACCCATCAATTTTCCCTTATTCTTTTTCCTATTAATACACCCCAAAAAATAAATAAAACAATCACAATTCACCGCAGAATGGCTAATAGGACGTAAGTATCTGTCCTATTAATACACCCTGTAAATGGCTGTAGTGCTATGGAATTTCACAGCTGAACGGCAAATATTATTTTTTTTGCTACTAATACACACCAAAAAGAGCTGTATAAGCCCCTTTTCCCCACTAACATATGCCAAAAATGGCTTTAGAACATATCCGCTGAACGGCAAATATATATATTTTTTTTGCCACTAATACATGCTAAAAGGGGCTTTAGAACATATAACTACACCGCTGAACTGCAAATAAATTTTTATTTTTTATACACGCCAAAAAGGGCTGTAATTTTTGCACTTCACCACACAACGGCTAGCCTTTTTTTCCCACTAATACAAGCCAAAAAATGCTTTAGAACATATAATTGCACCGTACAAAGGCAAATAAGATATAAAAATATTTCCTTGTAATAAACCCTGTTAATGGCTTTAACAAAGAGAACTTGCACCCCAATAACAAGAATGGTTTGCTGGAATTACAGAGATGTATAATGGCAATTTGGGTCCCCAGTCAGTGCAGCAAGGTGTAGTAGGATTGTTCCTATTACCAAGGCTGTAACCTCCCCTACTGAACACTGATCAACATAAATGCTGTGGAATGATTCCTCCCTATCCTTTACCTACACCTTGAATAATCTTTCCCTGAACTTGTAACTCTTTTTTTTTAGCCCAATAAAGTCTTTCCAAGCACTGTCCCTAGCGCCTGCTGATGTCTCTCCCTGCACTAAGTACACTAGAAAATGGAAGACTGTGCCCTCGCCTGTCCTCAACCTGCCTCTGTCCTTTTTTATTCTTTCAGCCAGAGAAGTATTAAATGCTGTGGGCTCAACTCCACTATACAGCGAGGACAAGCTACTAGAGGATAGTCAGCAGCTACTGCCCAGCCAAGATCTGGAGGAGACATCCGCCCCTTCCTCCGGTAGGCGGGCAAGTACTGATGAGTAGAGTGGTATAGGAGCTGGTGTTGCAAGAGGTCAGGCTTCTGGCTTAGACACCGTTGAGGAGGACATCAGTGACATGCAGACAGTACTCGATGATGATTTAGCTAATCGCAATTGGGAGCCGGGTGACGAAGGGGCTTTATCATCGGGAGAAGATGGTGGCAGCTTGCGCATGAGGCAGTGACGAAGCCAGCAAGTCAGTGGCGTGGCCGGGAGTCAGCATGGTGGCAGCAGTGGAAGGTCGGGAGCCAAACGCGTCCGGGGAAGACCTTCCACTTCGCAGAAGTCTACTTGCCCAGAAAGTAGTGTTGCAGGGGTTCACGGAGGCAGTGGCGGTAGCAGTCAGTCACTGCGGAGTGTTGTGGGTTAAATGACCTACTCGGCGGTGTGGCAGTTTTTTGTTAAGCCGCTGAAGGAGGTGAACATGGCCATTTGCAAAATCTGTTGGCAGAATATGAAGCGTGGCCAAGGTGCCAATGTTGGCACCACAGCCCTGCATCAACATATGCAGCGTTATCATGAAGTGGCCTGGGAGAACTGTGGCTCTGATGTGGTGGTCCAGCCTGCCGCAGCAACTGCTGCATCGCCCAGTGGCACGCACCAGCTTTCAGGCAATCAAGGCTCCACCACCTCAGCCGATGGGAGCTGTCTGTCCTTCCCATCTACCTGTCCTGATGCTCCTGCTCCTTGCCCTCCTACTCCTCATCAGTCATTCCGTCAGCAATCGATCACCGAGCTCCTGGCCAAGTTGTTGGTGCTGCAGTCGCTCCCTTTCCAAGTGGTGGACTCTGCACCTTTTAGAGAATTGATGGCTTGTGCCAAGCCAAGGTGGAAAGTCCCAAGCCATCATTTATTTGCCAAAAAGGAAGTACCAGCCATACACAAATACGTAGAACAGAAGATGGGCCAATCCTTGAGACTATTGGTGTCTGCCAAAGTGCACGGCAGTGCCGATGTGTGGAGCTGTAACTACGGTCAAGGACAATATATGTCCTTTACAGATCACTGGGTAAATGTGGTTCCTGCCCAGCCAAAACAGAAACTTGGCTAGGTGATGACGCTTCCGCCTCCACAATCTCACACCGTTGGTCCTGCGACAGTGTCCGCCTCTGCCTCCTCATCCTCCACCGTGTCCTCAGCCTCCACTGCTGGGACAATTAACAGTGCTCCTCCGGCATACCACATGTGCAGCTCGGCCCGAACTGTATCCCGAACCCGAACCCCATTGAAGTTAATGGGGACCCGAACTGTAAAATAGTCCAGGAAAGGGCTGCAAAAGGCAGCAAAATGTAGGTAAATGCCCTGCAAACAAATGTGGATAGGGAAATGAATTAAAATAACATAAAATAAATAAAAATTAACCAATATCAATTGGAGAGAGGTCCCATAGCAGAGAATCATGCGGCATATCCCCCACCACTGGAGAAGGCCACTTTCAGTTATTTTGGCCCCAGCACCCAGACAGAGGAGAGAGGTCCCACAGCAAGGAATAAGGCGTCATATCACCCACCACTGGAGAAGGCCACTTTCAGTTATTTCGGCCCCAGCACCCAGACAGAGGAGAGAGGTCCCACAGCAAGGAATAAGGCGTCATATCACCCACCACTGGAGAAGGCCACTTTCAGTTATTTCGGCCCCAGCATCCAGACAGAGGAGAGAGGTCCCACAGCAAGGAAAAAGGCGTCATATCACCCACCACTGGAGAAGGCCACTTTCAGTTATTTCGGGCCCGGCTGGCCACATTTGTACCTGGCCTCTGCTGTTGCAAAAAACCTCCCTCTGAGCCACTTCTAACAGACTGGCCTGAAAGTGCTAAAAATTACCCCTCATCCTCCTCCTCCTCCTGGGCCACCTCCTCTTCCATCATCGCCCTAAGCGTTTTCTCAAGGAGACATAGAAGTGGAATTGTAACGCTGATAACGGTGTCATCGCCACTGGCCATGTTGGTGGAGTACTCGAAACAGCACAACAGGGCACACAGGTCTTGCATGGAGGCCCAATCATTGGTGGTGAAGTGGTGCTGTTCCGCAGTGCGACTGACGCGTGCGTGCTGCAGCTGAAACTCCACTATGGCCTGCTGATGCTCTCACAGTCTCTCCAGCATGTGCAAGGTGGAGTTCCACCTGGTGGGCACGTCGCATATGAGGTGGTGAGCGGGAAGGCCAAAGTTACGCTGTAGCACAGACAGGCGAGCAGCAGTACTCGGAGTACTCGAAACAGCACAACAGGGCACACAGGTCTCGCATGGAGGCCCAATCATTGGTGGTGAAGTGGTGCTGTTCCGCAGTGCGGCTGACACGTGCGCGCTGCAGCTGAAACTCCACTATGGCCTGCTGCTGCTCGCACAGTCTCTCCAGCATGTGCAAGGTGGAGTTCCACCTGGTGGGCACGTCGCATATGAGACGGTGAGCGGGAAGGCCGAAGTTACGCTGTAGCATAGACAGGCGAGCAGGGCCCCCGTGGTCAGACCTGAGAGAGGATGGATGATGGTGCAGATAGGCAGCGGCCAACTAACTACCTAGGATGTCTCTATAGTAGTTCAGTTTGTCTTCACTCTCAGCTGGTGTAAAAAAGGCCCCCATTTTGGACCAGTAGTGAGGGTCCAACAGGCTGGAGAGCCAGAAGTCATCCCTCTGACAAATGGTGACAATTTCGGCTGTCACTACCCAAGCAAGTGAGCATGCAGCAGGCCATTTGTGCAAGTGACTCGGAGGGACTCCCTGGCTCTATCTCCACTGCATACTGCCACGGTGTGCCTGGGTCATCTGCCTCGTCTTCCTCATCTTCGTCTTGCTTCTCCGGCTGCTCCTTCTCTCCTCTCACCTGTGTAGAAAAACCACCCATTTCGCTACACATTGCTTGTGCTCCAATGTCCTCCTCCTCCTTCAGTTCAGCCCCCACAGGGCTCATGTGGCCATGAGATATAGGTGCCACGTCTCACTCCAGTCCCTTGACCAGCCAGATTTACCAGCATCTGTTCCAGGATATGAATCAGTGGAATTACATTGTTCATCCCATAGTCCTGGCGACTGACAAATACCGTGGCATCCTTAAAGGCCTGAACAAACAGCAGGTGTCACGCATGAGCTGCCACTGGCAGGTCTGAATCCTGTCTTCAAAATTGCAAAAGTGTGACTGAACCCACAACACTCCTTGGACTCGCAGCGCTTCTGTTTGTGGACTGGTGATATATTACTACTGTTTTATTGCAGTGAAAATGTCAACACCTAGCTCTGTCAAAGTGGAGAGGGCGTAGCAGTTGTAGAGACAGTAGAGACAGTAGGTGTAAAGGCAACACCCCCATTGCTCCTAGAGGTTCATTTGCATATATAAAAACTTGATTTTTCTCAGCCAAGGGGGATACATACAGGTCCTTCTAAAAAAATTAGCATATTGTGATAAAGTTCATTATTTTCTGTAATGTACTGATAAACATTAGACTTTCATATATTTTAGATTCATTACACACAACTGAAGTAGTTCAAGCCTTTTATTGTTTTAATATTGATGATTTTGGCATACAGCTCGTGAAAACCCAAAATTCCTATCTCAAAAAATTAGCATATTTCATCCTACCAATAAAAGAAAAGTGTTTTTAATACAAAAAAAGTCAACCTTCAAATAATTATGTTCAGTTATGCACTCAATACTTGGTCGGGAATCCTTTTGCAGAAATGACTGCTTCAATGCGGCGTGGCATGGAGGCAATCAGCCTGTGGCACTGCTGAGGTGTTATGGAGGCCCAGGATGCTTCGATAGCGGCCTTAAGCTCATCCAGAGTGTTGGGTCTTGTGTCTCTGAACTTTCTCTTCCCAATATCCCACAGATTCTCTATGGGGTTCAGGTCCGGAGAGTTGGCAGGCCAATCAAGCACAGTAATACCATGGTCAGTAAACCATTTACCAGTGGTTTTGGCACTGTGAGCAGGTGCCAGGTCATGCTGAAAAATGAAATCTTCATCTCCATAAAGCTTTTCAGCAGATGGAAGCAAGAAGTGTTCCAAAATCTCCTCATAGCTAGCTGCATTGACCCTGCCCTTGATAAAACACAGTGGACCAACACCAGCAGCTGACATGGCACCCCAGACCATCACTGAGTGTGGGTACTTGACACTGGACTTCAGGCATTTTGGCATTTCCCTCTCCCCAGTCTTCCTCCAGACTCTGGCACCTTGATTTCCGAATGACATGCAAAATTTGCTTTAATCCGAAAAAAGTACTTTGGACCACTGAGCAACAGTCCAGTGCTGCTTCTCTGTAGCCCAGATCAGGCGCTTCTGCCGCTGTTTCTGGTTCAAAAGTGGCTTGACCTGGGGAATGCGGCACCTGTAGCCCATTTCCTGCACACGCCTGTACACGGTGGCTCTGGATGTTTCTACTCCAGACTCAGTCCACTGCTTCCGCAGGTCCCCCAAGGTCTGGAATCGGTCCTTCTCCACAATCTTCCTCAGGGTCCGGTCACCTCTTCTCGTTGTGCAGCGTTTTCTGCCACACTTTTTCCTTCCCACAGACTTCCCACTGAGGTGCCTTGATACAGCACTCCGGGAACAGCCTATTTGTTCAGAAATTTCTTTCTGTGTCTTACCCTCTTGCCTGAGGGTGTCAATGATGGCCTTCTGGACAGCAGTCGGGTCGGCAGTCTTACCCATGATTGCGGTTTTGAGTAATGAACCAGGCTGGGAGTTTTTAAAAGCCTCAGGAATCTTTTGCAGGTGAATAGAGTTAATTAGTTGATTAAGATGATTAGGTTAATTGCTCGTTTAGAGAACCTTTTCATGATATGCTAATTTTTTGAGATAGGAATTTTGGGTTTTCATGAGATGTATGCCAAAATCATCAATATTAAAACAATAAAAGCTTGAACTACTTCTGTTGTGTGTAATGAATCTAAAATATATGAAAGTCTAATGTTTATCAGTAGATTACAGAAAATAATGAACTTTATCACGCTAAATTTGCTAATTTTTTGAGAAGGACCTGTATTGTTGGCATGATGGACAAGGATTGGACTGTCCTCATAGGGGCCAGCTGTTCCATTCTGCAAAATGCCGAATGCACACGGACGTCATCCGTATTTTTTCCGGATCTGTGTTTTGCAGACCACAAAATACATATGGTCGTGTGCATGAGCCCTAAGGCCTCTTTCACACGAGCGTGGCGGATTGGCTCTGGATGCGTTCAGTGAAACTTGCACCATTTTAAAAACAAGTTCAGTCAGTTTTGTCTGTGATTGCGTTCAGTTGTTTAGTTTTTTCCTTGCGAGTGCAATGCGTTTTGATGCATTTTTCACACATGTGATAAAAAACCAAAGGTTTTTTAAAATCTCCTAGCAACCATCAGTGAAAAACGCATTGCATCCGCACTTGTTTCCGGATGTAATGCGTTTTTCACTGAAGTTCCATTCACTTCTACGGGGCCAGGGCTGCGTGAAAATTGCAGAATACAGAACTGATGCGTGAAAAACAACACTCGTACACAGACCTATTGAAATGAATGGATCTGGATTCAGTGCGGGTGCTACATGTTCACGGCATGCATTGCACCCGCGCGGAAAACCTGATCGCGTGAATGGGGCTTAAGTGTTTATTTAATAGGCGTCCTCCATTTGTGATTTATTCCTGGTTTTAGCTATGAAAACTGCATAAAAAAAAACTGAATGTGGAAACCTAGCCTCATGAATTTAATCATTTTTTCCCCCAAACCCACACATTGTTTCCTTTCTAATTTAGACTATAATTAGAAGCCTTTGGCTCAAAGCGCAACTCTAATTATTTGTTATCATGTGTTGCTTGTTGTTAGGGGTATTATTGCTATTGAGCTGTTACTGGACATGTTAATAATTCAGTGCCGATAAGAAGGAACTCTTATATCATACGGTCAAATGTTTATCCACGAAGCACCTCGCAGAATTTGTGTATGGGCGCGCATCATTGCTTATACCATCAATAATGTTTTCTATAAGGTATTTTAGTTAAAGAGCGTGTCTGCAGGATCAACCCCATTAAACCAGGCATATGGTGTGGTAGGGTTGGTCCTGCTGGTTAAAATTATATCTACCTTGTCAAAATCAGTTGCGTTCCCAAGAAAAAAGACTGTTATTCACAACACAAATGAGAGAGTCTGTGCACTGAGCGGTGAGGTTAGGCCCTCCTCCATGCACTTCAGCCTCCCAGTGGCCCCTCTGTGCACCAAAGCTCTCATGTGCATTAAAAAACATTACGGTATGGCATTTTCAGTATTTTGCGGTCCGCAAAAAGTGCATCTGAAAAAATACGGGTGACGTCCGTGTGCATTTCGTTTTTTGCTGAACGGAACAGCTGGTCCCTTATAGAACAGTACTATCCTTGTCCGGTATGCGGGCAATAATAAGACATGTTCTATCTTTGAACGGAACGGAAAAAACGGAAATACGGAAACGGAAGGCATGCGGAATACCTTCTGTTTTTTCTTTTGCGGATCCATTGAAATGAATTGTTCCTTATACGGTCCGTATATGGAACGCCAAAAAACGGAACGTAAACAGAAAAAATAAACGTTTGTGTGCATAAGGCCTAACACTTCAACCAATTTTCACAAGTATCATTTTAATCAGTAGGATCAACCCTGCCAGACAATTTGTCTGATTTATCAGGGTTAATCCTGCTGACAGGTGTTCCTTAACATCACCGAGGAATGCAGCTTTTTTCAGGCAGCCACTATAGTAACTAGAGATGAGCAAAGTTATCAAAAATTTGATTTGGCTGCTCTGCTGAATTTCACAAAGCGGACACAATGAGGGGGAATGGCGATCGCACTCCCCATCATTGAACCCCTCAGATGCCGTGTTCAATATTAATAATAATAAAACTCACCTTTTCCATTTGACCGCGAAGAGTCCACCGCGGCCATCTTGATTGAAGACACCGCAAAAAATCTTGCGCTTTGTGTGATGACATCATCAAGCTGTGCGACGTCATATGTCACCATGTACAAAATTTTGTGCGGGATCTTCAATCAAGATGGCCGCGGTGGCCTCTTCGTGCACAAATAGATTAGGTAATTTTTTTTTTTTTAACCACCATTTCATGGGAAATTAATTTGTGCCCACGAAGCACGAGGAAATTCGGCTTCAC
Organism: Bufotes viridis; assembly: GCA_033119425.1. Taxonomy (NCBI): domain Eukaryota; kingdom Metazoa; phylum Chordata; class Amphibia; order Anura; family Bufonidae; genus Bufotes; species Bufotes viridis. The sequence goes on from CM065596.1 coordinate 34,040,426, forward strand.
GGTGACTCAAATTTTTCCTGAAATTCGGATTGAAGTCCACTTTGGATACTTCGATTCGCTCAACACTGGATATGAGCAGTGTATAATGTGACATGAATCCAGCCAGCAAAGGAGGCAATATGGACAATCACAATAAATTAGTAATCGCCTTGTATTAACTTTCTCTACATGATAAATGACATTTGCTGAAGTGAGACAATCTCTTTAAGTCATTTTACTTTGATAAGTATTAAGACTATATTTATCGGACTACCAACTATAACTCATGTGTTCACAAAAGTGGAATCAGTCCCTGAGGACGTTTGAAATTTCATTTTAAAACAATTTACTATAATTTAATCTCCCAGAATGCACACATATTTGAACCATATAATTGACTTTATTTTATGACTATATCTTTAAAGGGGTTGGCCACCCTAAATATCAAAAATCCAAAGTGCCCAGACAATAGCCAAAACCATGAAGTATTTCTATCATGTGACATGTACTGGCTATATATCATTTTTCTAACCTGTTCACCATGACAGGCCTCCCAGGACGATTTCCCTCAGACCAGCTGTGTGGGAGGAGCAGCGGCACAGTGAAAGCAAATATCCCAGCATGCATTGCACCAAGCATGTTCAAACATCCCCGCCCACCTGTGTTTCCATAAAGACAAGAGCCCCTCAGATAATATCAATAACTCAGTCATCAGCAAATAACTGCTGTACAGACATAGCAATAGAAAGTACGCCCCAGTCCCAGCAGCACACAGGAATATGATGCTAATGTATCATATATATGTTACTGGGGGGAAGGGAGGGGGCCCTTTTTTTCTTAGGTGAAATTTAATTGCCAAAATAGCAATACCCTGAATCTGGTGTTCCAGCTGTTGCAGGCCTAGTTTAGATCTGTCCGTAAAAGGATATATTTTTTTCTAGGGTGAAATTCAATTGCCAAAATAGCAATACCATAAATCAGTGGTTTCAGCTGTGGCTGGCCAAGTTTAATAGTGTCCGTCACAGGATAGATTTTGTTCTGGGGTGAAATTTAACTGCCAAAATAGCAATACCCTAAATCTGGTGTTCCAGCTGTGACTGGACAATTTCCCTAGTGTCCGTCAAAGGATATATTATTTTCTGGGGTGAAAGTCAGTAGCAAAAATAGAAATACAGTAAATCTGGTGTTCCAGCTGTTGCAGGCCTAGTTTAAATCTTTCCGTGAAAGGGTATATATTTTTCTGGGGTGAAACTTAATTGCCAAAATAGCAATACCCTGAATCTGGTGTTCCAGCTGTTGCAGACCTAGTTTAAATCTGTCCGTAAAAGGGTATTTTTTTTATGGGGTGAAATTCAATTGCCAAAATAGCAATACCGTAAATCAGTGGTTTCAGCTGTGGCTGGCCAAGTTTAATAGTGTCCGGCAAAGGATATATTATTTTCTGGGGTGAAATTCAGTTGCCAAAATAGCAATACCGTAAATCTGGTGTTCCAGCTGGACGTTTAGCTAGTGACTGGTTACCAATGTTCCTCTAGTGTCCACAGTCAAAGGATATATTATTTTCTGGGGTGAAAGTCAGTAGCAAAAATAGAAATACAGTAAATCTGGTGTTCCAGCTGTTGCAGGCCTAGTTTAAATCTTTCCAGTGAAAGGGTATATATTTTCTGGGGTGAAACTTAATTGCCAAAATAGCAATACCCTGAATCTGGTGTTCCAGCTGTTGCAGACCTAGTTTAAATCTGTCCGTAAAAGGGTATTTTTTTTATGGGGTGAAATTCAATTGCCAAAATAGCAATACCGTAAATCAGTGGTTTCAGCTGTGGCTGGCCAAGTTTAATAGTGTCCGGCAAAGGATATATTATTTTCTGGGGTGAAATTCAGTTGCAAAAATAGAAATACCGTAAATCTGGTGTTCCAGCTGTGACTGGACAAGTTTCATAGTGGCCGTCAAAGGATATTTTATTTTCTGGGGTGAAATTCAGTTGCAAAAATAGAAATACCGTAAATCTGGTGTTCCAGCTGTGGCTTGACAAGTTTCATAGTGTCCGTCAAAGGATATATTATTTTCTGGGGTGAAATTCATTTGCAAAAATAGAAATACAGTAAATTTGGTGTTCTAGCTGTGGCTGGACAAGTAGTTTAATATTATCCGGCAAAGGATATATTTTGTTCTGGGGTGAAATTCAATTACCAAAATAGCAATACCCAAAATCTGGTGTTCCAGCTGTTGCAGGCCAAGTGTAAATCTATCCGTAAAAGGGTATATTGCACTCAGCGTGCATCTCCAAGTGTATTTCTTTCCGTTAAAGGTTATATTACAGTAAGTGTTAAAATACAGCATAATCTTCTACATTTGCACACACTGTTTTGCATCTCTAAGTGTATTTCTTTCCGTTAAAGGGTATATTACACAAAGTGTTAAGATACAAGTGCTGAAAGCATAATCCTATACATTTTTTCACACGCTCCTGTGCATCCCCAAGTGTAAATCTGTCCGTAAAAGGATACCTTTCATCCAGGGCCTAAATACTAGGCCTACAATTGATATTTCCCTAAATCTGTGGTTAATGCTGTGCCTGGATTAGTGTAATACGGTACATAAATAGATTCAATACCTTGGGCCAAATAATTTTTTTCTTATTGTGGTGAACAGTAACAATGAGGAAAACATCTAGTAAGGGACCATCACTGGTGCGTGGCTGGGGGGAATGGAGGACGAGGACGATACGCCTCCCACAGAGGACAGCTTGTCCTTACCTCTGGGCAGCCTGGCACACATGAGCGACTACATGCTGCAGTGCCTGCACAACAACAGCAGAGTTGCCCACACTTTACCGTGTGCGGACTACTGGGTTGCCACCCTGCTGTATCCCCGGTACAAAGACAATGTGCCCAGCTTACTTCCTGCATTGGAGCGTGATAGGAAGATGCGCGAGTACAAGTGCACGTTGGTAGATGCGCTACTGAGAGCATTCCCAAATGTCACAGGGGAACAAGTGGAAGCCCAAGGCGAAGGCAGAGGAGGAGCAAGAGGTCGACCAACACAGCTGTGTCACGGCCAGTTCCTCTGAGGGCAGGGTTAGCATGGCAGAGATGTGGAAAAGTTTTGTCACCACGCCACAGCTAACTGCACCACCACCTGATACGGAACGTGTTAGCAGGAGGCAGCATTTTACTAACATGGTGGAACAGTACGTGTGCACACCCATGCACGTACTGACTAATGGTTCGGCCCCATTCAACTTCTATGTCTCCAATTTGTCCACGTGGCCAGAGCTAGCCTTTTATGCCTTGGAGGTCCTGGCCTGCCCGGCGGCCAGCGTTTTGTCTGAACATGTATTTAGCACGGCAGGTGGCATCATTACTGACAAACGCAGCTGCCTGTCCACAGCCAACATGGACAAGCTGACATTCATAAAAATGAACCAGGCATGGATCCCACAGGACCTGCCCATCACTTGTGCAGAATAGACATTTATAACTACCTCCCCTTAACCATATATTCTTGTACTCCGGGGCACTTCTTTATTAAATCCTCTTTTTTAATTTTACCATTATTTTGTGGGGCAACCCTCAGTTGAATTAACCTCTCCTCCGTCTGGGTGCCAGGGGCCTAAATATCTGAAAGTGGCCTTCTCCATTGGTGGATGACATGAAGCCTGATTCTCTGCTTTAGGACCTCTGTCCTCTGTCTGGGTGCTGGGGCCTAAATAACTAAAAGTGGCCTTCTCCATTGGGGGTGACATGATGCCTCTTTTGCTGCTATGGGACCTCTCTCCTCTGTCTGGGTGTCAGGGGCCTAACTTTCACATACTTGCTTGCTGTCTTGGTGGCAGACATTTACCACTTTTTACTGTCTAATGACCGCCCCATTGTCTGGGTGTCAGGGGCCTATATGTCGTTTAATCATTTGTTGTCTTGGTGGGAGATATTAAACTCTTTACTGTCTAATGACCGCCTCATTGTTTGGGTGTCAGGGGCCTAAATTTCACGTACTTGGTAGCAGACATTTAACACTTTTTACTGTCTAATTACCGCCCCATTGTCTGGGTGTCAGGGGCCTATATGTTGTTTAATCATTTGTTGTCTTGGTGGGAGGTATTTAACTCTTTTTACTGTCTAATGACCGTTCCATTGTCTGGGTGTCAGTGGCCTATATTTCGTTTAATTGCGTGCTGTCTGGGTGAGAGACATTAAACGCTTTTTACTGTCAAATGACCTCTCCTCTGTCTGGGTGTCAGGGGCCTACATAAATTATAATGGCCTGTTCCATTGCAGGTTGACCTGAGGTCTGTGTTGCTGTTACGGGACCGATCTCCTCTTTACGGGTGCCATGGCCCTAAGTCTTTGAATGAGGCCTGTGGCACTGCAGGCAGACATGAATCCTTTTTGGCTGTCATGAGAACTTCAACTCCCATAGCATTCCCACCTGATACCACCCCACCCTCCTATTCCACCTCCTCCTCCAAGTTGCCTATTGATATTGGTTAATTTTTATTTATTTTATTTTAAGTCATTTCCCTATCCACATTTGTTTGCAGAGGATTTACCTACATTTTGCGGCCTTTTGCAGCCCTTTCCTGGACTATTTTACAGCCTTTTTAGTGCCCAAAAGTTTGGGTCCCCATTGACTTCAACAGGGTTCGGGTTCAGGGTGAAGTTCGGGTCGAGTTCGGATCCCGAACCCGAACATTTTCGGGGAGTTCGGCAGAACTTCTCGAACCCGAACATCCAGGTGTTCGCTCAACTCTATTTATATATATATATATATATATATATATATATATATTATATATATATATATATATATATATATATATATATTTATATATAGATTTAGTTTTTTCTGTGATTTGTTTGACTTGTCTTGAAGGAGTGGCACCTTCATGTGTGAATACGCTATTATACTGGGAGTGATATTCAAGTGCACTTTTGCCCCACCTATCTAATAGGTGACCTTGATTAAGGGGGTACATATAGGTGTGTGTGTCCCTCCTCCCACCGGTTGCTGATGCACATGGAGGTAACAAGGGGCAGCACACCATATGTGCCGGGACTGTGCTCCTGAAAAATGCGCAGCAGCACAAATAGGTTAGCATAAGAACCAGCCTGAACTGAGACCACCTTGTCTCCTGTTAAGTGGGCTTAGATGTATTTTGATCAAAATGTATTGACCAAATATCTCAGATTTTATCAATAGAGTGAGGGCTTAGTCCCTATGTTGTGCTTGCATCTACTACGATAGTGCATTATTTTTTGTAACTATGTGTTTGCGACTTTTTAACCATGCCTTTAAAATTAAAAAAAGGCTGTGACAATGGCAAAGAGGGGGCGTGACTAGTGCCCCAACAAATTTATGTTAATTTTCGCCAGTTTTCTGACTCAAATAAAGCCAGAAATTCATGGCAGCTCTGAGCTGTCATAGTTTTCTGTTTAGCTGCATGGACTGCAATAGGAGGGGGGCTGTTGAGTAGGGGGACAGATCTTTGTTGCGCAAGAGCTCTGATAAATTTATACAAATGGATCTGCTCACATAGAGAGGAGCATCCTGTCTATCATGACACGACTAAGGCTACTTTCACACTAGCGTTAGCAGGGTTCAGCAGGCTGTTCCCCCGCCAGATCCGCGCTATCACTAGCCCATGAGTGCCATCAGAAGTCCGCTTCGGCCCAATTCACATTCACCGATGCCCAGCGCGCTGCTTTCTTTGCCCGGCCACCTCTCGGCATGTTTGCTGTGCTGTGCCACATCTCATATATTTGCGCTTTATGTCTGAGTCAAACTGGGGCCCCTGGGTTGTTGGCCCCATTGCAGCTGATACGCCTTGTACCCCTGATACTTGTGCCCATGATCAGTGCACAACACATACATGTCTTTACTTTCTATGTATTGTATGCACTTTCTCCTTTCCCATTAAAAGCAACTTGTGAAACTCTTCCAAATTAAGTCATACAGGTATCTCAGACAAGTGGAGGAGATAATCCTTGCCTTCAGCCAAATGCAAAAAAAAGAAAAGAAAAAAAAATTGCACATTTCAATTATATTCTAATATACACTCCAAGCCAAAGATATATTTTGATTTCAGATCCTTTTTAAAGTTTATCAACAGTTTAAACCCCGGATGCGCGAATAACATAATCTCCGGCTGATAGCTTTATCTGTAAACAACCATAATCTAGTCAAGTAATGGCAGATGTAAAATGACATTAAAAATAACAAAGATATCGAAAAATGACACAATGCAAAATTATTCATGCCATTATTCGCCGTGTTTTTTTTTAATATGCCCATTAAGGGCATTTAACAAGTTAGTAATAATAAACAGGGTTGTAAAAGTCAAAGGAGATACATATTACAGAACCAAATCTTTTGTATTTCCAAAGCTGTAATTGGATGTTGGGCCACTAAATGTTCGCTGAACCTTTGCATGGCAGTCACATCCTTGGCAGCTGTTTTGTATGCAATGACAAATAGTAAAATGAATTATTTCAACTGCTAACTGTCCTGAGTACTGGAATTTTCTCCTGAATATGACACCGTCCTTGTTATCTTACTAAAACACTTGGTTAGACATGACTGCCTGGCTCAACTGCTTAATGCGACAAGGAAAAAAAAAATCACACAATTTTCAGTGCATTGCTTCTCCTATGGTTTCTGGCAATGGATTTTGCACGTCCTGCCGTTAAACATGCTTCCTTCTGCTTCATATTTAAAGACACATAGGCGAACCATCAAAGGTAGAGCTCCAAGATGATTAGCCAGACAGATATTTATAGGCGGCTGAAGAAAAAAAAGCTTAATGACAAACAGCGACAGAAATCTCCAAGAAAACTGTCTGTCATGTTCAGTATGGTCTATGTTAATGTTCTGATGGGGATTCAGATTTCTATTATAATGTAAAATGCATCTGTCTCTCTTCATGAAGATATAAAGCAAATAGGAAAAAAAAGATATACTATAAAAGATATACATGTTTATTGTATCTTGTTGTAGTTGTAAATTGTGATGTATAATAAAAGCTCATACAGTTTATAGTGAAGAGATTAGAATTTTTAAAGGCTACCTGAAAGCAAAACCACATTCATCCCAAATGCTTCTTATGTTGGCTATAGACATTAAAGGGAGTCTGTCAGCAGTTCTGACCATGCTAAACTACTGACGGCAGTTATATAAGGGCTGGGCTAAACAGGAAAAACATGCAATGAGCCATAGGGGAGGACAGGATGGGAGTAGTTATACTCATGGTGGCAATGCTATCTATGTCGCTTCCTAGGCCATGCAGTGATAGGAAGGGTAAACCATTTCTTCCTGTCGGGGCATAACCTGGTTTTGGTGCTCTTGTCCAATATTAGGTGGGGTGCCCTTGGTGCAAATGAGTTTTGAGGCCCAAGGTAGAGTCCCTTAATGATAAGACAGCAATTAGAGATGAGCAAATCGAATCCCACGAATTTGCTTGTGCTTAGTGTAAGCAAATCGATTTAACCTAAAATAGTATAAAAAACAAAAAATTCATTCTGGCCGCCAGCTGCCATCTTGATTGAAGATCTCTGCCGAAATCCCATGCGTGCTGACGTCATACGGCCGGCATGATTATGTTTGATTGCTTTTTTTTTTATGTTAATTTCACACTGTTTTTACACTCAGATGCCGCGATCATGTATGAACGCGACATCTGAGGGGTACAATGACGTGGGTGGCGCTATCACAAATCCCTGTCATTGCACCCACTACTTACAAAAAAATGCGCTTCATGACTAAGTAAATTTTTTGTAAAATAGGGCGAGTCAGCCAAATCAAACTTTTGAAAAATTTGCTCATCTGTAAGGGCAATGCAGGTTTTGGCACAAACAACGATGAGGCTGGGTTTCATGCAACAAGTCCACTGTACTTTACTGAGTCAGTCCAAAAGATGGTTCACTCAGACACACATTAAATTCAGTCTTTACAGTTAGCATAGGCAGCTCCCCAAGCCTGTATATGGGAGGGAGGGTAGTCTCTCTTTTCAATCAGGCTGATATATATGCAGCCTGATTGAAAAGAGAGACTACCCTCCCTCCCATATACATGCTTGGGGAGCTGCCCATGCTAACTGTAAAGACTTAATTAAATGTGTGTCTGAGTGAACCATCCTACCATATACAGGCTGTATATATATATATATATATATATATATATATATATATATATATATATACTGTATTTCGGTAAAACACTCGGTAACACTGACATGGAAAAGGATCTAGGAATTTTAATAAACAGCAAATTAAGCAGCAAAAACCAGTGTCAGGCAGCTACTGCCAAGGCCAATAAGATAATAGGTTGCATCAAAAGGGGCATAGATACCCGTGATGAGAACATAGTCCTACCACTTTACAAATCGCTAGTCAGACAACACATGGAGTACTGTGTACAGTTCTGGGCTCCTGTGATCAAGGCAGACATAGGAGAGCTGGAGAGGGTTCAGAGGAGGCCAACTAAAGTAATAACTGGAATGGGGCAACTACAGTACCCTGAAAGGTTATCAAAATTAGGGTTATTCACTTTAGAAAAAAGACGACTGAGGGGAGATCTAATAACGATGTATAAATATATCAGGGGTCAGTACAGAGATCTGTCCCATCATCTATTTATCCCCAGGACTGTGACTGTGACAAGGGGACATGCTCTGCGTCTGGAGGAAAGAAGGTTTGTACACAAACATAGAAAAGGATTCTTCACTGTAAGAGCAGTGAGACTATGGAACTCTCTGCCTGAGGAGGTGGTGATGGTGAGTAAAATAATGGAATTCAAGAGGGGACTGGATGTATTTCTGAAGTGTAATAATATTACAGTCTACAGCTACTAGAGAGAGGTCGTTGATCCAGGGAGTTATTCTGATTGCCTGAAGGAATTTTTTTCCCCTTAAGTGGGGAAAATTGGCTTTTGCCTCACAGGGGTTTTTTGCCTTCCTCTGGATCAACTTGTAGGAAACAGGCCGAACTGGGTGGACAAATGTCTTTTTTCAGTCGTATATACTATGTTACTATGTATATATTAGAGTGTTTCATTTTTCTAAAGATGTGATTTTCATATGACTTTGCTTTTGCCCCGAGTATCAGTAATGTAAAATATATATATGCCAAATTTCAAGAAGATTGGATAATATTTAGGGGTTGCACATATTGATGACTTTTATTACAACTCTCACTCCTGTACCTAGGAGGTTGGTCTAAAAACAATTTCAGTTTCAGGATCCCAGGGGCTTTGCATCAAGCAAGGTGGATGGCAAAGGCAATATATGCACTTAAAATTGTCCTCTTCACTAAGCAGTTGAATATTCCTCAACGAGAATTGAAAGGAATTAAACGGGTTGCACATTTTGTCAGCCTCATATATGTTCGCTTATGCCACGAGGCAATGAGCAGTTATCCAGATGCAGATGTCAAAAAAAGTGCTCACACAGTTGCTAAGAGACACCTTTGGTATCTGTCAGAAACAAACGTAGGATTGGCTTTTTTGAACAAACTTATTACTTAGGCTGTTAAGTAAAATATGACAAAAAATTTAGAAACCAAACCTGCAAAGAAAAAGAACATGAAATTATTAGAGGGTAAAAACCTTGTGTTTCAAGGAAAAGACCTGAGCCATTTCGTTACTAATAAAAGAATGACGTTCTTTGAATTGTTTGGGATTGATGACGTGACAGAATACGGCAGTGATTCTATAAGAAGCCATGTGAATGCTCTTAAAGTGGTCAATGATACCGTAGAAAGAGGTTTCTCTGATAAAAAAGTTCAACGAATCGGTGAGGGATGAACAACAAAAACAATTCTTGTTGAGGGTAGTCGAGCATCACAGAAAAGTCACAAAAGAAGGGATTGCATCGTTCAAAGTTGATTAATATAACACATTTTGCCTATCATACTACCTATTAATCTTAGTGCCTAGTTTTAATATTATTTTAAGTTTGTGATTTTTAGTCTTCCCAATAATAAGTAATTAACATTGAAAAATCGCATTTTCGATTGAAAGACTCCATTTAATTAAAAATCAGGCAAACCTGCTGACTTATGTAGGACTGGCAGAGTATGAAGCGTGTATGGGTTTTTCCCAACTATGCCCGATTCTTTGTTCCTGCTGGTTTTTTTTTTTTTTTACATCGCCAATATGTGTCATTCATCCTCCTTTCTTTCTAGAAATGTACACATAAATTGAAACCTGGACCATACCACTTTTTTTTTTCTATAGGTAGTGTCCCTGCAAAGTGTGACTCCGACTGAACAGTAATAAAGAGAAAGATTTCCAAAGTCAGGATACAGCCCACATGCAATAAGTATACTGTATAGAACAAGAACAGATGCATGCAAAAAAGTACAGTGCACGCCCAATATATTACAACAATAAAACTAGCTTAATTGAACAGACCAAAAGTACCAAAACTACTTAGCTAAAATGGAATAAAAAGATAGAGTCTCTTTCATGGTATCCATTGCTGTTGTATACTTAAAGCTTTCGTTTGTTTTGGGTCATTGGTTTGTTCTCATTTTCTCTGATTAAAATGGGAGAAGAATTGTATATTTTTTTTAAATCACTTTCAAGGACTGTCATTTATGCTGAGTATCTCAGCCTATGAGTAGATTGATGAGGCAGCAATTAGAAGCATGTGATCATTTGTAATAAACTCTGTGTAATATTACAATATCTAAGAGACATTTAGGCAAGTCTTCTAACCACAAAGGCATTGAATTGTCATACTTTTCTTTCTAAGCTATCAGCCCCATAGACCCCTTAAAGGAGTTTTCCAAGATTGGAAAATGATTGGCTTATCCTTAGAACTACTCAGAACAGTGGACACTTGCTCAACATTGACTATGTTATTTAAACAGAAGACAGAGGATTGTTGCTAAGCCTCAAAATGGGCAACTTTAGAACTATTTTCTAATAGAAATGTGTGATTTCAGTAAATAAAGTATATTACAAAAATGGTCAGTATCACTGCCCCTATACATTACACAAAAAAGAAGAGTGACAGTTACATTTCAAATGTTAATTTTTATTTAAAAAAAAAAACTATACCAAAACAAAATAGCACTCAAAATGCAAATATGCACACAACGACATTAGCAAAAATCAAAACACCAATAAAAAAAGAATGAGTTACGATTTAAGGTTACAATTTTTTTTAAAGTGGAATGTACAAGAAAATCAATTTTTTCATCTTTTTTTGTTTGTTAATGCTCTCAATCAGGTATTACATTTATTTTACTTGTTTTCATTAAGTGGAAATTTATTTTATATCTAAAGTAATTTTTTAATTACTTTTACTTAATAAAAGCATTTTTTTTTACAAAAAATAATCATGTTTATTCTTTATTTTTTTATTCCTTTTTATTAAAGTTTTTAAACTTAACATTCTATTCTGAACACACATACTGTAGCAAGGACAAAGATTTACCGTAATTGGCCACGCAGGGTCTAAATGAGTGAAGTAGTATTTCCAGATAGTATTTTACCAAATAACAAAATAGAAATGCAAAGAATGGGGGGAGATGTCTATTCCAGAAAATGTCTATTGCAATATATGGGATTATTATTTGAACACCTTCAGGAGACAGTCATAGCATGTAGAATGTATAGGGAGGATAGTGGAAGGCATATAGGTAAACGTTTAAAAGGAAGATGGGAGATTTTATCAAGGGATCCATTATGAATCAGAGTTAGAGTAGGAGGACTAGGAGGACCAGAGGGAGAGCAATTCAGTTCAGTTATTGAACTCCGAGAGTTCCTCGAATCTGTAGATTTAGTTGACTTTGTCTTTTCATTGCTGGAGTGCAGGGGGTTCAAGATTTCTCTAACGGAAAAGGATAAGAAGTTTTGCTGCTCAAATTAGCTAGGTGGGGTTTACTTTTTTATAAATAGGTGGGAGCTCTGTACCATCAAGTCAAAGGTTTTCTTGAATTTTGACACATCAAGAGAAACCATGAAAATGGTTCAAACTTCTTCCCTGAAAATTGAAGGTCTATTTCATGTCCCCAGTCTTATGCAAAATAGGACTTTGTACATGACTAGTGAATGAGAAGAAAAACTTTAGGTACAAAAGAGGAGGTTACTGTACATTTTCGAGCCAGTTCAAGTCTCGCAATTCCACTTTGATCGATTGGAAAAAGTATCTACATATTGTCCTAAAACTGAAGGAGAGAAGGAAGGATATGTTTCCTTTAATCTCAGGTCGAAGAAGGGAGAATAATCCAGTCTCTAAATAGTTAGTAGGTAACTGAGTTAGTGTGACAGAGAATAGGTCAGACCAAGGGGAGTCTAGATTTCTCAAAGTTTGGGATTTCCAGAAGGGGATAATACTAATAAGAATTGGGAGACAACTCCTCAGTGTTGGCCATATTTGAAAAGACGATACACCAAACTCTAATACCTGAGTAGACAGGTGATTGAAGTTGCCTTGAGAGGCAGGGTCGGGCACCAGAGATAATCAATTTGAGAGTGGGAGAGCATGTGCCTTTCTAGGTAAATATGTATTGATGGTTTTGGGGTTTAGATGGGGAGTTTAGGTCAAGCAACCAGGCCAGATGTATTGCTTTGTAATAATAAAAAAGGCAGAATCCTCCATTTTATTTTTTCCATGAAAGGAAAGAAAAAGCTAGTCCTAGTTGTTTTGTTCCTCTGATATAGGATGGAAAGTTGAAAAGATGGAAATAAAAAAAAATATAGGTATGGTGTGTCTAGCTGCCTAACTGACAAGACACATACCTGCTGAGCTCTGCTCTTTTAGGTCAAAAATGGTATGGGATGGTGGAAGACTAACTTCAGATATAGCTATGTTAAGCCAAGCGTTGTGCAGGTCCACAGTGTTACATAGTAACATAGTATATAAGACCGAAAAAAAGACATTTGTCCATCCAGTTCGGCCTGTTTCCTACAAGTTGATCCAGAGGAAGGCAAAAAACCCCTGTGAGGCAAAAGCCAATTTTCCCTACTTAAGGGGGAAAAAAATTCCTTCCCGACTCCAATCAGGCAATCAGAATAACTCCCTGGATCAACGACCCCTCTCTAGTTGCTGTAGCCTGTAATATTCTTACACTCCAGAAATACATCCAGTCCCCTCTTGAATTCCTTTATTGTACTGACCATCACCACCTCCTCAGGCAGAGAGTTCCATAGTCTCACTGCTCTAACCGTGAAGAATCCTTTTCTATGTTTGTGTACAAACCTTCTTTCCTCCAGATGCAGAGGATGTCCCCTCGTCACAGTCACAGTCCTGGGGATAAATAGATGATGGGACAGATCTCTGTACTGACCCCTGATATATTTATACATCGTTATTAGATCTCCCCTCAGTCGTCTTTTTTCTAAAGTGAATAACCCTAATTTTGATAACCTTTCAGGGTACTGTAGTTGCCCCATTCCAGTTATTACTTTAGTTGCCCTCCTCTGAACCCTCTCCAGCTCTGCTATGTCTGCCTTGTTCACAGGAGCCCAGAACTGTACACAGTACTCCATGTGTGGTCTGACTAGTGATTTGTAAAGTGGTAGGACTATGTTCTCATCACGGGCATCTATGCCCCTTTTGATGCAACCCATTATCTTATTGGCCTTGGCAGTAGCTGCCTGACACTGGTTTTTGCAGCTTAATTTGCTGTTTATTAAAATTCCTAGATCCTTTTCCATGTCAGTGTTACCGAGTGTTTTACCATTTAATATGTACGGGTGACTTGCATTATTCCTTCACATGTGCATAACTTTTCATTTGTCAGTGTTAAACCTCATCTGCCATTCCTCTGCCCAAGCCTCTAATCTATCCAGATCCCTCTGTAACAGAAAACTGTTGACCATGGCATACAAGGGGTTAATACTTCGGCATCAGTGTAGTCACTGATGTGGCGTATACAGCATGGGCTCAACTATCAGGAACAGCTGGGCCCCTGCCGCTGATCAAGCAGTCGTAGCTTCTGCACCCACCCGATCAGAGCGCTATACATGTACAACAAAGTTACATTCAACAGTGCCGTACATGTATTGAGGTGGTATCCTAGAGGTTAACATTTATTTATTTATTTACTTACTACTGTAAAGAAGCAAATTAAATATATTTTATAATACATTATTTTCACAGCTGTGCCATCAAAGGGATTTACCTAGGACGATTGGGTGACAACGGTGGTCCTCTGTCAGGTAATGAATCACTAGGATAAACAGTATGGAATCAGAGTTTTTTCTGATCTCACCCATTGCTTTATGGTAGCCAAACCCTCAGGTTATTGCTCAGGCATAACTGTTACACCACCAGGATCACAGCGTGTAAATGTACAGTGTTGCATAGTGAGCACAGACTTCCAATGACTTACATTTATGGTGCATGGTGTTAGGGGGTTATTAATTTGATTTTAAGGTAATTAGAATATATTGTCTGTTATGACAATTTTGAATGACAAGGATTGCATTTTATTAAAATATATCATCTTTATTTAATTAATACTTTTTTGCACACTTATTGGAGTAATGGGCATACCTTCATTAGTTTTATATATTGTATGTACAGATTCTTGCTACATATAGTAAAAATGTTGCAAAGATCATTATTGGCTTTTATTGGCTTTTAGCGTATAAAATGTTATAGAAACCATATCAAAGGTATGCCATATGCTTCTACATATGATACAAAGATATAATCTGTCAATATCTCAATCTGGCAGGCAAACAATCTGCTTTGTGATAAAGTACTAAGCCTTCTGTAAAAGACTTTGATAAGGTTCTTATGGACTCAGCCACAAGAGCGTCATCCCTTACGATCTACTCAGAAAGCAAATAAATATTAAGGTGTTTCAAATACTGATGCACAATCTTCTTTATTCCAAGGATGATAAAAGCTCTGTCACTTTTGGTGTCTCGCCAGCAAGCTACTTACATTTATATTCTTATTGGAATCTGCATAAAGAGGCAATATAAAATATCTCACCATTAAAATCGGATATTTATAGCATGCAGGTTTTACTGCTCAAACAGATGATCAAGGGTTTGCAACAAATTCAAAGCATTCTTAATATGCAGAACAGTACTATCATCTAAGCACACCTACAATAAAATATATGCTACAATTTATTACTAACAGTGTTAGACATGAAAGCTAAAAACAAACTCTGTATATCTATCTTTCTCTCTATCTCTTGATCTATTTATTAGGGAGGAGCGAACCCATGGAAGTTCAGGTTCTCTGGGTTCGGACGAACTTCAGGTCAAAGTTCGGGTTCAGGACCCAAACTTGACCCGCACTTGACCCCGAACCCCACTGAAGTCAAAGGGTGACCCGAACTTCACTTTATTGTTTTCCATTATAACATGGTTATATTAGAAAAGAATGCAAAACATATATGGTCATTTAGGGGTGGTGAGTGCGATGACGTCATCGCACATATTGCATGTCCTTTGGCAGGTCCAGCTGAACAAGTGGATGAGGTGAGTTGTTTTTTTGTTGTTGTTTTTTACCTATAAATGGCCATATTCTTTTGCATTCTGTCTTAAGAATGCTATTATTTTCCAATATCACCTTGTTATAATGGAAAATAATAAAAATCACCCGAACACCGAACCCGGACTTCAGTGAAAAAGTCTTCAGGTTCGCTCATCCCTACTATCAGGGGTGTAACGACCGTGGTCGCAGAGAGTGTGACTGCGACTGGGTTCGGTAGTAAAGGGGGCCTGCAGCCCCGCCGCAATAATTTTATCTGGGCAGGCTGGCAGCAGTGGTGGCGGCAGGGCACAGGCAGATGTGTGCTTCCATTGTGGAAGCATTCATCTCCATAGTCATCTGTATCGCTGTCCTCAGGACAGCAATACAGATGTCTGTGCTGTGGCCGGGCAGAGGAGGGAAACGTTTCCCTTTCCTGTTCCTCTGATAGGCTGCGGGCCTTGTGCCAGCAGCCTATCAGAGGCCAGTGCAGGCGGCGCGATGACATCATCGCGCTGGCTGAGCCTTACAGCACGGGAAGAGGCCTGCATCGCATCGCTGCCATGGAGGTAAGTATAAGTGATTATTTTTTTTTATACAGGACAATACTTGTTACTGGCACATGATGGGGGGGCATGGAGAGGCACTTACTGGCTCATGATGGGGGGGCCCATGAAGAGGCACTTGTTACTGGCACATGGAAGGCATGGAAAGGCACTTTTTACTGGCACATGGGGCTCATGGAGAGGCACTTGTTACTGGCACATGATTGGGGGGGGGAGGAACTTGTTACTGACACATGATTGGGGGGCATGGAGAGGCACTTGTTACTGGCACATGGGGGCATGGAAAGACACTTGTTACTGGCACATGGGGGCATGCAGAGGCACTTGTTACTGGCACATGATTGGGGGGGAGAGGCACTTGTTACTGGCAGATGATTGGGGGCATGGAGAGGCACTTGTTACTGGCAAGTGATGGGGGGGCATGGAGAGGCATTTGTTACTGGCACATGATTTGGGGGGGCATGGAGAGACACTTGTTACTAGCTCATGATGGGGGGCATGAAGAGACACTTGTTACTGGCACATGATTGGGGGCATCCATGGAGGGCACGTTTTACTGGCACATGATTGGGGGCCCTTTTTTACTGGCACATGATTGGGGGGCATCTATGGGGGCACTTGTTACTGGCACATGATTGGGGGAAAGCACTTGTTACTGGCACATGATTGGGGGGCATCTATGGGGGGCACTTGTTACAGGCACATGATTGGGGGCATCTATGGGGGACCTCTTATTGGCACATTATTGGGGGAATCTTGGGCACTCCTTACTGGCACATTATTGGGGGGCACTATGGGGGCATTTATGGGGCACCTCGTACTGGAACATTATTGGTGGGCACAATGGAGCTTCTTCTGAGGCCACAAATAAGAGGTATTTTATATGGGGGACTCTGTGTGGTACTAGTATTATCAGGGGGTTTATCTGCAGTATAGTATTGGGGAGCACAGCGGCACAGTATTGGGGGTAGTAGGATGATTTCTTCAAAAGATGGGAGGATGATGGAAAAGTAGTAAACTAAGGTTTCTTTTTTGTTGTCAAACTGCAGAGACGAAAAATGGCTAAGAAATGGTGGCCTGGTCTGAAGGTCTGAAAGGAGATGAGGAAAGAGAGCATCTACATCAAAGGAGACGTCACTGAATGTAAGAGGTATGTGGGGCTGTATTACCCTGTATTTCTGTAGTGATGGAAGCAGGGGCGTAACGATCGCGGTTGCAGAGGGTGCAACCGGGGGGTGGAGGCGGGGGGATGTAGTTGGGGGTTGGGCCCGGGGGAGCCCCAATTCAAAGTTTGCCCTGGTGGGGGGCGTGGCTATCAGAGGATGTGAGCAGACATGCTGAGCAGAGCTCCCGCATCATCTTGATCTTTTATCCTGATTAGAACCCCCAAAAACCGACTTTAATCCACCACAGTTGAAGCCCTGGTGCTGCTGAAGTCTGCTTGGTTAAAGTTGGGACTTTCCTTGCCGAGCTGTGAGCTGAAATGGGCCCGAAGAAAGATTACAGGGGTCCGAGCAGAGAGTTGCAAGATGGCGCCCGGGATGATGTGGGGAGTGGGAAGCCAGTTTGCTGTGGATTCTGAAGAGTATTGTATAGTTTTAATAACTGGACTGTGCCACTCCTTGCCACTGACAGTCTAAATTGTGAGAGGAGCTGGTGGTTCTGATACGGTTGATTCTCTCTGAACCTGCAGTCCCTTCGGGAGTAACAGCAGGTGCCAGGGACCTGTCAGACACTCTGGCGACTTTGCCTTAGACTACCTTAAGGTAGGAGTGATTAGGGGTTTTCTTTTCTCTCCTGTCACGTCCTTACTGTTTTTTGTTGTTTTTTCATTCTGTTTGTTTTTGTCCTAATGTTGGGGGTTGGGGCTAATTTAGAAACCAGGTTGTGCAGGAATCTACTACTATCCGCAGCGGAACTGCAGCATAAGCATGTTGCTGGGTTAGGTCATACTTGGATCCGACTCACTTATAGATGGTCGTCCTGGTCCAATGGCTAGTAAGGTCACTTTTTTCAGCTGGAACGTTAGGGGACTTAAGGAAGCCAATAAAAGACGGGCAGTGTTGGATGGTATGGGGAAGTATCAGCCCTTGATTTTCTGTCTCCAAGAGACTCATTTACTGCCAGACCAAACTGGCATTCTTATGCCAAGGTGGGCTGCCACTGCTTCCATGCTACCTTTTCTGCCTATGCAAGGGGAGTAAGCATCTTGATACACAGGTCTATTGCTTTTTCCTGTTTCTCCCAGAAAATTGATAGAGAGGGCAGATATATTTATCTGCACGGCTCCTTGTACTCAGTCGAATGTGTAATTATTGGTGTCTATATTCCTCCACCATACTCCCCGCAGGTGATGAAACTGTTAATTGCTTTGATAGCGGAACGACCTAATGTGCCTACTGTAATGATGGGAGATTTTAACAATGTGCCTAACTTGTCACTGGATAAATTTTGGGCTTCTTCACAGGTTGTCAGCGGCGATCTCACTCCCTTCGGCCGACTACTACAGGAAGCAGCCATTTTGGACTTCTGGAGGTTAAGGTACCCCGACACTAGACAGTTTTCCTGTCGCTCCAGCACACAGGATTGATTTCATTCTGGGCAATGAAGAAATGGGCTACCTATTACACGACATTAGGTACCTGCCAAGGCAAATTTCTGATCATTCACCTATTGTGGCGGCATTTCAGTTATTGCCGTCCTTGTCGCGCAGATCTGCCCAATGGAAGTTCAACCCCTATTGGCTGAATATCCTGGTTGATCTGTCAGATGTAAGAGATGCCCTGTCTGAGTTTTTTGACCGTAACCTCTCTTCTGCCAGTAGGATAGTAGTGTGGGATACGATGAAGGCCTTCCTGCGTGGGATATTGGCTGCTAAAATTAATAGTCGGAAAAAGGAGAATAGTGCTTTAGCCAGACAGCTGCTCATGGCAGTAGAGACAGCCGAGAATAACTATATAGCAGACCCTAGGTCAGAGCTTGAAACTCAGTGGAAAGAGGCGCAGCAGCAGCTAGACAAATGCTTGCTCCGAAATGTCCGTAATAGGCGTTTTTTCTTGAAGCAAACGTATTATGAAGAAGGGGAGAAGGCTGGCAGGTTGTTGGCTCTGATCACTAGAGCTCAACAGAAGTCTAATTACGTGGCGGTGCTGCGCGACATGGACGGTACGGTGCAGGTGGCCACTGAAAAAATATCCCAGATATTGCTGGGGTTCTATAAGAATTTATATACTACTAAAACTGTGGCTACAGAAACTGACATCAAAACTTTCCTCCATCCTCTGCGTCTGCCCACTTTAGATCAGGACCAAAGGGCACTTCTGGATAGTCCATTTACTCTGAGAGAACTAGAAGTGGTACTGGGGGACATGGCTAACAACAAAGCTCCAGGGATTGATGGCCTACCTGCTGAGATTTATAAACAATTTGCCCCAATTTTATTGCCCCAGTTATTGGAAGTATTTAACAAGGCCCGACTTATGGGTAAATTGCCTGACACGATGAATGAGGCAGTTATAGTTGTTATACCAAAGCCAGGTAAAGATCCGGTGGAGGCAGAGTCCTATAGGCCCATCTCATTGTTGCAGGCGGATGTTAAGCTGCTGGCCAAAATATTGGCTAACTGTCTTAACTCGGTCATTGCCTCACTCATAAACAGGGACCACCAGACGGGTTTTATGCCAAACATGTCGACAGCGATAAACAATAGGAGACTCTACCTGAATGTTCAGGTAGGCCAGGTCCACGCCTTGAATGCGGCGGTCGCGTCTCTTGACACGGCCAAAGCATTCGACAGCGTGGAATGGCAGTACTTGTTCCTGGTACTGGAAAAGATGGGGGTGGGATCGGTATTTATTGACTGGATCAGAATGTTGTACGCAGGCCCTACGGCTAGAATACAGGCGAATGGGTGCCTTTCTGACCCATTCAACCTTCAGAGGAGTACCAGACAGGGATGTTCATTGTCACCGCTATTATTTGCGATGGCAATTTAGCCCTTGGCGGAGGCTCTACGTTCATCAGCGGCAGTCAAGGGAATTACTTATGGGTCGGTAACTGAAAAAGTAGCACTGTACGCAGATGATTTGCTCATGTTTTTAGATGAATGGGAGACGTCCTTGCCGGCTGCTATGGAAATTATTAATGGGTATGGGCATTTGTCGGGCCTTAAAATCAACTGGTCGAAGTCAGTCCTAATGCCGCTTGCTGACGATACAGCAATAGACCCTGTTTTGGCTGGTGGGCTACAGATAGTGTCGAGTTTCAAATACTTGGGGATACAGGTCTCCAGAAATGATAGGGACTTTATAGACTTGAATGTACTGCCTTTACTGGATAAGTTGACGAAGAAAGTACAGGCATGGTCGAAATTACCTTTATGGTTGGCAAAACAAACCTGCTTAAAATGATCCTCATGCCCCAGCTCCTCTATGTGCTGCACAACGCCCCCTTGTGGATTCCATTAAGTATGTTCTATACTATAAACTCAATCTTTAGAGACTTAATCTGGAAGAAGGGGTTTCCCCGGATCAAACTGAGCACCCTATGTAGATCCAAGACTCAGGGAGGACTGAGTGTCCCTGACCCCTTGGTTTATTTTCTGGCGGCCCAAATGCAGCATATGAGGGGATGGGGAGAGGAAGGACAGGCTAATAAGATAGGTACGATGGTAAAATACTTGCTCAATAGAGGTTGCCTCCTATCTGCGCTAGAGGAGGGTACTTTTAAGGATGTAGGGAGGAAATACAGGATATTGGAATTAATGCATATGGTGTGGTGGAAAACCAGTAAAATGGCAGGTATTGAGGGGTATACAAAGTTTACACCAATTTGGCCGAATATTATGTATGCTGAACTTAATAAGGTTTCCAGTGTCAAGGCATGGGGGAAATTCGGCCTGGACAGGCTGTGTCAATTATTCGGAGATACATCCCTTAAAGATTTCTCAACATTACAGCAGGAGTTCAGTCTGCCCAAATCGCCCTCCTATGTATACTTGCAAGTAAGACATGCCGTACAAGTGCAGGAGCGACAGGAGAAATTGATGCCTGCTCAGAAGCATCTGATTATAGACCTCATGGCCACTAGTGGCGGCTCGGGGGGAGTGATATCGCTGCATTACCTTAGGCTAATGGAAGCCTTGCATAAAAAGAATCCGTTACCACTGTTTGGAAAGTGGGAAAAAGATGTACCAGGATTGAAGGAGGACCAATAGGAAAAGGTGCTAGCTGATTTTCCCGATATAGCGGTGAGTGAGGCTCATAGGGTTTCGCAATTGCTGTTGCTTCACGGGGTATATAGGACCCCGAAAATGTCATGTAGGATAGGTTTTCGTGCTGATGACACATGCCCAAGATGCTACCTCTGCTGACTTAATACACGTGATGTGGAACTGTCCGTGCTTACGCAGGTATTGGAATGCGGTGATAGACCTCATCATGAAGGGTTTATAAGATTAGGATTGAACGCTCTCCTTTATTGTGCATATTAGGTTATGTTGGGGAAGTGTCAGGATCTAGAGAGGTCAAGATGGCTATTCAGCGCATTTTATATCAAGCTAGAAAGAGGATAGCGTCTCGTTGGATAGCTCCAGATCCACCAGAGTTAAGCGAATTGATAACATCGATACACACCTTGGTGCAACTCGAGAGGTAAGTTTAATAAAATATGGTATACCTGGATTGAACATTTTCATCTTACTATTTAGGACAGAGGCCTGGGGAAGGTGAAGGAAGTGAGAGTCATATACTGTATGAAATGAAAGTGGTCGCAATGTACGGTACAAAGTAATAAGTGTATGAGCTGGTGTGCTTGTGGTTTGAATGTGCATTGGATCACACTCTGCAATCTGCTGTGGACTTTTTCGGTGATGGACTGCACCTGGACTTTGGGGCTTGGGAGGGAGGGTGGGGAGGGTTTGGGATGGGTTTATGTGTGTTGTCACTTTTGTTCACCTACAAAAATGAAAAATTTTATCTTGAATAAAATGATTTGATCAAAAAAAAAAAGTTTGCCCTGGTGCCCATAGAACTCTAGTTACGCCACTGCCTACTATCTATCTATCTATCTATCTATCTATCTATCTATCTTTCTTTCTTTCTTTCTTTCTATCTATCTATCTATCTATCTATCTATCTATCTATTATCTAGAATAAAAATAGAGAAAAGGCAGCACCGATCTTGGCAAAAAATGTGGATCTTTAATATACCAAATGCAACTTTTCAACTCATCTCAATGGAGCCTTTGTCAAGCAGTGATAACAATGCTCGGTAGTGATATTTAAAGGGTCAAACATAATTGAACATGATATTTCAATAATGACATCAATCAAGATATGTACATGCCCCGTGCCCGACCCCGGTTCTAACTAAGCACGGACCCCGGCTGTTAGCTAGGGTCTGGTACTATGCCGGATTATACCTGGATCCCACTTTTACAATGTGTGGTGCTGATTTATATTATTTTGTTTATGTATCCTTGGTTACCGAGCTTTACATGCACAGTTCACACTGTTTACATTGTGGTTTCCATTCATGAAACTGGCAGGGATACTATGATGCATACCGTGTGCACGCATGCCAGCGTGCACATGGGCAGTGGAGATCTTCTGCCAATACCATAATTTTCTTTGCCCTGTTGATGACAGTGAGCAGGCGCATGCGCAGTGAGCTCCACGGGACGCCAGACTGATACCGTATGGTTACGATTTGGTAGGTGAGCGTACCATTACAAATACGTGTTACACAGGTGGAAATTATCATTGCACATGCACTTTATTCTAATTATGATTAAATGATTAACTCACTTCATCATGTACACCTTGATTTTTTATTGTTTACAATCATTTTTTTATCACATTTTTATTAAATACCATGGATTGAACAATATGTAGGGTATTTCACTGGACATTATTGTATTTTTCTATATATGATCATGTTTATATCTTGATTGATCTCATTATTGAAATATCATGTTCAATTTTGTTTGACCTGTTAAATATCACTACTGAGCACTGTTATCACTGCTTGACTAAGGCTCCATTGAGATGAGCTAAAACATTGCATTTGGTGTATTAAAGATCTACAGATGTAGCCAGCATTATCTTGACACCAGCTGCACCAGGATGTCACTTCAATGGCGATTTGTTGTATTACTTAAATGTGCTTTGTTGTGTTAATGCATTAAGCCAAATTATGGTGGCTGCATTGGTATCAATCTCCGTATCAATCCATACATTTTCCTATGGACACAAATATTTTTCTGTTCTAAGAGACAAACTATTTTCAATCTATTCAGTTTAATAGTTTTGTTGCTTCCTGGTTTTTGCTATTTACACCCTAAATTATGACAAATTCTTAATGCTGGCTTTACTCATGAAATAACTGTTTGTAAATGTTTATTTGTCCGACAGCTATGTCTTTGATCTCCTCCATACATATGCTGGGTCACCTTGGCTAAGATCTACGTATGTATTGTGAATGAGGAAAGAGGAGAAAGCTGCTGCAAGTCTCCTCTCATGGTGGCTTACTTCTCCAAGAAAAAAAGGATCAAGCAATTGAGATCCAATTGCCCAATTCTGATATCCCCTATATCTGCCTTTGGGCTCACATACACGACTGTATGTATTTTGCAGTCTGCAAAAAACGGATCCGAAAAAAATTACAGAAGATGTCCGTGTGAAATCCGCATTTTGTGGAACACAACAGTTGGCCCCTAATAGAACAGTCCTATCCTTGTCCTGAATGCGGACCATAATAGGAAATGTTCTGCTCTTTTGCGGAACAGACATATGGAAACAGAATGCACACAGAGTAACATACATAGTAACATAGTATATAAGGCCGAAAAAAGACATTTGTCCATTCAGTTCGGCCTGTTATCCTGCAAGTTTATCCAAAGGAAGGCAAAAAAAAAAAACCTGTATGGTAGAAGGCAATTTTCCCCATTTAAGAGGGAAAAAAACTCCTTCCCGACTTCAATCAGGCAATCAAATAACTCCCTGGATCAATGACCCATCTCTAGTAGCTATAGCCTGTAATATTATTACACTCCAGAAATACATCCAGGCCCCTCTTGAATTTTTTCAATGAACTCACCATCACCACCTCCTCCGGCAGAGAGTTCCATAGTATCACTGCTCTTACTTTAAAGAATCCATGTACAAACCTTCTTTCCTCCAGATGCAGAGGATGTCCCATTGTCACAGTCCTGGGGATAAACAGATGATGGGAGAGATCTCTGTACTGACCCCTGATATATTTATACATATTAATTAAATCTCTCCTCAGTTATCTTTTTTCTAAAGTGAATAACCCTAATTTTGATAATCTTTCTAAAATTTATTTTCCATGTCAGTGTAACCCAGTGTTTTACCATTTAGTATGTACCGGTGACTTGCATTATTTCTCCCCATGTGCATAACCTTACATTTGTCAGTATTAAACCTCATCTGCCACTTCTCTGCCCAAGCCTTCAATCTATCCAGATCCATCTGTAGCAGTATACTGTCCTCTTCCGTGTCAATTACTTTACACATATTGATATGACATATTTAAACATATTGATGAGGATAAGGCCCAGTACTAAACCCTGAGGTACTCCACTAGTGACAGTGACCCAATCTGAGTGTGTACCATTAATAACCACCCTCTGTTTTCTATTACTGAGCCAGTTACTTACCCACATGCAGACATTTTCTCCCAGTCCCAGTATTCTCATTTTATATACTAACCTTTTATGTGGTACAGTGTCAAATGCTTTGGAGAAGTTCAGATATACGACATCCATTGATTCGCCGCTGTCAAGTCTAGAACTTACCTCCTCATAGAAACTGATTAAAATAGTTTGACGTGACCGATCCCTCATTTAGCCATGCTGATATGGCGTTATTTGCTTATTTTCATTGAGGTGCTCCAAGATAGCATCTCTTAGAAAACCTTCAAACAATTTACCCACAACAGATGTTAAACTTACCAGCCTATAGTTTCCGGGCTCTGTTTTTGGACCCTGTTTGAAAATTGCTATGCGCCAATCCTGTGGAACACTCCCTGTCAGTATAGAGTCCTTAAATATCAGAAATAAGGGTCTGGCTATGACATAACTTAATTCTCTTAGGATACGGTGGTGTATGCCATCTGGTCCTGGCGATTTGTCTATTGTAATCTTTTTAAGATGCCGTTGTACTTCTTCCTGGATCAGACAGGGCACTTTTAATGGGGAATTTGCTTTTACATTCTGCATTTCATCTGACAGTTTATTTTCTTCAGTGAATACAACTGAAGTTTTACAACTATTACAACTACAATACAATACAACTATTTTGTGGCGGTATTTTAATCTTTGTGTACTTTGTCCCAGTTAGTTAGTCCTATGGCCTCTATTAGTTGGTTAAATTTAGCTTTTTTGAAGTTTGGTATTTTTGTTCCTCCCCGAAAAAAACACTCTTTGCAATGATAATTGGAAGGTTATTACTTTATGGTCACTATCTCCCAGATTTCCCCCAACCTGCACATCTGTTGTTCTGTCAGGTCTTTTGGTTAATACTAAGTCCAGCAAGGCCATCCCTCTAGTCGGATCCTGAACCAGTTGGGAAAGGTAATTGTCTTTGGTTATTGCCAAGAACCTGTTTCCTTTATGAGATGTACAGGTTTCAGTTTCCCAGTCTATATCTCGGTAGTTGAAGTCCCCCATAATAATGACCTTATTATAATTTGCCTCCTCGTCTACATCGTTTAGTAGTAGATTTTCTGTGGACTCTGGTATATTAGGTGGTTTATAATAAACTCCTATTAGTAATTTATTATTGTTTTTGCCTTCATGTATTTCTACCCACAGTGACTCAACATGTTCAGGTCCCTCACTTATATCTTCTTGGACTGTGGGCTTTAGACAGGACTTTACATAAAGGCAGACCCATCCCCCTCTCCGGTTTTGGCAATCCTTTCTAAACAGGCTTTAAACCTGTATATTAACTGCCCAGTCATAGCTATCATCCAGCCATGTTTCAGTTATTCCCACTATTTCATAGTCCTCCTCACACATCATGAATTCCAGTTCCCCAGTATTATTAGTTAGGCTTCTGGCATTAGTATACATACATTTAAGAGGTTTATGTATATTTTTTACTCTACACATTTCCTTCTGAACTGTTCTAGTTCCTCCTTCCATTTCTCCCCCAGTCCCACTACCTTGCACCTGGTCTCTATCTGCACTATCTTTTCATCCTATAATGTAATTACCCTCCCCCCAATTCCTAGTTTAAACACTCCTCCAACCTTCTAGCCATCTTCTCCCCCAACACAGCTGCCCCTTCCCCATTGAGGTGCAGCCCATCCCTATGATAGAGCCTGTAGCCGACAGAGAAGTCGGCCTAGTTCTCCAGGAACCCAAATCCCTCCTTCCTATACCAGTTCTTGAGCCACTTGTTAACCTAGTACAAAAGTAGAACAATAGATAATAGAAAGTGTCATCACCATGGGTTACAGAAACTGATTAAAGTGAGTGGTGAATCTTACATAAAACATAACTTTTAATTGATAAAACTAATAACAGTCCCTAAATGTGTATCACAACAAAAACAATGTTTGACTGCATAGAGTACTCGATAAACCTCTAGCAAATAAGGTGCACGGCGGCACCAATAAAGATAACCGATGGATGTACCAGATACAGTGGTTCATCCGGACATCGTAAGATCACAGGGGTAAGTATGATCCTAAAAAAAGGTAGAAGGCAGGTACTGGGGAGCTACATACAGGGGGACACTAGAGCCCTAGACGTCCCTAAGTAACGGGTGCTATTTTAGCCCTGATAGCCTAGCCACGAAGCACCCGTCCTGAAATGAACAACCTCGTCCGGAACCTTTTCCTCAAGCTACTTGGCCCTATATTGCCCTAGTACAGCTAGTCCCTACATGCATGTTTGGATTTGACTCTCATCAGGGGAAACGTGCTGGACAGACGATAAAACAACCATCCCTCCAGGGGGGCAAATAGAAATAGGATAAATGTACACAATAGATTCAAGTGCACTATAAACGTGGATCCCAGATAGATAGATCTGGTTGTTCAAGTGGGGAGGGGAGCTAAAGTTAGGCGCTCCAATCCTTGTTCAAATAGGGAGAAGAGTTCATGTTGCAGACTCCAGTCCCATGTGCAGGGCCTGAGCAAGTGCCGTGGATGAGAGGTACTTGCCAGCAAACGGAGGAACCTTCTGATGAATGAAGAAACCGCCAGTACTATGGGCCCATGCGTTTTTTGAGGCAGGAAGATATGCTGTCTGCTGCTTACCACCCGGGTTTAAATACAGACCGGGAATCATAACGCGGACTGAGACGCAGCGCGGTGATGTCATACAAAATTTATGTATCGCCGCGAATGCGAGGCATGTGCTAGATGCCTAAAGCACTTGCCTATACAGGGAAACCAAGATGACGCGTCCTGATGTTGAAACGTCATCAGAGAGTGGCCAGGTTGCGTCTGGTTGCCAGGTAACCGGGACACGCTCCTGACCATCAGCAACCGCGCAGTCCTGTGTGTGGGACAGCGCCCAATACAAAGGCATTATTTAGTAACATAGTAACATAGTAACATAGTATATAAGGCCAAAAAAAGACTTTTGTCCATCCAGTTCGACCTGTTTCCTGCAAGTTGATCCAGAGGAAGGCAAAAAACCCCTGTGAGGTAGAGCCAATTTTCCCCACTTAAGGGGAAAAAATTCCTTCCCGACTCCAATCAGGCAGTCAGAATAACTCCCTGGATCAACGACCCATCTTTAGTAGCTATAGTCTGAAATATTATTACGCTCCAGAAATACATCCAGGCCCCTCTTTAATTTCTTTATTGTACTCACCATCACCACCTCCTCAGGCAGAGAGTTCCATAGTCTCACTGCTCTTACCGTGAAGAACCCTTTTCTATGTTTGTGTACAAACCTTCTTTCCTCCAGACGCAGAGGATGTCCCCTCGTCACAGTCACAGTCCTGGGGATAAATAGATGATGGGAGAGATCTTTGTACTGACCCCTGATATATTTATACATAGTTATTAAATCTCCCCTCAGTCGTCTTTTTTCTAGAGTGAATAACCCTAATTTTGATACCCTTTCAGGGTACTGTAGTTGCCCCATTCAAGTTATTACTTTAGTTGCCCTCCTCCGAACCCTCTCTAGCTCTGCTATGTCTGCCTTGTTCACGGGAGCCCAGAACTGTACACAGTACTCCATGTGTGGTCTGACTAGTGATTTATGAAGTGGTAAGACTATATTTTCATCACGGGCATCTATGCCCCTTTTGATGCAACCCATTATCTTATTGGCCTTAGCAGCAGCTGCCTGACACTGGTTTTTACAGCTTAGTTTGTTATTTATTAAAATTCCTAGATCCTTTTCCATGTCAGTGTTACCGAGTGTTTTACCATTTAGTATGTACGGGTGACTTGCATTATTCCTTCCCATGTGCATAACTTTACATTTGTCAGTGTTAAACCTCATCTGCCATTTCTCTGCCCAAGCCCCCAATCTATCCAGATCCCTCTGTAGCAGAAAACTGTCCTCTTTAGTGTTAATTACTTTACACAGTTTAGTGTCATCTGCAAAAATTGATATATTACTGTGCAAGCCTTCTACAAGATCATTAATAAATATATTGAAGAGAATAGGGCCCAATACTGAACCCTGAGGTACCCCACTAGTGACCGTGACCCAATCTGAGTGTGTACCGTTAATAACCACCCTCTGTTTTCTATTACTGAGCCAGTTACTTACCCACATACAGATATTTTCTCCTAGTCCAAGTGTTCTCATTTTATATACTAACCTTTTATGTGGTACAGTGTCAAATGCTTTGGAGAAGTCCAGATATACGACATCCATTGATTCGCCGCTGTCAAGTCTAGAACTTACCTCCTCATAGAAACTGATTAAATTAGTTTGACCGATCCCTCATGAAGCCATGCTGATATGGTGTAATTTGCTTATTTTCATTGAGATACTCCAAGATAGCATCTCTTACAAAACAGTTTACCCACAACAGATGTTAAACTTACCGGACTATAATTTCCAGGCTCTGTTTTTGGACCCTTTTTGAATATTGGCACCACATTTGCTATACGCCAGTCTGGTGGAACATTCCCTGTCAGTATGGAGTCCGTGAATATCAAAAATAAGGGTCTGGCTAGGACATCACTTAATTCCCTTAGGATACGGGGGTGTATGCCATCCGGTCCTGGCGATTTGTCTATTTTAATCTTTTTATGTCGCTGCTGTACTTCTTCCTGGGTCAGACAGGGCACTTTTAAAGGGGAATTTACTTTTACATTTTGCATTTCATCTGACAGTTTATTTTCCTCAGTGAAAACAGTGGTGAAGAAAATATTTAATAGCTTGGCTTTATCCTCGTCGCTTTCTGCAACTCCCCTCATTGCTATGTAGAGGGCCGACTCCTTCAGGTTTATATTTTTACCATTTATATAATTGAAAAACATTTTAGGGTTAGTTTTGCTCTCTTTGGCAATTAATCTCTTGGTCTCTAGTTTGGCAGTTTTTATTAGTTTTTTACATATTCTATTTTTTTCCTTATAGTTTATCAGTGCTTCCTGGCTCCCCTCCTGTTTTAGTGATTTATATGCTTTCTTTTTGTCATTTATTGCTTTTTTATGGTTCTATTTATCCACATTGGTTTCTTCTTATTTCTTAGCCTTTTATTTCTATAAGGTATGCATCGATCACAATTAAATGTTACAATGCTTTTAAAAATCTCCCATTTTGTGGTTGTATTTTTATTTTTGAGGACTATGTCCCAGTTAATTGGGCCTATGGCCTCTCTTAGTTGGCTAAATTTTGCTTTTTTGAAGTCCGGTATTCTTGTTCCTCCCTGTAGAAACTCTCGTTTGAAGGATAATTGGAAGGTTATTACTTTATGGTCACTATTTCCCAGGTGTCCCCCGACCTGCACGTCTGTTGTTCTATCAGGTCTATTGGTTAATACTAAGTCCAGTATGGCCGTCCCTCTAGTTGGGTCCTGAACCATTTGGGAAAGGTAATTGTCTTTGGCTATTGCCAAGAACCTGTTTCCTTTATGGGATGTACAGCTCTCAGTTTCCCAGTCTATATCTGGGTAGTTGAAGTCCCCTATAATAACCACCTGATTATGGTTTGCCGCCTTGTTTATCTCGTTTAGTAATAGATTTTCTGTGGACTCTGGTATATTAGGTGGTTTATAGTAAACTCCAATTAGTAATTTATTATTGTTTTTGGCTCCATTTATCTCCACCCACATTGACTCCACATTTTCGTGTCCCTCACAGATGTCTTCCTGGAGTGTGGGCTTTAGACAGGACTTTATGTAAAGGCAGACCCCTCCCCCTCTCCGGTTTTGACGATCCTTTCTGAACAGATTGTAACCTTGTACATTAACAGCCCAGTCATAGCTATTATCCAGCCATGTCTCAGTTATTCCCACTATGTCATAATCATCCTCACACATCACTAATTCCAGTTCCCCATCACTAATTCCAGTTTGGCTTGTAAGATATAGGGAAAGGTAAGTGGGCCTGGCGGACCTATGACATTAAATCATGGGTGCATAAAGGTACACACATATGGATAATAATGTAGGTACATACATGAAAGGAGCCATTATCATGGTGACCTGCCTAGTAGAAAATTATCTAGGCACAGTCACCAGAGAATAGCCTCATAAACCAGGGCCTTATAGTGGTAGTGGTTTCAAACAAAACAACTGAAACACAGCTGCTCATTTAACCCTAAAGGGGACACCATACATAATGTGTGGATCCAATGGGCCTCATGCTGTAATAGGGTATGGTCCCAGTCGCTGCCACGAATCAGTGGTGAAACAATTTCAATGCCAATAGCTTTAATGCATTTAAGATTATCGGAGTGATGATCATTCACATGGCGGAACACAGCCGTGTCCCTTTTATTTCCAATGTCCCCTAGCTGTTCCCCAATGTGTCTACGCAATTCGCGCTTGCTTTTACCCACATATTCCATTGGGCAGTCACACGTGATTTTATATATGACTCCTCGGGACCGGCAGTTAATGAAGTCCTTTATAGAGAAGGACTTTTGTAAGTTGATGCTATAAATAAACTTGCCAGTCTGAATCGTGTTACATGCAACACAGCCACTACACCTAAAACTTCCCATGGGTTTACAATGTAGCCAGGAACCAACCTGGGGTGCTGCATTGTAGTGGCTGTGAACCAGCATGTCACGCAGGCTGTTTCCACACCTAAAAGTAATCTGTGGGTAATCATGGATACTCTCTTTCACATCTGGGTCCATTAGCAGGATGGGCCAGTGTTTGTGTAAAATATCTCGCATGGGGCCTGCCGCCTCATCAAAGTTGGCAATCAGCCGTATTTTTTGCTGAACATCTACTTTGATCTTAGGGACCAGTAGTTCAGTACGTGTAGATGACAAAGTATTTTTATATGCTGGCCTTAATACTGAATCTGCATACCCTCTATCCAAGAACCTGTTTCGGAGGGTTCTAGCCTGGTCCACGAAATCCGCTTTTTTGGAGTAATTGCGTCCTAAACACAGATATTGCCCCTGTGGTTTCCCTCTTTTCAGGCTACTTTTTCAGTGTAAAATGGAGTTGGTGGATGTGGGTTTACGGTAGATAGTCGTGGCTAGTTCATGCAAACTGTCTCTGGAAATCAGGATGTCCAGAAAAGGTAGATTATTGGCATTGAACTCATATGTGAACCGTAATCCAACTTCATTGTGATCTTTCACAAAATTCACAAAGGCTGGGACTGTCCCCCGACCAAATGATGAATATGTCGTCAATGTACCTGGCCAATAGGGAGATGGGCCCGGTACATGATGTGAGACCGTTGACAAATACGATGGTACTCTCCGACCAGCCCAGGAGCAGATTTGCGCAAGGCGGTGCGCAAGAACACCCCATCGTGGTGCCCCTGAGCTGGTGGTACATCTTACCATCGAACAGAAAGAAGTTGTGAGTGAGGAGGTACCTGAGAAGTTTTAAGACAAACGCGTTATGTTCCTTAAACTGTTGTCCCCTCATGCTGAGATAACCGCTCCAATTCCTGCCTCATGAGGGATAGATGAATAAAGGGTCTCAACATCGATGCTAGCCAGCATCGACCCTTTATCCATTACAATCCCATCTAACCTCTTCAGCAGATCCATGCTGTCACGTGTCTATGAGGGTAGTGCAGTTACAAAAAGTAGCAGTATCTTGTCAATATACTTGCCAAGATTTTGGCCAATACTTCCTATTCCCAAAACAATAGGTCGCCCCTTTAGCGACTTAGTCCCTTTATGAGCCTTTGGGAGGCTATAGAAGGTGGCGATGATGGGAAATTTTGGAAATAGGAAGTCAAATTCTTCTTGTGAGATGATCCTTGCCGACTTTGCCTCTAAAAGGATGTCGCACAATTCACCCTTTGTCAGACGGTTTGATTGTAATTGTAGGATAATTTTTAAGAGCGGAAATAGCTTCTCGCTAGTCTCCGGAGAAATTGCGAGACAGACTAGAGGCCTGTGGTTTACATAGTTCGTCAGTAACCAATTGGAGAAAGATATCCAAACATGATATTTCCCAAGTGGTGGCATCTTTTTACTTCTGAGTTTCAGGAAAGTAAAGGGCCCTTCTCCTTGCTCATCAGACTCAGATAGACTATTTAACATTTTCACATCATTAAGTATTTCCAGTGGGATCCCGCCAATGTAGCTTGCGGATAAATAGATTAAGGTCCTTGACCCACATGAAATCATTGAAACGTTGTGTCGGGATGAAGGAAAGCCCCTTACTGAGAACACTCATTTCTGAACTGGAGAGGGGTCTGGGAGATAGATTGATTATTTCGGGCCCTACTTGTCCCTTGGATTTGGTCGATTCTTCAGGGGGTTGGAGATCTAAAAAATCAAAGGGGGGACCAGATTGTTTTCCTCTCCCTCCTCTCCCCGCCCTCTTCCCCTTGTATATGTGTTTCTGGTTTTACAAATGTATTGGGCGCTGTCCCACACACAGGACTGCGCGGTTGCTGATTGTCAGGAGCGTGTGCCGGTTACCTGGCAACCAGACGCAACCTGGCAACTTTCTGATGACGTTTCAACATCAGGACGCGTGATCTTGGTTTCCCTGTATAGGCAAGTGCTTTAGGCATCTAGCACATGCCTCGCATTCGCGGCGATACATACATTTTGTATGACATCACCGTGCTGCGTCTCAGTCCTTGTTATGATTCCTGGTTTGTATTTAAACTCCGGCCGGGTGGTAAACGGCAGACAGCATATCTTACTTCCTCAAAAAACGCATGGGCCCACCGTACTGGCGGTTTCTTCATTCATCAGAAGGTTCCTCCGTTTGCTGGCAAGTACCTCTCATCCACGGCACTTGCTCAGGCCCTGCACATGGGACTGGAGTCTGCAACATGAACTCTCCTCCCTATTTAAACAAGGATTGGAGCGCCTAACTTTAGCTCCCATCCCCACTTGAACAACCAGATCTATCTATCTGGGATCCACGTATATATTGCACTTGAATCTATTGTGTACATTTATCCTATTTTTATTTGCCCCATTGGAGGGATGGTTGTTTTATCGTCTGTCCAGCACATGTTTCCCCTGAAGAGAGTCAAATCAAATAATGCATGTAGGGACTTGCTGCACTAGGGCAATATAGGGCTAGAGATGGCCCGAACTATTCACCGGCGAACATAGCTTGTTTGCGTCCGCCGCGGTGGGCGAACATATTCGATGTTCGCGATCGCCCCTATACTTTATCATTGAGCAAACTTTGACCCTGTACCTCACAGTCAGCAGACACATTCCAGCCAATCAGCATACCCTCCCTCTCAGACCCTCCCACCTCCTATCTAAACGCAAGGACAGCATCCATCTTAGATT
The DNA here is from genome assembly GCA_033119425.1 of Bufotes viridis. NCBI lineage: Eukaryota > Metazoa > Chordata > Amphibia > Anura > Bufonidae > Bufotes > Bufotes viridis. The sequence goes on from CM065596.1 coordinate 34,074,313, forward strand.
CATTCTGAAGCTGCAGTGTTAGTAATTGTAAATCGCAATGCGATTAATATAACCTGTATTATTCGCATTGCGATTACAACTTAGATCTGAGTTCCTAATGGTTGTATTGCTAGAATATAACGAAGATAACGAATATAGCACTATATTCTCAATCTTCATTATATTCTAGCAATACAACAACCATTAGGAACTCAGATTTAAGTTTAATTCGCAATGCGATTAATATAACCTGCATTAATCGCATTGCGAATTCAACTTAGAGCTGAGTTCCTAATGGTTGTTGTATTGCTAGAATATATGTTATATTCTAGCAATACAACCATTAGGAACTCAGCTCTAAGTTGTAATCACAATGTGAATAATACTTACAAATATTAATCGCTTTGCGAATCCATTTGATGCCTCTATTTGATTGTATATGACGGTTGACTATGACTGCCACTAACGTTCTGCTGCCTCCGAGGCAAGATATCTGAACCCCCCAGCGGCCATTTGGGCGTTTTTGATAGAAAACGCATCAAAAACGCATCAGCGTTTTTTATAATTTTTTAATTTTATTTATTTGTGTATTTTGCCACATTTGGTTGCATATTTACATTTGGTATAGGCAAATATGGTAGTCTAGATCATGTGTTTATACCAAAATCTAGGATCATTGTTTGACAGCATATTTTCTAAGCCATGTAGCTGAATATAGATTTGGGCAGAGTAATGATCTAGACCTGTGTTTCCCAACCAGTGTGCCTCCAGCTGTTGCGAAACTACAACTCCCAGCATTCCTGCACAGCCAAAGGCTGTCCGGGCATACTGGGAGTTGTAGTTTTGCAAAAGCTGGAGGCACACTGGTTGGGAAACACTGAATTCTAGACTACCATATTTGCCTATACCAAATGTAAATATGAAACCAAATGTGGCAAAATACACAAAAAAATAAAATAAAAAATAAAAAAATAATAAAAACGCAGATGCGTTTTTGATGCGTTTTTGATGTGTTTTCTTTAAAAAACGCCCAAAAGGCCCCTGGGGGGTTTAGATATCTTGCCTCGGAGGCAGCAGAACATTGGTGGTAGTCATAGTCAACCGTCATATACAATCAAATAGAGGCATCAAATGGAATCGCATTCCAAATTCAACTTACCACACTCTGCGTCAACTACGTAATTTTCCATTGGAGTTTTGCCATGGATCCCCCTCCGGCATGCCACAGTCCAGGTGTTAGTCCCCTTGAAACAACTTTTCCATCATTATTGTGGCCAGAAAGAGTCCCTGTGGGTTTTAAAATTTGCCTGTCTATTGAAGTCTATGGCGGTTCGCCCTGTTCACATGTTCGCGAACATTTGCGGAAGTTCGCGTTCGCCGTTCGTGAACGGAAAAATTTATGTTCGCGACATCACCATATAGGGCCAAGTAGCTTGAGGGCAAGGTTCCGGACGAGGTCATTCTTTTCAGGACGGGTGCTTTGTGGCTAGGCTATCAGAGCTAGGATAGCACCCGTTACTTAGGGACGTCTAGGGCTCTAGTGTCCCCCTGTATGTACGTCCCCAGTACCTGCCTTCTACCTTTTTTTAGGATCATACTTACCGCTGTGATCTTACGATGTCCGCATGAACCACTGTATCTGGTAGGACCATCATTTATCTTTATTGGTGCCGCCGTGCACCTTATTTGCTAGAGCTTTATCGAGTACTCTATGCAGTCAAACATTGTTTTTGTTGTGATTAAACTTTTAAGGACTATTATTAGTTGTATCAATTAAAAGTTACATTTTATGTAAGATTCACCATTTACTTTAATCACTTGTTAACCTCCCTAATCTCCCGCTGCCTTTCTTGTGTGGCTCGTGGTACAGGCAGTATTTTCGGAAAATACTACCTTTTAGGTCCTTGTCCTAAGCTTTTTATCTAAATCCCTAAAATCATTTTTTAGGACGCTCCACCTAGCTCTAACTTTGTCATTTATTTCGATATGGACTATGACCGCTGGATCTTCTCCAGCCCCTCCCAGTAATCTGTCAACCCGATCCGTGATGTGTCGAACTTGAGCGCCAGGAAGACAACACACCTTTCGTCGATCCCGGTCTTTGTGACAGATCGACCTATCTGTACCCCTAATAATTGAGTCTCCCACTACTAGCACCTGTCTGGCCTGCCCTTCTCTCCTAGTTCCCTGCTTACTGGAGCCGACATTCCCCTGACTGGCAGAGGAAGTGTCCGGCTGCAGCAGTGCTCTCTTTAAACTGTCATCCCCTCATCTGTCAACTTCAATTTTTTTTTGCGGCCCCATTGAAATGAATGGTTCTGCTTACTGTCTGCTAAAAACGAAATGGACACGGCAATAAAATATGTTTGTGTGCATCAGCCCTTTGGTGGTGAATTGGGAGGTCCCCATACACATTAGATGATGGTCTGGTCCTTCTCAGTGGAATGAGTGGGTTAAACTAACATTTGTCCAATATGTATGGCCAGATTTATGCTGACATGACAGATGAGACGAGATGACACCATCTTACTTGTGTTAATATGAAAACATAAAATCTAAATCTAAACATTTCAAGAAATTATAATTACAAAACATGCTGTTATGCTTAAAAGCCCCAAAGTGTTCACGTTATACCTAAAAAGTGTAGAAGCCTAATGCTTTCTTCATAGTGCTAAAATATTATGTTACCTGGTGCATCACAATAAAAAATGAAAAATAAATTCTTATTAAGTAATAAAACCCCTGATGTGATTAATAAAAGTTAATACAATTTTAAAGATGACAGTAAATATCTTAATTGTTTCTATAAAATGAAAATTAAACCCTGGGTCTCATTCCAGTATACCCTCTAAGCTATGTGAAATGATGGGATGAGAAAGCAGAAAGCTTGTTCTCTTCACCATAGTGTTCTTTATAGTCTGGTATTTTAAGATCACTTGTATCACTTGTTAACTACTATATTATCCTTATAACCTTAAAGGTAAAGGGTTTTTCTCACCTCAGATATTGGGAGCATATCACTAGGATATACCCCCAATGTCTTGCATAGCCGGATACTGTCTTTCCCTGCAGTAGCCCATTGACTATAATGGGACCTGCTGGGGATCTGGCCAGGTTCCGGCATTAGTGCCAGGATAGGACCCGTATTTATCTTTAGAAAGGAGCCCGCAAAGTGAAGGAGGGTGCCCCACGTATTCATTCCACTCGGAGCACAGAAAATAGCCGATTGTCTCGCTCATCTATTTTCGGCAGTCCCCATTGAAATTAATTGGAAGCGCACCGCCCTCACTTTACATGTCCTGTTCTAAAGATAAATGCGGGTCTCAAAGGTGGGACCTGCACCTATCAGACATTGAGGGGCATATCCTAACGATGTGCCCCAAATGTCTGAGGTGAGAAAACCCCTTTAAACATATGGTATCTCCAGTTATAAGGAAAAAAACTAAAATCCTGTAAAAAAAACTAAAATCCTGTGTCAAAAAATGGTTAAAAATGCAATACGTAAGTGAAGTTCCATGTTCCATGTGACACCATATTTTACACTAAGCCTACAGTTTGGTGATCTGTATTGGTCCAGTATGAGATCTGTACACTTTTATATGAGTTTCTTATGGTGCTCTATTACTGGTCCCTTATGGATTCCATAGTATCTGTATAGAGATATGTGATATTTGAGTACAAATTGACTTCTATGGGGAGAAGTGGCAACTGTACAGCATCAGATGGAAGCCATGCAAAAAAAAAGTCCATATGGTAAGGGGACCTTTGTAGATCATTACAGTAATTCAATACTTGAATAGTCATATGATTGTGTGCACGAGGATAGCAACATTTGAATTTTTTATTGAGTTCTCTTTTTCTTATTAAATTGTACCATGGGCATTTTTTGCTTAAACACGCAAATTGAGTAGATCTACATTGGTCTGAGGCTACTTTCATACTTGCAGTAGCCTTTTCCGGCAGGCTGTTCCTGCGGGGGAACAGCCTGCCGGATCCGTGCTACCACTAGTCCACCATGCCACTGGAAGTCCACTCCGGCCCCATTCACTATAATGGGGGCTGGCAGCAGCATGGCAATCATGGCGAGAGGCGGCCGGACAAAAACTACAACATGCTGCAGTTTCTGTCCGTCCACCTCTTGGCTTGTTTGCCGTGCTGCGGCTGGATCTTTATTATAGTGGATGGGGCTGGAGCGGACTTCTGGTAGTATGGTGGATTAGCGGTAACATGGATCTGGCAGGCTGTTCCCCCGCCGGAACAGCCTGCCGGAAAAGGATTCTGCGAGTGTGAAAGTAGCCATATTCTTGAAAAATTCGGCCTACTGCTATTTTTCTGATACCAGGTGGCACATTTTAACAGCACAAGTCTGTTGTTCTTAAAAGGAACACTTCAAGAGAAACTGATATACTCTGTTATGCCTAGAGTAGGGTCTGAGGAGGAAGTGGAAGACACAGAGGACTCAACATAAACTAGGCAAGGTGCTGCGCTAGGCATAATAATGTTTTTGCCTGAAGCCTTCCTTTAAAAGCCTGTATTACAATATCTGTTCTAGAGATGAGTGAATCAATTAAAATAAAAATTTAACCCTCGCTTGTTTTTTTCAAAAATTCCAATTAGTTAGAATCAGAATTTCTTGAGATTCGATTTAAGAGAATGGAGCAAGACAAAAGATTTTCCAGACTTTTAAAGCACTTTTGACTAGGGTGGAATCAAGTCATACCTGAATCAAATTTCTTGTCCTATTTAGACTTAAATCCAAACCTAATTTTTGGAAATTCGTACATCTCTAATTTAGTCCAGAAAGCTTTGTGGTACAGTCTTAAAATGACTCAAAAGAAATTGACTTTTATTTGGATTTTGGTGAAGAGGTGGAACTGAGGTGGAACTGTCCAAATGTAAAGGATAAGAAACATTAAAACATCTTATGGGATTTCAGGCTACATGGGAAAACACTGTGTTTGACACCCAGGGGAATGTTGAGGCCAGAGAATAGATTTTAAACATTGTAGTAACGTCCTCTTCCTTGGGGGAACAAATACCACTGGTGGGATTTCAACCTTTCTTCTTTTAGTTTCACTGTCACTGATTAGGAGGCAAGGAGCTCATATGAGTCATGTTGGTCTCTGATCTATACCAACCCATACCTTTTCAGATCTGAAATGGCTTTACTGAAATCCAATTGTGAAAAATATCACTAAAAATAAAAACCAGTACATTACTTAGCTTTGAAACAGTTCTCTGGTTTAGAAAAACATGGTTCCCTTCTTCCAGAACTAGCACCAAACATATCCATGGGTTGTGTCTGGCACTGCAGCTCAGGAACTGCAACCTCACACAATCTCCGTATGGTGCTGTCTTTGAAAGAAGAGCAACTAATCCCCTACAAGCTGTAAGGTTGTAAATATGTAAAACCAAAGGACCTCTTGAATGAATATATTTGTTTCAGAGAATATGTAGCCTTAAAGAGAATTTCTGGGATTCATATACCATTTCTGCCTTTATTGACCAATACAGATTGCACTAATTTGACAATGTCTATTCTCTTCTCTCCAACTTCCTTTGATATTACGTTTTTTGCTTGCAGCCAGATCCATTTATCTGTGCTATGCTCCTATAGTATAAACACCAATCTTATTAGCAGGGGCAAGGGAGCAGGTGTGTCCCTCTGATTTCCCTGTTTCCCAGAAGAGTCTGCACATGCTCTGGATCTTCCTTGCTTTACTATTGGCAAATAGAAGGATCAGAGGGACGTACATATTCCTTGCTCAGGCTAATTAGATGGGCGTTCATGCTTCAGAACACAAAACAGACAAGAGACCCTGGCTGAAAGCAATTGGCATGATGTCAGAGGAAGTTGGGGAGAGAAGAATCTATGGGGTAACATGAATCTTTTCCAGATTGGGCAATACGGACAGAAATAGTAAATGCAGTACATTACAAAGTGAAAGATGTCTGCACATTGGAGATAATGAGAGTTGTTTGTTATAGTGGACATTTATCAATCCCAGTATGCCAGAACATCTGAATAAAAAAATTGCAATGATTAGAGCAAAGTTTTTGCAATTTTTGGGGGGTTTTGCACCCTGTTTGCCACTTTTCAAAAAAAGTGTTTGGACTGAGGTAGGGAGTGGGACCATATGACAGCACATTTATTATAATCTATGCCTGAAAATTGTTAGAGATTATGCCAGAAATATACACCAACTTCTAGCTAGTAAAGATCTGCACAGACAATTATTAAGAGCCGTGCACCTCTTTGTAAATGTGGCACATTTAATGCCAGCTAGAAATAAATGACCAGCCTTTAAAATGGCCATCTTAATATATTTCCCCCTATATGATAATTATGTGAGTGATCAAATGAAAATTTAAATTTTTCTGCAATCCTTTGGAACATAATATTGCAATGCAAAAATTAAGCTCTGTATGAATTTTTCATAAGAATCTTCCATAAAAGGTGACATATTGTACAGGAAAACCACTTAGCCAGATGGGTCTACTTTTTGTAGAGCTAACAATACACTTTAAATGTCTGCGTGTCTTTACGAGTGTTTTTGAATGGCATGGGACAGCAATCAGAACTATCTTGATGATGATTAAATGCAAACAAAATACATAAGACACTTACCTTTCTTTGCAAATCCCAATGCACATTGAGCAAATCATGCCTGAGAATTCCAGATACTATTTGTACTGTGCACCATTTAGCACAAAATCACAATAATCTTTAACATTTGCTACTATATTTTGCTTCAGGGACCTTAAATCAACATTAAGATCAGATGAAAGCAGCATTTCAGCTCAGCTAATTTCACTTTGGTGCTTTACAAACTATTTGCTATCATTTCACATTCAGCCAAGAAATGCGTAATTTTATTTTTTTGTTATTTTCTACTTTTAAAGTGATAAATATTTAATTAGCCAAGCCCTAGAAAATTATCAAGCCTTGATGCGTTGCACATTGGAAGCAAAACTTATGAACACTTAGCTAAGGCCAGTTTCACAATAGACTTAAAATGATTCGGCAAGTTTTTCCGGCAGAGTACATCATATCTAGCATAGACAGAAACAGCCAGAGCCCTGCCAGAACCCATTGACTATAATGTGACCAGGCAGGGAATCAGCCTATTTCTGGACTTAGTACTGGAATCCGGTCAGACATAACCAGTGCTTGCACCGTTTTTTGTCTGGCCAAATCCATGACAGAACCTGGCCAGATCCACACCAGGTCACATGATAGTCAATAAACTCCTGCAGGGAAAGGCAGTTCCGGCTATGCCAGATACAGTGAACTAGGATGGGCTGTTCCTCTGCCTGCCAGATTTTTTGCTGGTGTGAAACTAGTCTAAGCTTACAAATTGGGTCTTAGAGACAAATTTCAGCCGAAATCTGCATCAAATCCATGCTCGACTCGCTTCTCATGACAGTGAATCCGGTTTCTGCATCCCTATTTACATTCAGTGGAAATAAGTCTGCACCGCCATCCATTAGAATAATGAGGATGTCATTATTCTCACCCTCTTCCGCTGCTCTGTGTAGTCCTTATCTCTAAACTCTTGACAGCTCATGAACACTCATTAAAGCAAAATTTGATATCAAACTGATATGTATAAATTAGTGTTTATGAGCTGTCAGGAGTTGAAAGATAAGGGCTACACATGGAGCCGTCTGAGCAGCTCCATAATGGGTTCACTGTAATTAGAGATATGTGAAGTTTAGAAAACTTCAATTCGGCTGCTTCACCGACTTTCACAAAGAAATTTGCTTTTTGACTAATTACTCCGTCACGAAACGCACTTCTTTGCAAAGTAGTGGGCACATTGACAGGGAACGAGTAGGATTTTTTTTCTGCCATTTCAGGGAAAATGTATTAATTACCCTGAAGCACGAATAAATTTGGCTTCACCGCAAATCAAATTTTCCCTGAAATTTGTATCAAAGTCCACTTCGAATACTTCAATTCGGTCAACACTAATTGTAATAAAAAAACATATGGTCTGCAGATACAATGGAAGGATGTAGAAGAAACACTGAAAATGTTTAATAAAGACCAAATGAAAAAAAAAAAAATTATCCCAAAGTGAGTAAAATTCGAATAATAAAAAAATTACCCTAAAAGTGTCCATAGCCTTTAACCTTAGATAAATTTGCATGAAAGCATGAATACACATTTGTGTTTATATTTGCATCTTTTGGCTCTGATCCCACAGATAATCCATTATTAAGTACAAAGGGAAGATTTCGCCTTATATCTTCAATCACAGTTACTGGAAGTGGAAAACCTTTTATACATAAAACAGTTATGTTGGTGCGTTTTACATGAGCAAAAAAGTGAGTAATACAAACTCTACGAACCTGCAATAGGAAAATATTATGATCTTACATCAGCATGTCATCAGTACTGCATCACTATTACTGATCCTTGTTAGGGTTTGGCCACATGATTGGGTTTTCTGACACAGTTTCTGAAGCCAAAATAAGGTGTGAACCATAAAGGGAAATAAACAATTAAGGACAGATGTTACTTTTCCTTTTTTTTTTTTTTTTTATCCAGTCTTGATTTTGGCTTCAAAAACGGCATAAAAGAACCTGAATATGTGGCTGTACTCTTAGAGATGTTTTGTCTTGTAAAAGTGCTTTTATATGTGCCATTAAAATAAGTTACTAAATCCACAACAGTTAAAACAGTGGCCCAGATTTACTAATTTGTCTGCCTCTAGAATCTGTATAAAACTGGAGCAAACTGGTACAACTATGGGTTCAAGAACTTTTATTTTACTTGTTCAAAATAATTAGAGCTTAGTGGTAATGAGTAGGCTTCGCTGGAAATGGAGCGCATGTGAAATTTTTGCTCCAAAATTCTGGCACAGTTCTGGCATAAAATTCTGCTTCAAAGTTAGCCAACCAATAGTTTGATTAGAGTTAGACAATAAACTGTGAAGAAGCCCTGTGACATCTTCAATCTTTGGATTGGTGGGGGTTCCAGAGGTAAAACCCCTGCTAATCATAAAGTGATGGTATACAATATCAATAAGTCATCACTAAACACTAAAAACATGTTTTTACAGTAGAATTCTAGTTTTAAGAAAACAAGACATGTCTTGACTGAGAACAAATCATTTATTAGCTAATTTTATTGTGATCCCTTTATATTTTTTCAGTATGCAATATTGATATACACTCTTTTTAATGGTGTTCTATGCAGTACTTTAGCACTGACTGATCTACACCCAAATGTTTGAATTTACAGCTTTAAAACTTTTAGGGTATGGCCACATGGCCAGGATTCCTTATGTAGATTTGGAAGCCAAAACCAGGAGTGAATAAAAAAAAAGTTGAAGTTGTATTGGTCCTTGATACTTTCTCTCTCTCTTCTATGATCCCCTCATGGTTTTGGCTCCCAAAACTGCACCCAGAAACCTGATCAAGTGGTCATATCCTTAAGTAATATCCAAAAATAGAAAAATCTTACCTGTCCACATGCTAGACCCATACCCCTTTCTCCCATGCCATGGGGGCAAGATAGATTTAGCTCCAGGGCATCCGCACCAGAAGCCTAAAAAATAATAATAAATCACAGATAATTGTAGATTAGTAGAGGAGATTATTCACTTATGTAAAGTTCAGCTCGGAAATCTAAAAGTATAGGACATCCACGGAATTCGTGAGTAGGCTAAGACCAGTGTAACCCTTTGGGCATCAAAGTTCCTACTATAGAGTTTCTCTATAGAATACATCTTTCTACATGGAAAAAATACATTTATTACCATATACATATACAGTAGCTAATAGAAACAAATGGTCCAAATAGTTCAAAAGATCTGCCACTCCCATACTAATAGTTCAATAAGTGTCCCCAAATCTTCATGTATTAGGCCACAGTGATCATGTACCATATTCCATATTTCATACATGGCCAATGCAGCAAATTATGGGTCACAGCGGTCAGTTGTACTTCTACATTAACATGAAAGCTAGAGATTTCTTAAAATTTAATTCTCGGCTGATTCACTTGAATCAATTTCCTATCATTCCCACTTTAGCTAAAATTTTAGAATTTTAGAAACAAGTTGCTTGTCTGTAATAAAAGCTATTTTTTTCCAAAATAGATTAAAGGGGTTCTCCAGGAATTAATAAAATGAAAATACTTAAATATTACTTTATCATAAATATATTCTCAAATACCTTTCATTAGTTATAATGGCTTGTTTTTTCTGGCGAGCAATCATCAGGGGAAACAAAATGGCCGCCAATGTATTAGTTTACACAGAACCTGTCCTAATCACACATGAGAACAAGTTTATTTACAACACTGAGGTAAACAGCTGCCTTATCCTCCTCTCTGCTATACTTGTCAGGGATTATCATCCTGAATACAGATAATAAGAACTTTAGATGAATCTCTGGAGAATATAGTTCATGAGGAGACATGCAGTACAGAGAGGACGGACAGGACAGGCTGTGGTAATGTAGACTGCATACAAGTGCTGCTGTTCATATGCCACACCTCACCTCCTCTCATGTCTTCTCATCATCTCCATTCCCACAAAGATTCACCTGTATTCAGGATCATGATTCCAGACAAGCACAGAGGAGAAAGAGGCAGCACTATGGCTCATTGTGGTGAAGTAACTTGTCCTCTTGTGTGATTAGGACAGGTTTTGTGTGTCCTGATAGGATGGCGCCCATTTTAGTTCTCCTAATGATTGATCCCTAGATAAAACAAGCCATTCTACGTAATAAAAGATATTTGTGAATATATTTGTTATAAAAGAATAATTAAGAATTTTCATGTTTTTAATTCCCGGAGAACTCCTTCAATGTGCCTGCGGGAATTTGTTTGCTATTCATAGCTCAAAAATTCAACAAATATTATGTTGTCTCCCACAGGGGCGTTGCTAGGTTAAAACATTTGAGGCCATGGCCTTTGATGTTTTGTCCCAGGCCCAGAATGTCCTTCCTGCTTGCTAGATACAACTGTATTGATGTCCTCAGGATGGCAATACAACTGAATCTAATGCCCTGCAGGAGCTGAAGGACTTGTGGTGAAATCACAGGTCATGTGACCAGTGCAGGAGAGGATGGCTCAGAAGTGAAGAGAATTCCTGGGAAGAAGCTGTGGTGAGGTCTGCTACATGAGGAGCGGTAAGTGAAGGGAGAGGCAGAGCAATGTTTAGAGTTGTAGTTATTTAACTGGGACTGTATATTAGGGCTGAAGGGAAGAAAGTAATTTACATGGGACAGTGGGGTGGAGTGATGTTATTTACATTGGGTCTGAAAGTTGAGGGGGTGATGTTATTTACATGGGACTATATGTTGAAGACAGCTGTGGAAGAGAGTGATATTATTTACATAGACTGAAGGTTGAGGGGTAATGTTATTTACATGGAACTGCATGTTGGAGATGCCTGGGGAGGGGGTGATTTTATTTACATGGGACTGTATGATGAAGGTGTCTGGGGGAGGGAGACATGTTATTTACATAGGACTGAATATTGAGGTTGTGATGTTATTTACATGGAACTGTATGTTGAAAGCAGCTGGGGAGGGGGTGATGTTATTTATGTGGGACCGTATATTGGAGTGGGCAGGAGATATGGTGTGATGTTATTTACATGGGACTGTATTTCGAAAGGGGGCTGTAGATAGAGAGGAATGTTATTTACATGGGACTGTATATTGCAGGGGGCTGGAGAGATGGTGTGATGGTATTTACATGGGACTCTATGGCGGAGGAGGGAAATAATGTTATTTAGATAGGACTGTATGGTGGAAGGGCTGGGGAATTATAATTTCTGAGGACATTAAATGGAGGAATATAACTACATGGGGCATTACAAATACTGGGGGCGCTTCAGGGCGAGCATTATAACAGTAGGGGGCAATATAAATACTGGTGGCACTGTGGGGGGCATTGTAACAGTAAAGGGCATTATAAATACTGGGGGCACTTAAAAGTGAGCATTATAACAGTAGGGGGTGTTATAAATACTGGGGGCACTATGGGGGAATTTTAAATCCAGGGGACATTAGGCATTCTTATTACTACTGGGGGCTCTATAGGAGGGTCTTATAGATCTGCATTATTTCTACTAAGAGCACTATGGGGGGCCTATTACCCCAGAATTGGGGACCTTATTTCTACTGGGGGCTCTGTGAGGGCATTATTAATACTGGAGGGCTCTTCTACTAATGGAGTAACTCTTGGGGAGCATTATCACTGTAGGGGGCAATATTACTAATGAGGGCACTCTAGAAGGGAATTACTATTGGTGGGACTGTGAGGAGCAGTATTACTATGGGAAAGATCTGTATGGCACTCATTTTTCTTTAGGATAGTATTTGGATGTACAGAAAAGTGAGGAAGCCAAGACATCTCTGTGCCACACTCTGCAGAGACGAGGCGGCTGAGAGAAGTTGTCCAGACTGAATAAAGAAGATGATGACAGAGAAGATCTACATCAGAGGAGACGTCAACTGGGAGTTACTGGATGTGAGAGGTATGTGCTGCTGCATAGCTGCATACCAAGTATAGTAATATGTCTTCAGTGCTAATATTTGCGGTGTGGGGGGGCGGGGGCGATTGGTCGACTTAGAGAATTGGGCCATATGCATTGGAGCTTGGGCCCCCAATCTTTTGAGACTCTATATAAGAATTATTGCCCCCCTGCTTCCAGCACTCCAGGAAAAAAGTTAATTTTACTTGGGAAAGTTGTAACCAGACAAGCATTTCCCCTGCAGCTGAAAGGTGTAGTGTGGGGTGTGTACAGCTTATGCTGGTGCAGAGTCACAATAACAGGTGCAATACTGTCTGAGTTTAGCTGGGTAGCTGTTTTCCTCATCAGGCACAAACAGGCATAACAGTTCCACAATGGGTACAATCATAAACACAATTCAACTAATATCAGAATGACACTATATTACAGTTAGCATTGGCAGGGGTGGTATTCCTTAAGGAGCTCTCTACAATATGAAGCGGTGTTGGTGGCCACGATTATGTTTTGCAGTGCCTTCTTAAGACCTGGTCATCTTTTTCAATATTGTGGCAAACCTGCTGGCTGTGGCACCAGATGTCCATGGTTTAAGAATGACAAATTGGTAGCTCCACTTCTGACAATCACATGGTCCATTTTACCATGGTGATGGACCATGTGATTGGACCATGTGATGTGACGTCCTCACAGGTCCTTTAGTTCTGAGCTGATGCTGGGAAAGAGAGGACAGATCGCAACTACGCGATTAAGTGGCTAAGGTAAGTTAACTTTTATTATTTTTAACCCCTTCTCTTCATTTTACTAAGCATTATTAAGAATGCTATTCTTTCCCCTTATAACCATGTTATATGGGGCATTACAAACGTTTGCACCCGCACGGGAAAAACGCGCATATTCCCGCAATGCACCCGCCTGTTATCCGGGCGTCAAACATGACGCCCGTGTGAAAGAGGCCTAAGTCTGGCGTTGCTTTGTGTGCCTGCACCAAATGTAAGAACTGGTGCACAGTAATAATACATGTGGCGTGAGTGCTATGTGGTTTATACCTTTATGTGTAAAAGTAGACCTGGGGATTGTCTGACTTGGGTTGCGACTTTTTTGAAACTGTTGCAAAAGTTGCATATAGTAAACGAGCCATAATCCAGGTCTAATCTCACTTTTAGCTTTTAAACATAATCCACTGTGAAAAGTGATGAGGATCACGAAATGTCTAAAAAATGTCGCTATTTGCCATTTACCATAATGTAGTCCATGTTATATATTTCAGAGGGGACCACGTCACCGCCATACAGTTACAGTGACAGGGAAAACGTAGTTTTACATGCCGATTGTACATTTGAGTGGGCATCCATGTAAACCAAGGATGGCTTAATCAAAGCAGCTCTCCATTCTGGCTCTTAGAGGGAGTCCCAAGAATGGTCCCACCTCTGACATTCATCTACCCTAATAACACAAATAGAGCATTTCAGCGTGAACAGGGATGTTACTGTGTTTCGCTTGTCAATGCAGCAACAATGTGTTTGGAATGTGGCACAAATTATTGTGAAGTTGCAACATATTCCCCATCATTTTACATATTATCTCAATGAAAATGATGTTAAAAAGGTTCTCCTGCCATTTCGACAAATCTGCAGATGTCACTAACCTGTGAAAGAAAGATCTTTTATGTAGTACTTACCCATCCCTCGCTCCACTGATGCGCCCGTCTCCATTGCACTGACACAGGCTACAGACTCTTCCGCCTGGGTCCCGACTGGATGTGGCCGCTTCTTTTCCCTAACGCAGCTCAACAGGAAAAGAAGTGGCAGCAACTGGTAGGAAAGTGAGCGAAAGAGCCTGCAGCCTGTCTCAGCGCAACAGAGACTGCCGCATCAGCAGAGCGAGGGACGGGTAAGTACTATGTGAAAGGTCTTCCACAGCTAAGGCTGAGTTCATATCACCGTTTAGCTTTCCGTTCTTCTGATCTGTCAGAAGAAGAAGAGAGAGAAAAAAATAGCAAGGGTCCTGCAAAAAAAACGTTTCCTGTGGCATCAGTCGTCATCTGCTTGACACATTTCCATCTGAGATCTTTTTTTTTGATGTGGAAAAAAAAGTCCTGCATGCAGTACCTTTGTTTCCATCTAAAAAAACAGATCTCAGATGGAAATGGCTCAAATGGATGACAACTGATGCAACAGGATCCGTTTTTTTTTTCCTCTCTCTCTCCCTCTGACGGATCAGAATAATGGAAAGCTAAACGGTGATGTGAACTCAGCCTTAGTAACACCTATGAATTAGGTGAAATGGCTGGGAAACCCCATTAAATAAAAAATTCAGCTCTGCTTCATCTATATAAAATCAAACAATATTTAAAAACAGCTATTGCTAGCTCTCCTTGGCTTAATTTCTAGTCCTTTATGCGTTACGGTTATTATATTTCCATTATATTGTATGTATATTTTTTTTATTCTTGCCACATTCGGTATATTATTTTCTCCCATTAAATAGGTAAGTGTTCCATATTTATTGTTGCTAGGATTGCTGTGCTCTGATTATAAATTACCTAGTAATGGATAGAAAAACATGTCACACGGCTGATACGGCATGCAGAATGTAAGCTCGACCCCATGGAATGAGGATTAGTACCACATGGCGGGAGGATTACCCCACACTGTGCTTTTGTCTTTCAAATAATACAAACCTCACTGGAGCAAATAACTACATGAAGGTTACAGCCTGAAAAAGCAGTCATCACACATGGTCCTGTGAAGGGTTTACAGGTGCTCGCTCATGTAAATGTGATGGCAGTTTGTGCGGCACTCGTTGTATGTCAGCGGGTCTGCTAATTCTCTTAAGAACAACGAGTGATGGAACAGATCACGTTTTAGAAAGGTATGCTAATACGGCTAAAGTAGAGCTGAGTGTGACATTCACTCCAGGTTTTTTGTGATATAATGTGATATGGCTTCAGGTAGACTGCATTATCCTAACTGAGATGCAGCATGCATTCAAAGGAGTCAGCTAAATCATAAAGAAACTGATGTGAAAAACCTAAATCTAATTAATATTACTATTATTATTACTGTTATTGTTAGAAATGTTCACATTATATATTTAAAGGGAACCTGTCTTCATAACAGGTCTATCAAACTATTTATGCCTTATTCACACGACCGCCATGTCGTCCGCATGTATTCCGCAATTCTGCGGAATACATGCGGACCCATTGACTGTGAATGGGGCACGGAACGATGCGGAGAGCACACACTGCGCTCTCTGCATCAGTTTTTGCAGAGCGCGCCGCCGATCTTACGGCCGCAGCTCTGCAAAAAAGTAGAGCATGTCCTATTCTTGCCCGCAAATGCGGACAGGAATAGACATTTCTATGGGGCTGCCGGCCGGGTGTGTTTATGGATCCGCAATTTTCGGATCCATAAACACTACGGACGTGTGAAATAGGCCTTACATGTCCCCACTGAAACCAGTGGCGTAACTAGAATTGACTGGGCCCCACAGCAAATTTTTTAAATTTTAAATAGCCCCCCCCCCAAAAAAAAAACTAAAACTCCCCACCCCCTCTTCCCATTCAACCCTTACTCCTGTGGTTAGTTAGGATAGCTCTCTCAGACCAGGCTCGGCAGCTGCTCCGTCCATTTCTTACAATTATATACTGTATGGCATGTCATGGCATATGCATATACTGTCAGGTCACGTACATAGCGGGATCAAGAAGAGGCGGTGCAGTGAGTCCTGGATATGCAATGCCGTCCAGAGCAGGAGATGTATGTTTATTTTTTTTTTATTTTTTTTTAACTTCTGATCTGAAGTCTGATGGGGGGGGGTTGCAATTTGAAGCTGAATGGGGCTGGGGGGATCCAATCAAAGGCAGATAGAATCTGATTGGGGGTCTGATCTGAGCATGATGGGGGCTGGGAGTCTGATGGGGTCTGATCTGAGGCTGATGGGTCTGGGGTCCCATCTGAGGCTGATTGGGGCTGGGGGGGGTCCAATATGAGGATGATTGGGGGTCGGGCCTGAGGCTGATGGAGGCTGGGGAGTATGATGGATGGCTGATCTGAGGCTAATGGAGGCTGGGGAGGTCTGATCTAAGACTGCTGGAGGTTGAGAAGTCTGACTGAGGCTGATGAAGCTCAGGGGTCTGATTTTGGGGTCTGCTCTGAGGTCTGGTGAAGAATGGGAGTCTGATTTTGGGATCTGATGAGGATTGTGGTCTGCTGAAGATCTGATGAAGAATGGGGGTCAAATTTAGGGGTCTCCTCCAAAATCTAAGTTTGTCTTATAGTCTGATGCATCTTATAGTCCAGAAAATATGGTACCTCCAAATAATCAGATCTAGGTGATGGTTTGAAAAAGGTAGAATTTGTGTCTAACCCCACTGATCAGATAGTGATGACTTATCTTGAGGATAGGTCATCAACTGTTTAGTCTAATACAGCCCCTTTAAAGGGAATGTGTCACTGAAATGTTTTTCCAAGCTTTTTTCCAAGCTCTCAGTGGGGGTGGGGCCATTGTAGTTTTGCTATGGGGTCCTTTGACTTCTGTGTACTCTTTGCTTATTAGGCATTTTTCACATTTGCATTCAAAGTGATCTGTTCCAGTAAGGAAAAGCCTGCTTAAAAATATTAGGGATAGGCGAATTGACTTTGGATGATTCGCAAAAAACTTTGCTGTAATACTGTACTGAGTTCCCAATCTGTACAGTATTAGAATGTATTGGCTCTGATTAGCCGAAGTTATTACTTTGGCAAGTCAAGCGATAATTCGTGCAATAACTTCAGGAATTAATTATTTCCGTAAAAAACCATGGTACGGAACTCAGATTCGGTTCCTCTTCGTACCTTGGAACTTGACCCGAGTTCGGTACCAAGGTTTTTTACAGAAATAATTAATTCCCAAAGTTATTACACAAAGTCTCGCGTGACTTCGCCATGTAATAACTTCGGTTCACCGGTGCCTATACAGTACATTCTAATAGTGTACGGAGCGGGAACTCCGTGCAGTATTACAACAATGTTTTTCACGAATCAACTTCGGATGTACTATTTGAAGTTGATTTGCTCATCCCTAAATAATATAATCAGAAATTCTTTAAAAATATGTTAAAACTAAAAATGGGATTTAAATAATAGATCATTTTCTGATAACACGTTCCCTTTAAGTACAAGCTTTCTCATGAGGATGACTGAAGGACGTCTGTTTTTAGACTTTTTTGATATTAGTATATTTATTACATCATACACATATAGAAGAAAGTAAGGCCACAGTTTGACGATCCATCTGGAAAAGGTCATGCGTGGTGATGTAATCGGTGGTATCTCAGACCAATCCATTTAGTATGCAGTGCACAGAATTTTATGTTATACAATATGGCCCTGTCTGCAATTAATCCTGAAATCATCCTACGTGATATAGCTTGGGTGGCTGCAATGACATACTGCATTATTCACAGCCAGAGCGCCCTTATGTCAGCATGATACAAACTGAGAAATGGCTGGCAAATGAGGCTTAAATGTAATACGTGTTATCCATTTTGTAAGCGGGCTAAACTACTACTTAATGCCCTCGCTATGCTTTCAGCTCTTGACCCCTGCTTCACATGGCACTTTACATAGAGAATTATTGTTTAATCAATAATGCACAATTGACCACTTTGGCACAGGGCAGGTTTTTTCTAAATTGCCTTAGTGTACACCAGGGGTCTACCATTAGGGGTAAATTGACACTTAAAATAGAAACTATAAACCAATGTATACTGTCACGTCCGTATCGGAGATCTCCCAGTCACCCTACTTTGCACAGTAAATGAAATATTAGAAGTACAAAGTGGATTTTAAATATGACTGTAGTTTTAAACATGCGGTAATACAGTCCATTGAATTGTAAATTTTCTGAACAACCCTGCCCCCCCTCACTTCATACACAAGCCTCCTTTTGCAAATTGTCAGCCATTAAAGATGAAAAGAACACTAAGCATTGCAGCCTTATAAAAGGAGAACAGGCAACATAATAAAGCCATTCATCATAGTCTGCTTAAAGTGGCAAAGCTCTTGTCAAGCTTGAATTTTACAAAAGATTTCATGGTCAATTAGGTAAATACAGGTATAAAATGGACCAAGTCCTGAAGATCAGACAGCCAATTACTGATTATCTTTCATTCCCCTAAATCCCCAAAGTGTTTTTTTCCTTCTTTCTTTAGTATGTAGGGAACACATAGAAAGTCAGCAATGTATAGTTAGATGCATTAAAACTCTTTGTGAAGCAAAACCAATTAGTGATCCATTATAGTTAGCTTATGTTAGGGTATAAAGAACGGAGCTGTTTATAGTAATCTAATGTAATCAAAAAAGGACATGCGCAGGGGATGTGTGCTGGTGCATGGGGAGGATTTTACTTTTTTTTGCACTGTAGGTGGTAGCTCCATTATGTGATGATGATTTTTATATGTCCAAATCAAAATGAAAAAAACATTTAACCATTTACAGATGTCTAGGAAATATTCCTAAATAGAAGAATTCAGTGCATACAGGTTCATTGCAGACTTATGCACCTCCATGTTTACATACAGCAAAAACAGAAAAAACTATCACAAAAACATACTTGCCTACTTTAAAGATGCACTCCCACAAATGTTTTATTCCATGACCTGTTAGACGGGTATATGATGTAAATTATAGTGAAGATAATCGTATTACTTGCAGGATAACAAGCAGAACTGGATGAACAGATGTCTTTTTTCACCCTTAGAAACAATGTTACTATGATTGTATTTGTGAGTTATAATCTACCTTCTGATCCTCATCTCATGTAACACTCTGATCTCCAACTGACACAAAACAGGACATCAGTTACTTCTCTATTCATTCCACTCAGACTGACATTGAGGCTTCCATAGGAATACATAGAGAAATTGGCTTCCTGTCCACACATAAGAGGCTACGTTATTTGGAAAGTCAGAGTGTCTGTCACATGACATAGCTGAAGATCAGAATGGAGGGGATTACTCGCAAATATAGGCACTGATAAGAAAAGTATGTTCACTACAGTTTACATCATGTACCCTTTGAACAGGTCAGAGAAAAAAAAGTTTAAAGAATAATTTTCTGAGAGTTGTAATGTCCATGTAGGGGCTTATTCACGCATCACTGATTCAGTCTGTGTGTAGTTAATGTTTCCATGGACTGCACATGGATCCATTGCATTTTATATGTGTATTCAGATGTCCATGTTTTCCTGTGGAGTTTAAGGCTATATGCACACGACAGTGTTTTTTTGCTGTCCGCAAATAGGGATCAGCAAAAAAAACTGATGGTCCATCAGTTTTTTTTGGAGGATTCCTTTGTTTTCACAGATCCTCTGTAATAAATGCCTATCCTCGTCCGCAAATGAGAAAAAAGTAGGACATGCACTACTTTTTTTGCTGAAGGGAAACACGGACAACAGACACGGAACACAAACGGATGAACGGTCAGCATTTTTTTGCTGACCCATTGAAATGAATGGGTTCCTGTCCTATCCGCAAAAAAAACTGAAACGGAAGCCGAGAAAAACAACTGTCGTGTGCATTTAGCCTTAGTCTGTAGGAAAACATACATGGAGGCAGCACTACCTTGGTCCATTTTGTGGACACAATGCCCCCATTCTATTCAATAGGTTCATGGGGAAAAAACACTGACAGCACACGGGTGCTATCCATGTGTGGTCCATTTATTATTGATCCATTGCATAGAAAATTGATAAAAGTTTGTTACTAAATAGTTGCTGTTTTTTTGAGGACCAGTGATGGTGAAAAATACACTGAACTGGATGGGACCTTATCGAATGCAAAACTCAGAGTTAAAAAAATAATAATTATGTAAGGCAAAATGGACATGGATACATGAATAAGGCCGAAGAGCCCTCCAATTTACAGCACCTGCAGACATCATTCCTTAAAGAAAATATCAGCAAAGTGCCCCACAAAAACAGGGCCAACAAAGTATTACTTCATAAACAGTATCACAAAGTACTTTCCTACACAACTATAGAATAAAATGATACAATTCTATTTTCCAACAGGGGAGCTTACTAGATACAGATTTATATGGCTTCCTCAAAATAATTTCATATGGAACAAGCTCTAGTTGGTGACATCTGACAAAGAGTAGTCTGCTCTGCTGGAAGTGTGGTAGATCTACTTTTTTGCGAGGAACCTTAGACAACCAGGAACACACCCTAGGTGGTCTCATCCTGCAGTATTATGTTACTCCACTTTCTCTTTCACCAGCATCTTGTTAGGTTCCTGACGTACATACTAAGGCCTTGTTAACATTTCCATGTTCATGAAGACATCTGTGACAAGAGTTTCATCTATGAGGAAGTCTGTGAAAGGTCCATATGTCATCAGTATTCCATGTACATTGCTAAGCTGAAAATTGGTCTCCAGAGCTTCTCTTACCGGTAGTCATTGAAAAATCACTGATGTCACACCGATTCTATCCGGATTATGTCAATAGTTTTTCACAGACCCATAGACTTCAACTGGCGTGTTTGGTTCCACATCACTAAGTTCACATTCCCATGGTTTTTCCAGTGACCCATTGATGTGTGAACAAACACAGTAAAAGCAATTGATCTGTGTGCTGTCCATGGAGAACACGGACAGGACATAGTCGGGATTCACCGACGTGTGAACAAGGCCTAAGAGTTTCATAAGGTTCTATGGGTGATCTATCCCACTGCAGACCTATACAGTGGGACACTGCAAGCCTCCATTGGAGTTATATGAGGGAAACATTTCTGCCATACATGTCAAATGATTGTACTTAATGAAGGGAGCATTCCGTCTCTGCAACACGTAGTTTGAACAAAGACAATCCTTCGAGTCAACTCCCTGCTAATGGGTATTTCCTGGCAGCGTGGTCACGATATCAGATCAAACTATTGCTGTACAGATTTCATCCACTCCTGTGTCTGGCATGTGGATCTGTGGACACAGGTCAACCGTCTTTACAGGGTGTTATACATGGTGTTGTGCCCTATTGCACAACCATCGAAGGTGAGCTGCTAATTATCTTTGACATTGTTCTATACTGAAACATATTACACTAGGAGCGCCATGTTTCTTTTATCTCTCTTTTAATGTGATTTGAACAGGGTTTAACCTAAATATATTGGGAAGAGTGCAATATATGATCACTGGATCAGATTACAAACAGGATTTGTTTGTAGTCTGTAACCATGGAGACACATAGAGTAGCGTTATATAGTAGAATTGTAAATCATATATAAACTGAAGGACTTTCTTCACAAGTAAGTGTGACTTGTGTAATAAATTAGGACAGCTGTAGGGAATTCATATATTTTCCGCAGCTGATGTCTGGGTGTGGTAAGCTCCTTTGGATAAATAAAAGGTGGAATCTGATTAGTTGCTATGGGTAACTAAGCCAGTTTGCCTTTACATCAGTTTTGATCACTTTCCCCCCATAGAGTATAAATGTAAGTAAATATATGAGAGAGTTGCGCAATAGCAAGTCCCTGATTTAACATTATACTAAATGCATCTTTACCAGGCGTCCTTTTAAATAATAAATACATAGGTCTGTCAGGAATGTCCAATTCTCTGAACCTCTGTGTTGGACTCCATTGACACATTACATGGAGGTGACTTGTGTCACATATGCCTACACTGTATGCTGACAGAGAAGTGCTGGAGACCTGTATTCCTTGTAGACTTTCTCGTTTAAAAGTCTACTGTTTTTATTATAATATTATAATAAATAAATGTGTACATTACCTACCTCTGACAGGGGAGATCAGGACTCTGTGTGCTGGGATCTGAGGGCTGTGATTTGGGACCTGCGGCTGGAGCCGAGCTGGAGGGCTCAGACCCCTGTGAAAGCGAACAGGCTGCCTAAAAAGTCTGCCTATGGATTTGCTATCACCCAGGAGCTAACGTGACTCTTCCGTTTATGAACTTTTATGTGTATGAACAAACACCAAGCCACCTGTTTTTTTTGTGATGCTCCTTTTTGTGTGAATAAAACACGGACATTAGATTAACAAGCTTGTACATTGCCTCTGTACTGCACCCGCTAGTCCTATCTACCAGAGCGAATCCCCACAACACATATATATGTATATATATATAATGGTGTATATTATATGCAGATCTCTTACCTTTGCCATTTGAGCCAGTTCTGTCCAGTCTTCCTTATTGTAGCTGCACATAATACTTGCAATGATGATCTAAAATGGAAGAGTCGATAACAGGTTACTTCTTTTTTTCATATACTTGACATTGTATCACAGTCATTATAAGACACAGAGATGACATATTCTTATACATAAATATTTATGAAAATATGTTATCTATCTATCTATGTATCTATCTATCTATCTATCTATCTATCATCTACTGTATCTATCTATCTACTGTATCTATCCATCTATCTAGTTTTCTAGCTATCATCTATTTTTTATATGAGACAGTTCTAATACACAAGTTGATTTTATGGTTAGTGTCTGTAATATGTGGTATGAACAGAGATAATGATGTAGAAAACAGCAGGAAGAATATACCAGAAGATATATTTCTAGTTTCTAGTCCGAGGAGAATGGTTGATACTCGGTAATGGTTGCTAGTTACTGAATGTATATCTCAGCATAGCAGTATGGCCTACAGGGGTGCCAACAAGCTTTTCCAAAGAGGGGTACAGTTTTTTACATTTCATATTTCACACTACTATGGTACACCGTCTGTACGGTTGTAAGACTCCAAGCAGTGTGTGTATGGCCCATGCAGGTGTGGATAGAATCACAATAACAGGCACAACACAGTTTCTCAGTTAAGCAGGATACGTATTTTTACTTAAGGGATGCTCCTACACAGATACATGAACCCAGTACCTCCCTCTCCTTGGTAGTAAGGTAACTACTTAAATATTTATTTCTGCCACCAGATCTACATGAAGGATGCAGCATCACTACATCTATATGTTCCCAAGCCATATTATACCAGTTGGTATATCACATTGCATCAGTCATGGCATCTGGGACTAGACTTCCTTAACATCATGTTGTTTGGGCATGCCCATATGCACCAGAGAACTATCACTTTTTTCAGGATAGAGCACACCAAGTTATGTAGTCACACAGAAGCATTATTAACTTGAGGACCTGCAAAGGCTTGATAATGTGACCAAAGGTCCTTTTCACATCAAAAGCAATGCAACACAGCACATATTAATGTTTATCATCATCATCAGTAGACATAAATTATGCAGTGAAAATAGTTAATAGTGGCTGATGAGCACAGTAATAAGCAGCTTTCCCCTGTCATTGGGGTTCCTCACAGTTCAGTCCTTGGTCGTCCTTCTGTTCTCTCTGAACACTGCCCCAACTGGACAAACTATTAGAGAATTTGGCTTTCAATTCCATCTCTACGTCAATGATACCCAGTTTAATACCTCATCACCTCCGCACTCATACAGAATACCAGCAAATTTCAGTTTTTTTCCTTTGTCTACTGACTTACCTAAATGGGATATATCTATTTCAGTTGGTGGCACCAGCTTAACTCCTAAGCAGCCCTCCCAATCTCTTGGAGTTGTGTTCGACTCAAACCTTTGCTTCACCCCCAATATTTAGTCCCTTGCATGTTCCTGCCATCTGCACCTTAAAAACATTTCTAGAATCCACAGACTCATTCTCATCCGGACTACTACAATGCACTACTGATTGGTCTTCCCCTCCCTAAACACGCCCCTCTCGAATCCATCCTGAATCCAGCAGCCAAGATAATCTTTTTATCAAACCCTCTTACAGATACCTCTGTCCCGTGCCAGTCAATGCACTGGCTGCCTATTCAATAGAGAATACTTCTCACTCTTAATGACAAATCTCTCCACAGGGCGGCACCTTCCTATATCTCCTCGCTCATCTCTCTCTACCATCACTGTTCACTCCGCCAAAGATTTCAGACTGACAACCTCCGTAATCCGAACTTCCCACTCCCAGACAAGACTTTACTTGTGCTTCACAAGATCTCTAGAATGCACTGCCCTGTACAATCAGAATGATTTCCAACATCCACAATTTCAAGCGTGCCCTAAAAACATACCTTTTTAGGCAGCCCTACGACTTTCTTTAATGTGACTCTTTTCTGCCCCCTTCTATATTATCCCGTAAAACCTGTACCCCTCATCCAACCATAGCCCTGATAATCCATATGCACTTAATATTTGTATAGACTAGTGTTGGCCCATGGAGTCTTATATGTACTTCCCTATACTATATAATGGATGGCTGGACGATTGTACTGTCTGAGCCCTTATGCCTCATGTATCACCACTATGTCCTCATAAATTGTAAGTTCTCGCTAGCAGGACCCTCACTCCTATTGTAAGAATTGTTGACTTCTCAATCTATAATGTAATTTAAATAATTGTAATGTGCTGCTGAATGTATTGGTGCTATATAAATACATATTATTATTATTATTATTATTATTATTATTATTATTATTATTATTTCTGGCCTCAGCAACACAAGTATATCTTACATCAGTTCCTTTTATCAAGTGGAAATTGTAACACAAAGAAAGCACTTAATGCACTTCATAATACCGTGTTTCCCCGAAAATAAGAACCTGTTTTATATTTATTTTTTCTCAAGAAGACACACTATGGCTTATTTTCAGGGGATGTCATATTTTTATTAAGTATGGTACAACAATCTGCATTTATTCAAATACAGTTAAGTCATCTTGGTGCTTGTGGGGGGTGAGAGAGACCCACACTGCTGAGTAAAACGGCAGCCACAGCCTTATTCTTCCCCCTGAGAACACATAATACCTAAAGCAGAACGTCCTGCTCCTTACTTCACGGAGGAGACTTTTATTTTCACTTTCTGTGTCTCCCTCTATGCCTCAGCTTGCAGCACACACAGAAGGACAAGGACCTGACAGGGGGAGCCGACCTTGTTGATGGGGCTGCCCTCACCTCTCCGGTCACTTCCGAGATAGCAGCTGTCAGGATGGGGCAGATGAGAAGGGCTGCCCGTCTGCTTTACCGCTCCGTGCCGGTAGGCTTAGCCACACCTATCTCTATGTCTTATTTTTGGGGTATGGCTTATATTGTGCAAATACTTAGAAATCCTGATACAGCTAATTTTATGGGTATGTCTTATTTTCAGGGAAACACGGTATGTATTCACTTAATGCACTCCATTACTTTACACAGTCAGAGCTTAAAATTGTGGTAGCAGTAGTGGCTGTCCTTCCTGTGCTTAATAACATAAGTACCCTCTATAATACAGGGTATATTCTTCATTTGCTCATTCACTGCAGGTCTGCACTGTCTCCTGGACCAGGGGACACATTCAGCCCTTTTCAACTGCATAATGGCTCCCTTGCAACTTAACTTGCTTCACCAAATCTTTAGTTTCTGTACCTATGGGGAGACCACTCCACACCTGTAGTCATAACCATGCTGGGAGGGTTCTTAGAATCTTTACCCAATGACCTCTTTTCTATTGTGGTGCGTCTCTCTCTGGATCTGGCTCGCAGCCCTGGATAATTTCTCTGCCCACCTGAGCAACGCGATATTCCTACACCTATATAATGTCAGGATTTACTGGGCTTAACGACCATGTCACTCTTAATTAGGGAGAGGAGTATGATACACACCATTAGTATTTTTACCATGCTCATTGCTGCCAAGTAACAAGTTATTCCTTATCCACTGGATGGAGATAACTGTTAGATCGGTGAGGATCTGATCATTGGGACCCTGCCAATCACGAGAACTTTTGAATGGAGCAATGGTCAAGCATGCACACTGCCACTGTATTCAAACTCTGTATGACCTCTGTAGCTTCCTTCAGTAGGCCCATAGAATCTAAAGGAGGCAATGGTGTGCATGCTCGACCATCAGGTGGGGGTCCCACCAGTCTGACCACCACCGGTGTCACGGCTGTCCCCCTACCCTGTATATAGGTGATAATTTTGGGTCATCATAATACCTCTTTAATGTACATTTTGGGACAGGCTGAAGACATCACATTCCTAAAGGTGTTCTTTCATGCTAGCACTTAGCATCTGTGCTGTTAACGCATACAGTGGAAGGAACAGGGGCGTAACAAGCAACCGTGGTGCCCTATATCATAATAAGGAATGGGGCCTGGTTTTAACATGATTTCAGCAGCATATTCACAAAAAGCTAAGGCACACATTGATGTCATAGTATAGGGATAATGCACATAGTGCTGTGACCAGCACAGGGTTAATGTGCACAGTGAAATCACAGGATAGGGATAGAGCACACTTTAATGTTACAAAATTGGCATAATATACAAAGTAATGTCACAATATAGGGATAAACTATTCTGTGATGTCACAACACTAGGATTATACATACAGTGATGTCACATGCAAGTATAATGCATATATGATGTCACAGTACACAAATAATGTAGTAATACCACAGCAGAAAAAAAGAGTAATAACAAGCAGAAGGGATAATGCCTCATTCACAATTCAGTGTTCCACGGATGTGTGCCCCTATTCATTTCAAGGCTCATGCACACAAACTTATTTTCTTTCTGGGTCTGTTCCTTTTTTTTGTAGACCATATGTGGAACCATTTATTTCAATGGGTTAACAACAAAAACGGAAGCTACTCCGTGTACGTTCCACTTCCGTATGTCCTTTCCACACAAATATAGGACATGTCCTACTATTGTCTGCCTTACGGACAAGGATAGGACTGTTCTGTTATGGGCCAGCTGTTCCGTTCCACAAAACACAGAATGCACATGGATGTCATACATATTTTTTGCTGATCCGTGTTTTGAGGACCGCAAAATACATACAGTCATGTGCATGAGCCCTTAATGTGTGTATTCACACATCAGTATTTTAGCATGGTCCGTGGGTCCGTTTTTTTTTTTAGCACAGATGCATGCACTATTTTGTCTGTCTTCATAGATCCATCATGCCCATTATAGTCTATGGGTCCGTGAAAACCACGGTTGCAACACTGATGCCATCCGTGTTTCAACTGCGTTTCACAGTTCATTATGAAGAGATGCTTTGAAAATTATTTTTCAGCCATTCAGTGTCAGTGAAACACGGATGTAACACGGACAGCAAAAAACAGACACACGGACCCAATACAGATCCTTCATGGGCAGCTTTGCAGATGCGTCACTGACTACCTTTTCAATGATTTGAGCACTGACGTGTGAATGAGGCTAAATGCAAACAGCAGAAGTAGTCAAGAGGGTCCATATTAAAACTTCAAATGGGGCCATATTACATTTTCCATGGCACCTTATGTACATTTTACCACTTACTGCACCTTATGTCTGGGTGAAAATTGACCCCTTAGCTGCTGGGCCCCATAGCAGCTGCTATGCCTGCTACATTAGTTATACCCATGAGAAGAAACTAACAAAAATGCAGCCAGTTAAACTGGATTATTATTTTACTTTGTTACCAAAAATTATTTAATGCTATTTCTCTGTGCTACTATGCACATCAAACAAGAACACCAATATACTTACTTCATATAGGGAATCTCAGGCTTTTAAAACCTTTTAATGAGAAGGCCTTGAGCAAACCAATCTGTTTTTGATCTTTCCTTTTGAGTACAGTGTGTCAAACAATCAATAGACCATCAAAGCCAGACTTTCATATATACCAGCCAAAATAGATATCGAAAAGACAGTTTGTTCTTGATAAGGAACAAAATCAAAATGCATTTAAGGGGATACAGCTTTTATATGCACTGCCTGTGACATTGTGTGGAACTATATTGCTTTACCATGAATGGTTTCTTGTAACGGACAAGGGTTGTAGAACTACTTTGCCAACCAGTCAGTTTGGCTTTGGGCTAGTCCTGAGGGTGTTATGGCAATTCCCTGTTTTATACACTTTAGTCCCTATACAGGGATCCAGTCCTTGCTGATAGGGACTGACCAGGCTACTTCCTTCTGGAATAGTCCCAGTGTAGTTGGCAACTAACGCACGGGAGTCAGAGACACTGGTTCAGAACACCAAGATATAAGGCTATACTCATAGGTGGAAATAGCCATGCTCTGGGCAGGTGGAGTACATGCAAATCCAAATACAGTCTAGAGGTCAAGGCAGGCATCTCAAAGTCAGTATGGTGAAAAGGGACTGGTCAGGTCAGGTGGCAGAGAATCAGATTCCAAGAGACAGGCAGATGTTAGTATTTAGGCAAACAAACTTATTTAATATATTTATTTTACTTACGCTGTCACCCAAAGGGGCTCAATATCGAAGCTCCCTATTAGTATATTTTTCGAGTGTGAGAGGAAGTCAGACCATCTGGAGGAAACTCACAAAAATATGGGGTGAATATACAAACTCCATGCAGATGTTGTCCTTGGTCGGACCCCAGCGCTGCAAAGCACCAGTGCTAACCACCGAACGACCATGCTTGCTGTATATACAGTACCTCTTTTACAGGGTCAAACAGAACACATGAACTGGCAGGATATGTAGAGACCTATTTCTCAGCCTGTTGTCTCAGCAATCCCCAATCAGTGAGTCTATAGCTGTTGAAAAACTGCATCTGCTAGCATACTCTTCTGGCCATCAGAACATGTTAGAATTGTAGTTTTGAAATAATTGGATAGCCATAGTTTGGAGACCGCTCCTCTTAATATTGTGGCAGGGTACTTAGGTAAGCTAAGGGGGTTGTCTCACAAAGCTGTTGAGCAGATCATCTGATCATATTGAGTCTAGTTTATAAACGTATTATAGGATGATATTAATAGAAAAATAAAAAATAAAAAGAAATAGATAAATAGAAAAATAAAAAGTCACACTAAAATATGACCTGTCACCTCTCCTGAGGTCTGTTTTAGTAACTACTTGCATTCCCCAAAGTAATACCAATTCTGGATCACCTATTCTTATCACTCTATGATATAACATTCTTTTATTATTCCTGCTTATTAAGTATATTAATGAATTACTATAAGTTTTCTGTGAAGGTTCACATCGTCGTTACCAGTTGGGGGAGTGTCCATGCACAGTCTGACATTGGCAGAACTGATTTGATAATGTCAGACTGTGCAGGGACACACGCCCAACTGGTAACACCCGTGTGGACCATCACTGTAAACTCCTAGCATTTCATTCATAACATTTAGCAGGAATAGTAAAGGAACAACACAACATAGAGTCATAAGAATAGATGCCCCATAATTGTTATTACATAGGGAATGCAAGTAGTTACTAAAACAGACATGTCAGGAGTGGTGACAGGTCCTCTTTAAGACATAGACAAGATAAACAAATTTCTGTCCATCAAGAGATCATTAAGTTTGTGCAATCTCTCCAACGATTCATCACATATTAAACAGCTGGTAATGGAAGCGATGAACTAATTAGAAAAGGAAGGAGAATTTGAATCACAATGTAATACCTAGAACAAAGTGCAGGGTGAGATTCATGTCTTACTCAGGCGTAGCACGTTGATGCTAAGCAGTCTGTAAATAGACCTCAGTGACGTGACTGGAATATAATGTTATTGTCAGGCACATTCGAAATCAAGGCAACAATTTCTATTCCCGATATATACTAAATTTTTTATTAGGAAAAAGCACAAGCAAGTCAGAGGTGATCTGCTGTAAATTAGAAGTGGCTGAGTTAGGTTTCGTCAAATTATATTCATGAAGCATGAAGGTCCTAAGGGATCTCACCAAAAAGTGAAGAGTCTGGATTGTCTGGTGCCTTCAACAGCTGTTAATTTCATTAACAAGTTTATTAATTAGAGAAACATTGCCCTGTTTAAAGCTTTATTGCAGAACATTGCACAGCAATGTTTTAAAAGACTAGGTGAAAAGAAAACATTCCCATTAGCACTACCTTTCTGCACGGCTGGAACTAATACGTTTGGCTAGAAGACACCTTTTTCTACCTCCTATAATGATCTTCCTCAAGAGAATAATAAGTTGCGCTGCCCAATTTTTATTGCTGAGGCTGGCCATAGTGGTTGTTTACTGGTACTATTGTTTTCTACATATGGTTTACAGTGGCTTAAAAAAGGACCATTCTCACTCTTGCTGATCCCCCACTGCTATCATTCTGCTGCTGCAATGGTCCCAATACGTCTCCACTTCCTGGTTCCAGCTTAACAGGTTGGAAATGTCAGCAAAGACCTGTTCAACCAGTCAATGGCCATTGATGTTACTCCTTATGCCAGTGATTGGCTGAGGCTACTATCACAATAGCAATTTTTCCTGGATCCGGCATGGATCAGAAAAAAGGCTTCAGTTACTGATAATACAACCATCTGCATCCATTATGAATGGATCCATTCTAAAATCTTTAACATAGCTAAGACGGATCTGTCATAAACTCCATTGAAAGTCAATGGGGGACGGATCCATTTTCTATTGTGTCATGTCTGTCTTGCTCCGTATCTCTGCTACGAGAATGCAACCAAACAGAACGGAATGCATTTTGGAGCACTCCGTTCAGTTCAGTTACGTTTTGTCCCCATTGACAATGAATGGGGACTAAACAGAAACGTTTTTTTCTGGTATTGAGACCCTATGACAGATCTGAATACCAGAAAATATTAATGCTAGTGTGAAAGTAGCCCAAGCAGGCTGTTCTTGGCATTTCTTATGCACTGGACCAGGAAATGGAAAGCAGCGGGGACCAGAGCACCAGTATTGGTGAGGCTGAATATGTTTTTTTTTTTTTTTTTTTTTTTAATTTTTCAGCCACCGTGCGGTGTAAATGTAAAAAAATAATACTGCTGGTCTGGACAACCCCTTTTGATTGAAGGGATATCTTTTCCATGTATAGACATATTTGTCACCTCCTGAATAGCTGTACATTCTGGAAAAGAATAGTATATGTACTAACAAGTTACCAGATAAGTTAATATGTCAACCTGTTCAACATTGCACAATACTGTCGACCTGGTGGGATATTTAGGCTGATAATTTCACCATAGCCGGTTACTGAACATTTCTTAAGACTAGAAAAATCCAATGTTGTACAAGTCAACAAGCTGGAAAATAAGTCTCTATCTTAAAGAAACTCTTTTACCATGTTCACTAGTAGGTCTGGTATAGGGACCCTGTTACTGAATAATCAATGTTTGTCAGGACACTTGCTAGCAGTCATATGTAATCTCACAAGTGGTCCCAGTGCTTTAGCATTTAGGAGTTCTTTGTATTATTTGTCTGAACTTTAGGAGTCCAGCATATGCAAACTGTCTAAGCCTATATTCTTGATGGCAGCCTTGTCGCTCATGTCACCAGTCACTTTAACCCTAATGTGTGATGGATGTGTAGGGCAGCCCAACTGG
The DNA here is from genome assembly GCA_033119425.1 of Bufotes viridis. Lineage (NCBI taxonomy): Eukaryota > Metazoa > Chordata > Amphibia > Anura > Bufonidae > Bufotes > Bufotes viridis. Next base: position 34,106,117 of record CM065596.1, read on the forward strand.
ACCAAAACATTCAATGATCGGGGCTTTGAAGAGCAGTGCAGTAGACAGAGACTGTACTATTGTTAGCTTAAAGGCGGGTTTACAAGGGCCGAAGAACGCTTTCTTCCCGACAGTCGGCTGCTCACTCAGTAAAGAAGACCGCTGCATTTACATGCAGTAATCTCCTTTACAGTATGAGGATGAGGGATCGCTATAGCCATCCCTTATCCCCATACAGAATCATTGTTTCTGGGCAGCACGATCTGCTGCCTAGAACCGATGATTGGTGGTGCCTGCACGATCGACAGGATCAACAACTCTCGTTCATTGGGTGATCAATGGCACATTTAGATGGCCAGATTATTGGGAACAAGCGTTCGCAGGAACTGTTGTTCCCTATAATCTGGACGATTATTTCTTTGTGTAAATCCACCTTAACACGCACAGTTTCGTGGACTATTGCGGGGTAATGGCACTAGGTAGAAATATCAAAAACATATATGTAGAATCAGTGATTTTTTGATTGAAGGGGTCATTATAGCAGTATGTGGAAGTAAAAAATGCTGACAGATTCAGCTACCAACACAGATGCAGATTATCTGTAGACTGACTCTAAATACGATTAGAACCTATGATCAGTATACATGCCTGTTGACGTCTTATCAAATGCTTATGTGCTATGCTAAATTACAGACAAAATGAAAGACAAACATTTGAGGTCCTTACTAGCATGGCACATACTTTAGCTCTCATACGATTGCTTCTATTTTAATTAGCATGGAGGATCAGTCTTCTCTATATACCTATGTATGGAAGCTGGCCATAGACACAGATTATTGTTAGCCTCAATCAAATTATGTCCTAAATAAAGACACTTAAAGGTAGTCATCCCATGACTAATGTAAAAAATGAAAATCAGACATCATATAGTACATGGCAATCTCTTTCTGACAAAGCTAGAGCCAGCCCTGTACCTCACATAGAACCAGAGATCTCCACATTCATTGTTCCAATTGTTCTGCTAGACTTATTTCAAGCGTCCAGCTTAGGGGCATGTTTTTTCTCAGGGGCTGTGTCCTTTCTGCTGTAGCTAGTGGCAGTTGAAAGATGGAACTGAGCATGCGCTTCCGTCTCAGTGAACAGGACAAAGAATTACAAAAAGACTAAACAGCAGGTATCGCTATACTGATAGATTTTATTGAATAACCCAGTGGCCATAATACATTTTTATTTACATGCAAATACAAAAGTATTTAGATCCAGGGGCCGGTTTGAAAATTGCTGAATATTTTTTGCAGGACAACCCCTTTAAAAAGCACGTTTCACTTCTCCTGATATGTCTGTTTTAGTATTCTCTATGTAATTATATTTCTGGAACATCTATTTGTATGACTATGTTTTCCCATCCCTCTATTATTCCAGCTTAAAGAGGTTGTGCAGCAAAATATATTGATGACTTATCCAAATATTCGTATTCAAGATTATTGTCTTGATTGCGAAAAATCAGCAATGAAAAAATTGCATAATGTGAATTTGTAACACGAAATACAGGCGTAGGTCACTTTAGCTACATTTTTCAAGCTGCTAGAAGTTTCCTGAGTTTATCCTGACTGAATTAGAATATTCTTCATTATTTAATTTATTGTAGCTTATTCGCAAAATCGGCAATGTAATATGCACATTAATCGAGTAAGGGCAGGTTATAAGCAACTTTCCTATTGGGTTGGCTTGCTAGAATTCACAAATAAGTAGAAAATAGTGTGATATATTTGTAAAAACAAATATTCGTCTTTTTTTCATCTGAACCCATTACATTTACTACTGTAATGTGTTCAGATAAAAAAAAAACATATTCGTTTTTACGAATATATATCACACTATATTCTACATATTCGCAAATTCAAGCAAGACAACCCAATAGAAAAGTTGCCTATAACCCGCTCTTACTCGATTAATGCGCATATTACATTGCCGAATTTTTCGCGTAAGATGAAATAATTTAAATAATGAAGAATATTCTAATTCACTACAGACTACGATATTGCAGCCTTCTCACATTGGCCCACAAGCAAGAAGCAGGCAGGTAATAGGTTCAGATGAAAAAAAATTGACGAATAATCGAAATTAGGAATATATAGCACTATATTCTAAATATTTGCGAATTCTCGAAGTTGCGATATTCGCGATTAAAATTTGCTATTCGAATATTCGAGCTCAACACTAATTACAAGTGCTGTTTCCATTCACTTGAACGGAGTGAGTACTTGTAATTGCACTACCCAGCTGCTGCAAGGGAGTCAATACATAGTGTAATGAAGAGGTAGCAGTGCTCAAATAGAGCTCCGCCTCCTGTTCAAACAGCTTATCAGGGGGGTACCGGGTGTCGGACCCCCACGATTAGATATTAGTGACCTATCCTGAGGATAAATTATCAATATAAAACCAGACACAACCCTTTTAAAGTTTATGAATTAATTACTAGCAATAAATATACAGATGGGTGTGTTGGGGTGTGTGTCCCTGCACCATCTGCGACCCTCATGAAAGATTGGATAGCATTAGACTGTGCAGGGACATACTATTCGGGTGCATTTACTTGAGACATTTTTGACTATGTGGTCAAAAGCACATTGAAAACTGCAGCAAAACCACAGGCCTCTGACAAATGTGAATTTAAAAAAGCTTCAAATCTAGTTAAAAAAAATAAACATTACTCACCTCTTTAGTTCCTTTCCAATCCAATGGTTCCTACTTGCTTTTTTCACAAGTTGCCTCCACTGCCATTGCAGTACTACTAGCATCACCCTTCAGTTCTAAAGGAGCACTACTGAGCCCAGACTGTTAAGGCTACTGATTGGCTGCAGTGGTCATGTGCTGGTAGTTTGTAAAAAAGAAAAAAAAAAGACAAACAGGGACTACCAGAGGATGTACCCTGGATCCCCAAGGGACTGAAGAGGTGAGAAGTGTTTTTGTTTTTTGTTTACTTGTTTTGTAATTCTGTGGCATTTTTGCCCTATTTTTAGCTACATTTATTTCCAGAAACTGAAAAAACCCTTATAGCGTTTTTTTAAGGATTTTGTCCTTATTAAAGTAAGCCCCCTAACATCTTGTCCGTAATGAAAGAATCATTGGCCGTAGAGGCGAATGTGACTCCATCCAAGCCAGAAGCTGACTGGCGGGGACCGAAGCGAAGTGAAAAAAGCAGGGAAGCCCCAGAGCCAGAACTAACCATCGTAGAGTGGTCAATCATGCTTTCCTTGACAGGTCGCACTGGGTGAGGGGGTATTTAAAAAATCTTAATGTAGTTGGACAACCCCTTTAGTGATAAATAATATTAGATAATATGGTTGTCAACCTGAGCATTTCTGACTCAAATATTGAAATATTTGCTGCATTTTGCTACCAAAGAAAACACAATGGGGGTCATTTATTAAATGTCGGTCTTACTAACCCCTGCACTAGGGGTGGATCTACCGAAGTTATGTAGAGGCACTAGCCTCTAGATAACTTTGGTGCATCAACCGCCGGTCTAAATCTATGCCAGTTTCCTTGCTGGTGTAGATTTAGGACATTTTCGACGCCTAAAACAGGTGTAAAAAATGATATATGAGACGGGTCTGTTGGCCTGTCCCCTTCCTTACCCATGCCCCTATTTTAGACCTGGTGTGAAAAGTCACAGATTGCAGCACAATAACCTTTGCTCTGCAATCTGCGTCAGATATACGCCAGGCAACTGGCCTATATCTGCTAGTAAATTACCCCCAATGTACTTCTGATCATATAAATAAATAAATAATTTTTATTTATATTATTCGCTTAGAAAATGGCTTTGGCTCAGCAACGAAAAATGTTCAGCTCTACATGTGCTGACACTTTTTCCTACAATCCTGAGGGCTATCTGATTTAGAGTAGCAATTAAATAATAGGTGGCCCTTATTAAACATAACAAATACAGGACATCAAAGCCTCTGCAATAAGAGAGCTAACAATGGCATATCCTGTCATGTCTGTGAGAACCACAGAAATTATCTTGTTATCAACGTAATAATAAAAGACAGAAGTAAATAATGCCAGACTCTGACATTGGTAACACTGTTGCCTCTTGGGAAATCCAAGACTGTAGAATCTGTCAATGCAGATGGATATGGACATATTAAGGTAGCGCCGAAAGAATAGATTTATAGACTGAAGGTGCAATGTTTAATAAGGAGATTCTGCATAGTGATAAAGACTAGTAATTCAGAATGGCTTGACATATCTGACCTGTATTCTTTCTAATTTTATAAACTCCCCCCTCCCAATCCTTTCTTTTGTATGAATTATTTAATCAAACATTAACCTTTCAACCTATGTGTTTTTTTTTTTTTTTTTAGAATCCGAGCATGAAATATGCAGCCTCACAATTAACCACAGTACATTTTAGTAACATTTCACCTTCTTGTATAAAAATTAAAGGGGTTGTGCAAGAATGGGGGGGGGGGGTTGGTTGGCAACCCCCCCCCCCTCATCTCCAATAGGCCAAATCTGTTAAGAAATGATTACTTACCTAGTCGTCAACTTCGCTAATTCTAGCAATCAAATAGGAAGGTTGACTATAGAGACAGCTGTGTTAAATTCGCAATGCGATTTTTTTTTTTTAATAGAATAATTATATTACTTGATATAATTTATTATAATTATTCTATTTATTAAAAAGAAAAATTATATAATCGCATAGCGAATTAAACACAGTTGTCTCTATAGTCAACCTTCCTATTTGATTGCTAGAATTAGCGAAGTTGACGAATAGGTTGCTAAAATGAAGATGTAGAATACTTCGTTATCTTCGTTTTGAGGAATATGAAGAATACATTCGTCATATTCGTCATCTTCGCTATAATTCTAGATATGAAACCAATAGGAAAGTAGCCTTAAGTTAAAATCGCAATACGCGATTATTTAAATCGCATATTAATCGCGATAACTAGAATAATGACGAATATTCGATTTCGACAAATATGAAACGAATATTCTTTCGAATATTCGCGAATTTCGTCGAAATCGAATATGGCACCTGCCGCTCATCACTATTACCTACTTCCCAGCATTGGCTCTCCGCTCCTTCTCCTCGAGGCCTGTGATGCTCCGTGGACTCCCTCAATGTCAACATCTGATTTGACATTTCTGCAGCCAATTGCTTGCCGTGGTGGTGAATGGCTCCCCTTAATTCATGACAAATGGTCACATGATTTAAGGGGAACTACTCTCCGCCAGGGCCAGTGATTGGCTATGGCGATGTCCAACCAGATGTTGACATTGAGTCCAGTAGAGCATCGCAAGCCTGGAGGAAAAGGGGCAGAGAGCCTGACCGGAAAGCAGGTAAGAAATCTTTCCTTTACAGGTCTGGATCATTCTTTCACAACCCCATTACAGCTGTTATTTACGTGAGGTGTTCAGTGATTGCATATTTTACGCAGATAAATATTGCCATATATGTACGATAGGATGCTGAGAAGTTCCAGGCTTTGCCGCCTTCCAGTTGGAATTGAAAAATGAATTTGGTACCAAATGAAAGCTTGATATCTTGATATGAAACTGTGCAAATATCAGATGTTTACGATTGTTATAACAATTTTTTATTTCAGGTAGAACGTGAGATGGCAGAGGCACAAGGAAATTTCACTTCTGAGAAACAAAAACTTCATGGCGGCCCGTAACTCCACAGACGTGAAACTTCCTTGTGCCTCTGCCATCTCACGTTCTACCTGAAATTAAAAATAGTTATAACAATCATAAACATCTAATATTTGCACAGTTACATAAAAAAATCAAGCTTTCATATGGTACCAAATTCATTTTTACATTTCAACTGGAAGGGGGCAAAGCCAGGAACTTCTCAGCATCCCCTCATAGATGTCAGTCCAGAACTGTTTGTAACTTTGGTATAAAATTTTGTAAAATGTAGATTATGGGCTCCATGTGGCGCTGAATAATGCTATCCAAGCTTTCCGGGCAGTTTCTTTGCCAAAGAAACACTTTCAGCAGAATCAAGGCCAGTCTGGCAAGAGTGAGGTCCTTGTCATTTGGCTACTTTCTAAAAAAAAAAGTCTTAGAGTTCCAGTTCCCATGGTGGATTGTATTCCACCAAATATGATAATTCAAGGCAATGAATAGCCCTTCTAGAAGACACCAGGAATTTTTTATCATTGTAAGATAGCCATGGACAGGTATAGTAAAAGAGATATATTGCTACCTAAGCCCGGAAAATCTCCAGACATCCCTCAAAATTTTCGACCCATTTCATTACATAATTCGGACATTAAACTTTTCGCCAAATTGATAGCTAACAGATTGTCCCCGATACTTCCATCCCTAACTAAAGACGACCAGTCTGGGTTTTTCAGGGGCCGCCAGTCCTCTGACAACACCAGGAGATTAGTATACCTATTTGACTATGCTGAACAACACCAATTACCCATGCTGGCAGTAACGTTAGACGCTGAGAAGGCGTTTGACCGCCTACGCTGGTCATACGCATTCTCAGTCCTTGGGATTTGAAGGTGGCATTATGAATGCCCTCTGCAGCTTATATGACTCTCCAAGGGCTAGGATTTGGGTTAATGGAGTACTATCCGACCCTTTCCCCATCAAGAATGGATCCCGGCAGGGTTGTCCGCTGTCACCTTTGCTGTTTATATTAGCCTTAGAACCTTTGGCCCAGCACATTAGAAATTCCCCTCTCATCAAAGGCATAGATGTAGGTGGTCGAGATCACAGAATCACCCTGTATGCTGATGATATTATATTGATCCTCTCAGACCCTTCAGCATTTTGCAATCAGCCCAAACTATCATAAAACAATTTGGCTTAATATCCTATTACAAAATTAATAATTAAAAATCCCAGGCCTTACCCAGAAATATCCCTCAGGAAGAACTGACTCAGCTGCAGTCCACTTACTCCTTAGACTGGCAGGAATCTGAACTCCCCTACTTGGGCATTAAACTCACGACCCCATGCTCCCTCATCTATAAGCACAACTATGAACCCCTTCTCTCCACTATGTCCTCTGACATTTCTCAATTCTCTATGAAAGCTATATCCTGGATGGGTAGAGGGGCGGCATTCCAGATGATGACGCTTCCGAAATTGATTTATGTCTTTAGGGCCCTCCCTGTCCAAGTCCCGGAGCTGTTCTTTAAAAAGGCTCAATCTGTTCTATCTAAATATATTTGGAAATCATCTAGACCTAGGATAGCCCAGACACAACTTTTTCGTAGGAAAAAAGCAGATGGTATATGTCTGCCATCCATAATCGATTACTATAAAGCTATTGGTCTCTCACTCGCTAGAGATTGGTGGCTAAGAGACTGTCATAAGACTTGGCATCATATTGAGTCCCAATCTACCGGTGGAGGCTCATTACGGGACCTTCTGATACGCATTTTGTGGAATAAAGCGGTTCCTGACCTTCCCCTCCTGACTATGAAACATGTTGGGAAGCTGTGGCTGCAGACCCATTCCATCTGTGCAGACTCTAGAGACCCCCTATTTAATTTCTCTGATACTTATACTTTAGAATCACTTATCCAAAACATTAATATATCCGTGTGGTGAGAGAAAGGTGTCGAAAAGATATCCCAACTTGTTACTTCTACGGGTCCCCTCTCCTTTACATCTATTCAGGACACACTCCAGCTTCCGTCAGGCGAACTATATAACTATCTCAGAATCAAACACTTTTTGGCGTCCGTCTTGTCCTCTATCCCTTCTATCCAAGCGGGAGTCCTTCAAATTTATCGTTTACCTGGCATTTTGAGGAAAGGAGCGACTGGTCGCATTTATGACTTTTTAGGAGACAAATCTAAATTTGTTAAAACTAAGTCTATTAGCAAATGGGAATTGGAGCTGGGGAGATCTTTTTCAGAAGAATCCTGGTCGTTGGCCATTCAGTTCTTGGCCTCAAACTTCAAATGTGGTTACCCATTATGAAGCGGGAGTTAAGACACTTCTGAATTGGTATTTCACCCCTCAGAGGTTACACTCCATCTATCCCTCTGCCACCCCTTATTGCTGGAGGGGATGTGGCGGCTTAGGTACTCTATCTCCCGTGTTATGGAAGTGCCCGATATTAACGGGCTTTTGGCGTAATGTGTTTTGTCTCCTGAAAGGGATTGCTAATACTACCATACCCCCCATCTCCAGACCTAGCGCTATTGTTTCTAGGCATCCATGACATCCATCCCTCGCACAGACCAATGGTAGGCCGTGTACTTCTTAGTGCTAAATTGATTATGACTCGTCACTGGAAGGATCCGAATCCTCCGAATATTGCGGAAGTGATTCTGGATTTGAATACCACATGTCGTATTCTTCCACAATCCATATTATCTCCTGCGTAATTTCAGCGTACATGGAATCCATGAATGTCACATCCAAAATACTCCCCATAGGAGTTGCCCTACTTTACCAGAGATTAGTTCTTTTCTTCTCAGACTTTGGCGTCCTCAGAAGCTAGCAACTGGAAACTAGACGTTTGGTCTCCGTATGTTCTTCCTTTCTTTGTTACCTATGGTTCCCCCATTACCTAGGATACACCACCTGTGCGTTTCATGTCACCACTTATTTGATTATGTGTGATTTCCCCTCATAAAAAGCATTCACGAGCGGCGGCGTGGCTGGGTCACCCGGTTGGCAGCATACGAGCGGGTGCCCAGGTGCCCAGTGGACTATGCCAACGTTGTAATGTCTTACTACTTATTATACTTTTTGTTTACTCTTCCTGTGCCTTGTAATTACAGTATTCACTAGGCTCATGACAATGCTAATTACTCCAACTTGTCTTGATCTTTGGCGGCTGCGACCGCCGCTAATTGTTTGATATCAGTGGTTGAGTCCACATTGTTATACGTTTGCATAGTGGCAGCGTCCACTATATTTGATAATTTTCTCTTGTTTGAAAATTCCAATTAAAATTATTTAACATAAAAAAGAGATATATTGAGCAGAAAGTGCACAGTGAGTTCTAAAAGTTGATGTATTGGTAACAAGAAAACTGGGCAAATGTAAGGATCTGACAGAATTTGACCAGGACCAAATCGGCAATTTTAGATGACTGGCTCAAAACATCTCCAAAACTTCAGATCTTGATGGGTGTTCTTAATAAGCAGGGGTTAGCACCAAAAAGTCATCCAAGGAAGGACGGTTAGTGAGCTGGTAACAGGGTCATGGGCACTCAAGGCTCTTTGATGCTCATTGAGAGCAGAGGCTAGCCTGACTAGTCCATTGAATGGAAGAAATACTAAAGCACAAATTACTGAAAAAGTTAATGCTGGCTATTAAAGCAAGCAGGGGCAAAAAGCTATAGGGGGTGCAGACGTAGCAGTAGCTACCGGGCCCACGAGCCTGAGGGGGCCCAAAGACCCTTGTGCCACATAAAAAGACACTGGTATTATAGAAAGTGCATGCAGGTGAAGTTACACCTCTGGCTGAAAGGAAGGGGTTAGATCAAGAATTTGGCATGGGTAGTGGGTGCCATTTCTATTTATGCCTCATGCAGCATAAAGGCTATGTGCTTTCCTGTCCCTGGTGACAAAGCACTAAGGGAAGGGGGGGCCCAAGCTGAACTCTTGCACCAGGGCCCATGAGCCTTTAGCTACGTCACTGATAGCAAGGTCTATGATAGGGATCAGCAACCTTCAGCACTCCAGCTTGCGTGAAACTACAATTCCCAGCATGCAAACTTACTCAGCTGTTCTTGTAACTCCCACAGAAGTGAAAGGAGGATTCTGGGAGTTCTAGTTTCAGAAACCCTGGAGAGCCGGAGGTTGCTGATCCCTGGTTTAGGAACACACATAGCATCACAGATTGGCACTTGAGCTGCATAGCCATGGATAACTAAGGCCCCTTTCACATGGGCGAGTGATGAAGTCCGGCTTCGGGTCTGGGTACCAAACATGGCGATTTTTCACACGCGCGTGCAAAACGCATTACAAACGTTTGCACCCGCGCAGAAAAATCGCGCATATTCCCGCAACGCACCCGCCTCTTATCCGGGCGTCAAACATGACGCCCATTTGAAAGAGGCCTAAGAGTGCCCATTCTGATCTCAGTCCATCACGAAAATGTGTACATGAGCATCAGAATTGAGCAATAGCAGAAGGTGGCCTAATGTGATAAATCAAATTTTTATATACATCATGTGGACAATGTTCTGTTTTAATGTTAGGTGTATATATTGTATACTGTACTGAATGTAATTGCTGTGATTCTGTTCCTGAATGGCAACAAACAGCCTGACAACCTGATCTGATGAGTCAATGTATAAACTGCACAGCTATTTTAGTGCTCTGCACAGGATACAAATCATTAATGTTAATGCACAGCATATTACAAATGGTGTATAACCTCCTCCTATTATGGTTTAATTGTGCAACCGATGCTACTCTTGCAATGATATGCATCCTACACACCATTTCTGCTGGGCTATTTATAATGCTGCTGTAGCTTGAACATTTTAAATAATTCAGAAAACACTAATTTTCTCTTTCATTTTCCAGGAAATCACAGTTGGCTGTAATTTTGTTGAAGTTCCTCAATGTCCTCATACAGAAACCGGAATTATAACACTACAATTATAAACCACATTGGACAGTGATGTGTTTACTAGAGATGAACCAGTATTTACAAATTTTAGACCTCATTTATCTGGTGAATTTGCAGAAAATTTAAAACCTGATGAATAGATTTTACCATCTTTAGCATCGCAGTCAGTTAGGTGCCGGTCTAGGTTAGCTAAGTGTTGATATTATCTTAGTTAAAGAGGTAATCAAATTAAAGCAAAATCCTATCTTATTTTTTAAGCAAAATCAGGGTACATCCCAACCCTAAAAAAAACCCTTTGGCATTTTCCCTGCCCCGGCAATTGTTTGAGTAGCACATGACAGGTATAGCTCAAAACAACGCTCTTCAATTATAATTTTGCTGGAGGAATAATGTAATTGGTTCATTCTACTATAAAACTGTTCAAAACAATACAGACCATAGTAAAGATATTCTGTGATTATTTCGGTTTTGCTTTAAACTCAAGTCTTTTCACCATCCTCATTTACATGACACTGTTGCTATTTTCCAGGGATCCACAGCTGGGTTGATTGTTCTTGTTCATTGTTGTGGCATTGTTTCTAATGGGGGTTCCAGAATCAGGCCTTAAAGTGGATCTGTCATCAATTTATACTATCCTATGTTAATGTATTTTTATCATTTGTATTATCTTTGCTCCCAGGGATCCCAGGACCCTCTAAAAAATTAAATGTAAGGGCCTGCAGGTGAGCTGATCCTGTAAAAGATTGTAGGTGAGGGCCTGCAGGTGATCTGACCCTGTAAAACATTATATGCGAGGACCTGTAGGTGAGCTGACCCTGTAAAAGATTGTAGGTGAGGGCCTGCTGGTGAGCTGACCCTCTAAAACATTATATGTGAGGGCATATATGCGAGGGCATTATATGCAACAAATAAGCATGTTGATATGATGGAAGAAGAGGAGGAGAATGAGGAGATGATTCCCCTTTTTTGTGGTGGAAGGGGTGCATGGGAATACAGTATATTCTGTATATTATAAACAATACATTTGAAGTACCTTTATGTTCATCAGCCTTCTTCTGGTGGAGTCGACAGGCGGATACGCTTATCTGTTATAGTGCCACCAGCAGCACTAAATACCCCCTCAGACAAAACGCTGGTGGCAAGGCAGGCCAAAACCTCCAAGGCATAGAGCACCAGTTCGTGCCACATGTCAAGCTTGGATCCCCAGTAGCTGTAAGGCACAGAGGGATGATTGAGGATACTGATATGGTCTGCTATGAACTCCTTCACTATCTTCCAAAATTTTTCCCTCCTTGTGACAGTAGTCCGTGCATCGGGGTGAGCATGCTGGCGGGGTGTCATGAAACTGCCCCAGGCTTTAGAGAGCGTTTCCCTGCCTCTGTTGGAACTGCTGTGTGTTCCCCTTGTCTCACCTCCTCGGTTGTCCAAGGAACTATGGACTCTCCTGCCAGCGTTGTCAGATGGAAATTTTAAAAGCAATTTTTCATCAAGGACCTTCTGGTATTTCAACGTATTGCTCATCCTCTCCACCAGAGGAATGAGAGATGAGAAGTTCTCTTTGTAGCTGGGGTCGAGAAGGGTGAACAACCAGAAATCTGTGTTGTCTAATATGTGTATAACGTGCAGATTGTGGGAAAGGCAGCCTAACATGAAGTCAGCCATTTGTGCCAGAGTACCAACAGACAAGAGTTCGCTGTCGTCATCAGGAGGATGACTCTCAATCTCCTCATCCTATTCCTCCTCTTCTGCCCACCCACGCTGAACAGATGGAATTAAACTTCCATGGGTACTTACCTCTGAAGCGGAGGCAACCGCCTCCTGCTCCCCCTCCTGCTCCTCCACTTCATCGTCCAATTCGCGCTGAGAAGACGAACTGAGGGTGGTCTGGCTATCACCCTGTGTAATGTCTTCCCCCATTTCCACCTCTTCCACATGCAAAGCGTGGTCCTTTATTGTGAGCTGCAAGCGTTTGAGTAGACACAGAAGTCGGATGGTTACGCTAATAATAGGGTTAACGCCGCTCACCATCTGTGTTGATTCCTCAAAGTTTCTTAAAACCGGCGCGTGCTCATGTCACACAACAGCCGGTAAGCTGGCAATTTCAAGCACTGCTTCAGCGCAGACAAACCGGCTGAAGCTGTCGATCACTTGCTGAAATGTGCACACACACAGCGCATCTTCACCAGTAGCTCAGGCAAATTGGGGTAGGTTTTGAGAAACCGCTGAACAACTTAGTTTAAGACGTGGGCTCGGCATGGGATGTGTGTGAGCTTGCTGAGCTCCAAAGCCGCCACCAAGTTACGGCCATTATCAGACACAACCATGCCTGGTTATAGGCGAGAGCCACAGCTCAGTTTGGTCTCTTATCCCCTGCCATAGCTCTGCGGCGGTCTGCTGTTTCTGCCCTAAGCATATGAGCTTCAGCAAGGCCTGTTGCCATTTCCCCACTGCAGTGCTACACTACTTCTAGCTACAGACTGATGGCTGACTTGTGCTGCACGCGGATAATTCGGAGGAGGCAGGGGAGGAGAAGTGGGGGTTTGAGCCACTAACATAGGTGTCAGCGGAAACCCTGATCGACGTAGGGCACGCAATCCTTGGCGTCGGTAGCACCTGTGCCATCCCAGGATACGACTCGGGAGCCTCCATAAGGTTCACACAGTGTGCCGTCAGGGAGATGTAGTGTACCTTGAAAAATAGTGGTGGCTGGGGACTGTATAACGTGGGATGGCTGCCGACATCAGGCTGAGGAAGGCCTCAGTGTCCACAATCCTAAATGGCAACTTTTCCAGGGCCAGTAACTTGGAAAGCTGCGCTATTAGTGCTATGGCCTGTGGGTGGGTGGCTGGTTATTTGCGCTTGCGTTCAAATGCCTGGGGTAAGGACATCTGGACGCTGTGTTGAGACAGGGAAATGGATGTGGTCGCTGATGGGGCTTGCGAAGGTCCAGGTGCAGGGCGGAAGGCTCCGGGCCTGCGCCTTCAACAAGGGATTAGCCAGCAGCACATAACATAGGGGAAAAAGAGGCAGTGGTGTGACCCGCAGACATAGATTGGACCCAGGTGTTGCTCCCACTTATTTGGGTGCTTGGATGCCATGTGGCAGATCATGCTGGTGGTGGTGAGATTGCTAGTTTTCCCACCCCTGCTCATTTTGGTACAGCACAGGTTGCAAACTACTATTCTTTTGTCTTCCGCACTTTCCTCAAAAAAACGCCAAACTGCAGAACACCCCAACCCTTGGCAAGGGAGATTTCTGCAAGGGGGTGCTCTGTGGAACAGTTGTGGGCCTGTTTGGTGTGGCCAGCCTTCTCCCTTTTGCTACCCCAGTGACTCTTTCAGCCTGTTGCGGTGCTGCAGATCCCACCTCCTCTGTACTGCTGTCCTCATTTAGCTTTCCACCTTCCCAGGTTGGGTCAGTGACTTCATCATCCACCACCTATTCTTCCACTTCCTCACTCTGCTCATCCTCCTGACTTGTTGACCTAACCACAAACTCAGTGATTGACAATTGTGTCATCCTCTTCTTCAACCTCTTGAGACAGTAATTGCCATTGACTTATTGGCAACTGTGTCTCATCATCATCCACCTCATTAAACAGTAATTACTGTTCCCCACCGTCATCTTCTTGTGACTGTGGAGGCTCAAGAGGTTGGGAATCAGGTCACAAGATCTGTCCCTCTTCAAGCGTGCTTGGCAAGTGGGTCAAATGAAGAAATGGTGATGAAAAGAGGTCCTCGGAATATTCGAGTGTGGGATCACTTGTTTGCCCAGACTCTCCATGGTGGGAGGAAGGAGTATCAGGGTGAGGATTGTGTTGACCAGACTGTTGGCTACTGAGACTGGACTTGGTAGAAGACAGGGCGGTGCGGTCTGACTTCAAGAGTGGTGTTCTGGCACATAAAGCTAGGTATCGTGGATGATTGTTTTTCTTGTGCTCTGGCACTGGCAGCAGGCACAGTTTCAACGTGCCCAGGGCCATGGCATCAGCATCACGGCCACTTCCCCGTCCCTTACTTCTCACCTTCTTCATTTTAATTGTTATATATGCTTGAAAATATGTCACACATACAGTAGCGTAGGATTTGGACGTGTATGGTCAAATTTTTTTTAAAAGGTATTAGGATGTGGAAACGTCACACAGGAGATATCCTTCAGAAAATGTCAATGCTGTCACCAGCGGCTAATAAAAAATTACAGAGAATGTCACAGATATTTGGGATGAGGAAACGTTATACAGGACAGGTACCACAGGTAATGTCACTGTTCGCTGCGTCTATGGAAAAAGTACGCTGTATGTCACTGATAAATTTGTTAAACGCACACGGTACACTGGAGATGAGGCACTGGTAATGTCACTGTCCGAAGTGGACACCATCTATTGAAAAAGTACACTGTATGTCACTGATAAATTTGTTAAACGCAGATGTTACACTGAAGATATATCCCCCTGGTAATGTCACTGTGAGAAGCAGACACCGTCTATTGAAAAAGTACACTGTATGTTGCAGATACATTTGTTCAGCGCACACGTTACACTGCAAATGTCCCGCAGCTAACGTCACTGTCCGCAGCGGACATCGTCTATTGAAAAAGTAACCTGTATGTCACAGATACATTTTTTCAGCACACGTGTCACACTGCAAATGCGGTGCGGATAATTTAACTGTGCACAGCGGACACCGTCTACAGAAAAAATACACAGAATGTTACTGATATTTTAGGGATGGGCACACTTTGCACAGGAGATGTGGAACGGATAATTTAACTGTCTGCAGCGGACACCGTCTATGTCACTGATATTTTAGGGATGCGCACACTTTACACAAGAGATGTGGCACGGATGATTTAACTGTCCGCAGCAGACACCGTCTACGGAAAAAGTACACAGGATGTCACTGATATTTTAGGGATGCGCACACTTTACACAGGAGATGTGGCACAGATAAGTTAACTGTCTGCAGAGGACACTGTCTATGTCACTGATATTTTAGGGATGCGCACACTTTACACAGGAGATGTGGCACAGATAATTTAACTGTCCACAGCGGACACCTTCTACGGAAAAAGTACACTGGAAGTCACTGATATTTTAGGGATGTGCATACTTTACAGAGGAGATGTGGTGCGGATAATGTAACTATCCGCAGCGGCCTATTAGATGCTATTTAGCGCAGGATGTGCTAAAAATATATATTGCTGCTGTCACACACAATAGTCTTCAAAAGAACATTTGGGTCTCTGAAAGGTTTTTCAAATAAAAATCTTCTAATAACACTCCCTACACTGTCTGTCCCTTCCTAATGCTCTCCCTGACTAATACTGAGCCGAACACGTGCCATCGTGCCATTTACGTGCCATAAAGCTATATATAGCACCCAATGGTGCATTCCGGCCAGCCAATCACTGTTCTGCCAGTAGCCAACATGGCTACAGCACTAAAGTACGTGCCAGTACCTCCCTGCACGTTTATTGGCTGGGCAGCCAAAAAACGTGCGGGGAGGAGACTCGATCATTGCACTCTAGCACATGCAGTACTCAGCTTAATACTGCCATGTGCTGAGCATAGCGATGCTCGAGCCGAACTGGTGTTCGGCCGAGCATGCTTGCTCAACACTAGTGCTGAACTGCAACATCAGACACAACTCAAACAAAAGTGGTGCTATTTTTGGAGAAAAAAAATATTTTCTAACTCTGGAAAACCCATTTCATATGAGTAGAGCAGCCATTACAAAGAATGAGTTAGATGATCCTTATCATTATAAACTGAGACCATTACTTAGACTAGTTCCACCATTAGTAGAGGTGCAAGAACAATTAAGGATTTTACCAGTGGTAGATTCCTGAAAAGTAGAAACAGTGTCATGTAAGTGGGAATGGGGAAGTGGCTAGAGTCTAAAGCAAAACTGAATAAAATAAGAGAAGAGCAAATCTATTCTTCAGAATCAAAATTTCTACCCAATTTTTTTGGGGAAAAAAAAATCAGATTTTTTTTAATCAGATTTTTTCTCAGATTCGATTTGAGAGAATTTCTCCAAAGCAAGAGATAATTTTAGGAAATTTTCTCATCTCTACCCCAAATATTTCCTTCATTTACAGTTTCTAATGTGATCCAATTCATTGCAGTCTGATTCGTCCTCTCTTTCTGTTTCTTGGATAGAAATTAATTTTAGGAATTTCACTCATCTCTAGTTAAATGGCATTAGAACATCGAATAACTATAAATGAAAGAAATATTTTGGGTAAAGATTAGCAAAGTTCCTAAAGTTCTCTCCCTCTCTATCTCTGGAAAAATTCTTCTGAATTGAATCTAAGAAAAGAATTCATGTCAAATTTACATTCTAAAAAATCCATTCTCTCATCTCTAGTTCGAACCATTTACGGTATGTGTCTAATAAAATTAGAATTAAAGAGAACTCTTTTACCTGCATCACGGCCTGTATGAATGTAGCACAAAATGGTCCATCGGCCTGGGTCACTTTGAAACTTACAACTATTACAATTAACAGGACTCTGTCTGGGATCCTATGTGGACCAACAGTGCAAGCCCCTTCATATTGTCAAACCATGCAAAAAAAAAAACAGTAGTTTAACTAAATGGAACTTACATGTTGAGGAAAGTCAGCCTTCAATTCAGTGATAGATTTGCACCAGTAAGCCGCAGTCTTTTCACTGATAAGTTCAATATTTAAAAATGAACCTTGTCCTGGACCATACACGTGGCCTGAGGTTGTTCCTCGTATTATTCTTGGTGAAACATTTGTCACTATATCCTGCCAAAAATAACGAAAACAAGATGAAGTGAATGCTAAAAATGCTGGATTATAAATTTATATAATGCAGAATATAAATGCACATAAATACCGAGCACAGGAGACAAAAAAAAAAAAAATACTATTTCCTGTGCAGTTTACTAGTTGACATTTGACCTTTATAAGAATATAATGAGTATAGCTCCTGGTCCATAGAAGTATATTTGCTAGCTTCATAGATCAGTTATATGATATTGCTATCACTTACATCCCATGACAAGATGATGGTAGCCTCAAGGGAATACCAGTCGAAGTGATCTGACTGCTAATGAAACTTAGCATTGTTAGTCTATGACTTGTTATTATTGAGAATAACATAAAAAAAATTAAGACAATCACCCAAAATTCCAGGGTTGACTCTCTAAAAAATAATATATGGCCGGTTTGCAAAGTATATGATAGAACTGAAAATCTTTCCCAGTAAATCTGATCTAAGAGGGGTGGTCTTTGGGAGAGGACTCATTGTACAGTGTAATTATTATATTATTATTATTATTATTATTATTGTTATTTTTTTTTTTTTGTCCCTATGGCTGTTTTTTAATATGTGGATATGTAATACACAGAACATGAACAAGTGAGCTTTCCATGACTAGTTTATGGTAAAGTAGTTGTACATGGGTGGCATTTAAGTGAAAAAGGATACAATTGGTAGTTAACTCTTTCATGACCAAGGCCTTTGGTGGCTGAATGTCCACATCAAATTTTCATCTTTTCAAAATAATACATTCTAAGAGGCTCATTTATTAACCGATATCACCACTTTTGTGGCCTATTTCAGTCATAGATTTTGTTGCATGTCATTTTGCGACATATTTTGCCACTTTTCCCCACTCACGCACTTTTACAACAAGACAAGAAAATGGGCATGGTGTGGCGCGAGGAAGAGGGCAGGAAGACAGGCCTGTCTCATTCATCATTTTCTATACTAGTTTTTGGCTGATGTAGATTTAAGTTTGTAGCACGGCTTGCTGGAGGAAGCGCCAAAGTTATTTCGAAGTGCAGGCCTTTACTTCACTTTGGCGCTTCCTCCAGCAGTACAGAGACAAGACCAGTGTGTAAATCTCCAGTCTTAAGCCGGTAAGAGTAGACTTTTTTATTTCATACTTTATTTTTATTAGTGATGAGCTAATTTCTTGAAAATTCGATTCGGCTGATTCGCCTCACGGTATTTTGGCTGAGATCTTCAAGCAAGATGGAGGCTGGCGGCCCTTCATACGCAAATAGAGGCGGTAAGTTTGAATTTCAGGATTAATAATAATAATTCCTGAAATTCGGATCCAATTCCACTTCGTAGGATTCGATTCGCTCATCTCAAATTTTTATATATAGGGTATATTTTTTATTTTTTATTTTTCTATTTTTACAGGGATATTTTT
Source organism: Bufotes viridis (assembly GCA_033119425.1). Lineage (NCBI taxonomy): Eukaryota > Metazoa > Chordata > Amphibia > Anura > Bufonidae > Bufotes > Bufotes viridis. The sequence continues at coordinate 34,124,871 of CM065596.1, forward strand.
ATATTTTTATACTTTTTTTTAGCTTTGATATGGTCCCAAAAATACCTGTAAATTTTATTTCTTTGTTTTATACCGAGAAAAATAGAAAAGAATAGGGGAAGATTGTGTAATTCCTAAAAGTTCTTTTATCCTATTTACAAGTTAATGTACACATTTCACAAAAGAAATTCAAATAAAAACAAATAATCCTTGCACTCTCCTATGTGTAACAATTTGTCACCATTTTTATTTTTGAGTATTTCCTGCCTTTAGCTGGTATTACGGCTAGCTTTCAGTGCTATACTTGGCACGTTTTATTTAAAAAAGATGACCACTTCAACTTCCATTCACTTCAGCAGAAATGGACTTGCCCAATCTCTTTAATGACAACACAACATACAGTGATCTTTGCCATTCTACACATTGACAATACATTGACAAATAGGATGTATTTATACAGATGGTTCACATGAAGGGGTTAAAGAATGAGCCCAGGTAAAGTCACGCTAATCCCAATTCATATGTTCGTTATAGGGATGTGGAAATAAGTGTGACAACACTATAAGGGTATGTTCACATGACGGATTTTGACGGTCTGTGTATTCTGTAGCAGAAGCTCCCATGGTTTCTGCTGCAGTTTTTGACTTGAAATGCCGGGACCTGCTCGCAGTTTAGCCCCATTGAATGGAGAAAAACCGGTAGCAGACACCCACCATGACTTCCAGTGCTGTCTATCTTTACAATGCATCAAGAAGGGACAAGTATAGCAATCTATTTGGGCTGCATTTGTGGGAGGGTCGGAGGCTCTACTTAAACCAGGCACAGCCCCACCTAGGGGCGGGCATTTCTCAGTTGCACAGGGGATGCTGGTGTGTCAGCAGGGTGCTCTCTCCTCTGCTAGGAGGTTTCTTTCATTACAGTATGGAGCTTTTCTTCTGCCCATGGCTACCGTAGGGACGCGTGCGCCATTTACGTAAGTTAATCGAGTTGTGTCTGTCTTTCCGGCCGGCTGGAATCTGACTTTCTTGCGAGCGGAAGGCATCGCCTCATAATCGTCCGCATCAGGTTTGTTTTGTCGGAGTTAATCAATTCCTTTCACTTTGTTTATTAGGTAACCTGATTCAGTTCCCCTTCTATCTCATGTGTTTTACGTTTACGTCGTTTCGCTTTGAAAAGTTGCTTCAGCCTGTGCACGGTAAGGAAGGTTTACCTGGGCTGCATGTGATGTTATGTTGGAGATTGGATGCTTGTTACGGCTCTTGCTATAGCAATCACTTCCCATGTGACCCGCCCCTCCCCCGCAATCAGGGCTGCGTTTACGCTTCAACTCTTTACGCCAGGCGAACGCTTCAACTCTTTACGCCCTGTCAGTTGAGACGCTGCCTTCTCATGTCTGCTCTTTCAACATGCTCATTTTCGGAGCGGTGCTCTAGTCCGCTCTCGCATCACGTTTACGCTCCACGCATGGTCACAACAGCGGGTAAATCTGTCTTATTCTCTGTGCATTTATTTATTTTCTGTCATCCTGTGTTTTGCATTCATACTCTTTTGCTTTTATATGTTTGCTTGCACCACACTCAGACCGGTGTCACACGTCCACTGTTGCTTAGGCCCATTGCAAGAACGCGTTCATGTCACCGTCACAGTTTGTTTATGCCTCGTTCACTGCAGGCTGCGGTCATACCAAATTTTACGCTTGGCCTATTGCCAGAGTTGGGGTTCACACTACCGCTGTGACTCCGGGTTTTTACTTTCACGTTTACGTCCAATGTTCCCGCCCATCCATGGACGCATCTTACGTCGGCTGTTACAGCAAGTTAATACTCCTTTCACGCTCTAGCTGAGTTCACACATTTGCTGTTACATCTAGTACTACACTCCACTCCCCGCTAGAACTGCGTCCATATGTTCGCTGTCGCGGCGCTATCCTTTTCCGCTCACATTCAGGTCTGCAACTCATTCCAGCTCCACAGTCACCCATCTGCTGGCACACCATGCTCCCATTCAAGCCACATTCTCCTGTTGGTTTCTACGTCACGGTTGTTTTACTCGATAGTCACACTGAGGCAGTTGGTGGCTCCGGTGCCACTCTCCTGTCGAACATGACAGGCATCAATGGTCATTTCCTTTACATCTGTTTTTTTTGCGCGTATACATCAAGTGGGTCTTTTCTCTAGTTGCAAGCAAAAAAAAATAAAAAATCTTTTGTCTGCTCTGCTTTACTTCTGGATTGTATTCACTAAGGTTGCTCCCACGGCCCCAGTTCAATAAACAGCCTCTCAGCTGAGGCCAGTGGGTCATTAGGGTTGAGCTTCCTACTCACTACTGTTTCTTTCAAGTTTTTCAGTTGTTTGTCGCGACAAGGGACTTGACTTTGCAAATCGCATGCCTCAGGTTTTGGTTGTTCTCTCTTCTCCGGTTCCTATTCCACGTTTGCATTTTTAAGTTTTATGGCTGGGTTCGGTTTTTATGCTTATGTCCGTGCTGCGGATTACTAATGTCCATACCTGTCAGCAATCACATTCCTTTCCAGGCCACGTTTAGACGTCCCAATCATCCTAGTTGCTGCTTTTTCCATCATGTTGGGCCCATTCTTATTTACCTTCACCCATCACGTACATCTAGGACGGCCTCATGGCCCCGGGGGCCCCTTACTTGCTGGGCCGCAAGGCCGCCGCGGCCCCTTGATTTCTTTGGCCTCATGGCCGCGGAGGCCCCATGACTGCTTTGGCCTCAGGGAGCAGGGATCCCATGACCGCTCCGACCCTATGGTGTCGGGGGCATGACGGTCTCGAGGACTACCTTGACCTCACGGCTTGGGGACCTCATGACTGCTTTGGTCTCATGGCGCTGGGGGTCCCATGACTGCCTTGGGCCCATAGCGCTAGGGGCCCAATGTCTGCTTGGCCGCATGCATTGTGGGCCCCATGGATGCTTGGCCGGATGACTCGAGGTCCACGCGATTTCTGTGGCCTCAATGCTTGGGGGCCCATGTTTGCTTTGGCCTCATGGCTATGGGGGCCCCCTATGGTGGCTCGGGTCTCATGGCTTGGGGGCCCATATGATTACTTGGCCTCAGGATTTGGGGGCCCCATGTTCGCTTTGCTTCATGGCTTGGGGACCCCATGACTGCTTGGCCTCATGGCGTTGAGGGCTCGCTGATTGCTTCGGCTCCATGGCTTCGGGGCTCGAAGGCTGCTTCGTCCCATGGCTTGAGGGTTCGGCGACTGATTCGGCTCCATGGCTTCGGGGCAAGATGACCGCTCGGCCCCATGGCTTCGGGGCATGATGACCGCTCGGCTCCATGGCTTCAGGGGCACGATGACCGCTCGGCTCCATGGCCTGGGGCAAGATGACCGCATCGGCCCCATGGCTTCGAGGGCAAGATGACCGCTCGGCCCCATGGCTTCGGGGCACGATGACCGCTCGGCCCCATGGCTTCGGGGCACGATGACCGCTCGGCCCCATGGCTTCGGGGCACGATGACCGCCGGCCCCATGGCTCGGGGCACGATGACCACTTCGGCCCCATGGCTTCGGGGGCACGATGACCACTTCGGCCCCATGGCTTCGGGGGCACGATGACCACTTCGGCCCCATGGCTTCGGGGGCACGATGACCGCTTCGGCCCCATGGCTTCGGGGGCACGATGACCGCTTCGGCCCCGTGGCATCGGGAGCACGATGACCGCTTCGGCCCCGTGGCGTCGGGGGCACAATGACCGCTTCGGCCCCATGGCTTCGGGAGCACCATGACCACTTCGGCCCGATGGCTTCGGGGGCACCATGACTGCTTCGACCCCATGGTTTCGGGGGACCGATGACTGTTTTTCGTCCTGCCTGGTGATTTACCTGGTGGGTTGAACTTCCGTGCATCTAGGTTGATTTGACCCATATGTCTCACACCCATATCTGCTTCTTTGTTCATCCGGGCGCAGGCCACTTTTCCAAAGTCTGTCGGTGGTGCATCCATTGTCTGCCACGCTTCCCCAGGCGTACTCTTCCTTAATGGAGCTCAGCCTGGTTAGGGTCACCTGCCATGCGGGTCAGGCGATTTTTTTTCAGTTACATTAGCCGGTCCGGTAGTCAGGCCAGACCCTCGGTTTTAATTATCATAGTTATAACTTCCTGCGGTCTGCCAGTTAGGTATCGCACGTACATACGCATTCGTTCTGCATACCACAGGCGGTATCGCCGTGCGGCTCCACCCACCAGGCAGTCCTTGCCATTGCGCTCCCGTTCTTCTAGTCCCCTCGGCAAACATAATTTTTTTATTCACCATTTCGTTCTGCTTCACAGTCGTAATTCCCTTGGCTGGTCTCTCCTTATCACCACATAGCTTTCCACCAGACTCTCCTCTTATGGCACCACTCTCCCTGCTGGTTCCACCGTCGCTTTGCTCCCTCTGCCGGGCACTTGCTTTACTGCCTGCTCCCTCGGCCGGAGAATCTTTTACCGCACAGCCACCTTCACCGGATAGTCGGATATGCTTACTCTCTGGGTTTAGTCTTTCCTACTGTCCCTCTTCTGGACAGGCTTCTTCTGGCAGACTTTGGGTGCCGCATGGATTCTTTCCGTTTGCTCCTCATTTCTGCATTGCTTCCTTCGCTGGTCACTCCTTGTTACCATTCCGTTCTCTCTGCGAACAATTTAGTGCTTGGCAGGGATTATGGTAGGTCATTTACTATGCTCAGATGACAGGAAGCCGATTCCAGAAACATACTAATAGACTTAATCGTGGTACATTCAGGATGGGCGGCGGCGCCGCTGCCGCCACATACAACGTATCATTATTGTCATTGGAGCGTGGGCCACCCCGGGTGTCATAGCTCTTGTTAATTCTGTTAGGCCTTTGTTCTCTAACTCAACGCCCTTAGCTAGAGTTGAGCGAACACCTGGATGTTCGGGTTCGACGAGTTCGGCCGAACTTTCGAAAATGTTCGGGTTCGGGATCCGAACTCGACCCGAACTTCATCCCGAACCTGAACCCCATAGAAGTCAATGGGGACCCGAACTTTTGGGCACTAAAAGGCTGTAAAACACACCCGGAAAGGGCTAGAGGGCTGCAAAAGGCAGATGGTTCACATGAAGGGGTTAAAGAATGAGCCCAGGTAAAGTCACGCTAATCCCAATTCATATGTTCGTTATAGGGATGTGGAAATAAGTGTGACAACACTATAAGGGTATGTTCACATGACGGATTTGACGGTCTGTGTATTCTGTAGCAGAAGCTCCCATGGTTTCTGCTGCAGTTTTTGACTCGAAATGCCGGGACCTGCTCGTAGTTTAGCCCCTATTGAATGGAGAAAAACCGGTAGCAGACACCCACCATGACTTCCAGTGCTGTCTATCTTTACAATGCATCAAGAAGGGACAAGTATAGCAATCTATTTGGGCTGCATTTGTGGGAGGGTCGGAGGCTCTACTTAAACCAGGCACAGCCCCACCTAGGGCGGGCATTTCTCAGTTGCACAGGGGATGCTGGTGTGTCAGCAGGGTGCTCTCTCCTCTGCTAGGAGGTTTCTTTCATTACAGTATGGGCTGAATGGGCTTTTCTTCTGCCCATGGCTACCGTGAGGGACGCGTGCGCCATTTACGTAAGTTAATCGAGCTGTGTCTGTCTTTCCGGCCGGCTGGAATCTGACTTTCTTGCGAGCGGAAGGCATCGCCTCATAATCGTCCGCATCAGGTTTGTTTTGTCGGAGTTAATCAATTCCTTTCACTTTGTTTATTAGGTAACCTGATTCAGTTCCCCTTCTATCTCATGTGTTTTTACGTTTACGTCGTTTCGCTTTGAAAAGTTGCTTCAGCCTGTGCACGGTAAGGAAGGTTTACCTGGGCTGCATGTGATGTTATGTTGGAGATTGGATGCAGCTGTTGCTTGTTACGGCTCTTGCTATAGCAATCACTTCCCATGTGACCCGCCCCTCCCCGCAATCAGGGCTGCGTTTGCGCTTCAACTCTTTACGCCAGGCGACGCTCTTACGCCCTGTCAGTTGAGACGCTGCCTTCTCATGTCTGCTCTTTCAACATGCTCATTTTCGGAGCGGTGCTCTAGTCCGCTCTCGCATCACGTTTACGCTCCACGCATGGTCACAACAGCGGGTAAATCTGTCTTATTCTCTGTGCATTTATTTATTTTCTGTCATCCTGTGTTTTGCATTCATACTCTTTTGCTTTTATATGTTTGCTTGCACCACACTCAGACCGGTGTCACACGTCCACTGTTGCTTAGGCCCATTGCAAGAACGCGTTCATGTCACCGTCACAGTTTGTTTATGCCTCGTTCACTGCAGGCTGCGGTCATACCAAATTTTACGCTTGGCCTATTGCCAGAGTTGGGGTTCACACTACCGCTGTGACTCCGGGTTTTTACTTTCACGTTTACGTCCAATGTTCCCGCCCATCCATGGACGCATCTTACGTCGGCTGTTACAGCAAGTTAATACTCCTTTCACGCTCTAGCTGAGTTCACACATTTGCTGTTACATCTAGTACTACACTCCATTCCCCGCTAGAACTGCGTCCATATGTTCGCTGTCGCGGCGCTATCCTATTCGCTCACATTCAGGTCTGCAACTCATTCCAGCTCCACAGTCACCCATCTGCTGGCACACCATGCTCCCATTCAAGCCACATTCTCCTGTTGGTTTCTACGTCACGGTTGTTTTACTCGATAGTCACACTGAGGCAGTTGGTGGCTCCGGTGCCACTCTCCTGTCGAACATGACAGGCATCAATGGTCATTTCCTTTACATCTGGTTTTTTTGCGCGTATACATCAAGTGGGTCTTTTCTCTAGTTGCAAGCAAAAAAAATAAAAATCTTTTGTCTGCTCTGCTTTACTTCTGGTTTGTATTCACTAAGGTTGCTCCCACGGCCCCAGTTCAATAAACAGCCTCTCAGCTGAGGCCAGTGGGTCATTAGGGTTGAGCTTCCTACTCACTACTGTTTCTTTCAAGTTTTTCAGTTGTTTGTCGCGACAAGGGACTTGACTTTGCAAATCGCATGCCTCAGGTTTTGGTTGTTCTCTCTTCTCCGGTTCCTATTCCACGTTTGCATTTTTAAGTTTTATGGCTGGGTTCGGTTTTATGCTTATGTCCGTGCTGCGGATTACTAATGTCCATACCTGTCAGCAATCACATTCCTTTCCAGGCCACGTTTAGACGTCCCAATCATCCTAGTTGCTGCTTTTTCCATCATGTTGGGCCCATTCTTATTTACCTTCACCCATCACGTACATCTAGGACGGCCTCATGGCCCCGGGGCCCCTTACTTGCTGGGCCGCAAGGCCGCCGCGGCCCTTGATTTCTTTGGCCTCATGGCCGCGGAGGCCCCATGACTGCTTTGGCCTCAGGGAGCAGGGATCCCATGACCGCTCCGACCCTATGGTGTCGGGGGCATGACGGTCTCGAGGACTACCTTGACCTCACGGCTTGGGGACCTCATGACTGCTTTGGTCTCATGGCGCTGGGGGTCCCATGACTGCCTTGGGCCCATAGCGCTAGGGGCCCAATGTCTGCTTGGCCGCATGCATTGTGGGCCCCATGGATGCTTGGCCGGATGACTCGAGGTCCACGCGATTTCTGTGGCCTCAATGCTTGGGGGCCCATGTTTGCTTTGGCCTCATGGCTATGGGGGCCCCCTATGGTGGCTCGGGTCTCATGGCTTGGGGGCCCATATGATTACTTGGCCTCAGGATTTGGGGGGCCCCATGTTCGCTTTGCTTCATGGCTTGGGGACCCCATGACTGCTTGGCCTCATGGCGTTGAGGGCTCGCTGATTGCTTCGGCTCCATGGCTTCGGGGGCTCGAAGGCTGCTTCGTCCCATGGCTTGAGGGTTCGGCGACTGATTCGGCTCCATGGCTTCGGGGGCAAGATGACCGCTTCGGCCCCATGGCTTCGGGGCATGATGACCGCTTCGGCTCCATGGCTTCAGGGGCACGATGACCGCTTCGGCTCCATGGCTTCGGGGGCAAGATGACCGCATCGGCCCCATGGCTTCGGGGGCAAGATGACCGCTTCGGCCCCATGGCTTCGGGGGCACGATGACCGCTCGGCCCCATGGCTTCGGGGCACGATGACCGCTTCGGCCCCATGGCTTCGGGGCACGATGACCGCTCGGCCCCATGGCTTCGGGGCACGATGACCACTTCGGCCCCATGGCTCGGGGCACGATGACCACTTCGGCCCCATGGCTTCGGGGCACGATGACCACTCGGCCCCATGGCTCGGGGCACGATGACCGCTCGGCCCCATGGCTCGGGGCACGATGACCGCTCGCCCCGTGGCATCGGGAGCACGATGACCGCTTCGGCCCCGTGGCGTCGGGGGCACAATGACCGCTTCGGCCCCATGGCTTCGGGAGCACCATGACCACTTCGGCCCGATGGCTTCGGGGGCACCATGACTGCTTCGACCCCATGGTTTCGGGGGACCGATGACTGTTTTTCGTCCTGCCTGGTGATTTACCTGGTGGGTTGAACTTCCGTGCATCTAGGTTGATTTGACCCATATGTCTCACACCCATATCTGCTTCTTTGTTCATCCGGGCGCAGGCCACTTTTCCAAAGTCTGTCGGTGGTGCATCCATTGTCTGCCACGCTTCCCCAGGCGTACTCTTCCTTAATGGAGCTCAGCCTGGTTAGGGTCACCTGCCATGCGGGTCAGGCGATTTTTTCAGTTACATTAGCCGGTCCGGTAGTCAGGCCAGACCCTCGGTTTTAATTATCATAGTTATAACTTCCTGCGGTCTGCCAGTTAGGTATCGCACGTACATACGCATTCGTTCTGCATACCACAGGCGGTATCGCCGTGCGGCTCCACCCACCAGGCAGTCCTTGCCATTGCGCTCCCCTGTTCTTCTAGTCCCTCGGCAAACATAATTTTTTATTCACCATTTTGTTCTGCTTCACAGTCGTAATTCCCTTGGCTGGTCTCTCCTTATCACCACATAGCTTTCCACCAGACTCTCCTCTTATGGCACCACTCTCCCTGCTGGTTCCACCGTCGCTTTGCTCCCTCTGCCGGGCACTTGCTTTACTGCCTGCTCCCTCGGCCGGAGAATCTTTTACCGCACAGCCACCTTCACCGGATAGTCGGATATGCTTACTCTCTGGGTTTAGTCTTTCCTACTGTCCCTCTTCTGGACAGGCTTCTTCTGGCAGACTTTGGGTGCCGCATGGATTCTTTCCGTTTGCTCCTCATTTCTGCATTGCTTCCTTCGCTGGTCACTCCTTGTTACCATTCCGTTCTCTCTGCGAACAATTTAGTGCTTGGCAGGGATTATGGTAGGTCATTTACTATGCTCAGATGACAGGAAGCCGATTCCAGAAACATACTAATAGACTTAATCGTGGTACATTCAGGATGGGCGGCGGCGCCGCTGCCGCCACATACAACGTATCATTATTGTCATTGGAGCGTGGGCCACCCCCGGGTGTCATAGCTCTTGTTAATTCTGTTAGGCCTTTGTTCTCTAACTCAACGCCCTTAGCTAGAGTTGAGCGAACACCTGGATGTTCGGGTTCGACGAGTTCGGCCGAACTTTCGAAAAATGTTCGGGTTCGGGATCCGAACTCGACCCGAACTTCATCCCGAACCTGAACCCCATAGAAGTCAATGGGGACCCGAACTTTTGGGCACTAAAAAGGCTGTAAAACACACCCGGAAAGGGCTAGAGGGCTGCAAAAGGCAGCAAAATGTAGTTAAATCCCCTGCAAACAAATGTAGATAGGGAAATGATGAGTTAACATAAAATAAATAAAAATTAAACAATATTAATTGGAGTGAGGTCCCATAGCACAGAATCAGGCTTCAAGTCACCCACCAATGGAGAAGGTCACTTACTATTATTTTGACCACAGCACCCAGACAAAGGAGAGAGGTCCCACAGCAGAGAACCAGGCATCATATCACCCACCACAGGAGTAGGCCACCATTTAGTTACTTTGACCCCTACACCCAGACGGAGGAGAGAGGTTACACAGCAGAGAATCAGGCATTTAGATCACCCACCACAGGAGTAGGCCCCCATTGAATCAGACCCTGGCAACTATGTCAGATGGCACAACCATCAGCTTTATATCAATCAGCACAGGAGAAGGCGACTTTGAAAGACTTTGACCCCTACACCCAGATGGAGGAGAGAGGTTTCACAGCAGAGAATCAGGCATCATATCAACCACCACAGGAGAAGCCACCATTTAGTTACTTTGACCCCTGCACCCAGGAAGAGGAGAGAGGCCCCACAGCACATATTCTGGCATCATATCAGCCACCACAGGAGAAGCCACCATTGAGTTACTTTGACCCCTGCACCCAGGAAGAGGAGAGAGGCCCCACAGCACATATTCTGGCATCATATCAGCCACCACAGGAGAAGCCACCATTGAGTTACTTTGACCCCTGCACCCAGGAAGAGGAGAGAGGCCCCACAGCACATATTCTGGCATCATATCACCCACCACAGGAGTAGGCCACCATTTAGTTACTTTGACCCCTACACCCAGACGGAGGAGAGAGGTTGCACAGCAGAGAATCAGGCATTTAGATCACCCACCACAGGAGAAGGCCACCATTGAATCAGACCCCGGCAACCATGTCAGATGGCACAAGCATAAGCTTTATATCAATCAGCACAGGAGAAGGCGACTTTGACAGACTTTGACCCCTACACCCGGACGGAGGAGAGAGGTTTCAAAGCAGAGAATCAGGCATTTAGATCACCCACCACAGGAGTAGGCCCCAATTTAATGGGACCCCGGCAACCATGTCAGATGGCACAACCATCAGCTTCATATCAATCAGCACAGGAGAAGGCGACTTTGAAAGACTTTGACCCTACACCCAGATGGAGGAGAGAGGTTTCACAGCAGAGAATCAGGCATCATATCAACCACCACAGGAGAAGCCACCATTTAGTTACTTTGACCCCTGCACCCAGGAAGAGGAGAGAGGCCCCACAGCACATATTCTGGCATCATATCAGCCACCACAGGAGAAGCCACCATTGAGTTACTTTGACCCCTGCACCCAGGAAGAGGAGAGAGGCCCCACAGCACATATTCTGGCATCATATCACCCACCACAGGAGTAGGCCACCATTTAGTTACTTTGACCCCTACACCCAGACGGAGGAGAGAGGTTTCACAGCAGAGAATCAGGCATTTAGATCACCCACCACAGGAGTAGGCCCCCATTGAATCAGACCCTGGCAACCATGTCAGATGGCACAACCATCAGCTTTATATCAATCAGCACAGGAGAAGGCGACTTTAAAAAGACTTTGACCCCTACACCCAGATGGAGGAGAGAGGTTTCACAGCAGAGAATCAGGCATCATATCAACCACCACAGGAGAAGCCACCATTTAGTTACTTTGACCCCTGCACCCAGGAAGAGGAGAGAGGCCCCACAGCACATATTCTGGCATCATATCAGCCACCACAGGAGAAGCCACCATTTAGTTACTTTGACCCCTGCACCCAGGAAGAGGAGAGAGGCACCACAGCACATATTCTGGCATCATATCAGCCACCACAGGAGAAGCCACCTTTGAGTTACTTTGACCCCTGCACCCAGGAAGAGGAGAGAGGCCCCACAGCACATATTCTGGCATCATATCACCCACCACAGGAGTAGGCCACCATTTAGTTACTTTGACCCCTACACCCAGACGGAGGAGAGAGGTTACACAGCAGAGAATCAGGCATTTAGATCACCCACCACAGGAGTAGGCCACCATTGAATCAGACCCCGGCAACCATGTCAGATGGCACAAGCATAAGCTTTATATCAATCAGCACAGGAGAAGGAGACTTTGACAGACTTTGACCCCTACACCCGGACGGAGGAGAGAGGTTTCAAAGCAGAGAATCAGGCATTTAGATCACCCACCACAGGAGTAGGCCCCAATTTAATGGGACCCCGGCAACCATGTCAGATGGCACAACCATCAGCTTCATATCAATCAGCACAGGAGAAGGCGACTTTGAAAGACTTTGACCCCTACACCCAGATGGAGGAGAGAGGTTTCACAGCAGAGAATCAGGCATCATATCAACCACCACAGGAGAAGCCACCATTTAGTTACTTTGACCCCTGCACCCAGGAAGAGGAGAGAGGCCCCACAGCACATATTCTGGCATCATATCAGCCACCACAGGAGAAGCCACCATTGAGTTACTTTGACCCCGCACCCAGGAAGAGGAGAGAGGCACCACAGCACATATTCAGGCATCATATCACACACCACAGGAGAAGGCCTCTTTCAGTGATTTAGGCCTTTGGACCCAGACAGAGGAGAGAGGCACCACAGCACATATTCTGGCATCATATCAGCCACCACAGGAGAAGCCACCATTGAGTTACTTTGACCCCTGCACCCAGGAAGAGGAGAGAGGCCCCACAGCACATATTCTGGCATCATATCAGCCACCACAGGAGAAGCCACCATTTAGTTACTTTGACCCCTTCACCCAAACAGAGGAGAGAGGTTCCACATCAGAGAATCAGGCATCATATCAACCACCACAGGAGTAGGCCACAATTTAGTTTATTTGACCCCTGCACCCAGGAAGAGGAGAGAGGCCCCACAGCACATATTCTGGCATCATATCACACACCACAGGAGAAGGCCTCTTTCAGTGATTTAGGCCTTTGGACCCAGACAGAGGAGAGAGGTCAGAGATTAGCTTCATATCCCCCAGCACAGCAGAAGACCGCTTTATTTGACTTAGGCCTCAGCACCCAGACAGAAGACAGAGGTAGCATGGCAGAGGTTATGGCTTCATGTCACCCGTTAGTTTAACCGGCCACTTTCATCTGGTTAGGCCCGGCGCCCAGACAGAGAAGAGTTTCATTCAACTGTGGGTTTCATAAAATTTGTATCAAATAAAGAAGTGGCCCGTAGCACAACAAGACATGTTTTAGGCAGTTAATAAGGACTACTCTGCACAAGGGAGGGACAGGTCCTGTGGGATCCATGCCTGGTTCATCTTTATGAAGGTCAGCTTGTCCACGTTGGCTGTGGACAGGTGGCTGCGCTTGTCAGTAATGACGCCCCCTGCCGTGCTGAATACGCGTTCAGATAAAACGCTGGCCGCCGGGCAGGAAAGCACCTCCAAGGCATAACATGCTAACTCTGGCCACGTGGACAATTTCGAAACCCAGTAGTTGAATGGGGCCGAACCATCCGTCAGGATGTGTAGGGGTGTGCAGACATACTGTTCAACCATGTTAGTGAAATGCTGCCTCCTGCTAACACGTTCCGTATCAGGTGTCGGTGCAGATAGCTGTGGCGTGGAGACAAAACTTTTCCACATTTCTGCCATGCTAACCCTGCCCAAAGATGAGCTGGCCGTGACACAGCTGCGTTGGCGACCTCTTGCCACTCCTCTGCCTTCACCTTCCACCTGTTCCCCTGTGACATGTGGGAATGCTCTCAAGAGCGCCTCTATCAGCGTGCGCTTGTACTCGCGCATCTTACGGTCGCGCTCCAGTTCAGGAATTAAAGTGGGCACATTGTCTTTATACCGGGGATCCAGCAGGGTGGCCACCCAGTAGTCTGCACACGTTAAAACGTGGGCAACTCTGCTAGTCGTTGCGCAGGCATTGGAGCATATATTCGCTCATGTGGGCCAGGCTACCCATGGGTAAGGACAAGCTGTCCTCTGTGGGAGGCGTATCGTCATCGTCCACCGTATCCCCCAGCCACGCACCAGTGATGGGCCTGGGCTGCCACCCCGCTGTGAACTTGCGTCATCCTCGTCCCCCTCCACCTCCTCCTCCTCATCCTCCTCGTCCTCCAGTACAGTGCCTTGGCTGGCGACTTGTGAACCTGTCCTCTGCTGCTTAAACAAACCTCCCTCTGAGCCAATTCGAACAGACTGGCCCGAAAGTGTTAGAAACGAGCCCTCATCCTCCTCCTCCTCCTCCACCTGGGCCACCTCCTCTAACATCATTGCCCTAAGTGTTTTCTCAAGGAGACATAGAAGTGGTATTGTAACGCTGATAACAGTGTCATCGCCACTGGCCATGTTGGTGGATTACTCGAAACAGCGCAGCAGGGCACACAGGTCTCGCATGGAGGCCCAATCATTGGTGGTGAAGTGGTGCTGTTCGGCAGTATGACTGACGCAAGCGTGCTGCAGCTGAAACTCCACTATGGCCTGCTGCTGCTCGCACAGTCTCTCCAGCATGTGCAAGGTGGAGTTCCACCGGGTGGGCACGTCGCATATGAGGCGGTGAGCGGAAAGGCCGAAGTTCCGCTGTAGCGCAGACAGGCGAGCAGCGGCAGGATGTGAACGGCGGAAGCGCGCACAGACGGCCCGCACTTTATGCAGCAGCTCTGACATGTTGGGGTAGTGGTGAATGAACCTCTGCACCACCAAGTTCAGCACATGCGCCAGGCAAGGGATGTGCGTCAAACCGGCTAGTCCCAGAGCTGCCACGAGATTTCGCCCATTATCGCATACCACCAGGCCTGGCTTGAGGCCCACCGGCAGAAACCACTCGTCGGTCTGTTGTTCAATACCCCGCCACAACTCCTTTGCGCTGTGGGGCCTGTCCCCCAAACATATGAGTTTCAGAATGGCCTGCTGACGTTTACCCGGGCTGTGCTGAAGTTGGTGGTGAAGGTGTGTGGCTGACCGGATGAGCTGGTGGAAGCAGTGGAGGAGGAAGCCGAGTAGGAGGAGGAGGCTACAGGAGGCAGAGAATGATGCCCTGCGATCCTAGGGGCGGAAGGACGTGCGCCAAGGAACTGTCCGCCGGGGGCCCAGCCGCCACTACATTCATCCAGTGTGCAGTTAGTGAGATATAGCGTCCCTGGCCGTGCTTACTGGTCCACGTATCTGTGGTTAGGTGGACCTTGCCACAAATGGCGTTGCGCAGTGCACACTTGATTTTATCGGACACTTGCATGTGCAGGGAAGGCACGGCTGTCTTGGAGAAGTAGTGGCGGCTGGGAACCACATACTGCGGGACAGCCATGGCCATCAGCTGTTTGAAGCTGTCTGTGTCCACCAGCCGGAATGACAGCATTTCAAAGGCCAGCAGTTTAGAAATGCTGGCGTTCAGGCCAAGGGCTCGAGGGTGACTCGGGGGAATTTGCGCTTCCTCTCTAAGGTTTGAGATATTGAGAGCTGAACGCTGCTGTGTGATATAGTGGAGACGCTAGTTGACGGTGGCGGTGGTGGTGGTGTCGGTGGCACATCCTCTGTTTGCTGCTCGGCAGGTGGCAACATTCCTCTCGAGGCGGAAGCCGAGGCAGCAGCGGTAGAGGGAGCAGGGGAGCCTCAGCGAGTGCCTGGTTTTTAAGGTGTGTACCCCACTGCAGTTCATGCTTTGCATGTAGATGCCTGGTCATGCAGGTTGTGCTGAGGTTCAGAACGTTAATGCCTCGCCTCAGGCTCTGATGGCAGAGCGTGCAAGTCACTCGGGTCTTGTCGGTAGGACATTGTTTAAAGAAGTGCCATGCCAGGGAACTCTTTGAAGCTGCCTTTGTGGGGCTGGGTCCCTGTTGGCGATGTCCAGTAGCAGGCGAACTCTGGGGCGGCGGCTCGTCTGCTTTGGCCCCCTGCTCCCTCTTTGGCTTCGCTGTTGTCTCGGTCTCACCACTACCTCTTCCTCTGAACTGTGAAAGTCATCGCCACGACCTTCAGTCCATGTGGGGTCTAAGACCTCATCGTCCTCTGCATCGTCTTCCACCCAGTCTCCCTCCCTGACCTCCTCCTGTTCAGTCTGCACACTGCAAAAGACGCGGCAGTGGGCACCTGTGTTTCGTCATCATCAGAGAGTCGGTGACTCTGCTGTGGTGGTATTCCCATGTCCTCTTCATCTGGAGACATAAGTGGTTGTGCGTCAGTGCATGGTATGTCTTCCTCCACTGGGGAAGGGCTAGGTGGACGCCCTGGGAAACCCTGGAAGCAGAGTCTTCAAACAGAAGAAGAGACTGCTGCATAACTTGTGGCTCAGACCGTTTCCCTGATATGCTTGGGGTGATGTGACAGACTGATGGGCTTGGTTTTCAGGTGCCACCTGTGCGCTTTCCGCAGAAGACTGGGTGGAAGACCATGTGGTGAACGTGCTGGAAGCACTGTCGGCCACCCAATCGATTAATGCCTGTACCTGCTCAGGCCTTACCATCCTAAGAGCGGCATTGGGCCCCACGAGATATTGCGGTACATTCTGCCGGCTAGTTGAGGGAGTTCGTTCCCTACTGTGTGCGCCTGGGGCCGAACGGCCACGTCCTCTACCAGCAACAGAGGCTCCACGGACACCACCACGACCGCGTCCTCGTCCCTTAATAGTATTTTTCTTCATTGTTGCGATTCAACTCGCACCACAATGAAATATATTATTTTTATAAGCAAAATCCCCTCACTGGAATACTTTCAGTCTTTTGACTGTATGGATTACAGATGGAATGACTGTTATATGTGAGTACCGCTTTCTTTGACAGATTCTAGTATGGGTACATATATGTTTTCCCAACCCCAGCACATTAGTTTGCTAATTCCAGATGTATGAAACGCATGAGCCTAACTGTATCTAGTATATTGAACGCCAGATAAAGTAACTTGGCCTTTTTTAAATAAAAAAATTCCCTCACTGGAATACTTTCAGTCTTTTGACTGTATGGATTACAGATGGAATGACTGTTATATGTGAGTACCGCTTTCTTTGACAGATTCTAGTATGGGTACATATATGTTTTCCCAACCCCAGCACATTAGTTTGCTAATTCCAGATGTATGAAACGCAGGCCTAACTGTATCTAGTATATTGAACGCCAGATAAAGTAACTTGGCCTTTTTAAATAAAAAAAATTCCCTCACTGGAATACTTTCAGTCTTTTGACTGTATGGATTACAGATGGAATGACTGTTATATGTGAGTACCGCTTTCTTTGACAGATTCTAGTATGGGTACATATATGTTTTCCCAACCCCAGCACATTAGTTTGCTAATTCCAGATGTATGAAACGCAGGCCTAACTGTATCTAGTATATTGAACGCCAGATAAAGTAACTTGGCCTTTTTAAATAAAAAAATTCCCTCACTGGAATACTTTCAGTCTTTTGACTGTATGGATTACAGATGGAATGACTGTTATATGTGAGTACCGCTTTCTTTGACAGATTCTAGTATGGGTACATATATGTTTTCCCAACCCCAGCACATTAGTTTGCTAATTCCAGATGTATGAAAGCATGAGCCTAACTGTATCTAGTATATTGAACGCCAGATAAACTAACTTGGCCTTTTTAAATAAAAAAATTCCCTCACTGGAATACTTTCAGTCTTTTGACTGTATGGATTACAGATGGAATGACTGTTATATGTGAGTACCGCTTTCTTTGACAGATTCTAGTATGGGTACATATATGTTTTCCCAACCCCAGCACATTAGTTTGCTAATTCCAGATGTATGAAACATAGGCCTAACTGTATCTAGTATATTGAGCGCCAGATAAAGTAACTTGGCCTTTTTAAATAAAAAAATTCCCTCACTGGAATACTTTCAGTCTTTTGACTGTATGGATTACAGATGGAATGACTGTTATATGTGAGTACCGCTTTCTTTGACAGATTCTAGTATGGGTACATATATGTTTTCCCAACCCCAGCACATTAGTTTGCTAATTCCAGATGTATGAAAGCATGAGCCTAACTGTATCTAGTATATTGAGCGCCAGATAAAGTAACTTGGCCTTTTTAAATAAAAAAATTCCCTCACTGGAATACTTTCAGTCTTTTGACTGTATGGATTACAGATGGAATGACTGTTATATGTGAGTACCGCTTTCTTTGACAGATTCTAGTATGGGTACATATATGTTTTCCCAACCCCAGCACATTAGTTTGCTAATTCCAGATGTATGAAAGCATGAGCCTAACTGTATCTAGTATATTGAACGCCAGATAAAGTAACTTGGCCTTTTTTAAATAAAAAAATTCCCTCACTGGAATACTTTCAGTCTTTTGACTGTATGGATTACAGATGGAATGACTGTTATATGTGAGTACCGCTTTCTTTGACAGATTCTAGTATGGGTACATATATGTTTTCCCAACCCCAGCACATTAGTTTGCTAATTCCAGATGTATGAAAGCATGGCCTAACTGTATCTAGTATATTGAGCGCCAGATAAAGTAACTTGGCCTTTTTAAATAAAAAAATTCCCTCACTGGAATACTTTCAGTCTTTTGACTGTATGGATTACAGATGGAATGACTGTTATATGTGAGTACCGCTTTCTTTGACAGATTCTAGTATGGGTACATATATGTTTTCCCAACCCCAGCACATTAGTTTGCTAATTCCAGATGTATGAAGCATGAGGCCTAACTGTATCTAGTATATTGAGCGCCAGATAAAGTAACTTGGCCTTTTTTAAATAAAAAAATTCCCTCACTGGAATACTTTCAGTCTTTTGACTGTATGGATTACAGATGGAATGACTGTTATATGTGAGTACCGCTTTCTTTGACAGATTCTAGTATGGGTACATATATGTTTTCCCAACCCCAGCACATTAGTTTGCTAATTCCAGATGTATGAAGCATGAGGCCTAACTGTATCTAGTATATTGAGCGCCAGATAAAGTAACTTGGCCTTTTTAAATAAAAAAATTCCCTCACTGGAATACTTTCAGTCTTTTGACTGTATGGATTACAGATGGAATGACTGTTATATGTGAGTACCGCTTTCTTTGACAGATTCTAGTATGGGTACATATATGTTTTCCCAACCCCAGCACATTAGTTTGCTAATTCCAGATGTATGAAACGCATGGCCTAACTGTATCTAGTATATTGAGCGCCAGATAAAGTAACTTGGCCTTTTTAAATAAAAAAATTCCCTCACTGGAATACTTTCAGTCTTTTGACTGTATGGATTACAGATGGAATGACTGTTATATGTGAGTACCGCTTTCTTTGACAGATTCTAGTATGGGTACATATATGTTTTCCCAACCCCAGCACATTAGTTTGCTAATTCCAGATGTATGAAAGCATGAGGCCTAACTGTATCTAGTATATTGAGCGCCAGATAAAGTAACTTGGCCTTTTTAAATAAAAAAATTCCCTCACTGGAATACTTTCAGTCTTTTGACTGTATGGATTACAGATGGAATGACTGTTATATGTGAGTACCGCTTTCTTTGACAGATTCTAGTATGGGTACATATATGTTTTCCCAACCCCAGCACATTAGTTTGCTAATTCCAGATGTATGAAAGCATGAGCCTAACTGTATCTAGTATATTGAGCGCCAGATAAAGTAACTTGGCCTTTTTAAATAAAAAAAATTCCCTCACTGGAATACTTTCAGTCTTTTGACTGTATGGATTACAGATGGAATGACTGTTATATGTGAGTACCGCTTTCTTTGACAGATTCTAGTATGGGTACATATATGTTTTCCCAACCCCAGCACATTAGTTTGCTAATTCCAGATGTATGAAACGCAGGCCTAACTGTATCTAGTATATTGAGCGCCAGATAAAGTAACTTGGCCTTTTTAAATAAAAAAATTCCCTCACTGGAATACTTTCAGTCTTTTGACTGTATGGATTACAGATGGAATGACTGTTATATGTGAGTACCGCTTTCTTTGACAGATTCTAGTATGGGTACATATATGTTTTCCCAACCCCAGCACATTAGTTTGCTAATTCCAGATGTATGAAGCATAGGCCTAACTGTATCTAGTATATTGAACGCCAGATAAAGTAACTTGGCCTTTTTAAATAAAAAAATTCCCTCACTGGAATACTTTCAGTCTTTTGACTGTATGGATTACAGATGGAATGACTGTTATATGTGAGTACCGCTTTCTTTGACAGATTCTAGTATGGGTACATATATGTTTTCCCAACCCCAGCACATTAGTTTGCTAATTCCAGATGTATGAAAGCATGAGGCCTAACTGTATCTAGTATATTGAGCGCCAGATAAAGTAACTTGGCCTTTTTAAATAAAAAAATTCCCTCACTGGAATACTTTCAGTCTTTTGACTGTATGGATTACAGATGGAATGACTGTTATATGTGAGTACCGCTTTCTTTGACAGATTCTAGTATGGGTACATATATGTTTTCCCAACCCCAGCACATTAGTTTGCTAATTCCAGATGTATGAAACATGAGGCCTAACTGTATCTAGTATATTGAGCGCCAGATAAAGTAACTTGGCCTTTTTAAATAAAAAAATTCCCTCACTGGAATACTTTCAGTCTTTTGACTGTATGGATTACAGATGGAATGACTGTTATATGTGAGTACCGCTTTCTTTGACAGATTCTAGTATGGGTACATATATGTTTTCCCAACCCCAGCACATTAGTTTGCTAATTCCAGATGTATGAAAGCATGAGCCTAACTGTATCTAGTATATTGAGCGCCAGATAAAGTAACTTGGCCTTTTTAAATAAAAAAATTCCCTCACTGGAATACTTTCAGTCTTTTGACTGTATGGATTACAGATGGAATGACTGTTATATGTGAGTACCGCTTTCTTTGACAGATTCTAGTATGGGTACATATATGTTTTCCCAACCCCAGCACATTAGTTTGCTAATTCCAGATGTATGAAAGCATGAGCCTAACTGTATCTAGTATATTGAGCGCCAGATAAAGTAACTTGGCCTTTTTAAATAAAAAAATTCCCTCACTGGAATACTTTCAGTCTTTTGACTGTATGGATTACAGATGGAATGACTGTTATATGTGAGTACCGCTTTCTTTGACAGATTCTAGTATGGGTACATATATGTTTTCCCAACCCCAGCACATTAGTTTGCTAATTCCAGATGTATGAAACGCATGAGCCTAACTGTATCTAGTATATTGAACGCCAGATAAAGTAACTTGGCCTTTTTAAATAAAAAAATTCCCTCACTGGAATACTTTCAGTCTTTTGACTGTATGGATTACAGATGGAATGACTGTTATATGTGAGTACCGCTTTCTTTGACAGATTCTAGTATGGGTACATATATGTTTTCCCAACCCCAGCACATTAGTTTGCTAATTCCAGATGTATGAAAGCATGAGCCTAACTGTATCTAGTATATTGAGCGCCAGATAAAGTAACTTGGCCTTTTTTAAATAAAAAAATTCCCTCACTGGAATACTTTCAGTCTTTTGACTGTATGGATTACAGATGGAATGACTGTTATATGTGAGTACCGCTTTCTTTGACAGATTCTAGTATGGGTACATATATGTTTTCCCAACCCCAGCACATTAGTTTGCTAATTCCAGATGTATGAAAGCATGAGCCTAACTGTATCTAGTATATTGAACGCCAGATAAAGTAACTTGGCCTTTTTAAATAAAAAAATTCCCTCACTGGAATACTTTCAGTCTTTTGACTGTATGGATTACAGATGGAATGACTGTTATATGTGAGTACCGCTTTCTTTGACAGATTCTAGTATGGGTACATATATGTTTTCCCAACCCCAGCACATTAGTTTGCTAATTCCAGATGTATGAAAGCATGAGCCTAACTGTATCTAGTATATTGAACGCCAGATAAAGTAACTTGGCCTTTTTAAATAAAAAAATTCCCTCACTGGAATACTTTCAGTCTTTTGACTGTATGGATTACAGATGGAATGACTGTTATATGTGAGTACCGCTTTCTTTGACAGATTCTAGTATGGGTACATATATGTTTTCCCAACCCCAGCACATTAGTTTGCTAATTCCAGATGTATGAAGCATGAGGCCTAACTGTATCTAGTATATTGAGCGCCAGATAAAGTAACTTGGCCTTTTTAAATAAAAAAATTCCCTCACTGGAATACTTTCAGTCTTTTGACTGTATGGATTACAGATGGAATGACTGTTATATGTGAGTACCGCTTTCTTTGACAGATTCTAGTATGGGTACATATATGTTTTCCCAACCCCAGCACATTAGTTTGCTAATTCCAGATGTATGAAAGCATGAGCCTAACTGTATCTAGTATATTGAACGCCAGATAAAGTAACTTGGCCTTTTTAAATAAAAAAATTCCCTCACTGGAATACTTTCAGTCTTTTGACTGTATGGATTACAGATGGAATGACTGTTATATGTGAGTACCGCTTTCTTTGACAGATTCTAGTATGGGTACATATATGTTTTCCCAACCCCAGCACATTAGTTTGCTAATTCCAGATGTATGAAACGCAGGCCTAACTGTATCTAGTATATTGAGCGCCAGATAAAGTAACTTGGCCTTTTTAAATAAAAAAATTCCCTCACTGGAATACTTTCAGTCTTTTGACTGTATGGATTACAGATGGAATGACTGTTATATGTGAGTACCGCTTTCTTTGACAGATTCTAGTATGGGTACATATATGTTTTCCCAACCCCAGCACATTAGTTTGCTAATTCCAGATGTATGAAACATGAGGCCTAACTGTATCTAGTATATTGAACGCCAGATAAAGTAACTTGGCCTTTTTAAATAAAAAAATTCCCTCACTGGAATACTTTCAGTCTTTTGACTGTATGGATTACAGATGGAATGACTGTTATATGTGAGTACCGCTTTCTTTGACAGATTCTAGTATGGGTACATATATGTTTTCCCAACCCCAGCACATTAGTTTGCTAATTCCAGATGTATGAAACGCATGAGCCTAACTGTATCTAGTATATTGAGCGCCAGATAAAGTAACTTGGCCTTTTTAAATAAAAAAATTCCCTCACTGGAATACTTTCAGTCTTTTGACTGTATGGATTACAGATGGAATGACTGTTATATGTGAGTACCGCTTTCTTTGACAGATTCTAGTATGGGTACATATATGTTTTCCCAACCCCAGCACATTAGTTTGCTAATTCCAGATGTATGAAAGCATGAGCCTAACTGTATCTAGTATATTGAGCGCCAGATAAAGTAACTTGGCCTTTTTAAATAAAAAAATTCCCTCACTGGAATACTTTCAGTCTTTTGACTGTATGGATTACAGATGGAATGACTGTTATATGTGAGTACCGCTTTCTTTGACAGATTCTAGTATGGGTACATATATGTTTTCCCAACCCCAGCACATTAGTTTGCTAATTCCAGATGTATGAAGCATGAGGCCTAACTGTATCTAGTATATTGAGCGCCAGATAAAGTAACTTGGCCTTTTTAAATAAAAAAATTCCCTCACTGGAATACTTTCAGTCTTTTGACTGTATGGATTACAGATGGAATGACTGTTATATGTGAGTACCGCTTTCTTTGACAGATTCTAGTATGGGTACATATATGTTTTCCCAACCCCAGCACATTAGTTTGCTAATTCCAGATGTATGAAGCATAGGCCTAACTGTATCTAGTATATTGAGCGCCAGATAAAGTAACTTGGCCTTTTTAAATAAAAAAATTCCCTCACTGGAATACTTTCAGTCTTTTGACTGTATGGATTACAGATGGAATGACTGTTATATGTGAGTACCGCTTTCTTTGACAGATTCTAGTATGGGTACATATATGTTTTCCCAACCCCAGCACATTAGTTTGCTAATTCCAGATGTATGAAGCATGAGCCTAACTGTATCTAGTATATTGAACGCCAGATAAAGTAACTTGGCCTTTTTAAATAAAAAAATTCCCTCACTGGAATACTTTCAGTCTTTTGACTGTATGGATTACAGATGGAATGACTGTTATATGTGAGTACCGCTTTCTTTGACAGATTCTAGTATGGGTACATATATGTTTTCCCAACCCCAGCACATTAGTTTGCTAATTCCAGATGTATGAAAGCATGAGGCCTAACTGTATCTAGTATATTGAGCGCCAGATAAAGTAACTTGGCCTTTTTAAATAAAAAAATTCCCTCACTGGAATACTTTCAGTCTTTTGACTGTATGGATTACAGATGGAATGACTGTTATATGTGAGTACCGCTTTCTTTGACAGATTCTAGTATGGGTACATATATGTTTTCCCAACCCCAGCACATTAGTTTGCTAATTCCAGATGTATGAAAGCATGAGCCTAACTGTATCTAGTATATTGAGCGCCAGATAAAGTAACTTGGCCTTTTTAAATAAAAAAATTCCCTCACTGGAATACTTTCAGTCTTTTGACTGTATGGATTACAGATGGAATGACTGTTATATGTGAGTACCGCTTTCTTTGACAGATTCTAGTATGGGTACATATATGTTTTCCCAACCCCAGCACATTAGTTTGCTAATTCCAGATGTATGAAGCATGAGGCCTAACTGTATCTAGTATATTGAGCGCCAGATAAAGTAACTTGGCCTTTTTAAATAAAAAAATTCCCTCACTGGAATACTTTCAGTCTTTTGACTGTATGGATTACAGATGGAATGACTGTTATATGTGAGTACCGCTTTCTTTGACAGATTCTAGTATGGGTACATATATGTTTTCCCAACCCCAGCACATTAGTTTGCTAATTCCAGATGTATGAAAGCATGAGCCTAACTGTATCTAGTATATTGAGCGCCAGATAAAGTAACTTGGCCTTTTTAAATAAAAAAATTCCCTCACTGGAATACTTTCAGTCTTTTGACTGTATGGATTACAGATGGAATGACTGTTATATGTGAGTACCGCTTTCTTTGACAGATTCTAGTATGGGTACATATATGTTTTCCCAACCCCAGCACATTAGTTTGCTAATTCCAGATGTATGAAACGCAGGCCTAACTGTATCTAGTATATTGAACGCCAGATAAACTAACTTGGCCTTTTTAAATAAAAAAATTCCCTCACTGGAATACTTTCATGGCTTTTGACTGTATGGATTACAGGTGGACTGGTATTAGTAGGGGTGACACAAGCACACCCAAGTCCCTGATGTAGGATTTCTATGGCACAGACCACTATTACAAGTGATTAATGGACGTTGGGAGAGATTGTGCTGCAGCACTAGTCCCAAGATGGCCGCCGCCTATCAGCCCAGTAACATGTGCCACAAAATGGTCTGCACAACCTTTAAAAAAAATAGCCTTGGACTGTGCTGCTAAATCGCTATTGGTCTGAAGCCCAGGTGTAGATGTCTGACTAGTTTGGAGCTTTGGAATGCACACTGTGGCAGCTTCTGCTGCAGCACTACAAGTCGCAAAATGGCGGCCGGCGTTCAGCCCAGGTACATGTGGATGGAAAAATCACTCTGGCCACTCTAAAAATAGCCAATCCCTATCAAAAAAGCAGCTCAGCTGCAGTTGTTCAGATGAATCACAGGTGGAGGAGAGAAATTTGCTTCCAGTTATTCAATTATCCCTGCCTATTCTCGCCCTAGCATCAGCTGCGTCTATCCCTGTTCTATTCACATCGGGAGTGAGCACGTCCCGACGTGCGCACAAGCTTATAAAGAGGCTGAGTCACATGCTGCACTTGGCCAATCACAGCCTTGCCAATAGTAGGCATGGCTGCGATGGCATCTTAGGGCAAGTAGTATGATGCATGTTGATTGGCTGCTTTGCAGCCTTTCAAAATGCGCCAAAATACATGCCGAACGACGAACCCGAACCCGAACTTTTTTGAAAATGTCCGGGTTCGGGTCCGGGTCCCGGACACCCCAAAATTCGGTACGAACCCGAACGATGCTCGAACTGTTCGCTCAACACTACCCTTAGCCCATTACATCCTAATCATCCACATTCAATTATTTATGTCACACTTAGGCTTCTGTTTTAAACCTATTGCCTGTACTTGTTGCATTCTTAACCCCACGTTTTCAATCACCATAGTTGGTTGCCCGCTTATGTTTTTCTCACGTGCAATAATCAATGTGGCCAGCTCACAAACTCCTGCCTGGTCGACAGATCACCTGTCTGGCTATGCTCCCCCCCCCAGGACCAGACTTCAATTTCCGGAGTTCAAGTCATTGGTGTCATCGGCCACCTACTTTCAGGTTCTCGTACCGAATGACACTCGTCATTAGGTGTCACCGGCCACGTTGGTCTGGTCTCGTGTTCACGATATGCGCCTGTCAGGTTTTTTCAGGAAATGTAGTTATTTTAAGTATCGCATATCACATCGGTTAGGCCCATGGTGTAATCCCGCCTGTACTTTCTTCAGGCCACTTTTTAGTTATTTTCTTGTTTACCCCTCATATTGTCATTTGTATTACCATGCCGGTTACCTTTTCAATCAGCCAGGTCTGCGAACTTAATCGCCAGCAGCTTACCGCAATTGCACTCCTTCACTCGCGTGAGGGCATCGACAGGATTCCATATACTACGTTCTTAGCTTATTGCTTTACATCCTCTCCTGGCCTACATGGTATTTTTCGGGCCCTTCTTTACATAGTGTAGACAGTTAGGCTCAGTTCTCCGGTCCCATAAGGCTAGGGAATTTGTCAGTGCTCGCACCACAACTAAGTCTTCAGGTTTAGTTAGTATCGTCCACGCTTCCTCCTGAAGCGTTTCCCAGTTCCTCTCTCGTGCATTGGGGCAGTATCTGCGACATTCAGAATTCTGTCCTGGCTCTATCCGCAGGATGGATGCAGGCATCATTATGGTTGACTTATGTACCCGAACCTGTGGGAGACATTGCTTCACAGTCTGGATCAGGGGTTTCTTTGTACAGGCCATTCAAGTCTCTTTTCACCCTACATGTCTGGTTTTGCCACCCTTTATAGGCCTACCCACGGACATGGCTACAGGCACACCACTAGCCATTTAGTTAGGTAAGATGCGTCTTGCAGTTACGGTGGGTCTCGGTGTTCATCCCACTAGGGCTCTTCGGCTTTCGTGTCCGTAGCCCTGACCACAAGTATAGCAGTCTATTTGGGCTGCATTTGTGGGAGGCGGAGGCTCTACTAAACCAGGCACAGCCCCACCTAGGGGCGGGCATTTCTCAGTTGCCCACCCTCCCTCCCTTTCTTTTTCACTTCTACAGGGTAGGCCACCCTTTATAGGCCTACCCACGGACATGGCTACAGGCACACCACTAGCCATTTAGTTAGGTAAGATGCGTCTTGCAGTTACGGTGGGTCTCGGTGTTCATCCCACTAGGGCTCTTCGGCTTCGTGTCCGTAGCCCTGACCACAAGGAAGGAATAACGTTAAAAAGAAATGAAACACCAATACAGCTAAAGTTACAACCAAACAGTGTTGAAGGCAAAGCCCCATGGCCAATCCCTATCAAAAAAGCGGCTCAGCTGCAGTTGTTCAGATGAATCACAGGTGGAGGAGAGAAATTTGCTTCCAGTTATTCAATTATCCCTGCCTATTCTCGCCCTAGCATCAGCTGCGTCTATCCCTGTTCTATTCACATCGGGAGTGAGCACGTCCGACGTGCGCACAAGCTTATAAAGAGGCTGAGTCACATGCTGCACTTGGCCAATCACAGCCTTGCCAATAGTAGGCATGGCTGCGATGGCATCTTAGGGCAAGTAGTATGATGCATGTTGATTGGCTGCTTTGCAGCCTTTCAAAATGCGCCAAAATACATGCCGAGCAGCGAACCCGAACCCGAACTTTTTGAAAATGTCCGGGTTCGGGTCCAGTCCCGGACACCCCAAAATTCGGTGCGAACCCGAGCGATGCTCGAACTGTTCGCTCAACACTACCCTTAGCCCATTACATCCTAATCATCCACATTCAATTATTTATGTCACACTTAGGCTTCTGTTTTAAACCTATTGCCTGTACTTGTTGCATTCTTAACCCCACGTTTTCAATCACCATAGTTGGTTGCCCGCTTATGTTTTTCTCACGTGCAATAATCAATGTGGCCAGCTCACAAACTCCTGCCTGGTCGACAGATCACCTGTCTGGCTATGCTCCCCCAGGACCAGACTTCAATTTCCGGAGTTCAAGTCATTGGTGTCATCGGCCACCTACTTTCAGGTTCTCGTGCCGAATGACACTCGTCATTAGGTGTCACCGGCCACGTTGGTCTGGTCTCGTGTTCACGATATGCGCCTGTCAGGTTTTTCAGGAAATGTAGTTATTTTAAGTATCGCATATCACATCGGTTAGGCCCATGGTGTAATCCCGCCTGTACTTTCTTCAGGCCACTTTTTAGTTATTTTCTTGTTTACCCCTCATATTGTCATTTGTATTACCATGCCGGTTACCTTTTCAATCAGCCAGGTCTGCGAACTTAATCGCCAGCAGCTTACCGCAATTGCACTCCTTCACTCGCGTGAGGGCATCGACAGGATTCCATATACTACGTTCTTAGCTTATTGCTTTACATCCTCTCCTGGCCTACATGGTATTTTTCGGGCCCTTCTTTACATAGTGTAGACAGTTAGGCTCAGTTCTCCGGTCCCATAAGGCTAGGGGGAATTTGTCAGTGCTCGCACCACAACTAAGTCTTCAGGTTTAGTTAGTATCGTCCACGCTTCCTCCTGAAGCGTTTCCCAGTTCCTCTCTCGTGCATTGGGGCAGTATCTGCGACATTCAGAATTCTGTCCTGGCTCTATCCGCAGGATGGATGCAGGCATCATTATGGTTGACTTATGTACCCGAACTTCGTGGGAGACATTGCTTCACAGTCTGGATCAGGGGTTTCTTTGTACAGGCCATTCAAGTCTCTTTTCACCCTACATGTCTGGTTTTTGCCACCCTTTTATAGGCCTACCCACGGACATGGCTACAGGCACACCACTAGCCATTTAGTTAGGTAAGATGCGTCTTGCAGTTACGGTGGGTCTCGGTGTTCATCCCACTAGGGCTCTTCGGCTTTCGTGTCCGTAGCCCTGACCACAAGTATAGCAGTCTATTTGGGCTGCATTTGTGGGAGGGGCGGAGGCTTTACTTAAACCAGGCACAGCCCCACCTAGGGGCGGGCATTTCTCAGTTGCCCCACCCTCCCTCCCTTTCTTTTTTCACTTCTACAGGGTAGGCCACCCTTTTATAGGCCTACCCACGGACATGGCTACAGGCACACCACTAGCCATTTAGTTAGGTAAGATGCGTCTTGCAGTTACGGTGGGTCTCGGTGTTCATCCCACTAGGGCTCTTCGGCTTTCGTGTCCGTAGCCCTGACCACAAGGAAGGAATAACGTTAAAAAAGAAATGAAACACCAATACAGCTAAAGTTACAACCAAACAGTGTTGAAGGCAAAGCCCCCATGGCTTTCTAGAAATCTGCAGCATAACGAATAAAGGTCATTTAATCAAAGATTATTAAAATTCTATATAAAACTTTACTCCCCTGGCCATAGAGTTTAAGAGATCCGTGATGATATAACATGGACCCCATTAGCACACAGCAATTAAGGTCAATTTACATATTTTAATTAAGAGCCGCCCCATATAAAACAATTACGGTAATAAGCATACTAACTGGATTTCATAACATTTGGACATTTCTTTTCCCACTAGATAGACAGGAAGCCTTAATTTGCATTAATTAGCTCTGATCTGCATATGTTTGATAAGGCATACCCTTGCCACATAATATTATTTATTCCTGAATCTGCCAAATGTCACTATTGCTGAGGATGGGAGGATGCTCTTCACACGAGCCATAAATCCTTATATTCATTTAAATTTGTAAAATATTTTATTACCATATAAGTGGGGTTTTATATTGCACAAGACTAGAGAGATCTAATTATCACTTATATTTTTGGAAATCTTTATCCACAAATACCTAAGCAAATGAAAGTTGTAATCTGGGAATTTGATATTGATAGCTT
The DNA here is from genome assembly GCA_033119425.1 of Bufotes viridis. Taxonomy (NCBI): domain Eukaryota; kingdom Metazoa; phylum Chordata; class Amphibia; order Anura; family Bufonidae; genus Bufotes; species Bufotes viridis. The sequence goes on from CM065596.1 coordinate 34,154,485, forward strand.
ATTCTCAAGATAGGTCATCAATATTGGATCAGTGGGGGTCAGACTCCCAGATCCCTACCGATCAGCTGATTGAAGAGGCCTCAGCTCTACATGAGTGCATAGACCTCTTTTTAGGCCAGTGACGTCCATCGGTCATGTGGCATAAGTGCTGCTCAGTCCTGTTTAAGTGAATAGGGCTGAGCTGTGATACCAAGCACAGCCGCTATGCAATGTACAGAGCTGTGTCTGGTAAGCTGTGAGTTGGCTACGTGGCTTCGGTAAGTGCAGCAGCCTTTTCAAACAGCTGATCAGCTGGGGTGTCAGGAGTTGGACCCACACCAATCTAATGTCGGTGACCTATCTATCAATATCGAATTCCCAGATAAATCCTTTGAGAAATGAAAGCATATAATAGTTGTTTTTGTACTGTACATTATCATTGGCTATTGGGCCTTCAAAAAGCTAATCAGGGGGGGTGCTGATAGACTTTCATAAATCTGATATTGTTGGCTTATCCTAAGAATACTCCATCAATGTGAACCCAGAAAATTCGTTTAAAGGGGTTATCCCATGATTCATGTAAAAAATAAAAATCTGACATCATACAGTACGTGACAATCTCTAGAAGCAGCCCTGTACCTCACATGGATCCAGAGATTTTCCTATTCATTTCTCCAATTGCTCTGCTAGATTTATAACAAGCTGGCAGCTCAAGGGGAGTGTCTTGTGTCTTTCTGCTGCAGCTAAGGGCATCTGTCCTTTCTGCTATATCTCTCTCCCTGTCACAGCTCAGGAGATAGTTGAAGGAAGAAACTAAGCATGTGAGGCCTTCTCAGTGAGTCGGACATAGAAATAAAAACAAACAGCAGGTGGCGCTATACAGATACATTTTATTGAATATCTCAGTGGCTAAACTACATTTTTAATTGCATGCAATTACAGAAGTATTCAGATCCAGGGGCCGGTTTGAAAATGGTAGAATATTTTTTGTGGAACAACCCCTTTAAGACCTTTGTGCAGACCCATTACCAATAAGTGATCGCTGATTACAGACGTTCCACTAGATGTGATATTTTTGCCTTTATATATCAAGGCACTATATTTAATAAAACTGGTATACTGTAGCTGTGTGTGGCCGAACCTTTCCTCTCCTTTTTCTCCTTCCTTATTCTACTACTAGCCATTCTGCTTGGAACATGAGTCACAGGCCACAGTTTTCCTGAAAGTTGGGGGGGTGCCAAAGGTGGAACATAATGTTTTCATTTCTGATATATTCTATGGTTTGGTATATAATAGTAGCCAGAATATATTGTTACATACACATGGAAGTGATGTCTTAATATTATTTAAAAAATAATGAAATAGCCTGTACCGGATTTAATCTGTTGCAGCAGTAGTTTGTCAGGGCTGCTAATTCTATTATAGAATCCGGGTAGAAGGTCTTACAACCTTTGTCTATGGAAAGCAGCATTTTCTCCCCTAGCCTTCCAGCTTACATTCAAAGCAGACTGAATAGACTGAAATTGACAGAACATACACTGTTTCCTGCTCTATTTCCCTATTCTCTCTCTCTCTAGATGTCAATTAATAATGTGCATGCCAGTCTGTATGGGAAGCATTCTTACTTAGGCTGAAAAACCACTTGACTCCCCACATGAACCCTGGAAGACAAGAATGCATGTTCCTCATCATAACATTTCCACTTGTTTAATTTGAGTAAAAACAGCTGTACAATTACAGATGGTTCCACAAGAGATCGCTTCACAAAAACATCCACTGGACAGCCATATACAGCACTTAACTATTTTTGTCAGTCCTACAGGCATTGAGTGGCGTTATAGTGTTCATGTGTTACCACTGCTTTATTTGAACACCTCTAGAATGTGGTCTCGGGAACCCCATTCTAGGGAAAAGTGGGTAAGGCTCCAGTGAGCAGACATTTTTCACGTATCCTGGGGATAGGTAATATTTTTTTGTTTTTGTTTAGCTAACCCTTTAAATAGCCAAATACAGACAGGAATGTAACTATATGGTTGAATAGATAGATAGATAGCAGGGGTGTAACCAAAGGCTCAGGGGCTGTGGTGCAAGAGTTCAGCTTGGGCCCCCCTTCCCTCAGTGCTTTGTGGCCAAGGGCAGGGAATTAAATAGCCCTCATGTTGCCTGAGGCAAAAATCGAAACAGCACCCCCCCATGCCAAATTCTCAACCGAACCCCTTCCCCTCAAACATGACAAGCAGTCACTTTCTATAATACCTGTGTCTTCTTATGCAGCATAAGGGTCTTGGGCCACCTCAGGCTCCTGGGCCCAACTGCTACCTCGGCACGTCCTATAGCGTCACACCTGATAGATAGATAGATAGATAGATAGATAGATAGGCAGAGAGATAGCCTCATTTATGTAATGTATCTATCCAGTAAAAAGGCTTCTATATTTTGACTTTGTACAGGCCACTTTGGGTAGTCGAGTCTAAGGGATTCAGAAAGTTTTCACCAGAGCCCGTTAGAAGACAGGGTTGTGTTGGATGTTATTAAGCCCCTGGTTGCATCTGCAGAGGAGTTACCGACTGACAGAGTATCAGAGGACTACATGGAAGGTAATGGAACATAATCAGTAATCAGGGACATTAGAGTGGTCAGCTAGCTGATTTAGAACCAGTAAAGTACTCAGTAATCATGGACAGTAGAGTTTTCAGTTAGCCAGAACAAGAGAAGTACAAGAGGGCAAAATAAAGCCAAAACTCAATAACCAGCATAGGAACAAGATTTTCAGTCAGTCAATGGAAAATCCTGCAGATGTGGTCAAAAGCAAAGCCAAGGTAAAAATCACAGGATATCTTCATGGTAAACAAGCATAGCACCAGGTGGAAGACCAAGGAAACAGATGGAAAGCTCAATAACTGGCAAATAATTCTGATAAAGCCGTGCTATATATTGGATTACTCAAGGGGTTATCTGGAAATTTATATTGATGACCTATCCTCTGGATAGATTATCAATATCAGATCACTGGGGAGTCTAACTCTCAGGAACCACACGATCAGCTGTTAGAAGAGGTTGGGTGCTCTGTTTCCTAGGCCATGTGATGCCACCATACATCAGTCACATGGCCGATGAGCACAGAGGCTCCTTGAAACAGCTGATCGGCGGGGGTTTTGGAATTCGGACCCCGCTGATGTGATAATGATGACCTATGCTGAGTATAGGACCATCATTATCAATTCCTGTGATAACCTCTTTAATTAGTAATTACAAAACAGAACCACTGGAGGAAAATCAACTATTAATTAGCACAAACTGTTGGGTGTGGCAACATAGCAGTGTCCATAGGGCAAGGGAGGAACAGTAGAGCTGAGTTGGCCACACACAGGCCATAATTGGCAATATGACTGTTCCACTGTTGTACACTCTAGCCAACCGCTTTGCCAGCACCTTAAGTATGACAGTGCCGAATAGACAGTAAGTTTGTGGTAATGTAAAGATGGTCCTTAGGTCATGAACAAATAACAGGAAATATGCCTAAACACATTTCAAATAAAATATGAGAAGACCTGAAGATGTACACATTAGTCTTTGATAACATCACATCTAAATAAAAACCACATTATATCTGTTTTTTCTTTGTTTACAGTATCATTCAATTTTCCAACATTCACAACATGACACCAATGTGTGATATTGCGTGACTTAGATCGACATGTATGACTATGTGGCTTTCTTTGTAATAATGAATTCTTAGGGAAAAAATACATGCACATCAGAAATAACGTAGGAGTGGGAGACATTGCAGAAGACTGATTGAAGATTTCTAGTTGTCACTATTTAATTATTAGAAACACATATGAAAGGACATCACATATTGGACAATCATTTCAGACGCCCACAGACTTGTCAGAGGAATTGAATAAAATGATCTAAAAGAAATACCGTCAACCAATGTGATTAAGTACAGCGCTGATGCAAGAATCATTGGTATGCGATAAATAAAGTTTCTTCTACATCTTAACTGCAAAACTATAAGTTATCTGCAAGTGTTTCATTTAATGTTTCTTCATCTGGAACTAAAGTATCATGGCCTGACAGTCAACCTCAATCCCATAGACTGCAATAGTATTCTATTGCAGTCTATGGGACAAGCAATTATGATATTACACATTTAAGCCCCTAAGAGAACAAAAAAATTACAATTATGAAGTTTACATTTAAAAATATATATAAAAACACAAATATATATATATATATATATATATATATAAATACTACAACTCTCCCCACAAAAAACAAGCACTCACACAGATCTAAAGACAGACATATACAAAAGGGTGTCAGAATATGGCTATGCAAAGAAAAAACTTTTTCCCAAGGATATTTTTAGTAGTAAAGTAGTAAAACATAATAAGTAGTAAAAGTAGTAAAACATAATAAAAACGATATATATTTGGTACTGCCATGATCATACAGACCCACAGAATAAGGTTGTAATTTAATTTTTAACATACAATCAAAGCAGTAAAAACTAAATTGCCATTCTTTTTTTACAATTTCAGCCCACAAAGACATTTTTTTTCCCATTTTCCAATAATAACAATGGCAAATGAAATGGTGCCATTAAGGGAGGCAGAGCTAGCAGAGCATGGTGCTCAAGCTCCTGTCTAACCATGGGCAAACTAAGCAAGGAGAGGGGGCAGAGAGCTGGAGCACACCCCAAGAACCCAAAAGTGCCAAGGAAACTTAAATGCTTAAACAAGAAGTTACCATCACTGGCCTGCCTGGGGAAAATGGTGGCTGCATGAATCTCGCGCCATAGCACAGGATGAAGACTCAGATGAAGGCAGCTCCTATGCCCTTTTGGATACACAAGAGGATCCAGACCTTGCCCATTACCAGGTCCTTCCTCAAGCAATCGCTGACCCAGGCCCTATCCCCAGTAATGAGGGAGCTGGCAGACATCAAGATTGGAGGTGAAGCAGATGGGTCACATGAGTGGAAGCGCTCGAGGACTCCCAGGCCTCGATTACGCAGCACACCAGGGTGATGCAGTCTCAACTGACCGGCTCTCTGTACACAGATTAACAACCTGTACCTCTACCTGGAGGACCAGGAAAACCGCGGATGAAAGAAAAATTTGAGACTCACGGCATACCAGAGTCGGTCCCCGCCAAGGCCTTAACTGAAGCTGTACGCCAGATTTTTTCCACGCTGGTGGGGCCTGAGTGAGCTGCCGCCATTACTATAGAGAAATCACACAGGGCCCTTAGACCAAAGCCTCCTATGGGAGATCCCACCAGGGACACAATATGTACTTTGTTGGACTACCTGGACACTGCTGATTTACTCAAGGCAGTGAGAGAAAGACAAGACATCCTGCTAGACAATCACAGGATCTCTGCTTTTCCAGGACTTGGCAGTGAGCACCCTGGCCAAGATCAGAGCCCTACGTCCATTGATGGACATTTTGAGAGCCAAGAAATTACCTATTCGGTGGCTTTTCCGTTCAGCCTCAGAGGAAGAACTGCACCTGTAGACTGATGGCCCTTTTTTTTCTCCCTTTAAGGGACTTTGGGTTTGCTAAAATGTTTTATAACAATACTGTTAAGAACTTTATTTGCTGCTTGAGAACCTAGATCATACATAGTGAATGCTTCTAGGTTCAGCTTCCCTTATCACCGCATATATGCAGTTTGATTGGTATTTTTTTTGTTTACATATATATTTTTTCTTCCTTCCATCGTCTGGAGCTCGGCTGGGGTGACCTTCGGCGCTGCTCTGGAGCAGATATGGACCTTGTTGCCCATTCAGGCATCCTGGCTCCCCCCGACCTCTGGACCGACTTCTGCTTGATACAGACAGGTCACATTATATTTCATATAGGCTGGGTGGGTGGAGTTCCTGGTGTTAACTGGGCTTACTCACTAATGTCAACCCCCCCCCCACCCCATGTTTTGCACTTTCTATAATAGAACCACGCAGATATGTGTTCATGAGGCCCTTGAGCCCCTTTTGTTTGTATATATTTATATCCCATTTACATCCCCACCGTTGACCTGGAGCCCTGTAGCCTTGAGATGGTTAGCTGCCAACCTTGTATACTTTGCAAATAATGGCTAAGGTTATGTTTCTCTACCTTAATGTCAATGGGATGAACATTCCTCAGAAGCGCAGTCAAGTCTATCATATGGTTCGGAGAGAGGGGGCCGACATAGTCTTTTTTCAAGAGACACATATTAGACATCGCCATGTCCCCAATATGACAAGTAAGTGTTATCCTGTTGGTAACATTCCACATAATCATTCGATCCAAATTTAATTGCAGCAAATCGCTTTAGAAAACAGCTAATTCCAGGCTGCAGAGAGCCTTTAAAGGGGTGTAAAACACTGTGCCTTGCAGTAACATGCATAGGGAGTCTGCTGTGGTAGAGAAATAATACTGTGAGTCAGTATGACATGAAGATGACAGGCTTCGCTCTTAGAATCACTGAACAATTTTCTTATTTGGGCAGACACGGGGCCAAAACCGAAAAAAATAACTCAAATATTACCTCATCCTTACAGGTCGATGTTAGCGTCAAGAGGAAGCTCACTCTTTTTACATCCTCGTCAGCTGATTACACATAGATGCCTACAGAACTTGTTCTATTAAACGTTTATACAAGTAGAGCCCCCCGACAGAGTGGAGAGGGTATCAGCAGTAAGTTTGTGTTGACGTCACTGATTCATTTTACCTTTTTCTGATCTGTCAGAACAATAACCCAGAAAAAACGGATCCAATCTGTAGAGCATACGCCTTCACTCAGTCAGCATTAGCCCAATATATAATCAGTCAGTATTGCTAATGCCAAAAATACAGGAGTGGATCTAAAACAGATGACACATGAATGGAATATTTGCATGTCTTCTGTTTTTTGTACCCACTCCTACTTTTGGCTACCAAATTATAAGCCAATTCTGATGGGACCATACAGGCCTTCCAGCTGCTGCACAGACAGGATCCGTTGTGCGTCTCATTTTCCCTTCCTTCTGACAGATCAGAAGAAGGGTCAAACAAATGATGATGTCAGCCAGGCCAAAAGGCAAAATGGTGGCCCAGTCATGAAGTGGGGAGGGTGGGAACAGCATGAGGAGACCATAGAGTGGCCCAATGACAGGTTCTGGAGGTGGCAGCAGCATCAGGAGGCCACAAAGTGGCACAATGAAAGTGTGGAGGTGGTGGCAGTATAAGGAAGCCACCGAGTGGTGCAATGACAGAGTCTGGAGGTGGCAGCACAGCAGTAGCAGCATCAGGAGAAGGCCACCGAGTGGAACAATGAAAGAGTGTGGAGTTGGCAGCAGTATGAGGAGGCCATCGAGTGGCACAATAACCGAGTGTGGAGGTGACAGCAGCATGAGGAAGTCATAGAGTGGCACAATGACAGAGTATGGAGGTGGCAGCATTATGAGGAGGCCACCGAGTGGCACAATGACCGAGTGTGGAGGTGGCAGCAGTATGAGTAAACCACCGAGTGGCACCAATAACAGTCTGGAGGTGGCGGCAGCAGCAGTAGCAGCATCAAGAGAAAGCCACCGAGTGGCACAATGACAGAGTCTGAAGGTGGTGGCAGCATAAGGAGGCCACAGATTGGCACAATAACAAAGTGTGGAGGTGGCGGCAGCAGCATCAGAAGGAGGCCACAGAGTGGAACAATGACTGAGTGTGGAGGTGGCAGCAGTATGAGGAAGCCACCGAGTGGCACAATTATAGAGTCTAGACATGGCTGCAGCAGCATTAGCAGCATCAGGTGGCACAAAGACAGAGTGTGTAGGTGGCGGCAGCAGCAGCATTAGTAGGAGGCCATAAATTGGCACAATGATAGAGCACAGAGGTGGCGGCGGCAGCATCAGGAGGAGGCCAAAGGGTGGCACAATGACAGATTGTGGAGGTGGCGGCAGCATCAGGAGTCTACAGAGTGGCAAGGTGACATAGTGTGGTGGCAGCATCAGGAGGCCACAGAGTGGCAAGGTGACATAGTATGGAGGTGGCAGCAGCATGAGGAAACCACAGAGTGGCACAACAATGAGAGATTGCAGAGGTGGCAGCAGCATGAGGAGTCTACAGAGTGGCATGACGACAAGAGATTGCAGAGTTGGCAGCGGCATGAGGACTCCACAGAGTGGCCACTTCGTCTATTCATTTAGAGTGAATATGGGACAAAACAGAAGTATTTTAAACTTCTCAATATTTTATTTTCTCAATATTATAAAGTGCTAATTAATAGACGATTTAATAACACACGTTCTCTGGCACTAAAGACTTGGCAAATTGATTGTCCGTGAATTTCCCTAGAAGATTTGGATAATATATTGGCAAATTTAAGTTTACTTTCTTATAATTTTAATCAAGTTTTGGTTCAATTTCATAATAGATATTTAATAAATTTAATAATAAAAATTAAGTGTTGCCTAAGACAGGAGAGAATCTGCCAGTCTGTTTATTCGACGACGTGGTTGCGATGGAGAAAGCATTCAAAAAAATTATATCACTCCACCTAGAGACGAATCCGGTCAAGATTGATGCAAGTATCGAGCCAGATACTTCTGGGGGAACAGGCCTCTAGTAGCTACAGACAATGAGAAGAGAAAGCTTCAAGATAGCTTGGAGCCCGGAAGAGTAGCAAAGTTCATCAAGATTGAAACTATAACTAGGAGCCCCTGGTCTCTACGTCAGGGAAAACCTCACAAGTTCCCAGTCATCATGAATGGGAAGCAGGACATCCTGTGGTGCACGGAGATGGAGAGGGTCTTCAGATTCCCCCTGCACTATACGGAAGTCTCATAAATGAACCGCTGCTCCTGACAGCAGCTCCTGGGAAGGTATTGGAGCATCCCAGTCATCCGGCATCTATTCGCCCCGCTGATGAATTATTTTGAAAGTGTGTAGAAGCCACACGGGGCCCCCCGGCTGCAGATTTATCATGGAGACATCATGGAGATTTTACCAGAAATAACTACAGCGCTGAACGCTGAACAAAATTTGTCTTTCGACTGAAATACGTCAATAAAAATTTAATCACATATAACTGCAGCGCTGAATGCTAAATAAAATGTGTTGTCTGACCAAAATACATCAATAAAGATTTTACCACATATAACTGCAGCGCTGAACACTCAATAAAATTTGTTTTTGACTGAAATATTTTCGACTGCAGCGCTGAATACATTTTTTTTTTGGCTACCGAAATACGTTCCTAAAGGCTTGGGACTCTCCACCTCGGCTCGCCAGAAGCCTTCAGTTCTCTGAAAGGTGCAGAGTCCACCACTTGGAAAGGGAGGGACTGCAGCACCAGCAACTTGGACAGCAGCATGTTCAGCTTCTGCGCCGTTGGATGTGTGAATGCATACTGTTGTCTCTTAGCAATTGCTTTTTTTTTTTTTTTTGCTTTTTATTGATTGCTGACAGAATGACTGACGAGGAGTAGGAGGAGCAGGAGCATCAGGACCAGCAGACAATGAGAACAACAGACAGCTCTCTTCGCCTGAGGTGGTGGAGCCTTGACTGCCTGAAATCGGGTGCAGAGTGCCACTGAGTGATGCAGCGGTTGCTGCGGCAGGGTGGACCACCACATCAGAGCCACGGTTTTCCCAGGCCACTTTATGGTGACGCTGCATATGTTGACACAGGGCTTTGGTGCCAACATTGGCACCCTGGCCACGCTTCACCTTCTGCCCATAGATTCTACATATGGCCAGAGTAGGTGATTTTACTGACAACACTATGCACTGACTGACTGCGACCGCCACTGCTTCCGTGAACCTGGGGACCCCTCTTTAATGATGAATTTTTATAAGAATACATTTTTCGATTTCTACTGGAATACACAACTAAAGGCTTTAACACGTATAACTGTGGCGCTGAACGCAGAATAAATGTATCACTTTCTTCCAAAATACGTCACTAAAGGTTTTAACACAAATATTACTGCAGCGCTGAACACTGAATATATTTTATTTTCCAACCAAAATACGTCACTAAAGGTTTTACCACATATAAATGCAACAGTGAATGCTGAATATTTTTAGGTTTTTTACTGAAATAATAATAACTGCAGAAGTGAAATGCGTATATATTGATTTATTGCTGATAAATTCCAATCCAGTAGAGCATCTGCCGGAAGTGATGAACACCTTTAGGGCCTTTGGCATAATTTCTAACTTCAAGATAAACTTTGAGAAGTCCGAGGCCCTGGGGGTGTCACTGTCTGCTACCCAGTTTAGACGGATTAAAGCCTCAACTCCATTTAGGTGGCCCCCGACTGCCATCAAATATCCGGGCATCCTTGTTCCAGCCAATCTGAAATTACTGTTCCAGCTAAACTATGCCTCCTTGCTAACCAAAATCTAATCCTTCCTGTTGGGCCTTTCGTTTCCCATGCTATCGTAGTTAGGCAAGAAGAATATGTTAACTACGTATATTCTTCCACAATTGCTCTATACTTTCCGTTCCCTCCCCCTTTCCTTGTCCAGAATATATCTGGACAAGCTGAAGATGCTATTCAGCAGGTTCTTATGGGCTAATAAAAAAGCCAGATTGCCTTATTCCTTACCCAAAAAAGGAAACAAGGTGGTATCTCACTACCGGATATTACCCTTTATCTACAAGCTATTCATTTGGAGATGTGGTTAGCCCTTTCAAGATCTACCCCCACGCCCATCCATGTAGATATGGAAAGGGTATTACTAGGGAGGGAGGAGCATTTGTTATAGTTTAAGGCACCCCTGCCTAACAGACAGGCACTGATAAGCGAACTTACTAGAAGCACTATAGCCATATGCTCTAGATTAGCAGCACTGAACATGAGTGGAGGGCACTTGTCGCCCCTAGCTCCTCTTCATATTTTACTGCAGCTCCTCTCTGAAGGACCTGTTGTGGTGACTTCTATTCGGTCATCTGTCTCTGCACTTAGGTTAGGTGATTTGACACACTCCCCAGCAGTCACATACCACATATAACTCTGACTGGCAAACCTTTAGGCGATGGTAGCGTATTGCAGAAAATGGACTTTGAATTAACTTGCACTAAATTCAAAAAATTCAATCCCCTGCCCTTACCTGACTCCTTGTGGTTGGAGGCCTACATATTGCTACCTTCTCCCCCACCAAAATGCCTTTCATTGATTTATAAACAACTGTCACTAAACCATGCACCACAGGGACCCTCATATCTGGCAGACTGGGAGAAGGAACTGGGAATCACCCTGGAAAAGTATGATCGGGCATTAATACTGTACTATCCCATTCACATGGAATTTCTAGATATGCTAGGGTTCAGGAGAACTCCTATAAGATACTATCTAGATGGTATCGAACTCCCGAGTTCCTCCATCGAATAAATATCCTGCCTTCAGACCATTGCTAGAGATGCAACAACAGCACAGGCACCATTTCCCATATCTGGTGGACCTGCCTAGCTCTCGGCCATTATTGGAAAGAAGTGGAGGACACCATAAATAAAATCTGCTCCCTTCATTTAAAACTCTCTGGCTGCCAGATTGGGGCTTTAGACCGGCCAAAACAAACCTGGCAACCCATATGATTACGGCAGCAAAACTTCTCATCCCCATGAGATGGAGGAACGTAGAACCCCCATCTATTACTATGTGGTATGCTAAAATGCAAAATTTGTTCCGCATGGAGGAGTTGGCAGGGTGGGAGAACAAAAACAGAGATGCCTTTTTGCTAGTATGGAAACCTTGGTTGCTTCACATAAAAAACAAAGTGGCTCTCCCTCAATACTCGGAAGGGATAAACCCTGACACATGAGATTGTTGTTCAATACCCTCGGTTCAGCCGGTTGGAAACATAATGGATACTAGTTAAGAAATCATGGTTACCAGAGAAATTAAAGATGGACATTGTATTATATCCCACCTCCCATAAAAAGTGGAACCTCAAACTCTTTGCAAATGCTACACTACTCCATAGATGCCGACGGCAATGCCCTAGGTAGACACCTATATCCCTGTTCATACCCTCATCCTATCCTGTACCCTCCCCCTCTTTCTCCACCCTTAGTTATAAACCCTACATATCCAGTTAATAGAGGATGATAATTGCTAGATATTACATGTCCACTACATCTCTACAACTTCTATTTTGTACTGGCTCTCCACTTCCTGATCAGCAGTGAAGCCCAAGATTAATCTGTTTTTCTCACATTTACAATGTAGAGCTGTATTTTCTATATGATTGTTTTGGTGCTCTTTGTATCACTGATGCCTAATTGCTTGGTTTTGTAAATGTAATTTTATTTTTTTACTTTACCTTATAATAAAATGGGAAGTAATACAAAAAAATAATGCCATTAAAAAATATACAACTTGTATTGCAAAAGATAAGCGCTCATATGGCTGTGAACAGAAAACAAAACAAAAAAAAAGATAGGTCTTCGAAGTAAAGGAAGAAAAAAGAAAAACTCAAAATATAAACGGAAACAGTTAGTTTTGCTTTAGTCTGTGTTGGAGTACTTTATGCCACATTTAAATGATAAATTTAAACACAACACAACAATAGCTGATCTCAGGGAGACCAGCCACAAAAACACCACGGAGCCTCAGTTAAGAGTCTCAACACAGCAATCCAAAGTGCAAAGCTCCCTGGGAAACAGGAATATGCTAAATAAATGTGGAGCCCCAGTTATGGGTCTACAACACAATGAAAGGCAGATATTGTGTTTGGGTAGTCTCCGAGGCATTGCTCCTGGTTAGCCAGAATCCTACTCCACACTGATGAGGGGCAACACCCCGAAACAGCTGTCTGTGGATGGATACCTGGCTTAGGTTTTCCCCGTCACATCCTTAAAGCTTGTAAAAAAGCGGGATCTTGACATAGGGGCCACTTAATATGGTGGATTTGGTGATCTCTGTAATGGAGACACCCCTTTGCTCGGTTTTCCTTCCTTTGAGGGATATCTGGCTTTCATTGTGTTGTAGACCCATAACTGGGGCTCCACATTTATTTTGCATATTCCGGTTTCCCAGGGAGCTTTGCAGTTTGGATTGCTGTGTTGAGACTCTTAACTGAGGCTCCGTGGTGTTTTTGTGGCTGGTCTCCCTGAGATCGGCTATTGTTGTGTTTGAGTAGTCTCCGAGGCATTGCTCCTGGTTAGCCAGAATCCTACTCCACACTGATGAGGGGCAACACCCTGAAACAGCTGTCTGTGGATGGATACCTGGCCTAGGTTTTCCCGTCACATCCTTAAAGCTTGTAAAAAAGCGGGATCTTGATATAGGGGCCACTTAATATGGTGGATTTGGTGATCTCTGTAATGGAGACACCCCTTTGCTCGGTTTTCCTTCCTTTGAAGGATATCTGGCTTTCATTGTGTTGTAGACCCATAACTGGGGCTCCACATTTATTTTGCATATTCCTGTTTCCCAGGGAGCTTTGCACTTTGGATTGCTGTGTTGAGACTCTTAACTGAGGCTCCGTGGTGTTTTTGTGGCTGGTCTCCCTGAGATCAGCTATTGTTGTGTTTGAGTAGTCTCCGAGGCATTGCTCCTGGTTAGCCAGAATCCTACTCCACACTGATGAGGGGCAACACCCCGAAACAGCTGTCTGTGGATGGATACCTGGCTTAGGTTTTCCCCGTCACATCCTTAAAGCTTGTAAAAAAGCGGGATCTTGACATAGGGGCCACTTAATATGGTGGATTTAGTGATCTCTGTAATGGAGACACCCCTTTGCTCGGTTTTCCTTCCTTTGAGGGATATCTGGCTTTCATTGTGTTGTAGACCCATAACTGGGGCTCCACGTTTATTTTGCATATTCTTGATCGGTGGGCATCCCAGTGCTGGAACCCTCAGCGATCATGCATTTATCATCTATCTTTTTGTTTGCAGGCCAATTTTTTTAAGCTTAATCTAGTGTATCTCTGAAACATCCCATGGAAACAATAGAGGCATTTTTATTTTATTATCCATCCTACCAATCATATGGGGATTCCCCCAAGACTACAGGATAATTTTACCTTGTGGGGAGAGAGAGAGCGTTCAAATCACACAACTACATGAAGAAACTATACTGAAGTGAAACATGTTTTAGTATTTGAGTTGAAACAGAAGGTATAAACATATTTACACAGCCCTTATTACTCCCCACTTTATTTTATAGTGGTTCCAGGTCCAGGATCTCCTTTGCATTTGCCTAATCTCTTGTCTATCCACTGATACATTTTACATACAAAACATAATAACGTCATTCTGCAGGCCACATGTACATATTGGTTAATACACATTAAAGTGACATTTTGCATTTTATCTAACGGCCCAAAATCTCAATTTAAGACCTCAGTTTTTCTTCATTTACAAGGATTGACATGGAGCAGTTCTTTTTGTTTATTACTGCAAAATCAGGCAACATATGTCTGCTTTAATAGCTCCCCCGTTAAACAACTGTCTTAAATGTTACAATAAATAGAGCAAAACATGTATATAAAATGTTTAAGTTGATGCTCTATTTCCACATTTAAATGCTGAACATATGCTGGCAATCTAAGCACTATTACAGGAAGAAATAAACCCAAATGAAAGAAATTATACCAATCCTTGTCAGAATTGACTTCTTTATACAGTACATACTTCAGAATTAACAAACTGACTTACAATCCTACAAGACTTTTGTCAGCTAGTTGAGGCTAAACAGGATGTGTAAGAGTGTAATATAAAACAGGCCCCCCCCCCCATAAACAACCCCACACTTCTCAAAGGAATTTGTCTGGTATTGCAGATAATACGGGCTATGCTGCTACCTGACACCGTTTATGCACCGCGGTGCTGTTTCCTGAAAAGATGGCAGATCCATTTATTCAGTGTGTCGAAGTTATGTAGAGGCCTGCGCCTCTTCAGAATTTTGTTTGATCCACCGCCAGCACAGGGGCTTATTAAGACTGGCATCTGAAAAGCTGGTCTCAATAAATGACCCCCTATGAATATGGCTATTTTTCACAGAGCTCTAGATGTTTTTTTTTCTTGTGTTATAATTACTGTCCTGATCACGAACCCCTAGCGGTTATAGACATATTGCTACAAAGGGGAATGTCCCAAGTTCGATTTGATCTTAATTGAGCTTAGATGATTACTGAGAAGAACTCCGAAGTGGTATAAAATCAACCGTTTGAGAGATAGCCTGGTGGATTTGACTGTTAATTTAAATCTGCAGCTTGCTATGTACTGTGATACATAGAACCTGCAGGAACCAAATAGATGACATGTCCCTTTACAATCAGGTGACCAGTTCAATGATAAAAATTAGACAAGATCAGAGGGAAAATAAAATATCATTAAGGTTTTTGGAGAATAATTATCTACAAGTGTACTGAGGGGGAAACTTGGGGGTTAAGAAAGAGGTGTAGCCAATACAAACATTCTGTTCTGGATACTGCTTTCTGGGGGGGGGGGGGTCACAGAAGTTGAGCCCCCACTTGAGACCCTCTTCTATAAGCCAGGGTGTAAGCCAAGACATGTGTAGGCTTTCATTCTGCCAGATGGCCATTCATCTCAATGGCCCCCATTTCAGACTACATTTACCCTGAATTTCTCACTGCAGAGCTGCCCCAGTGATTAGCTCATAATCAGAAGTCAGGATTGCAAATCTGTAAAGAGATGATCTGGGTGGTTGTTAAAAAGCATTACTACAAAAAAATGTACTCTCTGACCTGTTAAAAAGGTACATGATTTAAACTGTAGTGAAGGTAATTTTCTTACCATCGCCTGTATTTGTGAATTATAACCTTCCTTCTTATTGTTAGCTGTGTCATGTGACCAAATGACTCTCCAAATAACCCAGCATCCTATGTGTGGACAGGGAGTCAGTTTCTATATGTATTCTTATGGGAGCCTCAATGTCAGTCTCATAGGAATGAACAGAGAAGTAACTGGCTTCCTGTACTGTGTCAGTTGGAGATCAGAGTGCTTGTCACATGACAAAGCTGAGGATCAGAAGGGAGGTCATAACTCAAAATACAGCCACTGGTAAAAAGGTTTCCTTCACTATAATATACATCATGTATCTTTCTAATGGAACAGAGAATAATGATTTTTGTGGGAGTGCTTCTTTAACGAGCACTCAGATCACCTCTAGACAAAATTGTAATTCTGACTCCATCTCTCAGATTAAAGAGGTTCTCTGTGAAGAGACAACCCCTATGGCTCTTTTCTTTCTGGAGTTAGTGAGTTGGTAAGAAAATAAATCATTATACTGTATGGTCCCTCTTCTGAAGGATGGGATAGATGGATTGCATGAAACAATTCTGAGAAGCTTCTTAGCCTAAAACAACAAACAAATTAAAATGTAAGCCAAAATAAACTGGCCAAGGGGCGAGCACAGTGCTTTACGGTACTAATTTTGTATAATAATGCAATGAAAATCCTCAATAACATCTTGCCAACTCAAATGGTATATTGATTAAGAAACATTTGCTCTCATATTAAAGGATTATATACATAAAAATATTCTATAAAGATAACTGATTCACCACTCGGGTTGTCCATGCTCTATCTAATCATTTCTCCATTAGGACAACTTAATATATATTGATCACGGATCATAAAGCCATTTAGATCTAAACAGCGCTGGTTAGAAAAGGAGAACAAAAACTATTGTGTGCCATGATTTATTTTCTTAATTTCCTATTTAGGCTCATTAGGCTTTTATGAATGTTGGGTTATGATAGATTAACCATGGTCCTGCATATAATCAGTCTATTATGGCCATTTGTGATTGATGGCAGATAATATGATACAGGGACAATCTGAAATTTTGTCTAAGGTTTGAAATCCTGCATTTATAAGGTGCCTTTTACCAGGAGGAATCATAGAATATTAAATAGAGCAGTTTAGCAAAAATACAAAACACACTTTTACAAAAAATATACTTTGCATATACTGAATTTTAGGACTTTTTTTTAGAAGAAATTTGTTTTAGGATATGGGCTTTAATGTTATAAATTTTATTTACTATTTTCGACACATCTGCATATCATACATCAGTTTCAATTGATAATTTTATGAATTAGAGAATATTCTTTACCATATAATTTAAAGGGAATGTGTCACCAAAAATGTAATCTGCCAGTTAAACCAGATTGCAACACATATCCTTTTTTTTCTAATCTGGTTTTACTTTCTGATTGTATTCTTTTTATTCTATTTTCATAACATGGTTAAAAGGCAGCCATCTTGTCTGAGCTGTTTTTCAAAGCATTTAGAAAGCATTTAAAGAATTGATTTACAGCAGCCACATGGACAATAGATACGATGGACTAAAGAGGTCCTTGTTCATTTCTAAGGGAGAGTTTTCTAGGCATGCGGTATGACCTGTCTAGAGGTCATTGTACAAGGAAAGAACAGATAAGCTCTGACAATCACCTATTGTGAATGGTGGACCATGTCTTATCTATACACAGAAGTTACATCATTATAGGCAGGATTAGAATAGTATATAACTGCTGTAAAGTGATCTGTACAGGCCAAGAAGTTGTGCCTATTATTAGGCATAGTGGCCAGTGTAAAAAATGAGGGATTTTATGTTTTTTGTTTAATTATAGATATTGACATGAAAAATTTAAGACAACAACATACAAAAAAATATGTTAAACATAAGATTGTGATTTAAATAATAGGTCTTTTTCTGATGACACATTCCCATTAATAAACATTGTTCTAGTCTTTCTAGTTCTGGCCCATCATTGCTTTTTAACTTAATTTAATTATTTTCCTGTCAAATTCAATAGAAAAATTGAATACATGCAAATATTTCATAGTAAAGTTGCCATTCATTCATGCTGATACTTGGAGAGACTGCATATGGGATATATTAAATTTGAAAAGTATATTTTTTATGTTTACATTTTTTAATAACTGTCATTACACTCAATCAATTTATTAGAAAAAATACTTGTTATTCTGTTCTAAGTTTTCATATTTTCATATTATTTTTTTAATAATGAAAACCACATGGTGAAATATATTTTTTTTATTTTTATGATTGTACTTTTTTGTTCTATTTTTTGTAAATGATTATGGTGATTTGCCTGAACTGATATTAACAGCATTAAAATTATGTTTTACAGCAGCCTCATGGACCACAAGGAACACAGATGCTCCTTCACTTTTATGTAAGAGTTTTGTAAGTATGCTCTGTGACCTGTGAAGAAGTCATTGTACATAGAGAAGGGATCCTATGTTATCTATGCAGATATGTTATGATAATGAGATGACTTCTAAAACATGATTTGTTACCTCCCCTTGTTACCTTCCCTCTGTACCCTTACTGCAGACTGCTAGCAATTAATTCATAACTTCTAGAATAAATAATAAAGGAATGGCACAACGTACAGCCATAAGAATAGATGTTCCAGAATTGCTATTACATGGGGAATGCATGACGCTATTAAAATAGGCATGTCAGGAGTGGTGAAAGGTCCTCTTTAATCCAGGACCTAAACATCTGACACAAAGTATTCAAGAGGGGCAGCCTTGAGCAAAAATTTCGTAATGAGATAGAAACTTAGCACAACATTTATTGAACAGTCTATTATTCTAGGTAACAGTAAACTAATTCAATGAAGTTATCTGATGTCAGTGGTTTCTTTTTGTTGTACCTTTAGTATTTTCTTTCCAAAAGACAAACATGTACTCTAGAAGCACAAATGGAAATCTTAGTAATAATATACTAATAATTCAAAAAGAGATATTGGAATGTTGATTTTCTGTTACTGTGTATATTAAATTGTAAAAATATGAGGTAACTCGATCTATGTTCTAAAATATGACAATGAGTATCAAAATCAGGAAATAAAAAATACTATATCATGTAACAAAAACAGAACACCGGATACAAGTAGGAAAAGAATACTGAGAAAGTATTTTTGTAAGCCTACCAAAGCAGAACCAAAGACCATCCAGATGGAAATATTGATGGAGATGGAGCATCAAAAGTATTGTTTCATTATGACAACTTATTCCCTATCCACAGTATAAAGGTTAAGTATCTAATTGGCAGGATAAGGAATGGTGAGTATGTTTGCTGCTGCTCAGGGGTGTATCAAGGACCCATGGCTCACCATTGCAACACTTAGGCTACTTTCACATCTGAGTTTTTCCTTTCCGGTATTGAGAGCCGTGCTGCAGGTATTGCAAACGGTTGTATTATCCTAACTAGAGATGAGCGAATCGAAGCTGACGAAATGGAATTCGATGCAAATTTCAGGAAAAATTTTATTTGCAACAAATGCGAATTTCCTTATGCTTCGTGGTAACGAACCGCATTTTATATAAATTGGCTGATACACTTGTGAGGACATAGAGAAAGGAAGTATGGAAAGGCGGGATCACCCAGACTGACATGCATGATGCAACCAATCAGCAGCCAGCCAGCCCTGTGATGTCACAGCCCTATAAATACGGTGGCCATCTTAGAATCTGACATTTTCCAGCGTCCTGAGAGCAGGGACAGACATGAAAAGGTGCTACGGACAGCAATTGGAAAAACCTCAAACTATTTCTAAGTGCAGGGAAAGGATAGGAAGGAATCATTTCAAAGCATTTTAGTGCAGTGAGAGACGTCAGAAGGCGCTAGGGACAGTGCTAGTTTTTTTTAGCATTAGCAATACTGATGGATTATTGAGCAATTGCTGACTGAGTGAAGGCGGATGCTCTACAGATAGGATCCGTTTTTTTTTCTAGATTATTGTTCTGATGGATCAGAGAAAGGGCAAATTATTCAGTTATGTCAACACAAACTTACTGCTGACACCCTCTCCACTCTACTTGAATAAGCATTTAATAGAACAGGTTCTGTAGACATCTATCTCAAATCACACGACGACGATTTTAAAATGAGTGCGCTTCTTCTTGGCGCTATCATCTGTGACTGCCAAAATAAGTGTGCAGTGATTCTAAGATTGACCCCTGTCATCTGCATGTCATACGGACTCACAGTATTATTTCACTACCACAGCAGACTCCCTATGCATGTTACTACAAGGCACAGTGTTCTACACCACTATAAAGGCTCTCTGCAGCAGGGAAATAGCAGTTTTAACGTAATTAGCGGCAAATATATTTGAATCTAACCGAATATTTCGACAACAAAAAATCGGCGAACAGGCGAGTTCAATTTTTAAAAAATTCGCTCATCTCTATCAAAGCACTCTTTCATTGTCTATATACTATTGTACAATATGTAATTTGTCTCATCTAGTACACATAAATGTATAACTTTCTTTGTTTTATACTAAATGTTATTAGAACATTACAACAGAGATTACTTGGAAATGCTTCTAATAATTACACAATGTATTTTTGAAAATCCCCAGCAAACTTTTCCTCTGCTAATACCTTCTTGTTTCACTCATCTCCTGTAAATAAAGAGATGCTGAGTGCATTCCCTCAATTATGAATCTTCCTTAGTAATTCAAGCAAGTTCTATTGACATTTGCCTTGAGAATTTTACGTGTAGATTCATATAAATGTAACACCCTCCGGTGCCACAAGCAATGAAAGGTGCTACAGACATCAACAGCCAATTTCAATTTATTTTATTTATATTTGGGCCCTTCGTTCAATAAATTAGGCGAGAAGCGAGAGTCAGAAACCAAGAAGCAATAAAGAACTACAAGGAAAATGAAAACAACAGATAATCATTCCAAGGTGATGAGGGAGAACTAGACAGTCTAATTAGCTTGGGAAATTTCAACTAAGTTTTCCACTAGTGACTATGCAAACTTTAAAGTGATTCAAAACGGCTGCAACACATTGGCAAATCAATACAGAGGGTAGAAATATCAGGTACATTGTCAAATAGCATTCACACCTACAAAACCTTGACTAGATGTAGAATGACACAATAGATAAGCAATACGCTTATTTTACTATCAAAAGTGCATGCTCTTAACTTGACATATATAACCCGATAAAGTGCAAGTCTTCAAAACCAATATTGTGCCATCCTGCACTGACTAATATATCAGTATCTTAAACCCTTGGGTTTTAAATGTAAAGTCCTGGGAGTTCTGGATGTGGTATCCCCTTTTTCCTACCAGAAAACCAAAATGACAACCAAAATGACAACCAAAATGCCAAAACACAAGATGAGCAATATTGTGTATGTAGTCAATATGACCCAGCAAAGAAAAGCCAATACCTGTGGTCAAGAATCAGCTGTGTACCCATATCTTAAGAACAAAGGACACCAATATGATGACAGTGAGGTTTGAATCTTAGACACAGAAGAAAACTAGTTCACAAGAGGTGTGAAAGAAGCTATTTATGTTAAATTGGAGAAACAGAGTTTGAATAGAGGTGAAGGGGTACAATATTTAATGGTTGCCACTTACAATGCTGATTTAACACCTTTAATCAAACCTAATAGCTTCAGTCGTGCAAATTGCAATCAACATCATTACTCCATGAGGTCCTTGACCTCACGATGATTGAGATAAACATATCATGCTGACTGAAGAAGTCACAGGTATTTAATGTCAGTGATTTCTTGTCTTTCCAATCAAGAAAATATCTTCAAGAGAAAATACAAGGTCAGCTGCTCTACTACACCATGAATGAATTAATGAGAACCTTCATAGATATAATGACAGACTAATATACAATAAATAATCACTGCACTGATCACTGTTCTGCATTAATGTAGTGACATGGATAGGTGAAAGGATAGGATTAAAATCTGACTTGTGACAACATACCACATCACAAAAGTCATTGAAAAAGTCAAGGAAAAGTTTATTGCAACTGTTAATGTCATTTAAATGTAAAAATATGGATTGTTACATTGGTTTGTGTCTCCATGGTAACAGACTTCAAGTAAACCCTGTGTAGTCAGATCCTGAAAATGTTCTTTGTTGTATCTGTCAACTACCAATTTATCATAGAATGAAATACGAGGAACAGAGCATAACTGTACCATGGAGAAACTTTGGGGGAGAATTATTATCTCCCTGCATCACTTTTTTGGTATAAAAAGTCTGAAACTATGTGTTTGCGTCTCTTTAAACCCAATTGTGAAAATTTTTGTCTCAAGCAGTGCTTCTGATTTTATACTAGTGTATGGAGAATGCGCCAAGTTTATGTTCAGTTCTTTACATTTCTCACCTGCTTCTGTTTCACACAAGTGCTACTTTAAAATAAAATAAAGAAAATGGCTAGTCTGGTTAACAGTATTATTCTTATTGAGAAAAATGTGTTCACTTATATGTCGAAACAGTTCTTGGATCCCTTATAGCAAGCATTCCCAACCTGCGGCCCTCCAGCTGTTGCAAAACTAAAATTCTCATCATGCCTTGCTGTAGGCTGATAGCTGTAGGCTGTTCAGGCATGCAGGGAGTTGTAGTTTTGCAACAGATGGAGGGCCGCAGGTTGGGCATCCCTGCCTTATAGGATCCGCATTAGTGTTGAATGAGCATGTTCAGCCGAACTGGTGTTCGACTCGATACCACATATGCTCGAGCTCGATGCTCGAGTCAGTGTATTTAAATCAAATTTAGCCTCAATTTCAGAAAATTTTCTGCCAGGATTTGAACTCACAACCTGCTACATTAGAGGCAAGGACCTTAACCACTCAGCTATAAAGCTGAATGATAAACTGCGTCACAAAAACCTCATAGTAGTTTGTCATGTGGCAAGTATTTCCATACAACAGAAGTATCATTTTATATTTTTATTGCAGGTTAACATGTAGCTGTATAGTGTAGTGGTTAAGATTCTTTGGCCTAATGTAAAAGGTTGTGAGTTTAAATCCAAGCACAAACATTTTAGAAATAGAGGCTAAGTTAAATTTAAATACTTTATATATTTTTTTTGTAATTGTAAAAAATGTATGGCACATAATGAATGTCTAATTACTAAAAAAAAATATATATATCTATATATAAATATAGATCCCAGAGAAGAGGCAGCACTCCTGAGTTAAATGGTAATGACCCAATTTATTCCAAGGCAACGTTTCAGCCTACTCCATGAGGCCTTTGTCAAACGAAATTTTGGATGGAGAAAATACCGCAGCATGCTGCAGTATTTTCTCTGGCCAAATACCGTAAGAATGACTGAACTGAAGACATCCTGATGCATACTAAACAGATTGCTCTCCAACAATTTAAAAGAAGATTTTCCACATTTTTGGTCACTGTCACCTATGCAGAGCAGCGGTTTGTAACCGGCAATAATTGTAATATTTCACCCAACAATTTAAAAGAGGATTTTTCAAATTGCAGTGCAGGGTTACTTGACGTGCTGCAGTGGTCTTCCCATGTCCTCATCCTCAAACCTAAGTGGTTGGGCATCCGTGCACTCAATCTTTTCCCCTTTTGGGGCAGGGCTATGGTTATGGCCCTGGAAAACCCTGCCAGCAAAGTCATCAAAAAGCATGAGAGACTGCTGCATGACTTGGGGCTCAGATTGCTTGGCTGATTTGCAAGGGGGTGAGGTGAAAGACTGATGGGCATGGGCTGTAGGTGCCAACTCCTTCAGCAATGTAAGATAATGTTAATGTACTGGAGGCACTGTCAGCCACCCAATCTACTAGCGCCTGTACTTGTTCACCCACCAAACTAACAAATGGTTTATCTTCGATGTCAATTTAACCTTCAATAGTCAACAATTAAGTTCACTAACAGTAAGGCAGTGCCTGTGTCATAAACAGAATACATTTCTTTAGGTCACACAACAGTGTAACAGAGAAATTAAATACAATTACTTCACTATCACCAAAAATTAGATTTTTCAAACCAACAATGTAAAAGCAAAAGTTAACAGTTTAATTTGACTATCAGAAATGCAGCGTACACCACTAATGTGCTATCTACCACAAAACCTGTGTGTTTGCAATCAACTATGTAAATGCGGAGTTCAAAAGGTTACTTAAAATGACTGAAATACAAGGTAGGCCTCAGATCTGCTATGTAGCACAAAACCAGTGTTTATTGCAACAAACTGCAGAAATGCAGCATGTCACTGCTAAATTGTAAAATACATTTTTGTGTGTTGTATGCAAAACTGCTCTGTGGAAAAACAATACAGGTTAATTTCCCCAAATACACAAATGCAGTATGTCACTGCTAAATTTAAAAATAGTTTTTTCAGCATTGTATGCAAACATGCTCTGTGGCACAACAGTACGGGTTTATTAACCCAACTATAGAAATGCAGTTTTTCACAGCAAAATTTTAAAATAGGTTTTTCAGCGGTGTATTCAGCGGTGTGGTACGACAGTACGGGTTTAATCCCCCAACTACAGAACTGTCACCCTAAAATTATAAAATCGGTAATGTAGGGGGACTTGACCTGCCAGAAAAATTGAATTTTTCCTCCACTGAGCTACCAGAAAATTAATTAGACTGATGTCGCTGGCAGGCTGGCACACATGCACGTCACATGCAGTTCCAAGGACACTGTAGTTGCTAAAATTGCCGCCAACCCCCACCTCAGTAACATATGGATTAAAAATTATTTTGCAGTATCACTGGGCTCCGGGGTGGGTACAAATATGTAGCATAGCACCCTCAATAATTGCTGTAGTTTGAAGAGGTAACACCACCAAGTTCAACAGATTTCTTCCCTAATCTCTTCCTGAGAGCACCAGCAGCAGCCTGTCCCTACACTAAGAGCAGCAGAGTGATGTGCGGCGCTACATGACTCCAGCTTAAATAGAGGCGGGGTCACATGCTGCACTTAATCAATCACAGCCATGCCAATAGTAGGCATGGCAGTGATGGCTTCTTAGGGCAAAGTAGTGAAAAGCTTGTTGATTGGCTGTCCTGCAGCCTTTCAAAAACCGTGAAGAAATTGCCGAACAACGAACTGGAACCCGAACTTTTGCGAAAAGGTTCGGGTGCGAAAAACCGTAATGTTCAGTATGAACCCGAACTGTACAGTTCGGGTTTGCTTAACCCTAATCTTTGCTATGCCAACAACTGTCACCTGAGAAAGCACATCTCCTACCCTGAACAAGTCATCACTTACACGTACATAGGATTATTTGCTATGCCACAAACTATATCTTATTTTCTCTTAGTAGGAGCTGAAGATCCAAATCCTCCAGGTGACAGCATACTGTACATCCAGCTCCTCCCATTCCAGAATTGCCATACCAACTCTCAAAGCCACCATGAGTGTTCCACATAATTTACAGTCTTCTGCTCCATGTTTCATGATTGACAACAGTGTTTTAGAATTCTTAACTTCCTCTAGTACATTTTCAGGAAGATTCACTTGAAAGATGCCCCAAAGATTCTGTTATGCTTCTCACTAGGACGAAGCAATCTGAATGAAACAATGTGAAATGTACTCCTCAGCTTGAAAGAAGCCAGGATACCACCGCATCGGTGAGGTAGGCGCTGGACAGCCATCCCAACTAGTGTTGAGCAAATAGAAAAATCCAAAGTGGATTTTGATCTGAATTTCAGGAAAAATTCAATTTGTCGCAAAGATGAATTTCCTCGTGCTTTGTGGTAATAAATACATTTTCCCTATAATGGTGGTAAAAATAAATAAATAAATAAATAATGTAGCCATGTGGATTGAAGATCCTTCGCAAAATCTTCACATGGGATCTTTAATCAAGATGGTTGTGGTGAATCCTTCATGCTCAGATAAGGTGTGTATTATTATTTTTTTCATCGATTAACCCATAAAAGTTCTAATTTTTTATTTCAGAGGCCGCAATCAGCTTTGAACACGGCACCTCAGGGGTTCAATGATGGAGGGCCGTGCAATCGCTGTTCCCTGTCAGTGCGCCCTCTACTCACAAAGAAATGTGCTTCGTACAAAGTAATTAGTAACAAAGCGATTTTTCTTTGTGAAATTCGGTGAAGGAGCAACATTTAACTTTTTTTTGCAGCTTCTGGGTTCATACTCCCGTACCTCTTCACTCAGTCACTAGACTTCTCTTTAGGATGGTGGTGTACAGTATTGAGCAGCAGGTCTTCATAGTGCAATGTATTCCTGAGCATTTTTGAACAGTTGGTGAATCAACTGGACGATCACAAGTTAATGAAAGGTTACTTCCAGCAAGATGGAGCAATGTGTCATACACCGGAATGGAGCATGGCAGAATTTGAGTTCTCTTTTGTCAACAGAGTCATTTCAAAGGGGTTTTGCCTCTTTGTCTAATGGAACAAGACTGGCACTGTGAAAGATTTCAAGAAAAAACATCCAATGTGAAATTGCTGCTTTTTTGTTTGGATTGCTTTAGCCTAATGGGAGTTGCAACAGAATTTTCATGGCCTCTTTCGAGTGAATCTACTTGTAGTTTCAGCTTTATTTTTTTCATTATATCAGTTTATCATCATATTTACAAAAAAAACAACAAAAAAAACATACCAGTCACTGCTATGGTCTATTAAAGTGGTTCGGGGTAAGAAAAAGAGTCTTTTTTGCCAGAAACAGCATTTGTTCATTGGACGTGTCTGGTTTTGTAGCTCAGCCCCAATAAAGAATAAGGTCTCCTGTCTATGACCATATTTTGCATCTGTGTCTCATCTAAGTTTTCCGTGAATCAAACAGGGACCTGTTCATTTCCATGGGTCCACAATAAAAATGGATAGCACCATGTCACCCGTGTGCTGTCCGCATCTGAATATCTGTTCCACAAATGATAGAACATGTCCTATTCTAGTCCACATTGAGGACAAGAATAGCCATTTCTATTAATGGAAGAAAAAAATGCGGAAAGCACATGGAAGGTATACCTATTTTGCATATCCGGGGTTTGCAGACCGAAATACGGATAAGCTTGTGTGCATGAGGTCTTACAGTGTGGAAAATACTCTGTACCCATTCCAGTTTTGATTTGGCAACTGAATGAGTGCACTGTATGACATCTATTTTCACTGTCAATCTGTGAGGTAAATTACAAATCTTCAAATACAAATAGCAGAAAATGTATTGTCAGTTGCCATGGAAACTGTAGTTTATTGAATGGTTAATTAAACATATGTATAAACATTTGGTTGCCATTTTCAACCATGCTTTATCTATTCTAATTTGCATCTTGTAATTTCTGTAACTGTTTTAATAAGCACTATGTACAGTGGTTTGTGCCGTGTTCTCCAATATGCAGAAGCATTGCACATGTTCTTTATAGTGGTGCTTTCTATCCATGACATAATGTGGCTGGTCAGTGTAAAACAATAGATGTACTTAGTTGGTTTGGTTTTCAGCTGAGCATGTGTCATCTTCTAGCTGAAGTACGCATAGTGCTCCAGGAAACAGACATGTAGGTAGTACAAGAGGGTACAATGGCTAATGCATATTTCACATTTCATTCTGGTATTTCATTTCCCTTTATTGTATCTTCAAATATCCAAAAGTATCTGCTTTATCTTTTTATTTATTTAGTTATTACTCTTTTCATTTAACCTTTGTCATTTCAAAGCTCAAGTCATGCAAGATTAATATCAATCTGTTCTCCTTTCTGTTTTTTTTTTTTTTTTTTTGGGGGAGGGATCCAGTGGAAAGAGATTGTATTCCTTAAGATAAATAGGCAAAACTTCCCAAACACTTTCTTTCAGAGAACATACCTGGTAATTTCCATTGGGACATTTATCGTATACCACTGGGAAATGCTGTAAATGTCTGATAGGTGGACCCGCTGCTATCTTGAGACCTCAAAGTGAATAGAGAGCATGCTGCGTATATGTGGCCACCTCTCTGTTCACCTCTATAGCTGGCATGGCTAGTTGAGAACTCTCATAGTAGTGTATAAAAGGATGGCTGTGGTAACGCGACTAGCTCTCATATCACTGTCATGAATAATGATCTAACCACAAAGGTCCGAAACGCGTAGACATTGTAACTGGGTATTGGATTTTAACCTGCACTAATAAAGACTGTCACTTTTTTGGAGAAGCTGGACTTTTTCCTCATTTTTCAAAGCTCTCAATTCACTGCTATTGGACTTTTGAAAGCAGCCAAGCGCAGTTGCTTGCCAATATTTAGTAGTCCCATAGCAGTGAGTAGAGAGGATGGCACACATATGAGGTGTGTTCTCCATTCACTTCAGGGCGTCATTCGCGAGATTGGAAAGTGTCCCATGAAATGCCATAAATGTCCATGATGGGTCAACCCCTTTACTGTTACTATACAATGTGCCACGAAATAGAGAGAGGCTACTGGGGCTACTTCAGAGAGTATGCAAATTAAGGTGCCCTGTGACCTAATTAGGCTATGTCGTTTTAATGCCAAAGGGAGTTGAAGTTGTTACTGTGATTAAAGGGGTTATCCAAATTGTATGAAAACTTGGGCAACCCCTTTAAGTGGCCTAATATAACAAATGAATGAAACACACCTGTTTTATCCTCTGTTTCTTCCTGAGCTGCTCTCCATGCACACAGGTCACTGCTACTGCAAATCACTGGCTTCAGCAGAAATGTCCTCTGCAGGGCTGAGGCCAGCAACTGGCTGCAGCAGTGACTTGTGCGCAGAACATTAGAAATGCAGCCAAGAAGATGATGTAAGCAACAGGAGGACTGGAGCACAGTGCTCAGAGAACCAGTGGAGAAAATAGGTGAGTATCCATTCATTTGGTATTTAGGCCATTTAAAGAGATTGCCTAAGTTTTTATATAACTCAGACAATCCCTTTGATCAGTTTGAGAGGAATTTTAATTTGCACATGGTGTATCATGAACTCATGAGGCTAGGAAAACATATATTACATAATCTATCTGTGGCATGATGAAACATATCTGACTAGTAACAGACGTCTTTGGCACTTTGGCACAAAGTGTACAGTACATATTTTAGATGGTTGTGGAGACATAGCAAGGGAAAAGAGCAGAAGAAGCAGATGGACTTGTAGCTAGTGCCTTAGGAGACAGCTGTGTTACAAATGGCATATTGTAGGGTGTGGAAGGGATTTTTGCAGATTTTGCTTTAGGCTCTGTAGATTTAAGTTACACTGCTGGGTTTTTGGCTCAAAGTGGTTTCACTGTACACCCAAGATGATACCAAAAATGTAACTCCCCCTCCATTTCTTATGTGTTCACTGCCTGATATCCTAAGTTCTAATGCCATTCTATCAGAAGGATTTTATGCTAAACTAAGTTCTGCAGAGGTATTTTGAGATTGAATTAAACTGTGACTGTTCCAAACAGTTATGTACTATTTGCAGTGATAGCGGCCACCCCACAGCCAGTAACCCTTAAAGCGGCACCCCTTTAGACTACGGCATTTATGGCATTATATGGGAACTGTTCTGATGCATATTATTAATATCGTGCTATGTTTATAAGAAAAGGGATTCACATCATATTCTATGCAAATAACCTGCAACCATGCCTAGCAATCTCACAGATACATCCACAGGGATTTTATAGTCACATAAAATGTGTTCCATTCCATAGTTACTGCCTCCTGTTACCTAAAAGTGACCTCATAAAAAAGCAAAAATGCTAATAAAAAGTTAAAATTGTATCTTATATCAGGGTCATATACCTAAACCAACTATTTTAGAACCATTTCAGCAATTGTTTTTTACCTATATAGTGCAACATATGCCATTAATAAAGAATAGTTTAGAGGCTCTTGTTGCAAGCCTTGGGTATAGCCGTTTTAGTTGATTAGTTGTACAGTATGTGCCATTTGTGATCTTGGTTTGTTTCCTTCTCTTGTGGTTCTCCTAATGTAGTCTCTTTTGCAGTTCTGCAGGCTACATTTCCCATAAAACCCTTAGTTCTTCCGAGGTTGAGTCTTATTACATCACTCTTGCTCTGATATTTCCCATCTAAAAGCAGCAACTGATAAACCAGTACCATAGAACTGTGGTCCCCTACCCTAACCCACACTGCAAAGTCTCAGTGTAGTCTATCAGATGCAGCTTTACACTGCTCTCCCTTGCATATTATATGTGGGAGCTAGCAAGGAGAAATCTGCCAATAAAAAGCAAGAGAGAGGAGAGCAGTGTGCAGCTACATCTCATAGAATGCACCGAGGCTCTGCACACATCACTCACAGACAGTAGAGACAGGTAGTGGAAGTCAGGGGAGTTTTAAAACTGTTGCTAGTCATTGCAGAGACTCCTCTACTATATCACTACAGTCCTGGCCTCTTGGATTAGGCAGAAATGGCATTTTTGGCAGCAATATTTGCATGGGGGAACAAGTTGGTTCTAAATTAAGCCGAATTTACTTGCGCTTCGTGGTGACAAATAATTTTTCCTAAAACGGTGGCTGGAGTTTTAGAAAGAACAGAAAAAAAAAATATATAATAATCACTTCATCCATTTGTTTGCGCAAAGGCAGTAATATCCTCTCTTGATTGAAAAAGATCTGCCGAAGGACCTCCACTGAGAGTGATGATGTCCCTGGGTTATTACACCGCGAGCACAGGGTGACATCATCACGCTCAGTGCATACCCTTCGGCAAGTCTTTTACAATCAAGAGAGGAGCGGACTGCCTCTGTTCGAGCAAGTGGATGAGGCGAGAAATTTCTTTTAACCTAAAAGGTCATATTGCACTAGCGTATTACTGTTTTTAATGGCAGTTAGATGGGTGCACTTCTGTCTAAACCGCCATTAAAAACGGTCCCATTGATTTATAGGCTGAATGGGGTTTTAATACAGCAATTCCTGACAAATTAATTAGTTATGAATTTAATCTCTTGTCAAAGTTCGGCGAAGCTGCTGAATCGAATATTTCTAAACTTCGCTCATCTCTAATTATGATATACTACTGTAGTTCACAGGAAGTCCTACACACAGGGGACAGGGCAGGAAAATAAGCTCTGCACTGGTGGTGAAACCTGAAGCACATAACACAGATGGCAATAATGAAAGGGTGCAAAATGAATAGATGCAAGGATGAAACAAATTACTCTGATAGAAACTGGATGGTGAGTTGGCATTACATGTGTAAAACAAATAACTTGAGTACTTCCGTAAGAGTGATGCCATATAATTTTTCATTCAGAAAAACAGAGATCAGTGATGGGTGTCAGAGCCCTACAGATAAGGATAGGTTATCAATATCAGAATCTCGGAAAACCCCTTTAAGCAAAGATTTCTTCAAGGGAATGATTCACCTGAAAATGACCTATTGTTTAAATCACATTTTTAACAAAAACGATAAAATCCTAAAGTTTTCGCACTGGCCTCTAAGCCTAATATAGACATCACCATTCTTGGTCTGTACAGATCACGTCACTGCAGTTACCTGCTTATATGATATTCTGATCCTGCCTTTAATGATATCACCTCTGTGTATAGATAAGACATGGGCTGCCATAAAACAGTTTTCTTAATGCTTTCTAAATGCTGTTAAGAACAGCTCAGGCAAGATGGCCGCCTCCATAATCATGTTCAGAGAACAGAATAAATAATCCAAAATCAGGAAATAAAAACAGATTAGAAAAAAGCATAAATGCTGCTATCTGGTTTTAACTAGTGATGAGTGGCAGAGGCAATATTCGCCTTTGCGATATTTTGCGAATATTTGAAAGAATAATCGTCATATATTCGCAAATTTGAGAATTCACGAATATGGTCTTGATTACGAAAATCAGCAGTGTAATAACTAACTATCTAATGTAAAGACACAGGAATGCAGAGAGCACAGCAATAACACTGCTGTCTCTCTCAGATCTTCAAAATACTGCATACAATGGCTGCTGGGGAGGTTCTTATATTCTAAAGGGGTAGGCAACTTTCCTATTGGTTGCTAGGGATGTTGCTAAGCTCAGACAAAGACATTTCAGCCTTCCCTTTGGCCCACAAGCAAGAAACAGGGAGGGATCATGGGTTCAGATGAAAAAAAATCTAGAATATTTCAAAATTATGAATATACATCACTATATTCTAAATATTCTCGAATTCTCAAAGTGGCAATATTCTCGACTAAAATTCGCAATTGGAATATTCGCACCCAACACTAGTTTTAACTTGCAGATAAAAATTTTGGTGACACATTCCCTTTAAAGGCTAATTTTGAGTTAAGCAAAGTTTTTTAGTTTTTTTTTTTTATCTTAGAGACAGCACAATCTTTGCCCCATTCATTGGAATATTGCTCGTTTCACACGAGGAAGAGTAACGCTCCAGACTCGCAGCGCAGCTCCTGTACTGACTTTCCAGCACTGACGGGATCGCATAGCATTATATTGATTTGTGATGCTATGTGACCCTTAGGCCCCTTTCACACGGGCGAGTTTTCCGCGCGGGTGCAATGCGTGAGGAGGACGCATTGCACCCGCACTGAATCCGGACCCATTCATTTCTATGGGGCTGTGCACATGAGCGGTGATTTTCACGCATCACTTCTGCGTTGTGTGAAAATCGCAGCATGTTCTATATTCTGCGTTTTTCACGCAACGCAGGCCCCATAGAAGTGAATGGGGCTGCGGGAAAATCGCAAGCATCCGCAACCAAGTGCGAGTCTGGAGCGTGACACTCCCGCTTGTGAAACCAACCTATGACTGAGCGGCATAGCAGTGTTTTTCTGGGAAATAAATCCTTTTTTTTTGTCTCAGTCTCTAAGTTTTTTTCCCAGGTTCTGTGGGAATAAATTGCTCTGCTGTAAAAGGAATGATAAAGCACTCAGCGGTAAATAATAATGTCTTCCTCCAAACAATAACACTAATTCTCCTTCTAAACAATCTTCAGCATGAAAAATTATGAAATATACGCGTGTTGCATGCTTTGTGATCAATAAAAAGTTCAGAGCAGAAAAAAAAGATGTAATGCCTGTTTCCAATTTTATATCGCTTCACACCCACATATTTTAGATGATATCTGTGCATCTGTACATCGAGTTGATGAATGTAACTAATATTCTATGTGACATTTTCCATAAACCAACATAATTTACAATGTATACCAATTAATTAAACCAACAGACAGTGCCAGGAATTTTTTTTTTTTATATAAACAGCCTCTATCTAATTAACCCTTACACTCCCTCTAAACTCATGGCTTTCTTTATGTTACAGTAAATTCTGCTGCAAAATATGTGTTACTGGCACCAGTGGCGTAACTAGAAAAGACTGGGCCCCACAGCAAATTTTTGAATGGGGCCCCCTGCCCCAGTAATTTTTTCACAACCCCTTCCTTTCATGCCGCCCCCTTTCCTGTGGCTACTAAAGATCGCTCTCTCAGACCAGGCCAGGCAGCTGTTCCATCTGTTTTCTACACTGTCTATACTGCCACTGTATATTATTTCATTGTATAATACTGTTGAGGGGCCCTGACAAAATATTTTAGTACTTCTCCTCTTGGATGGGCCCCTTCTGGGTCAGGGCCCCAAAGCAGCCGCTTCCCCTGCTTCCCCTATAGTTACGCCCCTGACTGGCACCCTGCTGTCCCCATCTGCTATGAGACAGGCTGCAGCAAGTCAGACTTTTATTGTCCCCACCAGTCAGCTCAGATCATGCCTAGGTTTGGTCCTTGTATTGGATTTAGCATTTGTTTGGTGCCTTTGGTATAATGAAGGGTGACAGGACTATTACACCATTACAGTTTCTCTTGTACCAAGTTTTCGTCTACCTTTCAGCTCAAAATGTAAAAATAAGCAACAACAATGTGAACGAATGTGTCAGCATGCTTCATAGACCATGAGCTCCTTATAGACAGATTGGCAAGGAGAACTGCAACAACCAACCCAGAGGGTGAAAAGCTCAGGGTTGTCTGTGTTTAATGAAGTTGCTGACCTGGGAACACTTTGCTTTTGGGTAAAGCTCAGTAACAGAACATAAAAAAAAAAAAAGTTTTAATATTAAACAGTAAAAGCCATACAAGTGGCCAGAGGCTTATCTGACAACAAGGAATAAAGGTCTGTGTCTATATATATATATATATATATATATATATATATATAAAAATATATATTTATAAACTGTATATAGACACACACATACATGTAACAACGGTCTGTGTCTATATATATATATATATATATATATATATGGCACTGTTCAGGTGAATAAAGGAGTTCCTTTTTTCCACTTTTATTGGAGTGCTGTTCGCTTTTTCTGCATTATTTTGGGGTAAGATACCTATACCTTGGAACGTGCACCCAGCAATACATTTTCTCTTTTTCACCAGTGCCGTCATTTTTCTTTCATATATATATATATATATATATATATATATATATATATATATACTGTATATAGACACACACACACTCACATGTAATAACGGTTTGTATCTATTTTCTAAAGGATCGCTCTCTTTCAGGGGGTCACAGTCACAGAGTTCTTCGCAGACATCTGGATTTAATGTACAAACTGGTGCTTTAATGTAGCCTTCAACACCCAGACAAATATAAGCATTAAAACAAACACTTGCCCGTCTGGCCTCTAACTTATACATAGTGCTTTTCTCCTGACTCTAAGCACAGGGTCTCAGGCTCCAAGCCTTATCAGGTCTGCTCATCAGACACAAGTCCATATAGGGAAGAGATCCGGCTTCATATAGCCTCGTTGCCCCTCAGCCCTCCTGGCTGAGACCATCCAGAGCCTTTTGGGGGGATTATGGTCCAGATGTCCTCCCAACTCTGACCTTGCAAACCTCTTTCTGCAGGCATCTCTGGGCCCCCCAAACTTCAGGCCTCTGTTTCCAAGTCCTCTCTCCCCTGACTGACACACAAAGGGATGGTTTTATCCCTCCTTGATCACAGCAGGCCTCACCTGTGATCACCTCAGGTAAAAGACAATACCCGGACTGGAAGGATGTGGACTGGCAGAACCCACTACCAAACCTATCCACCAGTCCAAACAAAATCCAGCCCAGAACAGAATGTAAAAAAAACTGTCTCAGCAAACTATGCTTTGCTGAAATCCCAGCAGCTTTCTGGATTTTATTTATTCCACCTGAGGAACCTGGATGAGATAATTTTACTGTACACATCTCCACAGTGTATATCTAATATATAAAGCTGAGTGTATATTTATATGAGTGTATGTCTGCTAAAGGAATCCTCACTGTTACATTTAGAATCATTTTGGCACACAGGTACATCAGGTGTCCATGAACGTATTAAACCGGGTCTCAGCTCTCTATCACATAGCGTTCCTGAGATATTCCCAAAAAATGCATTAGCCAATAGAAACCTTGGTCAGATGACCCTTATCAGCCAATAGAAGCCTTTAGTCTCCACATACACACAGTTTTACACCAGGTTTCCATAACAACCCCTAGCCCTTTTTCTTCACTGCTGTAGGTCAGTTTTAAATGGGCAGGGCGTTGTGGATGAAACTGTTAAGGGAGCAGAGTGCTGTGGAGGTCAGAGTTAATGGGGCAAAAGGCGGACTTAAGAAACCTCACCCCCCAGGTCCTGCTAAGCCACACCCTGACTTGGTTATGACATGCCTCCTCCCACTCTGCACCCAACGCGGTTTGAAAAAATGAAAGTAAAAATGAACTTCTTTCAGCTGCAGGGGTGGGAGGGAGGGTGACTTTCTCCCTGCAGCTCAAGGTCAGATAGCACAGTGCTGCTGTCTGAGAGTGAGCTGTTCAAAAGGACATCCCTGTGTCGGTCCTGGCCCTGCGCCGGACGGAGGACAGGGAGTGTGAAAGCCGGACTGTCAAGCCTAAAACCGGACCTTTGGCCATCCTAGGGGCAGGCTGCTGTGGAGGTCACAGTTAAGGGGACGGTAGTGTTAAGGAGCAGATTGCTGTAGAGGCCATTGTTAAGGGGATGGTGTACTGTGGAGGTCACTAATAAAGGGGCGGCCGCTGTGGAGGTCACTGTTAAAGGGGTGCGGTACTGTGATGTCACTGTTATAGTGGATACTGTCGATATCTTTTAACGACAAACACAAACATTACATGAAATAGATGAAATATATCATGCAAAGCCGGGTTCTTCTGCTAGTACTGTATATAGGCACACACATACATGTAATAATGGTCTGTGTTTATATATATATATATATACATATATATATATATATATATATATATATATATATATACTGTATATAGACACACATACATGTACATGTAATAATGGCCTGTATCTTCGTATATACTGTATATAGACACACATACACATACATGTAATAATGGTCTGTATATATATATATATATATATATATATATATACTGTATATATATACTAAATATAGACACATATACTCATACATGTAATAGCGGTATGTGTCTTTGTATATACTGTATATAGACACACACATACATGTAATAATGGTCTGTGTCATTCATATTTATGGGACAGCACACATATGTCCGTTCCACAATCCCACAAAAAATATATATAATATCCATTTTTCAGACAAAAATAGGCATTTTTTAACATAGGGCAGGACATGCAGAATGGGAAAATGAGGGACACACTACAGTATAAATGTTTTGCAGATTTGCAATTTGCAGACTTTAGAATTGATACAGCTGTGTGCATGAAGCCTACGGTAAAGAAATAGATACTCAGTGCATTCTGTTATTATTATTGTTATTATTATCATTCTTATTATTATTAGTAAATGAGTTTTCGTAAAACTTTTTATATGACTTAGGCCTCAGGCACACGACTGTATGTATTTTGCGGTCCGCAAAAAATACAGATGACGTCCGTGTGCATTCCGTATTTTGTGGAACGGAACAGCTGGCCCCTAATAGAACAGTCCTATCCTTGTCTGTAATGCAGACAATAATAGGACATGTTCTATTTTTTTGCAGAACGGAAATACAGACATACGGAAACGGAATGCACAAGGACTAATTTCCGTTTTTTTTGCGGACCCATTGAAATGAATGGTTCCTTATACGGTCTGCAAAAAAAAATGGAACGGACTCGGAAAGAAAATACGTTTGTGTGCATGAGGCCTTAAAGACATCAACGGTTTTGATCGGTGGGGGGTCTGAGTGCTGAGACCCTTAAAGATTGCTAGTAGGATGTGATAGAAGCGCTCACATATCATGCTCTCCTCACTTCAGGGGACAGAATCAAGACACACTCATAGACTTTTTATTTAGGCCATCTTCAGCTCTTTTCTCTCCTTGTTTTAGCAATCAGGGAGGGTCTCAGCACTCAGACCCAGCCAATGAAAACCTTCAATATGTTTCCATAATACATTAAAGATTTTATGAAAACTCACTGACACTTTAAAGCTGGAAGTAAATTTTAAGGCTATAAAAGACATAATTGAAGAACTAGAGTTTCCCTTTTTTTTTTCTTTTCTTTATACCAATCCTAATTTTGGTTTAAATATGCTTAGAGCCCTAACTTAATTGAGGAGTGGAATGTGTTAGACACGGACCCCTTCCAAACATCTCCATTCCAGCGCCAATGGTCATGTAAAATCAACAGAGAGAAAATAAAAACATGCCATAAAAAAGAAACGTAAGGTATCTAGTTTTAAATAGTAAAATAAAATATGATTGACACATTTCCTTACAGAGAGACCCAAGTTTGTGAAGTAAAGAAGTGGCTGTCTTTGTGGCATCATTTTCTATGATATTGGAATATCCCAGTGAGCTGAATCAGTTGTTACAATTTCTCACTATCATGGTTACTAATAGAGATAAGCGAATTTTTCCAAAATTCGATTCGCCGGTTCGCCAATTTTTTTTTATTTGGTTCGATTCGAATATATTCGCGGCGAATTTAGTTAAAAAACGACTATTTCCTGGCTGCTGAGAACCTTTATAGTGGGATAGAACACTGCGCCTTGCAGTAACACGCATAGGGAGTCTGCTGTGGTAATGAAAAAATACTGTGAGTCAGTATGACTTGCAGATGACAGGCGTCGCTCTTAAAATCACTGCATACTTCAATTATTTGGGCAGTCACGGGGTCGAAACTGACCAAATAACTCAAGCGTAAACTAATCAAATGCTCCCCTAGGCAATGCAGTGATAGGAAGGGCACAACGTTCATCTCTTTGGGCATTTCCTGTTTTTGGGTTTCTCCTGCTTGGTGTAAGTTGGGGTGCCCTTGGTGAAGATGAGTTTTGAAGTGCAACTCAGGGGTCCCAGTGCTTTATAAAACAAGGTGGTACTGTGATAATGCAGATGTTAATGCACACAAGAATGAGGCTGATGTTAGTACATACAGTTCACTCTACTTTACTAAGGCAATAGAACCCCCTACCAACCACCACACAATACTTTTGAAATACAAGATGCATAATGCTACTGCATATACAGAGGACTGCCAGCATACTGCACTGAGGACCACATTTATAATCATTGCAGCCCAAGCCTGGAAAAGATTCATGGCTGCCCTAGAAGAATCATGGTTCTTCAGGAGCTCCTGCTGTCCCCATCTACTTACTGATGATCACCAGTTCCCCTTTAGGGAGGAAACTAAGGAGAAAACTTCCAAGCCTTATGATTTAATTTTCTTAAAGTCTTGCCCACATATTGAAGGTGACAGGATACTATCTGCTGAGCTGTGTATCTAATCATTATTCTGTGTCATATGGTCTGCTGAGCTATGTATCTCCTGTCATGTGTGATACTCAACACTTTTATAGGGGTCTCAGTGATCAGGCCATACTTTTAAGCATAACTCCCCACAGGGAAAGGGGGGGGGGAATGAACCCCGACCCCTGCTAGTGATAGTACAGAGAGGGGAGGGGCAGAGGTGTTTCTGGATATCTCTGAGACTGGGGGTAGTAGTCAGATGTCGGAAAGTGTTAAAACAAGCTGAGACATTCTCTCCTCCTGGATTTGCTTCAATATGGTTTTGCTTCAACTGTCCGTATTTTCTTTGCCCCATAAAATGAATGGTTCTGTATGCAATCAAGAACAAATGCAGATTGAACGCTGACAAAAAATATGGCCATGTGAATGCACCCTAAGACTACATGCACACGAACATATTTTGTTTCCGTGTCTGTTCCCTTTTTCTTGCGGATAGGATGAGGACCCATTCATTTCAATGGGTCCGCAAAAAACACGGGCAGCACACTGTATGTCTGTTCCGTAGCCCCGCCAAAAAAATAGTGCATGTCCTATTTTTTTCCATTTTGAGGACAAGGATTACAATGGGACATTATTACAATGGATCCGCAAAAAAATGGATCAGCAAAAAAAATGGATGCCATACAGACTTCATTGTTTTTTTGAGGATCCGCAATTTGAGGACCGCAAAACACATACGGTTGTGTGCATGTAGCCTAACAGTGTTTTCCCGCAATATATAACTCAGTGATAGAATAGGTTGTAAAACATTTTAGTTGCGGGGTCATGACTACTAAATAGCTGTCATGTATCCATTCGTGGGATGATGGAATTGTTGATATGGAAACGTCCAGGTGACTGCATTTAAAAAGACGTCCATCACATGGTCATTTTTCCCTGTCTTGTGGATGAGGAACAGACATTCGGATGCAGGCAGCACATGGTGTTGTCCACATCTTTTTTGCCCCCTTTGAAATTAATGGGTCCTCAGAAATTTGAATCGGATGCAGACCAAAAATATGGTCATGTGAATGCATTAAGGCTAAATTCACATGGAGTTTTTTGGATGAGAATTTGAAGCAGACCTACCTACAGGATTTTCAGCCGAAGTCAGAAATGGATTGGAAAGGAATTAGAAATATAAAGGAATGATTTAT
This sequence comes from Bufotes viridis, assembly GCA_033119425.1. Lineage (NCBI taxonomy): Eukaryota > Metazoa > Chordata > Amphibia > Anura > Bufonidae > Bufotes > Bufotes viridis. Next base: position 34,194,012 of record CM065596.1, read on the forward strand.
ACTTCTTCTTTGTGCTGAATCCACTTCTGGCTTTGGCTGAAAATCAGCTGTGTTTATGTCAGCATTTAGCATTACAGCTTCTCACAACATTCCTATCATCTAACTGTCCAGGCCTCATATTGACTGCATCTACTACATTATCTATACTGAGAGTTATTACTATGTTATTTGTGGTGTTACATAGGACTGCAGGTAGTATCTATTACATTATCTATCCTCAGAGAGTCATCACTGTGTAATCGATGGTGATACATAGGACTGCAGGTTACTTCTACTACATTATGTGTAGTCAGAGAGATATCAATGAGTTATCTGTGGTGTTACATAGGACTGCAGGTGACATTTATTACAATATATGTACTTTAAATTATCAGTGTGCTATCTGTGGTGTTACATAGGACTGCAGTTAACATCTACTACATTATCTATACTCAGAGTTATCACTGTACTACATCAGTTAGGGCTCTTTCACACTGGCGTTTTTCCTTTCCGTCCTAGAGTTCTGTCCTCGGGGCTCTAGGATGGAAAGATACTGATCAGGATTTATCCTAATACATTCTGAATGGAGAGCATTCCATTCAGGATGGATCAGGATGTCTTCCGTTCAGTATGTGAACTTTTTTTGGACGTTGACAAAACCGTAGCATGCTGCGGATTTGTCTCTGTCCAAAAATCTGGAAGACATGCCTTAACGCCGGATCTGGAATTAATGCCCATTGAAGTGCATTAATCCGGATCCGGCATTAAGCTAAACGTCGCTTCGGCGCATCGCCGGACCCGACGTTTAGCTTTTGTGAATGGTTACCATGGCAGCCAGGACGCTAAAGTCCCGGCTGCCATGGTAAAGTGTAGTGGGGAGGCAGGGGAGAAGCATACTTACCTTCCGTGCGGCTCCCGAGTCCCGGGGCGCTCCACAATGATGTCAGAGCGCCCCATGAGCATGGATCACATAATCGCATGGATTACGTGACCATGCACGTGGGGCGCTCTGACGTCATTGTGGAGCGCCCCGGGAGCCGCACGGACTGTAAGTAGCTTCTCTCCTGACTCCCCACTACTTACTATGGCAACCAGGACTTTAGTAGCATCCTGGCTGCCATAGTAACACTGAAATCATTTTGAAGACTGATCAGTCTTCAAATGCTTTCAGTTGTCTTGCGCTGTGCCGGATTCGGTGGGCATTTCCGGTGACGGAAGTGCACGCCGGATCCTCACAACGCAAGTGTGAAAGAGGCCTTATATGATCAGTTATTTGCATCAGTTTTTGTGAGCCAAAACCGGGAGAGGAGCCTACACAGAGATAAGGTATAAGGCCTCTTGCACACAACCACATGCCCTCCAAGACATGGGGTCCGTGAGCGGGCCATATGTCCCGGAGCGGCATTGATTGTGCCCACAGGAGCACACAGCATCATAGATTGCAATGATACTGTGCACGTCGGGCTGCCCCTGGTGCTATTGTCCCGCACTCATAAGATCATATCAGTGCGGGACAATAGCCCCGTGGGCAGCCCGACGTGCACAGTATCATTGCAATCTATGATGCTGTGTGCTCCTGTGCGCACGATCAATGCCGCTCCGGGACATATGGCCCGCTCACAGACCATATGTCTTGGAGGGCATGTGGTTGTGTGCAAGAGCCCTAAGGGAAAGATATGGTCCTGTTTTTGATCCACACTTGGTTTTGGCTCACAATCACTGATGGAAATAACTGAACAAATAACTGACATGTGAACAGGGCCTTACAGAGAGAGTTCAGAGAAGAGCTACTAAACTAGTACATGGATTGCAGGACAAAACTTACCAGGAAAGGTTAAAGGACCTTAACATGCATAGCTTGGAAGTAAGAAGAGACAGAGGGGATATGATAGAAACTTTTAAATACATAAAGGGAAGCATCACGGTAAAAGAGGAGAGAATATTTAAAAGAAGAAAAACTGCTACAAGAGGACATAGTTTTAAATTAGAGGGGCAAAGGTTTAAAAGTAACATCAGGAAGAATTACTTTACTGAGAGAGTAGTGGACGCATGGAATAGCCTTCCTGCAGAAGTGGTAGCTGCAAATACAGTGAAGGAGTTTAAGCATGCATGGGATAGGCATAAGGCCATCCTTCATATAAGATAGGGCCTGGGACTACTCATAGTATTCAGCATATTGGGCAGACTAGATGGGCCAAATGGTTCTTATCTGCCGACACATTCTATGTTTCTATGTTTCTATGTTACATAGGACTGTAGGTAAGGCCTCTTTCACACAAGCGTGTGTGAGGTGAATACATAGCACCCGCACCAAATCCTGACCAATTTATTTCAATGGGTCTGTGTACATGAGCGTTGTTTTTCACGCATCAGTTCTGCTTTGCTTGAAAATGCAGCATGTTCTATATTATAGTAAGTGTGGATGCAATGAGTTTTTCACTGATGGTTGCTAGATGTTGTTTGTCAACCTTCAGTTTTTTATCTCGTGAGTGAAAAATGCATCAAAATGCACTTGCGCAGAAAAAACGGAACAACTGAACGCAATCGCAGACAAAACTGACTGAACTTGCTTGCAAAATGGTGCTAGTTTCACTGAACGCACCCTGAACGCATCCGGAGCCAATCTGTCACGCCCGTGTGAAAGAGGCCTAAGGGAAAGATCTGTACCTGTTCTGTGTTTAGAGCTACACCTGGTTTTGGCTCAAAATCACTGATGGAAAACACTGACCGAACACTGACGTGTGAGTGAGGCATAAGACTTTTATGACTTATCATCTGGAGTCTAAGGCCTCTTGCACACGACAGTATTTTGCGGACCGTATACTGGCAGTTTTTTCAGTTCAGTATACTGACAGTATACTGGACCATTCACTTCAATGGGTCTTCAAAAAATACTGAAGTGTCTCCGTATGCCTTCCGTTTCCGTTTTTCAGTTTTTTCTGTTCCGTTTAAATATAGACCATGTCCTATTCTTGTCTGCAAATCATGTTCAGTGGCTCCATTCAAGTCAATGGGTCTGAAAAAAAAACGGAAAGCATACTGAAGTGCATCCGTATGTCTTCCATATCCATTCCGTTTTTTGCGGAACCATCTATTGAAAATTTTAAGACCAGCCCAATTTTTTCTATGTTATTACTGTATACTGTATATGCCAAACGGAAAAACGGAACGGAACAACGGAACCGAAACGGAAACAAAACAGAAGCAAAAAAACGGAAAAACGGATCCGTTATAAACGGACAGCAAAAAACTAAAAAAAAAATACGTTTGTGTGCAAGAGGCCTAATAGATGTAGGTCTCACCTCCCATTCTCCTATAAAATGGAGAGCCACGCATATGGAGCCACCTTCCCATACACTGCAGTAAGCAAATGAAACCCTCTTCTCAAGACAGAGTCCTCATCAATCGTACTTTTGTCTTCTATCCACAGAAAAGTCAGAGATAAGAACACCCCTTTAAATCATGGTCACACAGTATTTCATGCTTGTGTTCACTGAATGCACCCTTATTAACAGATTGCCCACTTTTCATGATGTGTCGCCCAGCTAGCTAACTGGACCTCTCAGCAACTGCATAGAGGGAACACTGGTGGGCTTCCATATCAACCAAAGGAAGGGGTTTTATTGCAAAAGTAACATAGCTATGAACCAAAAATGCATTATTTTGGTGAATCCCTGTATAGTTTGGATTCAGCTGATAAACATTTTGAGCAGTTTTCCCCAATCATTAATTAGCTGTTACGTAAGATCAGTTGCAAAAGTAGAAGGCATGCAACACTTGAGGATAAAGCTCAAAAACCTAGGACGCATTAAATAATTTTAAAATCCAAGTCACCTGCTTGTCTCAAGCTTGCAGCCCCCTCATTATTTTGCACATATTTTTATGTAAGAACTATCTATTAGTAATTGCTCTTTAACAGTTCCTCTGTGCATGCACTTGTATGTCAGTATTTCATGGCATTTCTTTCCTATATATTAAAACAATGAATCTCTCTGTGGTACACTGGCTATACTTGATGAACTCCTTCTAACCTTTCAATTCCCTTAGGAGTCATGCAAATGAACGACCTTCATTAAAAAAATAAATTAATAATTGTTAAATATTTAGAGGACACATATTCAGGACAATGTATTCTTTCAATCTCTGCAACCTGTGATTCAACAGTTCCTCCAAATGGATTTGATGATTTTAAGTATGATATATATCTTCTATTAAGTTGTGTATTACATAATAAATGCGTTTTGTTCTCCCAGTTTTATATAAGCTGTATGTTGTTATGATGCCATATTAATCCACAAAGTCTGGGGTGGGGGCTTCGAGGTAGGTCATATATTTGCAAGCTGCACTGAATTACTTTGTAGAAGACCTTGACATTGGTCAAGGAACAGAAAATGGAAACACAATATATAATATAACAAATTAAAAGTGTCCCTGTGTCCCTATATTTAAAAAAAAAAACGGTTTTGATTTTTTTTTTTTGGGGGGAGGGGGTTGCGCTGAGACCCCACTGGCATTTACGCAAAGAACTGACTCTCTTGGCTGCAGGAGACAAACTCTAAATGGCCTTATAGACTGTTGTTGAGTCTGTCTTCAGCAGCAATGAGAGACACTGCTCTGAGTAATTCTTTTGACTCGTTTTAGTTATCAGAGGGAGTCTTAGCACTCAGACCCCACCAATAAAAACTAGGAATGAGTGAACCAGAACTGCAAAATTCCGGTTCGTATTGAACTTTTCAAGTTCGGGTATCTGGACCCGAAACTGGACTTTTTCACTTAAGTCCGGGTTCAGGTTCGGTGTTTGGGTGATTTTATTATTTTCCGTTATAACATGGTTATATTGGAAAATAATAGCATTCTTAAGACAGAATGCAAAAAAATATGGCCATTTAGGAGTTTAAAAAACTCACCTCATCCACTTTTGTTTTACCCCTAAATGGCCATATTCTTTTGCATTCTGTCTCAAGAATGCTATTATTTTCCAAAATCATCATGTTATAACAGAAAATAATAAAATGAGGTTTTGGTCCCCATTGACTTCAATGGGGTTCAGGTTCGAGGACGAGTTCAGGTCAAGTTTGGGTCCCGAACCAGAACTTTGATCAGAAGTTCTGCCGAATCCAAACTTCCTTGGGTTCGCTCTTCCCTAATCAAAACCTTTAATAGTATGACATATCAAATTATTATTATTTTTTTTATGTGTGCAGGCAAATTTTAAAATGCTTCTTTGTTCAAAACACAGCTATACCATGGATCAAATGGTTCTATCACATTTGCTGTGTTGATCTTCTATAAACCTTCTTCCGTTTACACTTGGGTTAAAAATGATATCATCCCTCATCACATCATGCCTCATTTTGGCAGTTATGGTGCTCTCCCCCTCTCCTCTTGTAAAATGAACTTATAATTCTTAAAGGGGTTGTCTCACATCAGCAAATGGCATTAATCATGTAGAGTAAGTTAATACAAGGCACTTACTAATGTATTGTGATTGTCCATATTGCCTCCTTTGCTGGCTGGATTCATTTTTCCATCACATTATACACTGCTCGAATCCAGAGGTTACGACCACCCTGCAATCTGTCACCGGTGGCCGTGCTTGCACACTATAGGAAAAAGTGCTAGTAGCCAGAACCGTGGGAGCTCATATACGTTGGCAGGGTCAGACTGTGGTGCCTAGGGCCCACCAGTAAAATTCCTTCTGGGGGCCCACTCTAAAGCTACATGTAAATACTAATCCTTCATAGAGTAGGGCAGAAGCAAGATGCTACAAGATGATTGATTATGTGGGCCCCTGCAGTGACTTTGAGAGGACAGGTCCCTGGGGAAGGAGGACATGGTTACCCTGACTCTGTAGCCAGAAGTCATCTCAGCCACTCATTGTGTCTATAATAAAAAAAGAAAATTGTTACTTTGTTAGGCTCGTTGAGATGCTGCACACTGTCTATCTATACGTAGTGCAGTAAGACTACTGTGTTATGTGCCACTTGTGCAGGTGGTGGGGTACTAGGGGCCCTCCTAGATCAGGAGCCCACTGGGGGTTCACTCTTGGTGCTTGTTTTTTTTGTTTTTTCCAGACTAAGTTTAGAGTAAAGTAGTAAAAACTGGATGAATGAAAAGCCAAACCTCTCTTAAAACAGAGAAAGATCCGATTTTAAATGTGCCAGAGCTGTCTATCACATGCAGAAATATCCCGCGAGCTTAAGGTTTACATAATGTAGAATTATTCTCCATTTATATTTTATATTGAATATTGTCCTTTTTTTATTGCCTCACATTGTGATATTAAATAAAACCTGCCTTCAATCCTTGCAGCTTCCAATCTTAGTTCAATGCTTCCATCTAGAAAAAGGTCAGTGTAATAAAATGCTGACCAAGAAGTGCACGCAAGTTTATAATTGGCATATAAATGAATAGAAACACATTTAAAAAGTCATGTTAGTGTAACCTTTTCCACCTCAACCCAGATATTATATCAACTGATTACTATTACAAATGCTCTTCAGGGTTGTGCACTTCATTAACAATTCAGGTCACACCAAGATCAAGAGTTAGTTAAAATATACCACAAAACGGGCTTGATTACTGTGACATCTGTCTTCATTAAAAGGGCAGCGGGCTGTGATATATACTTATCTATCAGAGATATTTGTTTGCCATCGCCCTTTCCAGTGTGAGTTTGTAGTGCATTAAGCTGCTGCCGCATCATTACTGTGACAGTGCTCACTACATCATTAGCCCACGTATACATTGTGTGGTCATTAGCCTCCGCATGTCCCTCTCCCCCCACATCCCATATGTCTCAGCTCCATCAGCAAAAAGAACATCAGAGCAAATCATAGGATGCGTCTGATAGGGGATGGGTTATTTTTATTGATTTGTGACAAATTGTCAGATCAATGCCGTCCAAGATTCACTGCTCCATTACAAAGACAATGTTCTCCCAGAGCCACTGCTTATCAATAATGGTCATCTCATAGACGTGTGGCATTGCAATGAAAATGCAGTAAAAAGATTCATGATTACAATGGCTGTCCCGTATTTTGTTTTAAATTATATTCTATATTCTAGAAAAAAAGATGGTGTCATCAGGGCCGATACCTTTTACAATATGGCTTTAGTATCACATTCCTGACCCATGTGCGTGAGGAAGCTGAAGGCCTCCGTTTTGGTCCCATGTTCATATGTTCCCGCATTACTGAGAAAAATGATGTTTTAATATATGCAAATGAGCTTCTAGGAGCCATGGGGGCATTGCTGTTACACCTAGAGGTTCAGCTCTCTCTGCAAATGATGTGCCCTCTGTACTTTGATTGACTGGGCCATGCAAATTGAACGGGCACTGTCCTTGTGGCCGGCGCTGACGGATGCAGATCTATTCAACTTGAATGCTCTATTTTTTTGCGGTGAGGATGCATGGACCGAAATTCCACAGAAGTGTTCCATAGTGCCTCCATGGCCTTCCCCTTCATGTCTACATGCTGTATCTTCCAGATTCTGGAACCATTCAAGTGAATGGGTCTGCATCTGTGATACGGTGCACACACAGCCGGTGCCCGTATATTGAGGACCTGCTGTTTGCAGGCCACAATATGGCAATGGGCGGCACACATTCGTCCGCATGGTACCATCCTGGATCCCTGGTATTTTCCCAAAAGGTGCAGCTGTACAGATTACAGCTTTGATTGTGCATTGTACAAAAAAGAATAGGACCTTTATGTGATTATATAGCACAATTGCACACAAGTGGCTGCACGTTAGCCAAAAGAAAACAAAACAAAACTGAACAAACCCAAATGGGGTGACACATTTCTTCAAAAAAAAGCACTTAGAATATCCAAAGCAAGAAAGCACATGGACTGCAATGTGAACAAGGAAAAAATTTGGTTGATAAAACATTGTATCAAGTAACCAAAGCACACAGCAATGTTTGAAAATGTTGAATTTAGTAGTTTGCTAAGATTTAAGTCCCAACTGGAATCAACTGAATTTCTATTCATGTTCCACGGCCTCTGTAGACAAAACATCTCAGAACAGATGGATCAGTGTGCTCTGCTCCAAAGTGAATCAAAGTACAGAACTTCTTAAACAGAAGGGATTAACATAAAAACACAGCAGAATAGAAAAACACGTAATACATAAATCACTAATCATTTTAATTTACAGTGATATGTAATAAGCAATTATGAAAATGTAAAATAAAAACCTTTCAATCTAGAATTAATTTTTGGCAGGAACTGTAGAGATCTCCTCTTCTTTAACTCTTTTTAGGTATCCTTTTGAAGACCATAGCGGTTCCCATTCTACTCTTGTTGCTACTTACTTCAGTTTCAGCACTAAAAGAGGACCTCCCACCTCTCCTGACATGCCTGTTTTAATAGCTTCATGCATTCCCAGTGTAATAACAATTCTGGAGCATTATATCCTTATGGCTCTGTGTTGTGCCATTCCTTTATCATTTCTACTAGAAGTTATGAATGATTTGCTAGCAGTCTGCAGTAAGGGTACAGAGGGGTTGTAGATTGATAGTTTTATAGGGAAAAAATCAGGAACACATATATTTTTTCATTTAAACCTCTGCTCTTTATATGCTTCCTTACAAGTCATGTGTGCGGCACCTCCCAGTAATTGACAGCAAGCTCAGGATGACTGAGCCTACAGAGAAGGCTGTCAATCACTGAGGAGGACCACTCACATGAATCCTAATCATAAAAAGAGCACAGATTTAAGTTACTGAAAATACTGAATCTTTTCCCATAAAACTATATATTTTCATGGTGGCAAGTTCACCTAAGAAGTAAGTAGGGTTGAGCGAACCATAACTGTATACTTCGGGTTCATACCGAACTTTAGGGCTTTTGGTACCCAGACCCGAACCCGGACATTTCCGTAAAAGTTCGGGTTCTTGGCGCTTTTTGAAAGGCTGCAGGGCAGCCAATCAGCAAGCGTTTCACTAGTCTGCCCTTAGAAGCCATCACAGCCATGCCTACTAATGGCATGGCTGTGTTTGGCCAAGAGCAGCATGTGACCGAGCCTCTATATAGGCTGGAGTCACGTAGCGCCGCACATCACTCTGCTCTTCTCAGTGTAGGGATAGGATTTGCTGCTGCTGTGAGGGAGAGATTAAGGAAGAATTCTGTTGAACTTGGTGGTGTGTTCATTTTTCAAACTACAGAGATTATTGAGGGTGCTATGCTTTTACATTTTTGTACCCAGCCCTGAGCCCAGTGACACTGAAAAATTTACTTTTAATCCCTCTGCTAGTTCGGTGGCCATCCGCGGCCATTTTTGCAAGTGCAGTGCCCTTGCAACTGCATGTGAACTGCATGTGTGCCAGGGACATTACTTTAATTCTGTTCTGGTAGCACAGTGGAGGACAAATTCTCTTTTTTGCCCGTTCAAGTACCCCTGCGGCCTGCAGTGTATACCTGGCAGTGAAAATTATTCAATTACATTAGTCTGTCACATTTTTTGTGCCCTAAAGCGATTTTTTATCTGTCTACAACAGGCACTGCATATCTGACAGGCCAATAAAATCGCTAAATACTGCAGTTAACTTGCTGATATAAAAAAGCAAATTTTTTTTCAAGATAGTAAATTTACGGGCTATGCTGCATTTCTGACAGTCCAATTAAAACTTTACATACTGCAGTTACATTGCTGTGCTAGATAGCAAATTTGCGTGCTACGCTGCATTTCTGACAGTCCAATAAAACCGTAACATACTGCATTTACATTGGTGCTATAAAAAAACCTCACTTTTTGTGCTAGATAGGTGACAGGGACGTAAATTTGTCTGTTCCATTGGGGGGTGACATTTTACTATTTTTGCCGTATACAAACCCCTGCTCTGCATAGGTGACAGGGAGTTAAATTTGTAAAAATCGTCTTTTACATTATTGGATGATGTTCTGTTTCAGTATCTTGCATTGTGAATTGGTATGCTCCTCTCTTCTCCTCCCCCCTCTGTTTCAGCTTCTAGTTGGTTCAGTCTAGCAACTTCCTGTTTTCCCTGTCATGCATTGCTGTTTGTGTGTGCTGTAATTCCGAGGAGAATCTGAGGAGAATATTAGTAGTATCTAATTTTCTTGTCAAGGAGAATATTGTTGGCATAATTCCTTTACCATCTGGATTCCCTGCATATCTTGTAATACAATCTGCTGATTAAAAACTACTTGATTAACTCGTGGGTGTCTGATGCGTAAACTGTAAGTGGAGAATGTCTAATTCAACAAGTCACCTCACAGATGCGTGATTGTATAAGGCTGACATTTCAAAATGCCACAGATGACATTAACCCAGTTTTGCCATATACAAAACCGTGCTCTGCATAGGTGACAGGGAGGTAAATTTCTAAAAATCATCTTTGACATTAGTGGGTGACATTTTGCCAGTTTTGCCGTTTACAAATCCGTATACAAACCCCTGCTCTGCATAGGAGACAGGGGAGGTAAATTTCTAAAAATCATCTGTTACATTGGTAGGTGACATTTGCCAGTTTTGTCATTTACAAATCCCTGCTCTGCATAGGTGACAGGGAGGTAAATTTCAAAAAATCATCTGTTACATTGGTGGGTGACATTTTGCCAGTTTTGGCATATGCAATCCCCTTTTCTGCATAGGTTACAGGCAGGTAAATTCTAAAAATCGTCTGTTACATTCTTGGGTGACATTAACCCTGTTTTGTCGTATACAAACCCCTGCTTTGCATAGGTGGCAGGGAGGTAAATTTCTAAAAATCATCAGTTCCATTGGTGGGTGACATTAACTCTGCTTTGCATTGCTGACAGGGAACTAAATTTAGTAAAAACGTCTGTTACTTTGGTGGGTGACTGCAAAAAATTAGGAGAGCGTCAAATAAGGGATGTGGCCCTGGTCGTGGTGCTGCTGGTGTTGATGGAGCTCCTGTTGCAGAGAGAGGACATGGTCTATCTGTGCCAGCTACATGTCCAAATGAAACACCTTCCTCAGGTGCACGTAGACGACAGAGCCTTCAGCGTTATATAGTAGGCCCGAATGCCGCTCTATGAATGGTGAGGCAAGAAAAAGTACAGTCGCTAGAAAATTGGGTGGCTGACAGTGCCTCCAGTATCTTCACATTGTCTTTCAGCCAGTCCACTGCTGAAAGCTCAGAGTTGGCACCTGCAGGCCATGGGCATCTATCTAGCACTTCACCCCCTTGAAAATCAGCCAAGCAGTCTAAGCCCCAAGTCATGCAGCAGTCTATTATGCTTTTTTATGAGTCTTCTGGCAGTGTTTCCCAGAGCCATCCACCTAGCCCTGCCCCAGAAGTGGAAGAGATTGAGTGCACCGATGCCCAACCACTTATGTTTGAGGATGAGGACATGGGAAGACCACCGCAGCACGTCTCTGATGATAATGAAACACAGGTGCCATCTGCTGCGGCTTTCTGCAGTGTTCAAACCGACAAGGAGGGCAGGAGTGAAAAATGTGTGGAAGATGATGTGGAGGACAATAAGGTCCTAGACCCCAATGGAATCAAGGTCATGCGAGTGACCTGTGCAGTTTCGATGGAGAGGCGGTGGTCGCACAGAGGCTCTAGCACAGCAAAAGAGGGAGCAGGGTGCAAAAGCAGAGTCGACGTCCCCTAGACAGTATGCCTGCTACTGCCCACCGCACCCAGGGACCAAGCACAACAAAGTCAGCTCCAAGGAGTTCCCTGGCTTGGCAGTTCTTCGGACAATGTGCAGATGATACACCACATATCACCAAATTATGGAGTCCATGTCTAAGCAAAGGCATAAACACCAACACGAGTACACATATACGGCATAAATATATATTTTATTGATACATATATACTAAATACATGAGAGACATAATAAATACAAAATAGCGGTATTAGAGGAAGATACAATGAGGGAATCAACGCCAACCACGGCCTGACAAGAAAGTGCACCATACTGTATAATAAATAAAGGACCATTACAGCAGCAGAAGAAGATTTTTTATATATAATAGTCACCAAAAGTCAACTTTATTGTATACTATTAACAGAAAGAATGCTAAAGACAACAGGAAATACATCCTGAAACCAAAAGATTAAATGAACAGCAGCAATTACCGTCAATACTGGAGGTACAGCACAAAAATTCTTAAAGGACCATATACAGACGATAGTATGGAGGGACACCTGACCACAATGCGCTTTTCGCCCCCACGCTTCCCCCAAGACCTGTGTGCCTTGTTTTGCTGTTTCGACTACTCCACCAACATGGCCAGTGCCGATGACACCGTTCTCAGCGTTACTATCCCACTTCTATGTCTCCTTGAAATAAATGCTTCGGGCGATGATGGAAGAGGATGTGGCACAGGAGGAAGAGGAGGAGGAAGAGGGATCATTTCCACGGTTATCAGGCCAGTCATTTACAAGTGGGTCAGAGGGTGGGTTCCTGCACCAACATAGTCCAGGTACACAATTGTCCAGCCAGGGCACAGTTCTGGAGGAAGGGGAGGATTAGGAGGAACCATGTTCACAGCAGGGTGGGACCCAAAGCAGCTCAGGGCCATCACTGCAGTGTAGCTGGGGGGATACCGAGGACACAGACGATACACCCCCCATAGCGGAAAGCTTGTCGTTGCCTCTGGGCAGCCTGGCACACATGAGCGACTACATGCTGAAGTGCCTGCGCAATGATCGCCGTGTTGACCACATTCTAACTTGTGCTGGTTACTGGGTGGCCACCCTGCTGGATCCCCATTACAAGGACAACGTGCCATCCTTAATTCCCTCACTGGAACGTGATCAGAAGATGCGCGAGAACAAGCGCATGCTGGTAGACACGCTGCTGATGGCATTCCCACCTGACACCGGAGCCTCAGTGGAAGCACATGGCGAAGGTAGAGGAGGAGAAAGAGGTTGCCAACGCAGCTGGGGCACCGTCAGCACCTCAGAAGGCAGGGTTAGCATGGCCGAAATGTAGAAAAGCTTTGTCACCTTTCCACAACAACCAGCACCACCAGCTGATATGCAACGTCTTAGCAGGAAGCAGGATTTCAGCAACATGTTGGAGCAGTATGTTTGCACACACCTACACTTACAGTACAAGTACGTAATTATCTATAGTATTCAGGAACATGTTTGGAGTCTGAATTAGTGTTGTGTCAATAATAAAGTATGGGCAACAATAAGAGATGTTGAGTGATGGCTCAACACACCTTTGTAGCTCATACAATGACCTGTCTAATGACTTGCATATGTACTCTGATGATATCAAGATCAATAAGTTGCCATTGTAGCAGAACTGAGTGTATTGCTCAGCATTACTCATCATGTGCTAACTGCATTTTTCAATCAGAAAACACACTCAGTTATATTTACTAATTGCATTATCATCCTAGTTAGACTGACTCTTTAGCACCAACACAGACTCCAGTTTCTAAAATTAACATTACAAATAGTGGACTTCGAAAATTTAATTCGCCGTGAAGCCGAATTTCCCCGTAATTTATGGTAACAAATCAATTTTTCCTGAAATGGCAGTAAAAAGGAAAAAAAAAATCATACGAACCTTATCCATTTGAGAGTCAAGAGTCTGCTGCAGTCATCTCGATTGAAGATCCCACAACAAAATCTCGTGTGCGGTGATGTATAAAGTCACCATGCTGGCCAGTGTGATGACGTCACCACTCACTGCGAGAAATTTCGGCTGGGATTTTCAAACAAGATGGCCGTGACAGCCTCTTCACGCTCAAAAGGATAAGGTGAATAATATTTTTTAATGGTTTAACCCCTGAAAGCACCTCACTATTATTTTCAGATGCCACGATCAGCGATGAACATGGCATCTGAGGGGTTCAATAATGGGGGGTGCAGGCACCGCTCCCCATCATTGTGCCTACTACTTTAACCACTTAAGCCCCCCTAGCTTAAACACCCTTAATGACCAGGCCACTTTTTACAATTCTGCACTACACTACTTTCACCGTTTATTGCTCCGTCATGCAACTTACCACCCAAATGAATTTTACCTCCTTTTCTTCTCACTAATAGAGCTTTCATTTGGTGGTATTTCATTGTTGCTGACATTTTTACTTTTTTTGCCATTAATACAAATTTAACGAAATTTTTGCAAAAAAATGACATTTTTCACTTTCTGTTGTAAAATTTTTCAAAAAAAACTACATTTCTATATAAATTTTTCTCTAAATTTATTGTTCTACATGTCTTTGATAAAAAAGTCCAATAAGTGTATATTTATTGGTTTGGGTAAAAGTTATAGCGTTTACAAACTATGGTGCAAAAAGTGAATTTCGGCATTTTGAAGCAGCTCTGACTTTCTGAGCGCCTGTCATGTTTCTTCAGGTGCTAGAATGTCAGGAAAGTATAAATACCCCCAAATCACACCATTTTAGAAAGAAGACACCCAAAGTATTCGCGGAGGGGCATGGTGAGTTCATGTATCATTTCATTTTTTTCACAAGTTAGCGGAAAATGACACTTTCTGAGAAAAAAAAAAAAAAGTTTCAATTTCTGCTAACTTCTGGCAAAAAAAATAAAGAAATCTCAGACGGACTCACTATGCCCCTCAGTGAATACCTTGGGGTGTCTACTTTCCGAAAAGGGTCATTTGTGGGGTGTGTTTACTGTTCTGGCATTTTGGGTGGGGCTAAATTGTGAGCCGCCATGTAAAACCTAAAGGTACTCGTTGGAATTTGGGCCCTTTGCACTCAGGCTGCAAAAAGTGTCACTATGTGGTATCGCCGTACTCAGGAGAAGTAGGGCAATGTGTTTTAGGGTGTATTTTTACATATACCCATGTTGGGTGAGAGAAATATCTCTGTAAACTGACAACTTTGTATAAAATTTTTAAAAGTTGTCGTTTACAGAGATATTTTCACACACAGTATAGGTATATATAAAATACACCCCAAAGCACATTGCCCTACTTCTCCTGAGTACGGCGATACCACATGAGTGACACTTTTTGCAGCCTGGGTGCGAAAGGCCCTAAAACCAATGAGTACCTTTAGGATTTCACAGGGCATTTTTACGCATTTGGATTCCAGACTTCTTCTCACGCTTTAGGGGCCCCTAAAATGCCAGGACAGTATAAATACCCACATGTGACCCCATTTTGGAAAGAAGACACCCTAAGGTATTCCGTGAGGGGTATGGTGAGTTCATGTAAAATTTTATTTTTTGTCACAAGTTAGTGGAATATGAGACTTTGTAAAAAACAAAATAAAAAAAAATATATATATCAATTTCCGCTAACTTGTGCCAAAAAATAAAAATTCTGTGAACTCGCCATTACCCTCACGGAATACCTTGGGGTGTCTTCTTTCCAAAATGGGGTCACTTGTGGGGTATTTATACTGCCCTGGCATTTTAGGGGCCCCTAAAGCGTGAGAATCCAAATGCGTAAAAATGGCCTGTGAAATCCTAAAGGTACTCATTGGTTTTAGGGCCCTTTGCGCACTTGGCTGCAAAAAGTGCCACTCATGTGGTATCGCCGAACTCAGGAGAAGTAGGGCAATGTGTTTTGGGGTGTATTTTTACATATACCCATGCTGCGTGTGAGAAATATTGCTGTAAACGACAACTTTTACATTTTTTATTCAAAGTTGTCAATTTACAGAGATATTTCTCTCACCCAGCATGGGTATATGTAAAAATACACCCCAAAACACATTACCCTACTTCTCCTGAGTACGGCGATACCACATGAGTGACACTTTTTGCAGCCAAGATGCACAAAGGGCCCTAAAACCAATGAGTACCTTTTAGGAGGGCATTTTTACGCATTTTCTTCTCACGCTTTAGGGCCCCTAAAATGCCAGGGCAGTATAAATACCCCACATGTGACCCCATTTTGGAAAGAAGACACCCCAAGGTATTCTGTGAGGGGCATGGCGAGTTCATAGAAGATTTTTTTTTGGCACAAGTTAGCGGAAATTGATTTTTTATTGTTTTTCTCATAAAGTCTACCTTTCTGCTAACTTTTGACAAAAAGTTAAATTTTTCATGGACTCACTATGCCCTCAGCGAATACCTTGGGGTGTCTTCTTTCCAAAATGGGGTCATTTGTGGGGTCTTTGTACTGTTCTGGCATTTTGGGTGGGGCTAAATTGTGAGCAGCTATATAAAACCTAAAGGTACTCGTTGGAATTTGGGCCCCTTTGCGACTCGGGCTGCAAAAAGTGTCACTCATGTGTATCGCCAGTACTCAGGAGAAGTAGGGCATGTGTTTAGGGTGTATTTTTACATATACCCATACTTTGTGTGAGAAATATCTCTGTAAATTGACAACTTTGAATAAAAAAATTTAAAAAGTTGTCGTTTACAGTGATATTTCTCACACACAGTATGGGTATATGTAAAAATACACCCCAAAACACATTGCCCTACTTCTCCTGAGTACGGCGATACCACATGAGTGACACTTTTTGCAGCCAAGATGCGCAAAGGGGCCCTAAAACCAATGAGTACCTTTAGGATTTCACAGGGCATTTTTACGCATTTGGATTCTCACACTTTAGGACCCCTAAAATGCCAGGGCAGTGTAAATACCCCACATGTGACCCCATTGTGGAAAGAAGACACCCCAAGGTAATCCGTAAGGGGTATGGCGAGTTCACAGAAAAAAAAAAAATTGGCACAAGTTAGCGGAAATTGATTTTTTTTTTTTTTTTACAGTCTCATATTCCACTAACTTGTGACAAAAAATAATATTTTCCATGAACTCACCATACCCCTCGCGGAATACCTTGGGGTGTCTTCTTTCTAAAATGGGGTCACATGTGGGGTATTTATACTGCCCTGGCATTTGAGGGTCTCCGCAATCATTACACGTATGGCCAGCATTAGAAGTTTCTGCGATTCTCCGTATATTGAGCACACGGGTAATGAGATTTTTTTTCCCGTTCAGCCTCTGCGCTGAAAAGAAAAAATGAACGGCACAGATTTTTCATTCGCATCAATCAATGTGGATGAAAAATCTCTGGCCAGAAATGTGCAAAAAAACAAAACGGCACAGATTTCCTCATTCGCATCGATCAATGTGGATGAATAAATCTCTGCCAAAAATGTGCAAAAAAAAGTAGTAAGGCCCCATTCACACGTCCGCAAGAATGTCCGCATCTATTCCGCAATTCTGCGGAATAGATGCGGACCCATTCAGTGTGAATGGGGCTGGCGGTGATGCGGAGAGCACACTATGCGCTCGCCGCATCAGCATTTGCGGAGCTGCGGCCGCAAACTTCCGGGTTTCGGCCCCCAAGCATCCGGCCGCAGCTCCGCAAAAAGATAGAGCATGTCCTATTCTTGTCCGCAATTGCGGACAAGAAAAGGCATTTTCTATATAGTTCTGGCAATGTGCGGATCCGCAAAATGCGGAAAGCACATTGCTGGTGTCCGTGTTTTATGGATCCGTGGATCCATGGATCCGCAAAACACATACGGACGTCTGAATGAGCCTTACAGGGGGTAATTAGTGTCAGGGGGTGACATGGGGTGATCGGGGTTAATCAGGGGTTAATCAGTGACGGGGGTGGGGGTGGGGTGGATGGGTGGGGGGTCTGTGTGGTGTTTTGGTGCACTTATAAAGTTTCTTTGGTGGTCCCAAGCAAAAGGGACCACCAAAGGAACGATCAGCAAGCATATCAGACGCTGTTAACAAAACAGCGTCTGATATGCCATTTTTTTAACTTCTACAGCCTGCCAGCGCACGATCAGCGCTGGCAGGCTGTAGCTTACCTTGTCCCCGACGTGATCCTGTGAACGCGCGCACGCGCGCGTTCACAGGAAATCTCGCCTCTCGCGAGATGACGCGCGGGCGCGTCAAGGAGGAACAGACCGACCGCCCGCAGGACGCAATCCTGCGTGAGGCGGTCGGAAAGAGGTTAAAAGAAATGTGCTTTCTGATGAAGTAATGAGTCACAAAGCAATTTTCTTTGTGAAATTCGATGAAGCAGCCGAATCGAATTATCGTACATTTCGCTCATCACAAATTACAACCACAGGTTGGCCACACAGAGACGTATATTGGATAGACCTCATGTTGTGACATAGTATCACAAAATCACGTGTCTTGTTTTATTTAAATAAAAAAAAAAAGGTTTTCTTATGCCACCCATCTCGGTATGATTTTAGTCAAGAGCAACAGAGAGAAATGTTTGTGGGCCAACCCCTTTACTGAGGCCTGGACCACAACTTGGCACACCAGAGGCAGCCATTCATAGAGAGCACTATTTCACAGTCATTACTCCTTGTCACTTCGGAATAAGGTTCCAATTGGCATGATGGGCAACAAAAACAGATATACAAGTTCTGCTCAGTTACTTTGGTATATAATTCGCAGCAGTCAGTAAAAACAGCAAGACATTTTTACATTTTTTTTACATTTTTTTTAGGAGCATGACACTGTCCTTAAACCATACATAACCATGTAGATCAGAACATCAGAGTAGAGGGGAAAAAAATGTTTCAAGTTATTTAAGGGAGACAAAATGACAGTGGATTTGAAGACTAAACATGCATCATTATGATCAAGAATAATCAAAGCAATACCATTTCAGAATATCAATCCATGTAAGATAAAACATGGAATACCAATGGGCTTAGTCTGTGATATTCTCTGTAGTGATATCTCAAATTCAATTATTGTCTGGTCCCTTCTAATTGTATGCACTCTATGTTCAGTCTGTATTTACGTCAGATATAAAATATGTGAATGTTCCGGTGATAAATGTGTTCAGAGAATAGAAGGTACTTGTTTAGTCCCTCTGTAAGCTGAATGCATCAATATCATTCCATGCAGGTATCTTGCATTTAATCGCATTTAGTTAAACTAAATAATGGAATAAATGTTATTAATATGAAAAAAAAAATACTATTAAAAAAATGAATTATTCAAGCAATCCAAAATGTTTGGAGAATTAAGATAGACACCCGACACATACAATGCCAGTACAAAATGAGTACCTATGCGTACAGGCCTAATTGTTTAATTAGACACACATTCTCTAGAGCACCAACCATGTGCTACCGGTGGATATGTTGAAGTAAACCATACTGCAGGGAGCCTAAGGCAATGCAAAACCAAGCACATTAAGCTATTATGTAAATTGTAGCGTTGACTTCCAATAAACTTGATACTTGAAGCCAGAGCAAGCTTGGGGCACTTTTTATTTTCTTGAAATATCCTCGAATTCTACCTCCTGTGCTAGGTAATAAGAAATATTAAACCATACAAGACAATTATGGAGACTTCTGGGGAGACTAACAGCTAGGTGGAGGAAAAATAAAATAAAATACAAACAACTGTCATTATTGAATGTACTTTTTATTCTGTACATTTCATCATGAAATAGTTTTCATCGGAAAGTCAAAGAAAACTTTGAATTCTAGATCTATAACTTCTCCACATGATAGTATACAACCAGGAAATACTCCAAGATTTCAAAAGACCTACTCTTCACCCAGATTTTAGCAACATACTGTATGCTCTTATATAGACTCGTAATTCTAAAAAACAACTAGGAAACATTTTAAAAAATCGCTTCCCTTCTTTCTTTTAACAAAATCGGAGATGAGAAATGCCCAAATGCATGGTATGCCGAACATCTAGCAAAATGCTTACTCTACAGTTTGGGAAGGGAATGGTCCATCCTCACCTCTTCGCACTAGATAACATCTACTGCTTTGTTGCAGAAATTCCTGAGACTGTCCACTATATCAGATTGGGGCTTGCAGAAATTCCTATACATGATGTAGAAACATCCCCATTTAGATGTATGGAACTGATTTCAGAGAGTATTCTCTTTCCTTTTTACCTGAGTCCTGGGCCAAAAAGTTTACACTAAGATTATCATCCCGGCAAAAGGCACCACACATGTCACTGTGGGCCATTGTTTTCCAGAAGGGAGAACAGAGAATGCTTATGCTATCTGCTCAAATGCCCCAAAAAATTGTCACAAGGAGACCCAAGGTGGAAGAGGGAGACCAAATGACCTTGACCATTTCACTGTTTGAAGGGAAAATACACTCAATTACATCTCTGTACTGCAAGAAGCAACAATTTGGGTCCAGGCCCTAAGTAGACAATAAAAACTTCCTTCAAACATTGCTTTTAGGAATGCAAAAAAGGCCATGATTTTCATGCATTTTTGGGTGCCATTTTTTTAAATAAATTTGTCATGCATTTTTTTCTGATTTGTTTTTCTATAGAGAAGCATATTGAACAAGTCTAAAAAAAATTCCCATACTTATAGCATTCTGCATAAAACAAAAAGTCAATTATTAAAAAACAAAATGCACCATGGGTGTGTGAAAATGCCATAAATATGCACTGTTTGTACAGATTTCCATACTGTTCTGTGGTCTTACAGCTAACATCTGACTGCAGCATTTTGAAAACAAAAAAAAAAAATACAAAAAAACAATAACACAGCATTTTTAAAAGTAGAATTTGTGAAACTACCTAAACTAGTTTTTGTCATGGTGTGCAATATTTATATATATATATATATATATATATATATATATATATGTATATATTTTAGGCTGATGAGTCAGCCTGTATTTGTGGGAGGGGAGGAGGCACTTCATAAACGAGGCACAGCCTCACCCACGGGCGTTCGTTCTCAGTTGCATCTGGGCTATTTTCTTCTCGCCCGATACCACAGTAGGAACCCACGCTCCGTGACAGGTAAGTACAGCCGGGCCGCAGCTGTCCCTTTACGGCTGGCTGGAATTCGACTTAGCTAGCAACCGGGAAGCATTGCCTCAGGGTCCGCTGCCTCAGCTTGTGAGGTATGTTCATTGGACTGAATATCTTCATCTCTTCACAAGATTTGCGAGGCAGCTCACTCCATGACCCCAGCAGCATCTGTTGTGGCTTACGCTTTAATTAGCGTGTATGTTGCCTTAACAAAACATGATCTAGTTTTTGCAACACAGATAATTTTAATGCATTTTGTGTTACTGTTTTTGTATTCATGCCTCGGTTTGTATTCACTCAGATTGGTCTCCTTGCCTTTTGGTTTGTATTCACTCAGATTAGTCTCCTTGCCTCTGCTAGCCAAAACAATCTGCTTTGATATACTTCAGCTTTGGCCAATAAGATAATATGAGTGAGTTCCTACTATGTATAAGAACTTTTCGCTTTGTACAGTATGTCTTGATGATGGGTTATGATTAGCAAAAAATGAAATTTGTCTTCCCTATCTGTGTCTGGATTTTAGTTAGCACAGTTTTGATAAGTACTCATCACTTGGTAGATTCATCTGGCTCATGTTTTCAAATTATCAGTGCTGCCCCCTGTCATGTTTTCAGGCTCACGCTTATTAAATCTTCAAATGTCTGTTGCCCAGTAGTTTATTCAGGTTTGCGTTTGTCAATTATCAATGTCTGTCGCCTGTTTAAGTCTTTCAGGCTTACGTTCATTAGTCATTGATAGCTGTCGCCTGGTTACACTATTCAGGGATACGTTTATCATTTAACCCCTTCCCGACCTATGACGTGTATACCGGTCATGGAGCACTGCTATTTAGCGCTCCATGACGAGTATACACGTCATGGCATTAAACTGTCACCATGTCTGCAGACATGGTGACAGCGCTGAAACCCAGGCTGTTTCACACAGCCAGGGATCTCAGCTAACCAGCCCGGGACCAATGGGGGCGGTCCCGGGCGAGTGATCACTCTGATTGGCTAGTCTGTACAGACTAGCCAATCAGAGCATGCTAATGCTGGCTGAAAGATTCTGATCCCCGCAGTCACGGACTGCGGGGATCAGAACCTTCAAAAATGTACAAATTATATGCCCCCCTCCCCCTGCAGCCCTCAACGTGCTCTCTTCAGCCCTCCATGTGCCCCTTTCATTTACATAGGTCGGCGGGCGGGAGAGCGATCCCCTGCGCACAATTTAAATTTTTATTTTTTAAATATGGCTCTCAGACTACGGAGACACAAAAAGTTTTTTTGTTTTTTCTAAAATGCTTTTATTGTGTTAAAGTAAAATAATAAAAAAAGTATACATATTATGTATCGCCGCGTCCGTAAGAACCTGCTCTATAAAAATATCACATGACCTAACCCCGTAAAAAATACTAAATAAAAACTGTGTAAAGAAAGCCATTTTTTGTCACCTTACATCACAAAAAGTGTAATATCAAGCGATCAAAAAGGCGTATTCAGGCTCACGTTTATTAATTACTAATGTCTGTTGCCTGTTTACGTTATTCATGCTTACTTGTACGAACTACTAATGTCTGTTGCGTGTTTACTTTATTCATGTTTACGTTTACTAACTACCAATGTCTGTTGCCTGTTTACATTATTCAGGCTTACATTTACTAACTACTAATGTCTGTTGCCTGTTAACTTTATTCAGGCTTACGCTTACAAGCTACTAATTTCTGTTGCCTGTTTACGTTATTCAGGCTTACGGTTATTAATTTCTAATGTCTCTCGCCTGTTTAAGTTTTTCAGGCTTACGTTTATTAATTACTAATGTCTTTTGCCTGTTTACATTACTCAGGCTTATGTTTATTAATTTCTAATGTCTTTTGCATGTTTATGTTATTCATGCTTACAATTATTTATCCCGAATGTCCGTTGACTGTTAAGTTTATTCAAGCTTACGTTTATTAAATGTCTGTCGCTTGGCACACTCTTCGGGTTCACGCTTTAAATCGCTAATATTTGTCGCTCCCCAGCTTCAAGTGTTTCAGAACTCAATGTCCTGGTCGCCCTTTCCATCCAGGGTCCAAAAAAATTATAATATATATATTTTTGTCGCAGCTGCTTTGTCTTGTTTTTAATTCTTCATGCTTTCTTTCAGGTCATGCGGGGGGGGGGCGCGACAAGTAAGGCTATCCTCTCCAGCATTTTAGTCTCTGATCACGGTCATAAGGCATACATCTCTTCAGCTAAGTCTCTCGTGCAAATGTCTTGGTCTGTTAATACGGTTAGAAACTACAAAACATTAGAGCATTTATAGCAAGTTTGCACTCCTTCACCCATGGGAGGACATCGACAGGACCTCGTATATTATGGCCTTCTTAGCTTATTGCCATACTGGCTTTAGACTCTCTTACAACAAAGTAAAATTGCATTTGGCCGGGGTCCAGCTTTTCTTCATGGTAGAAGATCCAGTTAGTAGGTCGGTCTCTAGCGATAAAAGTAACCCTCAGGGGAATACAGAAGAACAGTGGAGGGGAACCATTCAGGAATCTTTCTTCCTCTCTAGATGGTATTCCCTTTTGGCCCCCATTCCACCATAGTTTTAAAGGCGGCCATGTATCTTGGTTTCTTCGGTTCCTGAGGACAGGGAATTCACTAGTACTTTCGATAGCACCAAAAGCTTAACCAAGCGTCAGTTAGCATGGTGCAATGTCCATTTCCAACGGCATCTCCGCTCTTTCAAAACACTGCAGGTCGGTCCACCAATGGAGGCCAAGTACTTCCGGTCGTTTTGTGTTTGGTGCCCAGTTAAGGTTTTCCAATGGTTTATTGTGGGTTCTGGGTGACTCCGCCTCCGGATAGCCAACTACTTCCGTTTAAAGTCCAAGCCATCACCTTATCTCAATTCCCCCATGTCCGTTCCGTAGTGGCTAGACCAGGTTCCGACTCCAATACCATTTCAGATCACTCAGTCAGGTCAGCTAAGACACGTCCAGTTAGGTTAGGTTAGTCTTGGTGTTATCTCCCTATGGTTTTCCAGGCATCCCCTTGGCCATAGCCATGACCACAAGTAGTTAAGGCTGATGAGTCACCCTGTATTTGTGGGAGGGGTGGAGGCACTTCATAAATGAGGCACGGCCTTACCCACGGGCGTGCGTTCTCAGGTGCCCCACCCTCCCTCCCTTCTCTTTCTATTTCCACAGGGTATGCCCCCTTTTAGGCCTACCCATGGCAATGGCAAAGGGCACACCATCAGCCATTCTTTCAGGTCAGCTAAGACATGTCCAGTTAGGTTAGGTTAGTCTTGGTGTTATCTCCCCAGGGTTTCCAGGCATCCCCTTGGCCGTAGCCATAACCACAAAAAAAAAAAAATTAGAGAGAAAGGCTCTATAAGGCTTGAGAAAGGCTCTATTGTTGAGCTGAAACATTGCGGTTTTTTGTACCACATGGGTGATTAAACTCATTTTTTCACTGTATTGGAGTGCTGCCCTTTTTTCCGATATATATATATATATATATATATATATATATATAAATCCAAAAAATTGAAGCAGCACTCCAAGGTACAAAACAAGTGGATCGACCTTTATTCCCCTGCATATATATATATATAAATATTTGATGAACGAACTTTGTGTTTTAGGTTCGGCATACAAGGTTCGGGTTATCTAAGAATTCCGTTATGGATTCTGCTACCACGGACCATAAGTCGAATCCATAATGGAATTCTTAGATAACCCAAACCTTGTACGCCAAACTTAAAACACAAAGTTCGCTCACCACTATACCTGATATGCATAATTTTCGTAACTTTTTTCAGGTGTTTTGTGTTATTTTTGCCCAGTGTGTTTTAACACCTGACATTTTTAATGGTGTTCTTGTATTTCTTGCATTCTTATATTGGAATGTATGTACTACACGTAATGTCACTTCTGCTGCAGAGCAAATACATTGGCACAAAAAAATGACATACAAAAAAGCATTAAAAAATTGGATGCACGTAGCCACATGTGTTTTTCTAGAAGGGAAAAAAAAACTGTGGCTGTCTAAGGAACAAAAATTACCAGAAAATAAGGGGAAACATTTCCCCACCTAGACCATGTTGTAATAAAAAAAAAAACACCATTGATCCGAAAATGCAACTGAAGTTTAAAAAATGCCACTACAAAAAAACATATTTAAGAATCGTCATTGAGTTTCGGGTAAAATCTGGAGCAGGCTTTTTGCCTAAAAATGCAGAAAAAAAGCACCAATAAAGAAAGCAAAGAAACCTGGGAACGCAACTAAAATACCAAAAAAGACTTATAGTAGGCTATTTTCACACAGTCTTTTTTAGATCAGCAGCCTATTTCAATTTTTGCCATGTTTTGGGGGTGTTTTATTAACCCAACTTCAGATATTAGGCTTTATTCACACAATGTTTGATCAGTGATGTCCATTGGTAACTGTGAGCCAAGACCAGTAGTACTCTAAAATACAGAACAGGAGAAAATCCATCACACCTTAGGCTCCACTCCTGTTTTTGACTCACAGTCCCTGATGGAAATAACTGACCAAACACTGACTTTGTGAATAAGACCTTATCTGATAGCCGATCAGAATTATGAAATGCTATATACACATACATTTATTTTTTCCCCATTTTTATTTTTTTATTTGGTGTTTGAGTTTATGAAAGAGGCAAGCTAATGATTGTTTGTCATAGTTCCCCATGAGAACTATAAAAACATGTAAAAAATGTACAAAAAAATTCAAATCACCTCCCTTTCCCCAAAATAAAAATAAATAAATAAAAATACACATCATGGGCATTTCTGCATGCGGAAACGCCCTTACTATTAAAATATAAAAATATTTATCCCATAAGGAAAAAGGCGATACAGAAAAAGAAGTAAAAATGGCCAATTCGCCATTTTTTGGTTGGTTCTTCTCCCATAAAAAAAAAAAAAAAAAGTGATCAAAACGAACACATCCTAAAATGGAATTAATGAAAAGTACAGATCGCCCCACAAAATAAATGAGCCCTCACACAGCTCCATATACATAACTAAAAAAAGTCAGAATATAGTGAAACTTTACATATGTGGTATCGCCGTAATAGTACTGATCTGGAGAATGAAAGTAACTGGTCAGTTTTACCTGTATAGGGAACACTTGAAAAACACAACCCATAAAACTGTTGCAGAATTGCATTTTTTTACCAATTTCACCCCAATTGGAATTTTTTCCCAGCTCTCTACTATATTGTATGCAAGAATAAGAGGTGGAAGTATAAATTGCAACTTGTCATGCAAAAAACAAGCCCTCATGCGGCTATGCAGGGGCGTAACGACCGCAGAGTGTGAAGGGGGCCTGCAGCCCCACCTCAATAATTTAATCTGGGCAGACTGGCAGGGCAGTGGCGGCGGCGGCAGGGCGCAGGGAGATGAGTTCTTCCATTGTGGAATTGTTCATCTCCATAGTCATCTATATTGCCTTCCTCAGTACCGCGATACAGATGGCTGTGCTGCGGCCGGGCAGGGGAGGGAGGCGTCTCCCTTCCCTGTTTCACTGATAGGCTGCTGGCACAAGGCCCGCAGCCTATCAGAGGTTGGTGCAGGTGGCGCAATGACGCCTGAGCCGTACAATGCAGGACACAGGCCGGAAGAGGCCTGCATCGCATTGCTGTCATGAAGGTGAGTATAAGTGTTTATTTTTTTTGTATGGAACTATACTTGTTACTGGCACATGATTGGGGTTCATGGAGAGGCACTTGTTACTGGCACATGAGGGGGAATGGAGAGGCACTTGTTACTGACACATGGCGGGGCATGGTGAGGCACTTGTTACTGGCACATGATTGGGGGGCATGGAGAGGCACTTACTGGCACATAATGGGGGGTCATGGAGAGGCACTTGTTACTGGCACATGGGGGAGCATAGAGAGGCACTTGTTACTGGCACATGATTGGGGGAGAGGCTCTTGTTACTGGCAAATGATTGGGGGGCATGGGAAGGCACTTGTTACTGGCACATGATGGGGGGCATGGAGAGGCACTTGTTACTGGCACATGATTTGGGGGGGGGATTGAGAGGCACTTGTTACTGGCACATGATTGGGGGCATCTATGGGGGCACTTCTTACTGGCACATTTTTGGGGGGCACTATGGCGGCATCTAGTGAGGCCACAAATAAGGGGTATTTTATATGGGGCTCTGTGTGGTACTAGTATTATCAGGGGTTTATCTGTTTCTGCAGTACAGTATTGGGGAGCACAGCGGCACAGAGGGTGTGACCGGGGGTGGAGGCGGGTGTATTTGGGGGTTGGGCCTGGTTGGGGGGGCCCAATTCAAAGTTTGCCCTAGGGCCCATATTACTCTAGTTACGTCACTGCGGCTATGTGAATGGAAAAATAAAAAAGTTATGGCCCCAGAAAGTCAGGGAGTGAAAAACATAAACACAAAAACAAACAAAAAAACTCCTGGGCCTGTTGGACAGAGTTTCTTTTGACCATAGTGGTAATTTTTAGATATTATAGATGTTATACAGAAGTGAAATATTTATTTATTTATTTATTTATTTATTTGTTTGTTATAAGCAACATTGGGCAGGCCAGACAGGTGCTGGTAGTGGGAGACTCAATTATTAGGGGTACAGATAGGCGATCTGTCACAAAGATCGTGATCACCGAACAGTGTGCTGTCTTCCTGGCGCTAGAGTTCGACATATCGCGGATCGGGTTGACAGATTACTGGGAGGGGCTGGAGAAGGTCCAGCGGTCATGGTCCATATCGGAACCAATGACAAAGTTCGAGGAAGGTGGAGAGTCCTTAAAAATGATTTCAGGGTTTTAGGTCAAAAGCTTAGGGCAAGGACCTCAAAAGTAGTATTTACTGAAATACTGCCTGTACCACGAGCCATACAAGAAAGGCAGCGGGAGATTAGGGAGGTCAACAAGTGGCTGAAGAACTGGTGTAGGAAGGAGGGGTTCGGGTTCCTGGAGAACTGGGCCGACTTCTCTGTTGGCTACAGGCTCTACCGTAGGGACGGGCTGCACCTCAATGGGGAAGGGGTAGCTGTGTTGGGGAGAAAGATGGCTAGAAGGTTGGAGGAGTGTTTAAACTAGGGACTGGGGGGGAAGGTAATTACGTTATAGGAGGGGAAGATAGTGCAGATAGAGACCAGGGGCGAGGTAGTGTGTCTGGGGGAGGAATAGAAGGAGGGACTAGAACAGCTCAGAATGAAAGATGTAGGGTAAAAAATACACATAAACCTGTCAAAAGTATGTATGCTAATGCCAGAAGCCTGACTAACAAGACTGGTGAACTGGAATTAGTGATGTGTGAGGAGGACTATGACGTAGTGGGAATAACTGAGACATGGCTGGATGATAGCTATGACTGGGCAGTTAATATAAAAGGTTACAATCTGTTTAGAAAGGATCGTCAAAACCGGAGAGGTGGAGGGGTCTGCCTCTATGTGAAGTCGTGTCTAAATCCAGTAATTCGAGAATACATCTCTGAGGGACATGAACATGTGGAGTCACTGTGGGTAGAAATACATGGAGCAAAATACAATAATAAAATACTAATAGGAGTGTATTATAAACCACCTAATATACCAGAGTCCACACAAAATCTATTACTAAACGAGATAGACGAGGCAGCAAATCATAATAAAGTCGTTATCATGGGGGACTTCAACTACCCAGATATAGACTGGGAAACTGAAAGCTGTACATCCCAAAAAGGAAACCAGGTTTGCCAGGTTCTTGACAAAAAAATGATAAATGACAAAAAGAAAGCATATAAATCACAAAAACAGGAGGGTAGTCAGGAAGCACTGATAAACTATAAGGAAAAAAATAGAATATGTAAAAAACTAATAAAATTTGCCAAACTAGAGACCAAGAGATTAATAGCCAAAGAGAATAAAACTAACCCTAAAATGTTCTTCAATTATATAAATAGTAAAAAATATAAATCTGAAGGAGTCAGCCCTCTACATAGCAATGAGGGGGGTGTTGCAGAGAGCGACGAGGATAAAGCAAAACTATTAAATATTTTTTTCTCCACTATATTCACTGAGGAAAATAAACTGTCAGATGAAATGCAGAATGTAAAAGTAAATCCCCCATTAAAAATGCCCTGTCTGACCCAGTAAGAAGTACAACAACGACTTAAAAAGATTAAAATAGACAAATCGCCAGGACCGGATGGCATACACCCCCGTATCCTAAGGGAATTAAGTGATGTCATAGCCAGACCATTATTTCTGATATTTACAGACTCTATAATAACAGGGAATGTTCCACAGGATTGGCGCATAGCAAATGTGGTGCCAATA